>CM062806.1:725257719-725857719 GCA_031772625.1 Pinus tabuliformis | reverse complement strand
GCAAATGAACAGAACCATAAATATATGATATACTGTTGTAATGAAAATGTAGCTATTTAAGCAAATGAACAATGGAAACTAGGAATTTATGCTAGCATACATGTACACTAAAGAGGAGCTTTGGCTGCTTGGGTTGGTCCCTAACCCAAGAGCTTCAGCCCTCTTAGTTAACTCAGTGTTGGCTCAAAACAGAAATCATCTTCATTATGAAAACCATGGATTACATAACAAACTATCACAAGACTTGCAACTCAAAAATAAAGTAGAGTTTTTCAATAGAAAATCCCAATCCTACTAAGGTCCTAAGCTTCTCTATTTATACATCTAAAGTTTCTAATGACTTCCTTCCCATTAGGGACGCTCTGCTACCCCCTCAAGATAAAATGGTTTCTGTCCCTTTCACTTGTTGTCTTCTAGTCCTCAAAGTGATGGTTGTTTGTACTCCGAGCTGATGGAGGAATATTTCAAATGGAGGGGTAGTAAATGAGGAGGATTTACCTCCTATAATTACTCTCCCTTGTCCCATTCGAGTTTGTACCAAGGTCTTTGCCATAGTTCCTTGCTTTTATCCTTTATCCCTGCATTTTTCCTTGTTTTTATCTTTTATTCCTGCATTACATGCACATTAAACCACAAAGCCAAATATCCAACTCTAACTCATTTCATAAACAAAATATAATCAAAAGTATGTAGTAAATTGTGGGAATAGTTGATTTAACTAAGCTAGGAGGTGAATTAAAGCCAAATAAGGCCCATATAATTACCAAATGATGAGGCTCATCACAAATAGAAGCATGGTACAAAGCAGAAGGTGTGATCACTGCAAACCTTGAGAGCACATAGCAAAGGAGGAAAATATCGACACGGGGCTAGGGGCAAACAAAGATTTTTTTTTTTTTTTTGTAGATTTAAGTCACTATTGGGGCAATTTTGTAAAATATTTAGACAATTTCAATGTACTAAGTTAGAAAAAAAATATGAAAAAAAACATTTTACAAATTATTTTAATATATATGTATATTCTTTTGATCATTAATAATAATAATTATTATGTTAAATAAAAATATAATTTAACTAATTCTTATGAATTTTTAAATTTTTAATTATTTCTAATATATAATAAAATATTATATTTTGATATTTCTTATAATTTGATGTCCATTGACACTCTCTCAATATAATAAATATATATTTTTAATGTAAAAAATATAAAAAAATTAGAAATAAAGCCCTCGCAAAAGGCTCTGGTCAAGAGCGGGCGGTCATTGGTTGATTGGTCGCGGGCCCCCTTCTTCTATTGTATGCATTCAAGCGTTTCTCTTTCAGGAAAAGCGTGATTTTTTCATTGTTTCCTCTCTTCTTCTTCCAAAATAGACCTTTCGGAGTGGGTTATTCTTTTCCTTTCCTAATCTCTTTATTTATTTGATTTAGGAGAAAGAGTTTGATCTTCTTCCCTAAAATACTAGACCATTAAAGGTTACAATTTCTAAAAATTTCCCTTTGGGAAAAGGGTGATTTTTTTCCTGGGTTTCCGGGTGTGTTATTTGATTGAGGAGAAAGGGATTGATCCTTTTGTCTAAAATAATGGACCATTAAAGATTACGCTTTTTAAAAATGGTAGGAGATCAAATCTATTTCAAATATTAAAATTTTGATTTAGGAAAATGAGATTGATTTTTTTTTTTAAATAATAGACTATTAAAAGTTACATTTTCTAAAAATTTTATTAGAACAAATAGATTCCAAACACTAAAATTTTAGAAGTCGAAGTTGGTAATGAGATTTGCTTTCACACCATTTGTATCTTCTTATATTACTAACATATAGATGACATCTCCAAAAACTACTACAAATCTATTCCAAATACCAAAACTCCTAAAAACAAAATTAATAATAAAACTTACTTTGATATTACTTGTATCCAGTACATACTTATAACACATTCACTGAAATAAATAAATCTAATGATCATCCCGCTACTTTATACTTTCTAAAAAAATTAGGCTTATAATTTAAGCCAAAATCTTAAAACTTTCGATATCGATCATGTAACTGTACATTGAATTCATATTCAATAATCTAAAATAAATAAGTGTTATAATAATTTAAATGATATCAGATAGAATTGATCTATTTTAAGTAAATTCCTACACATTACAATATTTTTTGAAGTTTGAAAAAATATATATATATTTAAATATATTTATTTTACAATTAAATAAATCCAAATATTAATATTGCGGAGCCATTGTGGATTGGTTTAGCTCTCATAAGCTCTAGCCAGCGCAACAGACTGGGCATTGGATAAAGGAGGTAGCGAAATCAAATTCATAGTGCCATATTTATTTTACAATTAGATAAATCCAAATATTAATAATTACAAATCCAGAAGCATGAAGAATCCGAACATTAATTTTGATAAACTCAAATAGGTTTACCTGAACCATATTCGACTTTCACATGGTTCAAATTTCGATTCAAATTTTCAGCTTTTACATACTCACGCAACTTGACTTGAAGGTCGTTGAGATTAAGATGTGGAACACTGGATAACGACGTTTCAACTTTCACTTTCAATACTGAGATCACGGGTTAAATTTGACGCATTATACACGTATTGGGCTCTTTTACACGTAAAATATTCTCTGTTTCAAAATCTACACGTCATCTTTAACTTGTTAATAATTTTCGGGGATATTTTAATTTTAATTTTTATATATAGTTTGGTAAGTTAGTAGAAATAACGTGGTTAAAATTTAAAGGTGAGTGTGAATCGTGATTAATAACTTCTTTAATGATAGCTGCCACCTGGATCCGAATTGCGTGTACTTTGGTAAAAGTGTGAATCGTGATTAATACTTTCTTTAATGATCTATCGCTCGGATCCGACTCGCGTGTATTTTCGTAAAGGTTACAACTTACGGCTTAAATGACAAAGCCATAGCAATTAATTGGGTTGGTAGCTACCCACTACCCAGTTATGTTATGGTTTCCAATTTGCAAGTTCCAAATTCCAATCAACTAGAGTCTGCAAGTTATTGTTTGATGTGAATTTTCGTGAGCAAGGGCATAGGCAGAAGGCTGTAGAATCCGGAAATCCCCGAAATTGAGTGTCATACAGTGTAACTATAAAGAACTTTCAAGAATAAATAACCAGTAAATGATAGCTCTATCTTGTTTTTTGGATTATGATTATTCTGTTTTGAAATCATTAGTTGACACAATGGTTTATCCGTATAAAAAGCTTGTTACCTTATTTTCTCATATTTTCCTTCTTATTTCTCCGTCCCTCTGGTTGTTTTCATGAGTCAGTCAGTCAATCACTCACACGCCTCAGTCTGTCATGCTCCTGCCTCAGTCTGTCATGCTCCTGCTTGCGCTATTTTATCTATGCTCCTTGTTTTCATGAGTCGGTCATTCACTCACCTGCTTGAGTCTCTCATGCTCCTGCTTGCGCTATTTTATCTCCTTCATGCTCCTGCTTGCTTTATTTTATTTTATCTGTTTTGAGCCCCTCATGCTCCGGCTTGTTTTTATTTTATTTGTTTTGAGCCCCTCATGTTTCTGCTTTGCCTTATTTTATCTCCTTTCATGCTCCTGCTTGTTTTATTTTATTTGTTTTGAACCTTTGTTCTGTTCAGATTTTATTCCCTGTTGTCTACTTAACTACTTTATTTTATCTGTTTTGAACCCTAGTTCTATTCAGATTTTTTTCCTTTTTTGTCTACTTAACAACGTTTGTATTGTATATTTGTGTGTATTTTTAGATACAACAATTTAGAGAGGTTACATTTCATACGATGAGCCAAAATTGGTAGCAATAAGTGACAGAGATTAATAAAATTTTGTTTTAAAAATATTTTAAATATTACTTGAATAATGACAAATTTATCATACAATAATCATGTTTATGCTTTTGTTGAGAAAAATAAATAAACTTTATATTCACATTTATCATACAATAATCATGTTTATGCTTTTGTTGAGAAAAATAAATAAAATTTATATTCACATTTAAATGAGTAGTTTTCTACATTTGTATTATCTATTTCTCATCATTGTTCTCTTTACAGGTGGTTTTGAATGAGTTATAATATGTGTTCATTAATGGATAAAATATATTTATCTTTCCTTATGGTTGGTAGTTAACTTTTCTCATTATTCACTCTATGAAACAATTTTATTCTGGTTCTCCATCTATCTATCGATCGTAATGTGCCCATTCCGTGTTTACTTTACACTTGTTATTTTCTTTGAAAGTGGGTACATCCATTTGTTTATATGATTATTTTTTCTTGACTCAAGATCATTTTAGTGTCAATTTATTAATCTGACTAAACTATTTATAGTATTGCATCAACTCTAAATCATTGTTCCAACTCATTCACCAACTATAACATAATGACTACATTTAATTTTTCACGAGAGATCAGTATAAATTTCCAACTGGGAACACCTCATTAAAGAATGTGAAACACATAACTATTGTTCTAATAGATGGTTAGAAAATAAACTAATGTTTGGTAGAAGGATGGTCTCGTTGCGATGGTGAATATGCATGATGTGCTTTACATTTGAAGTCACAAATCGTATGACCATCTCGATGCTATTGGAGCATTTCCAACATTTAAATTAAAAAAAAAACATGTTGACTCCCATATAAGAACAAAATGAACGTCCACTATGACTCCCATGTACGCTTTATAATTTATAAACTATCAGTTAAATGACCGCCTCCCACTGGATATGATTATAGTGAGGGTGAGGGTAATAACCTGAGATCTTTCTTTTCAAACATGTAATGTGTAAATTATAATCGGGTAAGAAAGGCGATTATGAATTTTAAGTTATTAAAATTAAAATTAAACATTAAATTTTCTCATAGAGATGTTATTTGTTTGCAAAAAGCACACGCACCTTGTCCGTGATTGATTTTCAATATTGTGGCCTTGCCTGGC
This sequence comes from Pinus tabuliformis, assembly GCA_031772625.1. Classification (NCBI taxonomy): domain Eukaryota; kingdom Viridiplantae; phylum Streptophyta; class Pinopsida; order Pinales; family Pinaceae; genus Pinus; species Pinus tabuliformis. The sequence goes on along the minus strand of CM062806.1, from coordinate 725,852,761 downwards.
AGCTTATATGTATTGTCGTGTATGTATATTGGTATATTGTGTGATTAATGTATATATTATAAATAATATCACTAGACCTAATACAAGCTTCTTCAGAAAACTAGCTCCCCATTTTTAAAAATATATTACATTGCATTAGATTCACATTGATGTGTGCGCGCCATGATTTCAAGAATGTCTCGTTTCATATTTTTTCTAACAATCAATAAAATTGTGAAATGCAATTTTGTTTGGGTGATGTAGCGTAATGGGAATCAATAATAAGTAATGGCTCAGTCTAGAGTCCACTGAATTGAAATAAGTTTAATTTTTTTTGGTAACCAAGACTAAATTTATTAGAACAAAAAAGCTCCACGATTTATGCTAAGGAAACTCACTCGCCATCTTTCTATTAAAGTTCTCCGAACACCTAAAGACAAAATTCTCCTGGAGCGTCTAACAAAATTCTCGTGCAGCTTCTCCGAAAACATAGAAAGACAGAAAAAAACGAGTGCTTGCAATAACTCGATTTCAATTTCTTTAAAACGGTACCAATTTCCTCCCTTCTGCATGCCTACGGCGATTTATTACGAAAAAAGAAAACAGTGGTAGCCCCGTCCATAAAAGGAAGTTGTTGCAGGCTTTCATTTCTAGCATTCTCATTTCTCTTGCTTCATGCTCCTGCTTGCCCTGTTTGATCTGCTTCATGTTCTTGCCGTTTTATTTTATTTGTTTTGAATGTTGTTTTGTTCAAATTTTTTTTGCCTTTGTCTGCTTAATTACGATTGTAGGGTATACTTTTTATTTCTGTGCACTCAATTTTGTTGCTGTTACAAAAAAAAGTTAAACTGATACATATCTTTTCTTTTTTTTATACACATCTCAAATAAAAAACTCTCATTTATAAGGATTTCAGTAAATCATAAACTATTTCAAAAAACTCTTATATGATAAAACTCATCAAATCATTGTGCACTATGTTGATAAGCATACTTACATAAAAATATCATGACTTTTTAGGAACATGACAGGAAAACAATGAATTTATTCCAAATCTTGTCTTCAATTTTTTGTGTTGACAAGCATACTTACATAAAAATATCATGTCTTTTAAAGAACATGACAGAAAAACAATAAATTTATTCCAAATCTTATCTTCAATTTTTTCACACAACTCATGTACATATTTTCAATCTAATATTCCCCACTTGCCATGGGCGTTGTTTCACTTTTTGGAGTTTTAAGTTGAAATCTGGCCAAACAATTTTTTTCTTAAATCTTAATGTTTAATTATCTAAAATACGTTCTAATTATATGTGTTGGCATCCTAATTATATGTGTTGATATCTTAACAAAAAATTTCTAACACTTACAATGTAATTTGCAAAAAATTAAATAAAATTTGTATAAACAAATATCTTAATGTTTAATTATCTAAAATACGTTGTAATTATATGGGTTGGCATCCTAATTATATGTGTTGGTATCTTAACAAAAAATTTCTAACACTTACCAATATAATTTGCAAAAATTAAATAAAATTTGTATAAACAAATATTAGAAGTGATAGAATAGGCCATTTAAAAATAAAACCGTCTTATAAAATTTCATTGACAAATAGGGCACCCATCAAATTTAACCAAATGGAAAGCCATTCAAGTTGAACCCCTTGAAACGTTCCGATTCACGTCCTTTTAATACCGACGTCTATCCCTACCAAACAGATGCAAGGCAGCTTGACTTGAGGTAGCGTATGCGAGTTGCACAAGCAAAGAATTTGTCTTTGCAGCGCCTGTTTCGATGGATTTTCTGAAAAAACGACACCATCATGTTAGAATTTCACTGTATCACGCGTTGACTTCCTAACTAATCTGAAATTGCTCCCAGCGGTTGAGTACGAATGACTCTCAACGTCACTATCTAAAGGAATGGCTTTCGACGTCAACATCGAAAGTTGAAACGACATCACCCTGAATCTGACTAAACTTGAGTTTGAAAAAAGTACCAGGGAACTTTCCCGAAAGGTGTGACCAGGGGAAGCGCCTAACCAGCCTACTATCGGGCATTCAATGCCTGGGGAGATGCAGGGATATAACTTGCATATACGCGAATTCCCAAACTCGGCACTAAATAAGAAATGGGATTTATCCCCTGTATCTCTCCGGGTATTGAATGCCGGATAGTAGGCTGGATAGGCGCTGCCATTCACAAATATGAATTAAAAGTAAATGAAAAATCATTAATTTGCTGGCTACACTGCATTTTCCCCTTTGTAACCTTTTCGCTGCACCACCCTGGTCACGGCAGCGCCTATCCAGCCTACTATCGGACATTCAATGCCCGGGGAAATGCAGGAGATATAGCCCGCATACACGCGAAATCCTATTTCTTATCTCATGTTACAGGAATAAGCGGTTCGGGGAGATGCAGGGGATATAGCCCACGCGAAATCCCATTTCTTATCTCATGTTACAGGAATAAGCGGTTTCATCCTAGAAGAGGATCAAATGTGAGAATCTCCCACTATCTGAATCTATTTTAGTTTTCAATTTGTATGAATCGGATATATAAGATAAGTAATTAGGTGTTTATGAGTGTCTATTTTACTCTGAATGAATCGATATGCAGAAGCGAAGAAGAACTTTTGAATGATGTGGTAGAAAGCGTGTTCAAAGACTTCCCTTACGGTCCCTGTTATGATGTATTTATAAATCATCGGGCGCCGGACGTCAAAGAGACTTTTGCCAGAGATCTCTACAATCGTCTTCGATCATGTGGATTGGGAGTTTTTCTGGACAAGCCAAAATTCATGTAGAGACTCCCACTTACCCCTCAAATAGACGTCGCCATTCAATATCCGCATATCAATATTGTTAATTATTCTCTGAACTATGCGCAATCCTATACGAACTCAACCTTCTGGTGAAGTCAAGGAACACCATTCTTCTGGTTTTCTATAAGGTTAAGGTGCTGTGAACTGGGATGCCCTGAAGATGGAGTGTACGCCGAAGCGCTGCACAATCACAGACTCGATGCGACTCAAAGACTCTTGAGGATCGGAGAAACGCTCTTTACGAGGTCGCAAAACCACCTGGTTACCAGCTGGATGGGTGTTCCCTATTCTTAGTCTTAGTTTTCAATTGTTGTAGCGAACCATATACTTTTCAATTAGTTATTTTATTCTTATTAACATTCAGGGACGAATATGAGTTCTTCGATAAAATTGTGCGAAGCGTGAAGGAAAATCTGTTTTGAAAGAAAATGGTCCTAAACGATCCAAAAGTGTTTCAAACATAACAAAATTTGAGCAATTATTTAGAGAGCAATTAAGATTAAGAAAAGCAATTAATGGCATTGAATATTTGTGAGCATAAATCACATGAGGAAAGACTTTTGTCCACGCTAATGTGGTTCATTGTCAGGACAAGTTGAAGAAACAGATCCAGCTATTCAAGTTAAATAGTCTGAGCAGAGCCCCCAACGGCTATCTTGTCCAAAGGCTAATTTTGACTATGGGAACAGATTTAAAAAGTCAATTTTATATAATATAAAATTGAATATAACTATATTATAAAATTGACTTTTTAACTCTGGTCCCATAGTCAAAATTAGCCGTTGGACAAGATAGCCGTTGGGGGGCTCTGGTCAGACTATTTAACTTGCATAGCTGGATCTGTTTCTTTAACTTGTCCTGACGATGAACCACATTAGTTCATGATGAACCGCATTAGTTGGTTTGAAACGCGTAGACAAAGGTCTTTACTCATGTGATTTAACCCGAAGTCCTTTTTACAACTATTATGGATCACAGAAGCCTCAATTCAATAAGCATGAAATATATAAGATCAACCGAGCATGACAAATTAAAAGGGCTGCAACCAATAATTCTGTCTTCCAATAGGTGGACTTATCCCTTTTATTAATTATTTAAAATGTGCTCCTGGCCTTTTTAAAAAATTATTGTTTTAGTGATTTAAAATGTATTATTAATATCAAAATAAAATTTAATTTGTTTTAGTGATGTGAAATGTATTATTAATATCAAAATGAAATAACAGATCTCTAAAAGTGTAAATATTTTTCCTATATTCAAAAGAAAAGGCAAAAGGAAATCTAAGGTCTTTTCCATCTATAAAAAAAAATGTTTAATTGTAATTATTTTAGTGATTTGAAATGTATTATTAATATCAAAATAAAATTTAATTTGTTTTAGTGATGTGAAATATATTATTAATATCAAAATGAAATAACAGATCTCTAAAAGTGTAAATATTTTTCCTATATTCAAAAGAAAAGGCAAAAGGAAATCTAAGGTCTTTTTCATCTATTAAAAAAATATTTAATTGTAATTATTATTATTGGTTAAAGCCAAGTTATTCTAAAATTTTATGGAATTTTTAATTCTTAAAATATAAATGTTTATATACATAATTTTATTTATATGTTTATTAATTAATTTTCTATATATTTATTATTTTGAATATATAAAAAGAAATATATATATATATTTTTATTTACTAAAAGAATGTTTAATTGTAATAATTCTTACTTTCTATTCCTTGCTCAACCCATGTTAACTTAAAATTTGTGTGGAATTTTCAGTTCTTAAAGTATATGTGTTTATATATATAATTTTATTTATATATTTATTAATCATATGTTATTATCTTTTCTAAGTAGGGATTATGTATTGGGTATTTGTTGACTATCTATTAATTCAATCAAATAAGACATTTTTTTTCCAATTTAACAAAGTACAACTTTTAAAAATATTTTTCTATTTTTTAGAATTTCTTTTATTGACATTTATCTCTTATGGGATTAGTTGTCAATTTGAACATGTTATTGCCCAATGCAAGACATTTTTTTTCCAATTTAACAAAGTACAACTTTTAAAAATATTTTTCTATTTTTTAGAATTTCTTTTATTGACATTTATCTCTTATGGGATTAGTTGTCAATTTGAACATGTTATTGCCCAATGCCTCAAATAACGAGTCAATAGTACATGAGTCATATCATATTTTGTTTTTATCTTTATTGTATCCCATGATTGAGTGAGACATCTCATAATTAAGTAACAGATACATTTCTTTATTCAAATGTGACAATAATTTTTATATTAATTAAAAATCCAAGAGTACATGAGTCACATTAATTTTTGTTTTTATTTTTATTGCATTCCATAATTGAATGAGACATTTCATAATTAAGTAATTGATACATTTCTTTATTCAAATGTGTCAACATATTTTTTATATTAATTAAAAATCCAAGAGTACATGAGCTACATCAAATTTTGTTTATGTTTTTATTTCATTCCGTAGAGTAAAACATCTCATTAGTAAGTAATTGATACATTTCTTTATTCAAAGGTGACCAAATATTATTTATATTAATTAAAAAATTAATATTAGAATTAACATAAAATATGTTTAATAATTTTGTAAGCTAATTTTGCAATTTTCATAATAAATAAAAAAAATTAAAATTAAAATTTTTATATTTTTAAATTTATATATTTATCGTCACTAAATATGTTTACCGTTCTTTATTTAATTAATATAGTTATAACATTTAATATTTCAAAAATCATCAAAAACAAACTATATAATACAAGTAACTATTTATAAATAATACATTGTATTATATCTTAAATTTGAAATTAAGATGTAGATTAAATGATAATTTTTAATATTTTGAAACATATTGAAACAAATCTTACCCATAAATACATTTTACAACTACATTTCAAGACATAATTGCTAATTCTTTTAATATATCACCATAATGATCATATAGTTTCACTATTATTTTATAAGAGAGAAAAAAACTACTTTATAACAATTGTTAAATGTCATGATTATTAATATGAATTATTATGATCTAGATTTACAAATTATTATTTTTAAAATTTATTTTAATATTGTATATTATAAATTTATTAAATTTTTTTTGGTAGGTAAGCACCCACACCGGATTTGAACCAGTGATGTCATGCCCCTACACTGGTGGTACTCTTCAAACCGCACTATAGAGAGGTGCGGCACCACCGACAACTTTATTTTCACCAATACTTATGATCGTGGACTATGCCTAACATTCGTACTTAGTTTGTTTTTCGTTACCAAGTAATAATTTATCCTTTATACAAGATGAAAACCGTGAACATTCATCATAACAGCATTAACACATAGAAATGCACAATAGTATAAAGGGAGGGGCAACTCCTCGATGTGAGTCATCCCGTATATCAATATATATAATTTTCATGTACAAGTTAAATCTTGGAGGAAACCCCAAATTTACACTTAGCCAATTTTTCAACTTCGGCAAGCTTGGTTGCCAGCCTCGTCGACACCTCTGAATGGTCACCACACGTTTTGCCCAACTCTTCGCTCACCCCTGAACGCGTTCATTCAACTCGTCGTGCCATTTTCCCAACTTGGGCGCCCACCCGTGCCATCGTGCACACTTACCTGGCACGTCTGCACATCGGTCGCCTTCGTTCACAACTCGTCACACTTCGTTTCACCTCCATATCGTTTGCCCAACTTTGGCACGCTCCTCGTGTCCGTGTCGCCCAACCTAGGCACCCTTCGCACGCCGATCGCACCCCCCATTCACAAACCCAAACACCTTCGTTTACCCGGCGACCAACCTGGGTCACTCGTCGTTCAGCCCTACATGCATGCCCTACCTAGGTCACCTATTGTTCAGCTCTGTACGAACGCCCTACCTGGGTCACCCGTCGTTTAGCCCTGCACAGACGCCCTACCCAGGTCACCCGTCATTTAGCCCTACATGGATGCCCTACCTGGGTCGTCTGTCGTTCAGCCCTGCACGAATGCCCTAAACGGTCCGCCCGTCGTTCAGCTCTACACGATGCCTTCGCCCGTTCTGCCCATCATGCGGGCACATCCGCACGACCTGCTCCTTCGCACTTCTTCACTCTTCTCCTTGGCTCGTCCAAGTGATCTGCATCCAAGTGTTGGTTGAATGATCGAATGATGACTCTCCACCATCCTTCGTCCACTTACTTATATGCTTGAACGCCCATCGTTCAAATGCCCAGCCGACCTGCCCATCAATGCTCTTCCGTTGGCTTGTCAAGTTTTCAACACGTCGGCCCTTCACCAACTTACCCATTGGCCTACCCGTTGGTTCGCTCGGGACCGCCCACCCGTGTGGTGGTTCACCCGTCGGCTCGCCCGTGACCACCCACACGATATAAATACATATCTCCACCAAAACACATCGCACTTTCTCCGTTTCAACTCATGCGACCTGCGGCTTGGCTTGCTCATCCGCGCCCTTACTCGGTGCACCCTCGCTCGTCTGCCAACCGCAACTCCTGGGCGTTACATTCTCCCCCACTTGAAATCATTGTCGTCCTTGACAATTTCTCATCCCGGCAACCATCCGTCACCAAGATCTCCATACCAAGGCATGTACCCCATCAGTACGTCATACATCAGAATGTCTCCTCAATCCATGATCATCAACCACCTCGTCACAATCTCCACATGCTGCTCCTACCATGGAAGGCTAGCCCCTCCATCTCAAGCTACATGCCCACTACAACATATCGTGTCGATCTCATCATGCGTTGTCATCGTGTGAACTGCTGCCATGATACTCCAACACAATGCTAACACATCTCTACACACTGCTCGAGCCCCATAATCTGAGCTAATCGGGTGATCAGTCCAACTATCACGCTCAAACCATGAGAATGCACATCCTCATGCCATCATTAGTCATTTCTCCAAACATCTTGTCACATCATCAACTCGATCAGGAATCCATCTCCATACAAGTGTAAGCCATGCTCAGGCCCATGAAATAGTCTCCATCTCGTCTGCAACATGATGTCCATGATGTTTGGTACCAATGTGCTGCATGAAATCAGCTACATCTACCCCAACATCATCATCCATTTGCAAAACATCCATCTCCTCAAAGTGAAGAGATCCTCTCATCAAACTCTAACTCTCGATGTGCCACATCCAAGTCCATGAAGCAACCTCCATCATATATGCAATGTGCCATCCCTCAATTTTGCCATAGAAACAAGTATACACCTGTCTCATCTCCCATGTGTCAAAGCGGTTAAGTCTCGGCTCAACCCATGCCCAAGTGTTACCACCAAGGCATCATCATCATTGTAACTCCATCACTCCAAAGTGTCTCATATCGATCCTCCACATCAAGTCACTCTTTCAGGCATGCCCATACATGTACTCAAAAGTATGCACCCCATCTTGCATCAAAGTCTCTGACCTCAACTCCTCAATGCATCAGATCCTCCAAGTCCACCATATATGAAGTCCCCAAAAGTCACAACCTCATGTCATCATGAGCTCCATGAGTCATCTCCAACCAACATCTCCAGCAAGCATATATGTCTCGGTCCAAAGGTCTCTGCAAGATGCCTCAGCTCTCCATGTAGTAGGAATGCTCCATAGTCTGTTCACAAGTCCAACCAAGTCCATGGCATTGTTGTACAAGAGTGCACAACCTCTCCATAGGCTCATAAATAAAACATCTCCATGTCACACTAGCAAATCCACCTGCACAACATCCCTGCCTTGGCACTCCTTATTGGATGTTCATAAGTGACACCTCTACAAGTGCTCCTGCATAATGTCCCTGCATAAGACTGCCATGCTCCATATCTCCAATCTCATGTCCATGACTAAGTTGCCTATGTTGTCCAACCAAGCAGACCCATCACAACAATTGGTCATCATCATCCAAGTCTGCAATCTTCGGTCTAGTGAACTCGATCACCCAACCATATCATCATCATATGAGTCTCTCCACCATGGCTCCCCCACTAAAGGTCCCACCAAGACTTACTCTTGGTCTTGGCCATGAGAAGTCCACCCAAGTATCATCATACCCAAGTGTGTGCCCTCCTCCAATCTGTCCATGAGTCATGCTAGGCACTTAGCCAATTCTCCATATGGCTAAAGCATGACTCATTCCTCCGCAACAATCATTACGTTCCTCCCTTGTCACAGGCCTTTGCACCTTCTATCATAAGGTCACAAACAACCCCAACAAGTCCTGCAATAGTCAATGATCCTTGCTTCTCCATACAAGGTCTCATCGTAGACATCCATGGTAAGATCCTCCCTTGCTTCGGCAAATTGATTTTGCCCTTCCCCGCATATGGTTCATCTACTAAATGCCCAACTAAAACACAAGCATCAATACTTACTTCATCATGAGGTTCCTCCATGTGAGTTTCCTCATCCATCCATGTCTGCAAACCACATGATCCTGGCCCAACTTGATCAATCTCAAGTTCATCCTCCATCACTGTCACATTTGCAACATCCTCAATCATCACGACTTCCTCTTCTTTGTTAGCATAATCTACAACTTCATCCTGCTCCATTGTCCAACCAAGTTGAAGAAGTTCGTCTTCAACATTCTTTTCCAATATTTCAAGTTTATCTCGAATCCGTGGATTCTCCTCTTTCATCTGCTTCAACCTGTATAAGGTAAGCAAGAGCTTCCCTTCGCATTCTTTCAAACCTGCCATGCCTTGTCATTCACCAGGTTCTTCCTGCAAACTGAATCAACTCTTGATACTACTTGCTATCAAGTAACGGTGAGATCAACTTCTTTCACCTGCACTTCACCTGAATCAGCTCTGGTACCACCTGTCACGAAGTGAAAGTGTGTATCAGCTGTCCAACACAATCTTCAAAATTAGCTCTGATAGCACTTGTCATGCCCCTACACTGGCGGTACTCTTCCAACCGCACTATAGCGAGGTGCGGCACCACCGACCACTTTCTTTTCGCCAATACTTATGATCGTGAACTACACTTAACATTCGTACTTAGTTTATTTTTCGTTACCAAGTATTAGTTTATCCTTTATACAATATGAAAACCATGAACATTCATCATAACAGCATTAACACATAGAAATGCACAACAGTATAAAGGGAGGGGCAACTCCCCGATGTGAGTCTGCCCGTATATCAATATATATAATTTTCATGTACAAGTTAAATCTTGGAGGAAACCCCAAATTTACACTTAGCCAATTTTTCAACTTCGGCAAGCTCGGTTGCCCAGCCTCGTCAGCACCTCCAAATGGTCGCCGCATGTTCTGCCCAACTCTTCGCTCACTCCTGAATGCGTTTGTTCAGCTTGTCGTGTCATTTGCCCAACTTGGGCGCCCACCCGTGTCACCATGCACGCCTACCCGGCACGTCCACACATCGGTCGCCTTCGTTCACAACCCGTCGCACTTCGTTTCACCTCCGTGTCATTTGCCCAACTTGGACGTGCTCCTCATGTTCGTGTCGCCCAACCTGGGCGCCCTCCAGATGCAGGTCCCACCCCCCGTTCACAAACCCAAACACCTTTGTTTACCTGGTGCCCAACCTGGGTCGCTTGTCGTTCAGCCCTGCACGAATGCCCTACCTGGGTCACCCGACCGTTCAGCGCTACACGGACGCCCTACCCGAGTCGCTCGTCGTTTAGCCCTGCACGGACGCCCTACCTAGGTCGCTCGTCGTTCAACCTTGCATGAACGCCCTGAACGGTCCGCCCGTCATTCAGCTTTGCACGATGCCTTCGCCCGTTCTGCCCATTGTACGGGCACATCCGCACGGCATGTTCCTTCGCACTTCTTCGCTCTTCTCCTTGGCTCGTCCAAGTGTTGGTTGAATGATTGAATGATGATTATCCACCATCCTTCATCCACTTACTTATACGCTTGAACACCCATCGTTCAAACGCCCAGTCGACCTGTCCATCAATGCTCTTACGTCGGCTTGTCAAGTTTTCAACATGTCGACCCTTCACCAACTCGCTCGTCGCCTTGCCCGTTGGTTCGCTCGGAACCGCCCACCCGTGTGGTGGTTCGCCCGTTGGCTTGCCCGCTTGTCGGGTCACCCGAGACCACCCACATGATATAAACACATATCTCCACCAAAACACATTGCACTTACTCTATTTCAACTCGTGCGACCTGTGGCTTGGCTCGCTTGTCCGCGCCCTCGCCCATTCGCCAACCGCAGCTCGTGGGCATTACAAGTGACCTATTGCAATCGCAAGGAGGAGTGCCTTAACAGTGCACCCATTCACCGTCAATCCAAAGCCCCATGGACTTTATTTGTTTTTTATTACTTTTGATTAAAAAAATATTATTATTGTTATTATTATAAGATATATTTAAATATATTTACATATACTTAAATATATTTATATATATTTAAACACTTATTAACTTAATTCTAGAATATCTCTAAATAATAAATACAATAAATAAATTAAATTTATAAAAAATATATACCATTCAAATTTATAATGTGAACATTTTTTTTATATATATAAACTTTCCTTTTCTTTATCTGTGAACATTTTTTTTATATATATAAACTTTCCTTTTCTTTATCTGGGAGAACATGTTGAGAAAACTAAATTCCACTAGCATGGCCTATATTCAAACCCAACGCCCATACAAGTGAAATTTTCACAGATGGCTCTTTAATTTAGTTGAGACGTGAATTGTTAAAATGTTTGAACTAATCTGTTTATTTTTTGTTCGTCCTCTGTTCACATGGTTTCCCCACTGACAGCTCTGGGAACAGTTTAAACATTCGTAGTCAACAGCTGCAGGCAACCTGGTTTTACGTAGATGTCATGGACACAGTCATTCGTTCACAGCAGGTGGAGATGAATGTTCGCGTTGTTTCAACTATCAATGATGACGGTGGGAGGCATTCAGGTTCATGTTCACGTCGTTTTCGGAGTCATTTGTTTTTGACTTCACGCCCGTAACAACTCCTAATTGCAGATTTGGATATTCACTTGACATCGACCAATGTGACTAGCGGGTGGATACCTCAAATCTGCAATCGAGGCCCAAAAGGTTGCACAGTGACGTAGAGATACGAGAGCCATTCCTACACTAAGAGTTAGGTTTTTTTGGGCTGGAATGAGTAATTTTTATTTTATTTTTTATTTTTCTAAATTAGATGATCGGAGTGTTTGAATTGTTTTTAATAATGAAAATAGATTCAGCAATATCAAAAATCTGAATATATTCAAAATTTTCTGAATATATTCAAAATTTTAAAATTTAACACTGTAACTAAGATTTTCAAAATTTTTTAATAAACTTTTTAGTAATTTTACTAAAATTTGTAAATTATTTTATAGATTTTTTAACCTTACTTGACGTCATCTACCATCATTCCCACTCAACAGCGTGTAAGCAACTAGACTTTAACGGCGGCAGGGGTGGAATTTCATTTTCAAATAGCGCATCAGAATTTTAACCTTTGTTAATATTCATAATTAAACTAGCAAAATAGATATTATAGTGGTAGAAACAGGTGTTTTAGATTTGAAATTCTTATCTGGGTAAGTGTATAGGGATAAAATTATATTACTTCATATTATTTCATCATTTCAAATATAAATAGGTAGATTATAATTATTGTTTAATTTTTTTATTTAATTATTTTTATTCTATATATATTTTTATTTTTTTTAATTAGTGGGGAGGGAACTACGTGGTACGAATATAATTTTTTAAATTTATTAAAAGTCAATACAACTTAACATAATCTTTAATACACTACAACCATTGATAAAAATTAAAACTAAGCATATTCCCTTGATAATCAATCTAAACCTTCAATTATAAAATTAAAAAATCAACAAATCTTTTGTCAATAACTTAAATGATATTTATTTTTATAAACTTAAATGATATTTATTTTTATATAAATTTAATTAAAAATAATTTCATTATCTAACTTAAAACGCTACACATTATAATATTTTAAAAATATTTATAAAACAAATACTATATTTAATTTACACCTAAATAAAACTTAAACTGCTACAAATTATAATATTTTTAAACTATTTATAAAACAAGTATAATATTTAAAATATTTTTAATGTACACATAAATAAAAATGTTTAAATCTTACTCAATCCAGAATCAAACAAGTATAATATTTAAAATATATTTAATGTACACATAAATAAAAATGTTTAAATCTAACTCAATCCAGAATCAAGAAGAATGTTGGATTAGTAAGAAGAATGACCCGTTCAAATAATTTTTCATTCTGCTAAAATTCAATATGTTTACCGAACACTTAAAAAGTTGCACCTGGTTTAAACTTTCCAATGGTTTCGAACATTCCGTTCGAATTTTAGACATTTTAATCGCTAGAAGCAACTCACCTTCACTTATGCTTATTGATATTAGATGGGCAACAGTGGATCACATCTTTTCAATTTTGAATATGATGTGGACAGCCATACATGTTGAAAGGTGGGAAATGTTACGGTTCACCTCGTTTCAAGAATGTCTAGAGATATTTTTTTAGAAACTTAAAAATGGAGGAACTTATTAGAATTGGAATAATCTCAAATCCCTAGGAAATTAGTGTGTGGGGAGTCACATTGCACAAATCTAATTTTTTAAATTTATTAAAAGTAATGGACCATTTTGCTAAATAAAATTTGTTCATATAAATGAATGTTATAAATAATAATCATGGAGAAACTTATTAGAATTGGAATAGTCTCAAATATTTAGAAGATTGGTGTGCAATGCAACTTAACAAACTCTTAGATACACTACAACCATTGATAAACATTAAAACTAAATATACGCTGAGCATATTCTCTTGAGAATCAATCTAAACTTTAATTATAAAATAAAATAAAATAAATCAACAAATCCTTTATCAATAACTTAAATAATATTTATCTTATATAAAATTTAATTAAAAGTAGTCCCAAGAGTTAGCTGAATCGGTCAAATCAAGTGCCTCACCAATGAGAAGTCATAGGGTAGAATCCCGAAAGCTCTTGAAATTAGGTGAAAAAAAAAAAATTAATTAAAAGTAATTTCATTAACTAACTTAAAATGCTATATAACATTATAATATTTTTAAAATATTTAAAAAATGAATATAATATTTAAAATATATTTAATTTACACATAAATAAAACTGTTTAAAATCTAACCAAATCCAGAAGCAAAAGCAAGAAGAAGGTTGGATTAGTAAGAAGAATGTCCAGTTCAAATCAATTTTCATTCTGATAAAAATCAATTTGTTTACCGAACCCTTATAAAGTTGCGCGTGGTTTAAACTTTCCAATGGTTTCCAACATGCCATTCGAATTTTCGACTTTTAACGCGTGGAAGCAACTCACCTGAAATTATGCTTATTGATATTAGATGGCGAAGACAGGATCACATCTTTTCAATTTTCAATATGATGTGGAGAGCCATACATGTTGAACCGCTCGAAAGGTTAAGGTTCACTTCGTTTCAAGAATGTCTAGAGATATTTTATTTTATTTTTATTTTTTTAAAGGTTAGCGCTTTCTATTATATAAATGGAATTTAGTACATATATAAATGTATAATCATCCAAAAAAGAAATCATCAACAACATAAGTGTAGCATTACTACCTAAATTTTAAAGTACATATATAATTGTATAATCATCCAAAAAAGAAATCATCAACAACATAAGTGTAGCATTACTACCTAAATTTTAAAGAAGCATAAGGTCACATAATTATATCAAATCAACACATTTGTGTTTCCATGATATGTCATAAACAAAAATCGGGCATTTAATTAGAAGGAAAATAAAAAAAGTGCATCATATTACTGCAGTCAAAATAGCCAACTATAAAATCTAGAAAAAAATATTTAAGGCATCTCAAGGTCTCCCTCCTGCATCACCTTTCCATCAACTATAAATCTGAAATGTATTAAACTTACCGCAGCAACCAATCCTTGTTTAGAGAGCCCATCCACCACCAAGTTATGCTTCTCGTAGACATGTGTAAGGGAAATATTATAAAAAAAATCCAATAAGAGGCTTAATGGGTCCATCCATCCAACTAGAGAGGGCACCGAGAAGGAGGATCTCCTATACACAACTTCAATAGTGGATCTAGAGTCCCTATACATAGTAAACTTCAGTAGCTGAAGATGTTTTGCAAAAATCAACACCCCCTAAAGTGCAAGTAATTTTGCCTTTGAATTCAAATCCAAACCTCTATACCAGTAAAGGAGAAAGTGAATATGAGTGTTAATCCCCAACCATGCTTTGCATCGACACCTACCATCCTGTGTCGTGCCATAAAAAAGAAAAACTACAAGGAAGACCACCTGAAGTGGGGGACAACATGTTCTGGAAGTATTATCGTGAATTGGAATCCTCCCCTTCGACAACCAAACCATGATTTTTGTAAAAATTTTGGGGACATTGGGGGGTCTATCTTCAAATATAGCCAAATTTCTTGCATGCCAAATCTCTCATACCATGCATAAAGGAAGCGTTTTACACCTCACTCTTCTATTAAACTACCACCTAAAACAAGAATCCAATGAATCGAAGGAATCCACCTATGAAATCTAGACTTGCTTCAATATACTCCCCCAAACTTCCACCAAGAAGGGACAATGGATACATTGATTTGCCACACTTTCCTGATCCAAATGACAGAAAACACAATTGCTAGGCCCAAGAAATCCCTATTTGTAGAGGTTATCCCATGTTAATATCTTAATCTTCCAAGACAACCAACAAAAGAGGGTTATATTTAAAGGGCCCTGCTACCTCCAAAAAATCATGAACCAACACTTTTTAACAGTGGGGGTGACATGATTTGAGATAAACTGATAAATGTATGAAACCACCACTAAGCATTTTTTCATAACGTCATCCCACACTAGCAAATCACCCATATCATTTTTCATGAAACCTTTCAATTGAAACATATAAATGAGGTTATCTGTGGATGTCGCAAGACCATTCGATAAAATGAGGTCCTCAGCTCTCTTCCACACTAGGTACGAGATATATGACTTCCACCGCACAATAGCTTGATCCAAAAATAATATGACTTTCAAATGTTGAAAATTAATCAAATCAATATGGGAGTGATGCAAAGAACTTAGTGCCAAAATGGATCCTTTCCGAATAAAATTTTATCACCCCTCCCAAAAGACCAAGGCACATTTTCAAGCAACCATTTACTAACCTTTGAGAAACTTATCCAAATGTAGGAGCCCATTTTAACTCCAATCATACCCATTTTGTACCATTCTAAAAAAGCACGACCCCATAGATACTTCTCGACAATTATACCTGCCAAATACCCCTACCAAATAAAGCTCGCCATAGTGATTTTGTTAGAAGAGCCCAACCAAATTTCTTCCCCATAGTAATTGCTTCAAAGTTAACCTGATGGATTTTTCTGTGCACTTTATTCCTAGACTAAACAAAGTGAGCCATGATGGTTTGGATTTTGTTAAGGATTAATGAAGGAATCCTAAAGAGGTGCATCCAATATATTTATAAGTATTGTAATACAAATTGGAGTAGAATGTACGAACCTCCCAGTAAGAGCCAATGATAAGTCCAGAGAGAAACGAGCTTCTGAAACTTCCCCACGATCCATTGCTAGTCCTCAACCTTGTAGCTGTTAGGCTTCAATCTAATGCCTAGATAAGATAAACATATGTCAATGTGAGAGGCTTCAACTTTAAACAACCTGGAAATATGAAGAATAAATTACAGATTTGTAGAGGAATGTAGAAGGATTGACTTGTTTCCATTCATGATCAAACCTGAGGCAACTCCAAACCTAACCAATATATGGTAAAAATTCAGCCACTATTCCCAAGAAACATGTCCAAATTATCAATTATCATTAATGAAAAAAGGTGTGTCACTGAGATGGATCAAGATACCAAAACCCCTGAGATATTTCCTATGAGTACGTCACCTAGATATTTAGACTAAGACCATCCATAACCAATATGAATAATAAAGAAGACAAGGAACATCCCTATCAAAGACCCCTATTCGTTGACAAAAGGGCTCTCGAATAGCCATTAATTAACATAACAAATTTTTTTGTAGAGATACATGCCATAATCCAAGTAATGTTTTCAATAGAAAGCCCAATTTTAAAAAGGATCGAGCGCATATATGTCGGGTCCGCATGATCATATGCCCTATGTAGATCTAGTTTCATAATAATTTCCTCTTTATTCTTTGTTTTCATAAAATGGATACATTCCCGAGCCGAAGCAATTGCATCATGAATCTGATGACCCGATAAGAATCCAAATTGTTCAGGTGAGATGAATGATGATAGGAACTCCTTAATTCAACCAATAATGAATTTTTATATCAATTTGTAGGTTATATTACAAAGGGAGATTAGAAAAAAAATCAGAGAAGAGTCAAGGTGTGAAGACTTGGGAATCAGTGCGATAAAGGCAAATTTAATTGAGCTTGAAACCCAACCACCTAAATGAGATTATTCAACCATATTTTAATGTTCTCCCCCATAAGGTCAAAGAAATGAAGGAAAAATTCCATTCTCTAGCCATCTGGGCCACGACACTTGTCTTTCGCAAAATATTTGAGAACAACATGTATCTCTTTGAAGGTGATAAGTATGTGAATAACAACATTGGATTCCTCTGAGAACATACAAGGAAACTGTTTAGTACCCCATAGTAGATCGGCATAGTCCACCCCATCTCGAGCCGAATATAAACAATCGAAATATTTCACAACCTCCAACTGAATTTCACTAGCAGTGACAACCCCTGAGATGTTCCTTGTGAGTACGTCACCTTGATATTTAGACTAAGACCATCCATAAACAATATGAATAATAAAGAAGACAAGGAACATCCCTATCAAAGATCCCTATTCATCGAGAAAAGGGCTCACGAATAGCCATTAATTAACACAACAAAATTTAATTAAGAACATCCCTAACAATCGAAATATTTCACAACCTCCAACTAAATTTCACTAGTAGTGATAACCCCTGAGATATTCCCTGTGAGTACGTCACCTTGATATTTAGACTAAGGCCATCCATAACCAATATCAATAATAAAGAAGACAAGGAACATCCCTATCAAAGACCCCTATTCGTTGAGAAAAGGGCTCTTGAATAGCCATTAATTAACACAACAAAATTTAATTAAGAACATCCCTAAAAATCGAAATATTTCACAACCTCCAACTGAATTTCACTAGTAGTGATAACCCTTGAGATATTCCCTGTGAGTACGTCACCTTGATACTTAGACTAAGACCATCCATAACCAATATGAATAATAAAGAAGACAAGGAACATCCTTATCAAAGACCCCTATTCGTTGAAAAAAGGGCTCTTGAATAGCCATTAATTAACAAAACAAAATTTTTGTAGAGATACATGCCATAATCCAAGTAATTATTTCAATAGAAAGCCCAATTTTAAAAAGGATCAAGCACATATATGTCGGGTCCACACGATCATATGCCCTATGTAGATCTAGTTTTATAATAATTTCCTCTTTATTCTTTTTTTTCATAAAATGGATACATTCCCAAGCCGAAGCAACTGCATCATGAATCTGATGACCTGATAAGAATCCAAATTGTTCAGGTGAGATGAAGGATGATAGGAACTCCTTAATTCAACCAAAAATGAATTTTTATATCAATTTGTAGGTTATATTACAAAGGGAGATTAGAAAAAAATCAGAGAAGAGTCGAGGTGTGAAGACTTGGGAATCAGTGCGATAAAGGAAAAGTTAATTGTGCCTGAAACCCAACCACCTAAATGAGATTATTCAACCATATTGTAAAGTTCTCCCCCATAAGGTCAAATAAATGAAGGAAAAAATCCATTCTCTAGCCATCTAGGCCACGACACTTGTCTTTTGCAAAATATTTGAGAACAACATGTATTTCTTTGAAGGTGATAAGTATGTGAATAACAACATTGGATTCCTCCGAGAACAGACAAGGAAACTGTTTAGTACCCCATAGTAGATCGGCATAGTCCACCCCATCTCAAGCCGAATATAAACAATCGAAATATTTCACAACCTCCAACTAAATTTCACTAGTAGTGATAACTCACTCGCCCCTCCCCTTCCTTCCCCACCCCCGCCCCCCCCCCCCTCCTCCAACCTTTTACATTTCCCATAAGGCATTCTTATACCGCCTTTGATTAGAAAAATGAAGAAAAAACATTGTATTACGATCACCTTCTCGGATCTAAGTAGCTCAGCTTTTGAGACGCCAAGAAGCCTCCTGAAAATACAATAGCTCTAAGGGTTCATAAGTCTTCAACGGATATAATAGGGATATCTTGGAGAGTTTCATCTAGATCAAAATGTAAAGGCTCGACAGAGGGTTTTCCAAGGAAATGTATACTACCCTTACTCCCTTTTTGTTGGACCTTGATGTTCAAAGATGAAATAGGACTCATAGAGGGAGACATATGGGCATGATAGTCTTTGTGAATAGTGAGCACCACAAGGTCCATGGCCACATTTTTCATAAGGAAATCAATGTCACTACCCACAAAATTATGCAGAGACGATTCAATCAAAATACATCTCCACCTAGGATGGATCATATTTGTCATCTTGTTCAAATGTTGTCCTCATAGGGTCAATGTCACACTATGGGCCACGAGGGAGAGAGACCCTCCATAACTGTGGAGCAAGAGGAGAGCAGGAAATTTCTAGTGCGTGAGGGCATGTGGATTTGTAGAGGTTGGGAATCGAATAAGGCATGATAATCAGAATCTCTTCAAAGGATAACAGACCCGATCTGGTAACTCTAGAGTCTAACAAATAAGGAGGCATGTGGGTTGGAGGAGACATAGGATCAGGAAAAACCACAACTGTATTATCATCCAATGGGTCGAGAGAAGAGGTGGGCATCTTAGAAGAGGAAGGGATATTGTCCAAAGAACCCGCATCCAATATTGAATCAAGAGGATGAGAATTACCTGGATGTTTGCAAAGGGTTGTAGGAGCATTACATTTCTCTAAAGGACAATCTCTAACCGACTTCCCAAGTAAATAACTTGACCGGAGTCATGTCTTACAAGGGAAACGATCCATGAGATGACCCTTGTGATGATAGAGGAGACAATGGAAGGGGATACCCCACAAATCCACCCTCTTCTTGATTTTAATGGATCCCCACAAAAATTCAATATTTTCAGGAAGGCCTCCTGAAAAATTAACTTCAATCAACATCCAAATAATTTGTTTGTCCCTAGCTCTCAGAATGTTAGCGTCTATAGAAATGAAATGCCCAATAGAGTTCTTAATCTCTTCAAAAAAACCTACGCATCCAGAATTGAATCAAGAGCCCAGGAAGCTTGACCCACACATATCGGGAGTGTGGGTTCTCGAAAAGGGGATTGAAACTAATATACCACCTATGGAGTTACAGGAAAATTCGGCCACAGACCCAAGGTGCCATCAAGATGCACTTCACATTTTCGTGACGAATAAAATGAATCTCGAACTAGCGATTCATCAAAATACTAACCTTGGGGGAGTATTTTAGAATAAGAGACCAGTGTTTCATCACTCAAGCCTGCATCTCAGATTAAAAAATATAAGAAAAAATTTAACACCCCACTAGAACACATTGTTGTAGGCTTAACACATGATCCTAGAGGGTGTCAAGGCCAAAAATGAGCAACTTGGTCTTCATGGAAATTTTCACAGGCTTTTTGTTACGCCGACGGGGAAATTTGGAAGGAGACACCAAGCGGTAAGGCCCCGTGTCCTTTGCATGTAGTTGATGTGGTCCCAAAGAGATGTTCCTGCCTGGAAGGATTTCCTTCACCAACCAATCCGAAGTTATATTCTTGGCATACTCCACCTCTGTTGCAAGCATGGATTGTAGAAGAGCCTCTAGGTGAATTGGGTTTGCTCCCGATGAATTCATGCCCGAAAATGATGACAAGCCACCGAGACATGCACCAAATACACAAGACAAGAAAGAAGAAAAGTTCCCAACCTGGGCAGGATCCAAAATTTAATGTTTGATAAATATAACCAACTACCTAAAATAGAAAAGAGTAATGTTGGTCACAAAATCTTCGCCAAAAAGGAATGTTTGACATCCCAAGAGTAAATGTCCTGCATGAAAATAGAGCACAAGTAGAAAGTCTCGAGGGCACCAAAAGAATCAGAGATGTTCTACCCAAGGAAAATGGGATCGAACAGTATGGAATCAAATCCCCTTTACTCCACGGGCTAAGTACAACATAAATGTACATACCAAACATGATGAGAGAAAACCACAGGAGGCAAGGGGCCACTAACAAACAAGAACTGAAAACAACCCAGATTCTAGAAATAATACAATTTACATCAACACCTAGACATCAGAATATACAAGCTACACTAGAAACTATGACGAAGGACTACTCCAGAGAGAAGGAGAGTTGAGATGCTAGCAACACTAGCAACACCAACATCCAGGACAATACCGCCAGAGGCAACCACAACGCCAACAAAGCTCCTTATAGGGTAGTGAAGACTAGAAAGTTAAAATGAAATACCCTCTTCATGGTAACTTCTGGACGATTCGAAGCCACTGCTCGCATATTATAGACAAGAGAGGGCGACGCCATATGCTATATATGAAAATAGGTGTAAGGATACTATTCCATAAGACACCAAACTAATCAACAACGAGCCCCCTCTCCTCTAGTGATAGCAAGAAAGAACATGTGTAGTACCTGAGATAAGGTGCCACCACTAGGAGAATAAAAATAAAAAAAATGAGCACACCTGATATCTCACCTCCTAGTCACCCTGAATTTCTCCATGATAATGAGATAAAGGAAATAAAATGCACTCAAAGCCAATAAAATCAGTTGAATTAATTCAGAAGTCGATATGGATCACATGTCCAAATGTACATTGCCACCCAATCGAAACCTCCTTCATTGAAATTAACTGAATACCTAAAGTGCCCTTTATCACTACAACGAGTGTGCCCAGACACTCACGCTCCAACTTATATACCTTGTACCTACACTATAATGTAGGAAAGAAACTCCACAAAGCAGGAAGAGCTCGACATTGTGAATTCCATGGAAATATTTGAAGAAAAACAATTATTCCATTTGATTATGGAGTTTTGCTAAGGAGCTATTTAGTATGGCAAGAAACGACGCCATATTCATGACACTGTATTATGCAACATCCGAGATGGTGGAAGGGTGTAGTTTAGGATTATGAAAAAACCTCACCTAACAATCCTAGAGATATCCCTACTTATGCAAAGAAATTTGACTTTATGTGGGATCACTACGGGATGCAACTTTTGCACGCAAAGTATTTTTCATCCGAACCATGTGTATGCGTTTTTATATGATTTTTTATTTAAATATAAATATTAAAAAATTCAAATTTCAATTAAAATTCACGAAACAATGGTGAAAAAGTCACCTAATTAGAGTATTACTTACAGTAATATTCTAAAGTGTCTGGTGTGTTATGTAACGATTCTATTGGAGCATGGGACTAGGTTTCGAATTTCAAATTTGTTGTTTTTTCCATACTAATTATTTTAAGTTTCATCTACATTTAGGGACAATTGTTTTTAAACCGCTTTCTTAAGTAATTAATTTGTGATAATAAGTACATTTTAAAAATGTTTTAAAATTGGATTTGTTTAAAATGACATCCACAGGAATACAAAGATGATATATATATCTCTAGTTGAAAATCCCCAAAATTCTTACCCATCAAAGCCTCTTTGATTTTAAGAAATCTTCCTGTTAATTTACAATTTCTATCTTAGGTTTTTTAAGCCGATAGGCTTTTTTATGGTGAGGTTATTCCTCATGAAACTGTAGTAGATTCGTCATCATAGCGAATATGCCAAATCAACGGTTGTTAAAGAATTGGGAATTTCACTGTTGACAAACGTGCAAACCTTAAAACAGTGACTGTACAAACTCGGAGCTTGTATGCCACTTTATATTATGCGGGGTGTGAAGTCTTCGATGCGCCTAACCCTAGAGGCTTAGGTGGAAAATTAGGACCAAAGCCCTTTGGTATGTTAAACTCTTTGGCTTGAAAGGGGGTCGATTTGATTCTTTATAATATTGCGCTGCAGGTTTGTTCTTTTAAAAGAAGACTTTGGGACTTGGTGGAAAAGGGGGTTGATTCTTTGATATATTGTGTTATAAATAGTCCCCTCATGGGACCAAAACATATGCACCTGGTCCTTTGTAATATTGAAATCAACGATTTCATAGTATTGCATTTGGTCACACCCTTTGAAACTTGTGACCGTTGATCACCTTTCTGTTTAGCTCTTGTTCTTTGTTAGAAAATTATATATTACGGAGCAATGGAACACATAAAATATTGCAGAAATATAAACACAGAAAACGCACAAAACAAGAGAGACACAGATATACGTGGTTCACCCAGTTTGGGCTACGTCCACCCCGAACAGCCAGTCCTTCCTTTATATTATCCAGCAAAATGAAGAGATACAACCTACAGCAAAACCGCTGTAATATCCTATGTTTTCTCTCACAGTCTCACCTCTATGTTTCTCGCTCACCGAATACACATCTATATCTCACAGCCTCAAATACAATGCCCTCATATAAAGAGAGGGGTTGCCTTCTAGGGCAAAAAACCCTAAACTAAACATAAGTTCTATCGTCAGATCATCCGCCTAATGAACGGCCCAGATTGACTAGAAATTACTATACTTTTACAAGGCAATTTTACAGCTGTTTTTAGCTTCGGGGGCAGCGCCCCCGAAACCCCCCGCCAGAGGGGGGCTCCCAAAAGTCGTTGCCGCCCCCCCCTGGACCCCCCACGACAGCGATTATTTTACGGGCGGCGTTGCCGCCCCATTTTGAACTGGGGTCCAATATGTCGGTACTATAGAAGATAATCAGGCTCCACACCCAACAGTTCTTGTGGTTCTTCATATGGCCGTAGTCTAGCCCCCTTATCGGATCTCCCAATCAAAATCAGCGATATGTGATCGTCGATATCGCAAATTGGTGATCAAAGGTTCCAAATCCTGCATCCCACAGTTCTAGGGTGTATAGCTATATTGCATATCAGAGCATCAAGTGATATCGACAATCAGCGATTAGCTGTTGCAATGTTCTGACCATAATGAAGCTCTGATTGTGATATGCATAAAAAGTGTCGGGAACAAGCCTCCATTGTTAAAGTTCCAGAAAGGGTTGATAACAAATTAACAAAGGAATTACTCGCAAAAACAGAGAAGGTCAGGCCTTTTCTCTCTCCTCCCAAAGGGACCTGTGTCGCACAATGATTGAATTCGATAAAGGCCATGCAACAAACAAAAAATGAATTCGATTAGACACACGTGGAAGCCAACAATTCGTTCCGATAAATTCCATGTGGCATATGATGCTAGCAATGTCGTGGCGGTATGGTTGATACTTGGAAGATGGACTCGACATTTTCATGGGCCAGAGGGAGCCAAAAGGAGGTGACATGTGTCACCATTCATAGGGTGGCACAAGGTAGTAAGGACGTCAACAATCGCAAATCAACGATCAGAGGATGAGGCCTAGTGTGCACATTGTGAAACCTCTGATTGGAAATCGTCGGGGGAGGGCGCTGATTCTTTATAATACTGCGTTGCATGTTTGTTCCTTTAACATAAGACTTCGGGACTTGGTGGAGAAGTAAGCTGATTCTTTGACATATTGCGTTATAAACAATCCCCACATGGGACCAAAAAATATTCACCCTTTGTAATATCACAATTGGCGATTTCATAGTATTACATTTGGTCGCACCCTCTGAAACTTGCGATCGTTGATCACCTTTCTGTTTAGCTCTTGGTCTTGTGGTTCTTTATATGGTTGTAGGCCCCTTTATCAGAGCTCCCAATAAATATCAACGATATGTGATCGCTGAGATTGCAAATCGAAGATCGAAGGTTCCAAATCTCACATCCTGCAGTTCCGAGGTGTATGGCTATATCACATATCAGAATGTAAAGCGATATCAACAATCGACAATTGACGATCAACAGTTGCATTGTGTCGACCATAACAAAGATCTAATTGCGATATGTAGAAAAGGCACTAGGAATAGGCCTCCACAGTTAAAGTGTTGGGAAGGGTCGATAACAAATTAACAAAGGAATTACTTGAAAAAACAGAGAAGGTCGGGCCTTTTCTCTCTCCTCCCAAATGGACACGTGTCGCACAGTGATTGAATCTGATAAAGGACATGAGATAAACGGAAACTAGATTCGACTAGATACACGTGGAAGCCAACAATTTATTTCGATAAGTGCTACGTGGCATATAACGTCAGCAATGGCGTGGCGGTACGATTGACATGTGGCAGACGAACTCGAAATTTTCAAGGGTAAGAAGGTGCCAAAAAGAGGTGACACATGTCACCTATTTTTGGGTGACACGTCATAGAGACGTGGCAGTAATGACGTCAGTAATCACAAATCGAAGATTAGAGGATGAGGCGTAGTGTGAACATTGTGAAATATCTGATTGGAAATCGTCGGGGAAGGATGCTTTGATATGAGGGCTGAACTACGGTCACATGAAGAACCAAAGGAATGGGCGCTAACACATAAAGGTGATTGACGATCGCAAAGGTGACATCAACATATGTTTTTTATATGTTAAATCATGAGGTTGTGTGTAAAAGGTTTAAAAAAGATTTCATATAATAAAACCTCATGCAGAACTTCCCTATTCCTTTTCCATGTGCGCTAGGCCACATCGTTGGTCGATGATCGCAGATTTTGGGAGGTGCAACCATGTCCATCGCTATGAAATTTCCGATTGCGATCTCTTCTCTTATTCTCTTTCTAGGTGGGCCAGACCACATTGGCATTCAGTAATCACAAGTTTTAGGAGGATGCACTAAATGAAATGAATGGAAAATCGCTAATATGAATTATGGCTATATCACATACACACTCTGTAGTTTAGCCCCCTTATCAGAGCTCCCAATCAAAATCAGTGATATGCGATCGTTGATATCAAAAATCGGCGATCCGAAGTTCCAAATCCTGCATCCCGCAATTCTGAGGTGTATGGGTTTTTTATGGTGAGGTTCTTCCTCATGACACTATAGTAGAGTCATCGTCATAGCAAATATGCCAAATTGACGGTTGCTAAAGAAGCAGGAATTTCACGGTTGACAAACGTGCAAACCTTAAAACAGTGATCGCTCAGGCTCGGAGCTCATATGCCACTTTATATTATGTGGGGCATGAATTCTTCGATGCACCTAACCCCAGGGGCTTAGGTGGAAACTCAGGGCCAAATCCCTTTGGTATGTTGAACCCTTTGGATTGAAAGCGGGCCGATTCTTTATAATAGTGCATTGCATGTTTGTTCCTTTAAAAGAAGACTTCGAGACATGGTGGAAAAGGGGGCCGATTCTTTGACATATTGCATTATAAATAGTCCCCACATGGGACCAAAACATATGCAGCAAGGCCTTTGTAATATCGCAATCGACGATTTCATAATATTGCATTTGGTCGCACACTGAAACTTGCGATCATTGATCACCTTTTTGTTTAGCTCTTGGTCTAGTGGTTCTTCATATGGTTGTAGTCTAACCCCTTATTGGAGCTCCCAATCAAAATCGGAGATATGTGATTGTCGATATCGAAAATTGGCGATCAGAAGTTCCAAATCCTACATCATGCAGTTCTGAGGTGTATGGCTATATCGCATATCAGAGTGTAAAGTGATAGAGGTGATTGACGATCGACGGCTGCAGTGTATTGACCATAATGAAGCTTTGATTGTGATATGCAGAAAAAGTACTGGGAATAGGCCTCAAGTGTTAAGGTTTCAGGAAGGACCGATAACAAATTAACAAAGGAATTACTCGCAAAAACAGAGAAGGTTGGGCCTTTTCTGTCTCCTCCCAAAGGGACGCATCTTGCACAGAGCTTGAATGAAATGAAGGACATGCGAAAAATAGAAACTGGATCTGATTAGATACATGTGGCAACCACCAATTTTTTCTATAAATGCCATGTGTTATGTGATGTCAGCAATTATGGGGCAGTACAGTTGACACGTGGCAGATGAAATCGACATTTTCAAGTGTCAGAAGGAGCCAAAAAGAGGTGACATGTGTCACCATTCATAGTGTGGCACGTGGCAGTAATGATGTCAGTAATCACAAATCGACGATCGAAGGATGAGGCGTAATGTGCACATTGTGAAACCTCTAATTGGAAATCACTGGGGAATGGGGCTGATTCTTTATAATATTGTGTTGCATGTTTGATCCTTTAATAGAATACTTAGGGACTTGGTGGAAATGGGGGCCGATTATTTAACATATTGCATTATAAATAGTCCCTACATGGGACCAAAACATATGCACCTAAGCCTTTGTAATATTGCAATCTGCGATTTCATAGTATTGCATTTGGCCGCACCCTCTCAAACTTGCGATCGCCGATCAGCTTTCTGTTTACCTCTTGGTCTTGTGGTTCTTCATATGGTTGTGGTATAACCCCCTTATCGGAGTTCGCAATCAAAACCAGTGATATGTGATAGCCAATATCACAAATCGGAGATCAGAGGTTCCAAATCCTGCATTCCGCAATTTTGAGGTGTTTGGCTTTCGCAATCAAAATCAGTGATATGCGATAGCCAATATCACAAATCGGAGATCAGAGGTTCCAAATCCTGCATTCCGCAATTTTGAGGTGTTTGGCTATTTCACATATCGCAGTGTAAAGTAATATCGGCAATCGACGATTGACAGTTACAATGTGCCGACCATAACGAAGCTTTGATTATGATATACGGAAAAAGTGTCAGGAATAGGCCTTTAGTGTTAAAGTGTCGGGAAGGACCGATAACAAATTAACAAAGGAATTACTCGAAAAAATATAGAAGGTTGGGCCTTTTCTCTCTTCTCTCAAAGGGACGTGTGTCGCACAACGATTGAGTCTGATAAAGGACATGCGGAAAACAAAAATTGGATTCGATTAGATACACGTGGTAGCCAGCAATTTGTTTTGATAAGTGCCATGTGGCGTATAATGTCAGCAATGACATGGTGGTATGGGTGACATCTGGCAGACGGGCTCGACATTTCAAGGGTCAGAAGGGACCAAATAGAGGTGACATGTGTCACCTCCTTTTTGGTGACACGTGGCAATAATGACGTCAACAATCATAAATCGGCAATTAGAGGATGAGGCTTAGTGTGCACATTTTGAAATATCCGGTTGGAAATCCTTGGGCAAGGAGGCTCTGATATGACGAATGGACTATGGTCACATGAAGAACCAAAGGACCAAGTGCTAACGTAGAAAGGTGATCAGAGATCACAAAGGCAACATCAACATATATGTTTTATGTGTTAAATCACGAGGTTGGATGCAAAAGTTTTAACAAAGGTTTTATATAATAAAACCTCACACAGACCTTCCCTATTCCTTTTCCACATGGGCTAGGCCACGTCGCTCGTCAGTGATCGCAGATTTTGGGAGGTGCAACCAAGTCTATCGCTATGAAATCGCCGATTGTGATCCCTCCTCTTATTCTCTTTAATCCATGTGGGCCAGACCACATCGGCGTTCGACAATTGCAAGTTTTGGGAGGATGCACCAAATGAAATGAATGGAAAATTACCAATATGACAGGTATGGACTCAGGGTCCGGATATCCTATCGGCGTTGAATTGCACCTCTTGGTGCAAATGCTATTATTACTTCTACTAGTGGATCAGATTTTAGTAATTCTAAAATCTACTACAACCTTGATTGATCTTAAAGTCAACAATATTGTAATTTGTGCATACTGACCACCGTTATGTATCGTCAAATTTAACATAAATTATTAATCTAAGATGGATATATATTCATTCATGGTATTCAATTATTCATATGAAATTTCCATCAAACTTAAATTAAATTTTATTGAATGCTTTGCCTAAAAACCATGGTAAGTTATAAAAGTCTAAGTATAAATAATTGTTGATTTAATAATTTTATGCATATTTTCACAATTATTCATATTCTGTGTTTTTGAATTTAGTCTGTAAAACCTTTCAAGTGGAAACTCCATCTATCATAAGAGAGATAAAACTTTGATATACATATAAATAAATATGACAAGGTGAATAAATAAAATGAGGAGGAAATTAATATTATGAAAATATTAAATAAATTATTAAAAATAAGTCAAATTTGTTAAAAGGAGAACAAAATCAGAAAAAGGAAGGGAGGAAGATAAATTTATAAATATTAAAAAACTAAACTTTTTAATCTAATTCAAAAATAAATTGAGACAAATTAAATATTTTAAAATTAGTTTTAAAAAATTCTAAAATAATAGCTAATGAAAAATATTTAAATAGAGAATTGAAATTTATAAAGGCTTTGAGAAGATGTGAACGGATACCACAAGAATAATAAACAAAATGGAGAGGAAATTAGGAGTTATAAAAAAATTGAATTACTTATTAATATTGAGTATAAATTGGATTAATCAAAAGAAGGGAAGAAAGGAAAAGGAACTAGTAAAAAATTATAGAAGAAGAATATATTAAAGATATTATATGATGGGTAAAAGTACTAAAATTAAAATTGTAAGAAGACCTATAAATATTAAAATTTCAACTTTTAATTTAATTTAAAAACTTATACATATTAAAAATCAAACTTTTAATAGTCTAATGAGGGTAGAATAGACGGTGATGAGATACATTGTTAAGTCATTATGTGATGTGAAGGTCACCAATTTGGAACTTTGTGAAAAAAAATCTAGCTATGTTAAGCGCCAGTGTGACCTAGGCCAATTTTGATCCCCGGGTGATTTTGACTACTTATATGTCTTGAGTTGCAGTTTCTCAAGCCACAAATTAAGCTTGAAGTAATCTATTGAGAACTCATATAGCTAACCAAAAAAATCAAAATTTGAATTTATAATATTTTTTAAAATATAAAGAAGAATTAACGAATAATAATGAATTTAAAAATATCCAAATTCGCGAAGGGGGAGAGAAAATGCTTTGAGACATACTCTATTCTTGGATAATGGAACTGGGCATAAGAAATAGCAGTAGTGTGGTTTTTGGGGAAAAGTTGTAACATCGGAGGAAGGGAGGGAAGGAGCCTACTCAAGAATTGAGAGGTCATGTGGATGGCGTCATTGGAATGGTCTGCACAAACTAACAATGACGATAACGATGTTTGACCTTGTAAAGTCTACGTAGGTTAGACTATGTATTAGCTGACATAATTTATCCACTTTGGCGGAAATAAGTGATGGTGATTAAAAGTGTAAATCATTTTCCTTTATCCTACCTAATAGGAAATATTAATTAATTATTCTATAAAAAACGATATTTTTTCTTGAAATATTAACTATTTTGTATGAAATGATTTTTTTTTAAGGTTAGGTAAGGCCCGTGGGCTTGAGTGTACATGAAGGCATGCACAAGTGGAAAAACATGGAAGATGTGGGTAAGTTTTATGGAGGCATGGTGCAAGGGGTGTCGATGAGATCTGATGGAGGGTTATAGGAAACATCTGGTGCATGATGAGACCACCCAAACGAAGTGGGCGTCCATAATGAGCAAACCGAGTGGAATGTAGGACCGCCTAGTAGAAGGTAGAGCATGCATGACAGAATGAACGAGTGAGGCATTGGTATATTGTGTAAGGCACGTGATGTGTGAACAAACCTAAGTTGTTGTGTCCATTCGCAAGGAAGGTCAGCTATAAGATGAACAGTGAATCAAATAGATGAGGGTAGAATGAACACGACCAAGACAAGACAAGGTGAATTGAGCCACAAAGAAGAGGAAGGCAAATGAAGGAACCACAAGAGAAAATCTAAGGCTCATTTGGTGAGCCAAGATGTGTGAAAGTATTTTGGTTTGGTTTAGGGTCGGCGAACTATGGGGTCACACTGTTAACACAAATTTTATTTGGCTTTTGGTTGGGCATGCAGGTTGTGAGGCTACATGAGCATTAGTCATAGACTTTGGTTTGTTTGTGGTTTGAGGTGTGAGCCAAGAGCTACACAAGAACCTTTGTGAACTATGTTTTGAAATTTGGCTGTGTTGTGGTAGTTAACATCTAGGGTTTGGCCCAACTTTGGCTATTTTATTTTGACGTTGTACAATATATTAAAACTGAAGTTTTGAAGCATAATAGAAGTAAGCGGAATTGTTTGGGTGTTTCCTCTCCCATGTATATTGTTGTTCATATGTATTATTGTGTTCATTGTTTACGTTGTCAAATTTAACTATTTATTGTAAAAGTAAAATAAATGAACTATATATATGATAATAGAAGTAATGTGAAGTTGTATATGAAGATAGACTAAGTGTTGAAATAAATATTGAAGGGCTATTGTGTTGAGGTCATTAGAAACTTATTCCGCAAATTCAATAGCAACATCGTTGGAAACCTTAAGTTATCCTTGCTCTTAAGGAGGAATGTGTTGGTGTCACACCTCTCAGCGAATCTATGAGCTCATAACTCATCCGACTAACATGGGGGCGTGGCAGTTGGTATCAAAGTCGTATGAAGGTTTAAGAAGGTTTTTGTTTGTAGAGTTGTTTGTGGGAATTTGAAGTAGAAGGTGGGGGCATGATGACCAACATTGTGACAATTATCTTTGAGACAAAGTTCACATCGTAGGAGAACTTGAAGGAAGTCATTTTGTTTGAAAGAAGATAATGGTGTGATGATCACTATTGAGATAACTGCAATCAAGATTATGTTGAACCAAAGTTCTTGGCATAAGGCTTGGTGGGAAGTTTGACAAAAATATGGTAGTTTATCTTGACAAATACACTTAGAGAAGGAAGATTCAACAAAGCCATGAGAGACTTATGCAACTCATGGAGGATTTGGGTCGCATGAGAGAGAAGTGGCCAAAGTAGTAGAAGGAAGTTGAAGTTCTCCAAATTGAAGGTTAAGAGGGAGTTTCTTGACCATGGTTATTGGGTTCAGTAGGTTGAAGCTACTACTCGTGAAGAAGTTGGTCATGTGACCAAGTATGGAACAATCGTTGTGGAGTTGTAGTTGAAAGAGGTAAAACAAGGTAGAACGAAGTCTACCAATGTTGGATCAGATTCAAGATATTCACAAACATGGAAGGAAGATATGGTTCTTTCACAAAAGGGATTCATGTAGATATGGATGAAGGGAGTCTTTTAAAGACTTCTATTATGCAGGTTAAGTGGATTCTTATTCACCTATGCTATAGGTGACTATGTTTAATGAGAAACTTGTTAAGGGAGCATTCGACCTCATGATGGATGGTGTCAATGCTCAAGACAAGGGTGGAAAATGAGACCTTCATGTGATGAGTGAGTCGTGTTTGGCCTTGTGAAGGACATGGCCAAGTGTGTGACATGGGTCATGGATGAAGCTTGTTCGAGTGAAACCACTTGTAGTGGAAGGACACATTGGAAGAAAAAGTATGACTTGATATGAAGTTGGGTGGACTTCTTCATTGAAGCTTTGTTTGAACTCTGATGGAATTCTCAGTGGGCCTTTAGTGGAAGGAACTAGTGGAGAAGCAAACATGACGAAGTCGGTTAGATTTCTTCATTGAGACTTTGCTAAAGTCGAGTGAGTTCATGATGGACTATTGATGGGATGGAGGTTTTGATGAGATTGTGAGCCAGTCGAGATGAAGAGTTGTGGGTACTGTTATCACTAAAAACGCTGTTGTCAAAATTTTTTTTTAGTCTAGCTTAAAGTCAGGGTGTTTTCGCAGCGCCAGAATTCTTTTAACAGTTTCGCAGCGCTAACTGTTTAGTGGTTTCGTAGCGCGCTACAAAACTGGGAATTTGTCCGAAACCATAATTCACACATATCACTTTTGTCTTCTATGGGTTCTGTGGGAATGTTTGGCGCAACATGTCACAGTGCAGGTTATTATCATCAATATACAAATAATACAGCTGTGTTTTTCATATTCAAGGCTTTCTCTATAATCCCACTATATTGGTCAAAGTTCTGGTATCTAGTGGAGATCAATATCATAGCGTGCCTATTGTACAGAGTTCTGCTTTCTTTCAGAAATCTGCATCAAGTGGGAATCTCACAGGAAATGGCACAAGTATTTAGGACGTGAATCCAGCTTTTGGTTACTCAACATCCAACAGGATTTGCAGCAGCGGAAAGTTCTTTATATGGGATTATACCTTCTTATTTAGAGGAAGGCTGCAAACCTACGGTTTATGCCAGAGTGCCTCTGTTATATCTACCATCATATGGCATTTGAGCTGTATGGGATGTTAGCTGGCAAGGTGAGTCCTACAACAGGGAAAATGTAAAGCCAAAATATGGAGGTGATGAGGAATCCTCTCTCAGAAAAGTTGTGACCATCATCTATGAACTCATTGCAATGCCAAGGAACCTGAAAAGCATGTTTTTCATCTTGTAACGGATAGATTGAATTTTGGGGCTATGAAGATGTGGTTTTTAGAAAACCCTCCAAGCAAAGCTACAATACATGTTGAAAATGTTAATGATTTCAAATGGCTAAATTCTTCCTATTGTCCAGTTCTAAGGCAACTTGAATCTGTAGCAATGAAAGAAGATTATTTTAAGGCAGATCATCCAACTACTCTAGCAGCGGGTTTTTCCAATTTCAAGTATCGAAATCCAAAATACTTGTCTATGCTAAATCATCTTCGCTTTTATTTACCACAAGTTTACCCTAAGCTGGACAGCTATTACAAGGATTATGATTTCAAGCACACATTGCTTTCTCCCTCCCGGACAAATTAAAGTAAACTTGACTTTTGCCGTTGGCACTGAACTAGCAGATGATATTGTTGCAGATGTTTGTATTAAGGCTTCATGTATTGACTCAAGGTCTTGTCATCATGATATTGAAACAAGGCATATTTCTCTGTTTTAAGTTGTCAACTTCCAGGAGGTATTTAGAGCAGATGAAAGTGTATTTTCAAAAATTGAAAGAGGCTTTTATTCCTAACATACTGAACTAGAAAAACCTCTTTCAGTTTCCTCAAATCCGTTACGAGTTGAGAGAATCGAATGACTAAAGTTGCGCTGCAAAACTGCTGTAGATGCAGTTTTTAATTTCCTGTTTCACACATCTTTTTCAAGGCTCGATTCTGGGCAGCTGGAGTAGTTTTTCAAAAACCCAAAAGAGGTTTTTGTTAAGAACGGGTTGGTTCACAAAAACCTCCTTTAGTTTTGCCAAATGAATTTTCGGTGAGAAGCTATGAGCTCTGTCCCAAGAGCTATTTTTCAGGCAGAATAACAGTTTCATAGCTGTAATGAAAGGTAGCAAAAGCTTTGCTAGTCAGGTAGATGCAGTGGCTGAGGTGTACACCTGGACGGTTTCAGCCATCAAACAAGCCAAACATGTCAGAAAGATGAACATGAGCCTGAGATCAGAAATCAAAGCATTAAAGGAAGAAGTTAGCAGCTTGAAGAGAAAGCTAGGCAAACTAGCTAATTGATCCAAGCGGAAATTTGCCTTCCAAATTTTGGTAAATTTTGGTTGTCATCATTTTGAAACTTTTTGAAACTTTTTGAAGTCCTTACACCTGTGTAAAATAGCTGAAGAAATCACAGAGTTCAGTCATTGTTGCTTTAAGGTTCATATGCTTAGTTT
The DNA here is from genome assembly GCA_031772625.1 of Pinus tabuliformis. Classification (NCBI taxonomy): domain Eukaryota; kingdom Viridiplantae; phylum Streptophyta; class Pinopsida; order Pinales; family Pinaceae; genus Pinus; species Pinus tabuliformis. Next base: position 725,818,286 of record CM062806.1, on the reverse strand, counting down.
TGATTACCTACAGCAGTTTCGTAGCGCGCTACGAAACTGCTGTAGATGACTGTTTATGTGAAAAATTTGAGATTGATGCTGAGGTCAGCGAATCTTAAAGGGATGACTCGAGGCTAGCATGAAGATTATATAAAGCCATTCAGATGTTTAAAAAGGTGCCAGGTGTAAGTATTCAAGGAAAAGGTGAAATTTTGTCTTATGTTAAAGTTTTCACTTTATGTCCGAATTTTTAGGGTATTGGTGGGGTTACCAGAATGTTCGGTTGGTACACCTGTTTGGTCCATGAAGCATCCGGATCATATAGCATATGGTTATTATGTGTTGTCATTAAAGTTTTAAAGAGTTTGGAGCGTGGTATTTATATGATGAAGGAAAATGGGAGACAGAGACCGTCAAAATAGGAGCACATCTTTTGGTCAATTAATGAGCCATCAGCGCTTTCAAACATCCAAAATCAGTATTCATTGTATCTGAAGCTCAGCCTTCTCAACTCAAGCAGCAAAAGGACATGTGTCAAGAGCCATAAAAGCATCATGCTACGAGGAGCAAAGATTGTGGAGTTTGATTAAATGAAAACTATTTGTAATTTCAGTTTAGTCATTATGTAATTAATAAATTAGTTATGCAATAGATAGGGATAGTCAATAGCCACCTTCGAGGCTCCCCTCATGCTGGAGGAGGAAGCTCGAGGTGGGTGAGTTTGCTTGCCTATATATGGATCAATGTTAGATGTAGAATAGGTTGGATATTCTATAGAAAAACAGAGTTGTTTTGGGCCATTGTAAGACCTTTTTTGACAGTAATAGTAAAACAGTGTTATTCTCTTCTCAAGATTCTCGATGGATTGTCATGTTCAAATATAATGATGGTGTTTTATACTTTATGTTCTTTTATAGTCTTGTTGTAATGCAATCACTCAGAATTCATAATCATATGCTCTGACTTCCTGTGTATTCAGCAAGCTATGTTTTGGTGGAGTATGTTTGACATGTAATGCAAAGAGCCTTGATTTCCATGAGATCACTATGTTTTCCTTGTTTACTTAATATATGAGACTCCATAGCCCAATGAGAACCAGTTTAATATGTTTCCAACCAGCTTTGCTTTCATGAATAAATAAAGAGTTAGCCATCTATTGCTTAAAGGATTTTATCAAGAGTTTGTGAGAGAGCCCTCTCTGATCAAAGAGGCTAATCTTTGGTCTAAAGATAGGTTGAAATAGTTACATGAAATATTGCTTGGTTGCAGCCCTCAGTAGTGATTTTGTGATAACATTTTGGTGCGTCTGCCGGGAGCTTAAGATTGAATTTCTGAAGGTAGCAGGAGTTCAAATGATTTTCAAGGCTGCAAAACTACCTTGGCGACTCCACACATCAAAGAATAAATTAGAAGGTGACTCCACTGCTAGAAGATCAGTAGCTTGATGAAGTTTCAAGATGGATTCCACTGCAAGAAAGAATGCCAGGTATGCTCCTATGAATCGGTCTCATATCCCTGGTTTTCCAAATCCTATGCCAAAGGTTGATTGGTTAGATGATCTTCCAATATTCAAAGATGAAAAGAAGGATGATGCTGCTCTCCATTTGGTTAAGTTTCACATACATGTACACAGTCTTAAGGTTCATTTCCCTGAAGATTGTCTCATGAGGATGTTTATGGCTACTTTAGAAGGAGAAGCATGGTCTTGGTATAAAAGTTTGGAAAATGGTTCATTATCTTCTCTTGCTGATTTCCATGATGTGTTCTGTGAAATGTTTAAAGAATGTTATCCTTCTTTGTTGCTGCTCAAAGATTGCTGTAGGCATTCTTTGAATCTTATTCAGTACTTGGAGGATTGTTATGGTGATGATGAATTTACAGATGAAGAAATTTTAGAGGCTCTTCATGACAATGTTTTTCAGCACCAAGAAGAAGGTATAACACTCCATGAAGCACCGCATGAGGAGCAGCAAGAGTTTACCTGTGAAAACCATGTTTTATCCTTAGATATTGATGTAGAGATGCAGCAAATTTGTCAGGCTTCAGATCATAATGAAGACGAAATTGATTGCACCCAGCAAGAAGAAATATTGGAGGAAATTTTCTATGACCCTCAGGCAGAGGAAAAGCTTGCTCAATTTTGTAATTCCTTGCAGCAGCTTACTCCAAATAATAATCATAATAGTGAGGAAAATTCCATTGTTTGTTGGAATGATTCAGAAAGGCAGCTGGATAACTTGTCAAATAGAAAAGTGGATAGCACATCAGAGGAACCTTGTGTGGTTGCGAATCAGTTGTCTAAAGATGTGGAATATTATGATGATCATCAACATAACCATGTCTTCTTGGACCCTGTAAGTGAATATATGGACAAGCTTTGCACTCCGGTCTTTCATTTTCATTTGCATTATGAAGATCAAGTATATTATGAGTTGAGTTGGTCATCCCCCTACCATGGTTATGTTGAGGTTGAATGCAGTCAAGAGCCTCCCATATCAGAAAAGACAATTGATTGGCTTTATTGGAAATATCATGTTGCTTGAGCTACAAGTGAAGTTTGAATTGTTAGGGTAGGTAGGTAGGTAAATGCAAATAAGCTCAAGGTCAACTGAGCATTTTTCAGTAGATATAGCTTTCATTCTCCTACAGTCATGCTTGTCAAGCAAATTTCAGTTTGTCAAAATGGATAAGGCACTGGAGCTGCATGTTCTTAGCGCACCACAAGGGCACACTATCCCAAGTGGAGCCACTGTTATCACTAAAAACGTTGTTGTCAAAATTTTTTTTTAGTCTAGCTTAAAGTCAGGGTGTTTTCGCAGCGCCAGAATTCTTTTAACAGTTTCGCAGCGCTAACTGTTTAGTGGTTTCGTAGCGCGCTACAAAACTGGGAATTTGTCCGAAACCATAATTCACACATATCACTTTTGTCTTCTATGGGTTCTGTGGGAATGTTTGGCGCAACATGTCACAGTGCAGGTTATTATCATCAATATACAAATAATACAGCTGTGTTTTTCATATTCAAGGCTTTCTCTATAATCCCACTATATTGGTCAAAGTTCTGGTATCTAGTGGAGATCAATATCATAGCGTGCCTATTGTACAGAGTTCTGCTTTCTTTCAGAAATCTGCATCAAGTGGGAATCTCACAGGAAATGGCACAAGTATTTAGGACGTGAATCCAGCTTTTGGTTACTCAACATCCAACAGGATTTGCAGCAGCGGAAAGTTCTTTATATGGGATTATACCTTCTTATTTGGAGGAAGGCTGCAAACCTACGGTTTATGCCAGAGTGCCTCTGTTATATCTACCATCATATGGCATTTGAGCTGTATGGGATGTTAGCTGGCAAGGTGAGTCCTACAACAGGGGAAAATGTAAAGCCAAAATATGGAGGTGATGAGGAATCCTCTCTCAGAAAAGTTGTGACCATCATATATGAACTCATTGCAATGCCAAGGAACCTGAAAAGCATGTTTTTCATCTTGTAACGGATAGATTGAATTTTGGGGCTATGAAGATGTGGTTTTTAGAAAACCCTCCAAGCAAAGCTACAATACATGTTGAAAATGTTGATGATTTCAAATGGCTAAATTCTTCCTATTGTCCAGTTCTAAGGCAGCTTGAATCTGTAGCAATGAAAGAAGATTATTTTAAGGCAGATCATCCAATTTCAAGTATCGAAATCCAAAATACTTGTCTATGCTAAATCATCTTCGCTTTTATTTACCACAAGTTTACCTTAAGCTGGACAGCTATTACAAGGATTATGATTTCAAGCACACATTGCTTTCTCCCTCCCGGACAAATTAAAGTAAACTTGACTTTTGCCGTTGGCACTGAACTAGCAGATGATATTGTTGCAGATGTTTGTATTAAGGCTTCATGTATTGACTCAAGGTCCTGTCATCATGATATTGAAACAAGGCATATTTCTCTGTTTTAAGTTGTCAACTTCCAGGAGGTATTTAGAGCAGATGAAAGTGTATTTTCAAAAATTGAAAGAGGCTTTTATTCCTAACATACTGAACTAGAAAAACCTCTTTCAGTTTCCTCAAATCCGTTACGAGTTGAGAGAATCGAATGACTAAAGTTGCGCTACAAAACTGCTGTAGATGCAGTTTTTAATTTCCTGTTTCACACATCTTTTTCAAGGCTCGATGCTGGGCAGCTGGAGTAGTTTTTCAAAACACCAAAAGAGGTTTTTGTTAAGAACGGGTTGGTTCACAAAAACCTCCTTTAGTTTTGCCAAATGCATTTTCGGTGAGAAGCTATGAGCTCTGTCCCAAGAGCTATTTTTCAGGCAGAATAACAGTTTCATAGCTGTAATGAAAGGTAGCAAAAGCTTTGCTAGTCAGGTAGATGCAGTGGCTGAGGTGTACACCTGGACGGTTTCAGCCATCAAACAAGCCAAACATGTCAGAAAGATGAACATGAGCCTGAGATCAGAAATCAAAGCATTAAAGGAAGAAGTTAGCAGCTTGAAGAGAAAGCTAGGCAAACTAGCTAATTGATCCAAGCGGAAATTTGCCTTCCAAATTTTGGTAAATTTTGGTTGTCATCATTTTGAAACTTTTTGAAGTCCTTACACCTGTGTAAAATAGCTGAAGAAATCACAGAGTTCAGTCATTGTTGCTTTAAGGTTCATATGCTTAGTTTTGATTACCTACAGCAGTTTCGTAGCGCGCTACGAAACTGCTGTAGATGACTGTTTATGTGAAAAATTTGAGATTGATGCTGAGGTCAGCGAATCTTAAAGGGATGACTCGAGGCTAGCATGAAGATTATATAAAGCCATTCAGATGTTTAAAAAGGTGCCAGGTGTAAGTATTCAAGGAAAAGGTGAAATTTTGTCTTATGTTAAAGTTTTCACTTTATGTCCGAATTTTTAGGGTATTGGTGGGGTTACCAGAATGTTCGGTTGGTACACCTGTTTGGTCCATGAAGCATCCGGATCATATAGCATATGGTTATTATGTGTTGTCATTAAAGTTTTAAAGAGTTTGGAGCGTGGTATTTATATGATGAAGGAAAATGGGAGACAGAGACCGTCAAAATAGGAGCACATCTTTTGGTCAATTAATGAGCCATCAGCGCTTTCAAACATCCAAAATTAGTATTCATTGTATCTGAAGCTCAGCCTTCTCAACTCAAGCAGCAAAAGGACATGTGTCAAGAGCCAGAAAAGCATCATGCTACGAGGAGCAAAGATTGTGGAGTTTGATTAAATGAAAACTATTTGTAATTTCAGTTTAGTCATTATGTAATTAATAAATTAGTTATGCAATAGATAGGGATAGTCAATAGCCACCTTCGAGGCTCCCCTCATGCTGGAGGAGGAAGCTCGAGGTGGGTGAGTTTGCTTGCCTATATATGGATCAATGTTAGATGTAGAATAGGTTGGATATTCTATAGAAAAACAGAGTTGTTTTGGGCCATTGTAAGACCTTTTTTGACAGTAATAGTAAAACAGTGTTATTCTCTTCTCAAGATTCTCGATGGATTGTCATGTTCAAATATAATGATGGTGTTTTATACTTTATGTTCTTTTATAGTCTTGTTGTAATGCAATCACTCAGAATTCATAATCATATGCTCTGACTTCCTGTGTATTCAGCAAGCTATGTTTTGGTGGAGTATGTTTGACATGTAATGCAAAGAGCCTTGATTTCCATGAGATCACTATGTTTTCCTTGTTTACTTAATATATGAGACTCCATAGCCCAATGAGAACCAGTTTAATATGTTTCCAACCAGCTTTGCTTTCATGAATAAATAAAGAGTTATCCATCTATTGTTTAAAGGATTTTATCAAGAGTTTGTGAGAGAGCCCTCTCTGATCAAAGAGGCTAATCTTTGGTCTAAAGATAGGTTGAAATAGTTACATGAAATATTGCTTGGTTGCAGCCCTCAGTAGTGATTTTGTGATAACAGGTACGATGACTGAATTCATACACAAGGTGCCTAGCTGAAGTTGAGGGTGCCCAATTGAGGGCACCCAACCTAGTCCATCCACCCAAACAAAGAGAGACTATATAGACGTTTTGCAAGGGAATTGTGTGGAGGTGTCATGTGAGAATGTCATATAGGGGAATGGATGTGTGGATGTCATGAGTGGGTATTATGAAAGATAGCCATGTGGTGATGTCGTGATGATACATTGTATGGAGCGTAGTGCGAGGCACCAGATGAGGGAATTCATGCAACAAGACCAATTTTTTCCGTCCAAACCAAGTGGTGATGTTGGTTCGAAGGAGCCTAAAATTTTGATGGATTGAAGAAGATTGAGATGATGATGACTTGAAGAAACTTGGAAGATAGTTGTGACTGGTGAAGACTTCATATTAATGGTGGTCTTGGAGAATTTTAGTTTGTTAAGGGATTGAGGTCAGGGATTGTGTGGTCTCAACTTTGAGATGATATGGGACATGCACCTTTGGGCATAGTATGGGATACGTTCATGAGGAGAAACTTGATAAATGGAGATAGGAGCAAGACACTTGGAGTTTAATGACATTTGAAATGATGTAGATGCCATGGTGGAAACACTTGAGGCATGGGTTGAGTTTGAAAATATTTAGCCATTGCAGGAAGGCTTGGGATGAAATTTTTTTCCATGGAGGGACTTCTTGTTGGAGAAAGCCTTGAGCATATGTGGAGGCTGTTGGTGCAGACCTAGAGTGGTGTGTGTATGAAGATGGCAAGGCAAGTGAAGACTTGTCTCCTTCAAAGAAGATATAAGAAACATGTCTGTGGGGGTATGGTAAGTGAAAACTTCTCATGGGCCTGGATGTGGAGACAGAGATTAGACTTTAGTTGGAGGACATATGCATAATGAGAGGTATATGTTTGAGATGTGTATGCAAATGTGCATTTCTTGGATGATTTTGGATGATTTAATGATTCGACCTCACGATTGGACATCACAAAACCATCATCAGATTGGTCTCTATCCAAGCTTTCCAGGGTTTCCAGAGCGTTTTTTCCAACCAGGGCTTCCAGGACTAGTAACTTAACCCATAACTTTTACTGTGCTTCTAAAGCATTTGTCCAACTAGGGATTCTAGGACTAGTAACTCAACCTTTGGTTTGATGCGCAAGTAAACCGGTTCCCCAACCTAGAACTCCTTGAAAAACCTGTTCCGATATGCATAACTCTTCTGCCTATCCTATGATTCCTTTAGATTCTTCTTGATCACCTTCATTTCCTGTTCCATGTCTTCCAACATGTTTGGTCCAATCAACACCCTGTTAACTGGATCGCTCAAACTGACAGGAGTATTGCAACTTTACCCATAAAATGCCTCAAATGAACTCAAATATTCTTGATACCCATTGTTGTAAACGAACTCTACCAATGGAAGGTACTCTTCCCACTTTCACTATTGATGCATCACATACATCCTCAACATGTCCTCCAATATCCTGTTGACCCTCTCTGTCTGTCCATTTTTCTGCGGATGATAAGCTGTACTAAAGGCCAACTCTGTGCCCAAACTTGAAAATAACTCCTTCCAAAACTTGGAAGTGAACTTTGCATCCCTATCTGACACAATCTTCTTCGAAACACCATGCAATCTGACCACATCTCTAATGAATACCTGTGCTACATCGCTAGCTGAGAATGTAGACTTCACTGGAATGAAATGTGCAACCTTTGTCAACCTGTCCACAATAACCATGATGGAATCATGTTGTCTCACTGTCCTTGGAAAACCTATGATGAAGTCCATGGAAATGACTTCCCATTTCCACTCTGGAATCACAATCGGTTGTAGCAATCCACCTAGATGTTTACACTCTGCCTTCACACACTGACAATCAAAACACCTAGCTAGAAACACTGCTACATACTTCTTCAAATTCGACCAATAATAAAACCTGTTCACTAATATCAGTGTCTTCTGATAGCCTGGGTGACCTGAATATTGTTTCACATGAAACTCCCTCAAGATAACCTTCTTGAGCTCACTTCTATCTAGCACATATATCCTGTCTCATAATCTAACCAATCCATTTGCAGTGAGACGATAGTCCATATCCTGTGCACCTTCACCTGTACCGGTACTACCACCTATACCTATACCTGTACGTGTACTCTACTGCAACCTATGAATAATATCCATATATATGACATCTTGATGACCTACATGCAAGATCCTATCCTGTAAGTCTATCCCATAAGAGCTCATATCTGCTAATTGATTTACCTATATCTGCTTGCTAAGAGAATATGCCACTTTGTTCTCTTTTCCTTTGATGTACCTGATCTCAAAATTGATCTCACTGATCGTATCCAACCACCGAGCTTTCCTACCATTTATATTCAGTTGGTCAAATAGATAGTGCAAACCATTGTGATCACTCATCAATGTAAACCTCATGCCCAGAAGATTGTGTTTCCACATATTCAATGCATTTATAATCGCTGCTAACTCAAGATCATGTGTTGGGTAGTTCTGCTCATGCTCATTTAGTTTTCGCGACTCAGAGCATACCACATGTCCATCTTGCATAAGGACTCCACCAATTCCTTTCTTTCAAGCATCTGTGCATACTACAAACTCTTTGTCAGGATTTTTCAATCTTTAACACTGGTGCATGTGTCAACAACTGCTTAAGCTGCTCAAACTTAGCCTCACACTCCATTGTCCATTCGAACTTCTTACCTTTCCTCTACAACGACGTGATATGGTAAGAAATCTGTGAGAAGTTCCTGATGAACCTCCTATAATAACCTGCCAACCCCATGAAATATCTCATCTCATCTACATTCCTGGGAGATATCCACTCCATGAGGGTCCTTATTTTTTCTCGATCTACTGAAATTCCCTCCTTTGAGACAACATTCCCCAAGTAATGTACCTCAGTCTTAAATAAACTAAACTTGCTGAGCTTAGCATAGAACTGATGCTATCTCAACAACCTCAACATTGCTGCTAAATGATTGGCATGCTCTTCCTCATTTTTATAATATACGAATACATCATCAAAGAACATAATAACAAACTTATCCAAATATGGATGCAACACACTATTCATCAAGCACATAAATGTAGTTGGAGCATTAGTTAAGCCAGATGGAACTACACCAAACTCATAATGCCCATACTTGGCCTGGAAATTTGTCTTGTAAATTTCCTCCTTTTTTATGCCTACCTAATGATATCCAAATCTCAGATAAATATTCAAGAACATTGTTGCTCCCTTCAACTAATCAAAAAAGTCATCAATCCTCGGTAACATATACCTTTTCTTGATGGTCACTTTGTTCAACTGCTTGTAGTCAATGCAAAATATGAAAGTACCATCCCTATTCTTCACAAATAATATTAGTGCGCCCGATGGTGATACACTTGGCCTAATGTATCCCTTTTCCAACATTTCCTTAAATTGCAGATTCATCTACCAACTCAAGTGTGCTCATCCTATAAGGTGTTTTTAATGTTGGAGCTTCCCCTGGAACCAACTGAATAGAAAAGTCTACCTCCTGTGAGGTGGAAACTTTGTAATGTCCTCAAGAAATACATCCTTGAACTGCTGTAGAACTGAATATCTTCTCAAAACATTTGCATCCTTAACTTGTTTACCTTTGTCATTAGAGATGTGTATTGCAAATAGCATGCACCATTTTATGTGGCTACATTTTGGCTGCATAGTTGTCACCATCCTAACTGATGTGGATTTCTTCTTACCTTGTAAGACTCTTGATTCCCCATTGTCATCCAACCACCCAATAGATTTTTCATAACAATCCACTTTTATTCTATGAAGGTACAACCAATCCATGCCCAATAACATACTGTATGGTCCTAATGGTAATACATTAAAATGTGTTGTTGTAGGCATACCATTCAAATTAAATGCACAATCTCTTACCCAATGATGAACTCGCTTCTTTGGACCTGTATCCAACTACACTAACCAAGATTCTGCATGAAATTCCTTACTCAAACCACACTTATCCACCAAGTCAGGACTAACATTGCTATAATTAGATCCAGGGTCAATCAAAATAGAAATAACTTGATCAAAAATCTTACTGTCCATCTCAATGATAGATGCACGATGGTCTTCCTGTTTGTTATCCAATGCCGCATAAACACGCGGAACACTCTAACTAACATCCCCAATATTTTGTGCGTCATATGCACTGTATATCTGCAACCTACCACCCTGATATTGTGGACAATCCCTCCTATGATGATCTCCACCACAAGTCCAACATCGCATGAGCTCCTTATTCTTCTCCTCTGGTCGATGTCCCTGTCCTTTATCGAAACTCTTAGGTGGTGCAACATTCTCTTTATTACCTGAATCCTATGGTTTTACTCACTTCCTGTCCCATTTTCCTTTGTTCTTAGCATTACCGTTTTAATTTGACTTAGTCTCAAACTTGTGCCTAGATTGTTCATGTAAATGCTTTAGATTTTGGTGGCCTCCTCCAATGAGTTAGGCTCATCGAACTCAATCCTATATTGAATGCAATCGGTAACCCACTAGTTAGTGAATCTCTGAATCTTGGCCTTCTCCTCCTTGAGGTAAGGCACATACCTTAGTACCTCCAAGAAATTTCTAGTGTACTCATCATCTTTCATGGTTTCCATCCTTAGCTCATAGAATGCCTTTTCCCTGTCATCAAAGTATCTCTGGAATAGGTACTTCCTCTTGAATAACCATTCAAACTCACTCAGAGTCAAATATTCCTCATGTATACCTCTGCCATTCTTCACATCTTCCCATCAAATGTCTTCTTTGCCTTTGAGACTGAATGTAGCTACTCTGGATTTCATGTTCTCTGAATAATCATGCAACCTGAATAACTTCTTCATAGAAAGCAACCCTGCCTCTGCATCCTAGGATTTCTTCATCTCTCCATCAAAAGTAGGTTGATTTTCTTTCTTAAACTCATCTTTCAAGTATCCCCTATCACTCATCTTGTAAGGATGATAATGATATTGATTATCCTGCCTGTCAGAACCAGAACTAGAATGGTACCTGTGTTTTTCCCCTCTCCTATTTGAAGTGTCCAACAACCTTCCATCTCTAACCATGCCATCTCTCTCTAACCTATTACAACCATGCGACCTACTGCCATATGCCCCATTAGTTTTTTCCTCCTACTCATGGCTGATCCAAAGTGGCCCCTGTCGTTGCAAATCTGTTAGGCCCCTATACTACTAGTGTAACCCCTTATTGTTATTAGTACAACCCACTTATTATATTGATGTACCCATGTAGTGCCCATATTGTTACTATTATGCCCCATAGAAGACCACTATTGTTATTATTGTGCCCTTACATTATTATTGTTATGTCGACTCTGATTATGTTATGACCCCTTAGACTCCTATATATAGAAAGGAGGTCTTTTCATTTGTATCATCCATGAATTGTTCATTTGTGTAATGTAAAGGAGGTTTCCCCCTCAAAGAGGCTGAATTCTAAGGCGTTGATCTCTCTTTTCTATCTTTTTGTGAGCTGGTTTCATAACATTTGGTATCATAGCTTTGGATTCTAGGGTTTCGCTGCTCCAAACAGGTCATCATGGCATTTTCGCTATAACTTTTTTTCTGCGATATTTCAGAAGTTTTAAAAAAAATCCATTTTAGAAGAAATTGTGCTGAACCTCGGGTCCGAATTTCAGAGCTGTTTGCGCTATATTTGTGGAGATATGATCTGCGAAAGTTGGTCTTTTTGCAGACTCCTGAATTACATTCCAAACAGGTGACCTGGGGAAAAGCGTCATAACTTTCTCTCTGGGGATCAGATTGAAATTTAATAAGATGGTACAGAAAGAGAACGGACTGTAGTTTCTTGTATGCATTTTTCAGATCCATAGGTCGAAACAGTGACTCGTGGCACGTCGTACAAGTTCTCTCTACTGAACTAGTCTATAATCAAGTCACTGTGGGCGATTTCGCGTAACTCTTCCTTGGAGAATCCAATTTGGGTCAGACTTGTGGCATTGGAAAGAGGACACAGAGGGCTACTGCAGGTCGCAAATTCAGATCTAGATGATTGGAAAGTATAGAGATACATCAGAGGCAATATCGAGCTCCTACAAAGTGAAAAAAGGTGTGTAGATTTTCTTAAATTTTTGCTTAAGCTTGGTTTGAAAATTTATTTTGAATGAATTCAAAGGGCATAGTAGAGCATTATTATCGGTAACCGATGCCCCGAGGAAAGAAAATGCAAACACCTAGTAAGGAACCTGAAGGCTCTAGCATGACTCATGAAGAAGAGGAGGAAATGTAACATGATATATCAAAATTACAAGACCAAGTGCAACAACTATCCCTTGCACAAAAAGGAACAGAATCTAAGATGGATGGTTTAAAAAAAGGCGTAGAAGCTAAGATGGATTGTTTAAAGAAAGGTGTAGAAGCTAAGATGAATGACGATGTGGAAGCATTGTTTTGTGCTACTTCTATTATCCAACTAGATTGGATAAACGAAGCAAGGGATGAATGGAAGAAGGACGAAGAAGTATGGACACTTATTCAAAAGTTGCAAAAGATCCCAATTCAAACAATATTGCCAGAAATTGAAGAGGAAGGAAAAATCATATTGGAACCTGGAGCAGTCACAGAAAAAAGAACTCGACGGCTACGAAATCGATCAATTTCAGAGTATCTCATCAAGTGGAAGAACTTACCCGATGAATATTACACATGGGAGGACAAGAATTTTATACAGAAGCATTAAGAACTAATCAAGAGTTGAGGACAACGCTTTTTGAAGGAGAGGGGCGTGTTAGGCCCCTATACTACTAGTGTAACCCCTTATTGTTATTAGTACAACCCACTTATTATATTTATGTACCCATGTAGTGCCCATATTGTTACTATTGTGCCCCATAGAAGACCACTATTGTTATTATTGTGCCCTTACATTATTATTGTTATGTCGGCTATGATTATGTTATGACCCCTTAGACTCCTATATATAGAAAGGAGGTCTTTTCATTTGTATCATCCATGAATTGTTCATTTGTGTAATGTAAAGGAGGTTTCCCCCTCGAAGAGGCTGAATTCTAAGGCATTGATCTCTCTTTTCTATCTTTTTGTGGCTGGTTTCATAACAAAATCTGACAAGCTCTAAAGTATCATTGCATTTACCTCTGCTAGCTTCTCCTATGCTTGTATGATTTAGTCATTATCGGCCCTACAAATCCTTATTTCTTCCTTTAAGATTCTTAGTGTATCTACCAATTTGAAAGAATTCCCAATGCCATACTTCTCATCTGATTCATAGGGAGATTCTTTGTAGTCTTTCATCTTGCTAGCCATTTGATATTCTTCTTGTAAGGCATATCAGGTCATCTAAACCAAATCACAATAAGCCAATGTACCTTAATATAGCTCAGGAAGGACACCTTGTCTTCAAGATGAACAAATTAGCGTGATACATGTATAACATAATAATGACAACAAATAGAAACATAAGACATACGAATATAACCATGTAACCATCATTCTAGCTAGGGTCTAGTCAACAATGCATGACCTTAACAAAAACACACACCACGACCTCATGCATGATAACAATCATTACATCACCACACACTTGACCACATGCAAACATGAATATGCATAAGCAATGTGAAATCACCCGCACACACACATAAACACCTATAATTAAGCATAAATGAACAACACTTGTAACCAAGCCTACAAGAATGATACATGCAACCAAGCATACAAGAATGTAACTAAGCATAAAGGAATGTAACAAAGTGTACAAAAATGATACATGTAAGTGACATATAACAACATGTAACCAATCATACACTCACGATGTTGCAATCCACAATAAAAAAATCAACTTCCAGATGACGACATCACTACAAACATGATCAACATCATGAAAATGCAACAAGCGCATGGAATACGAGTGTAAGAGACACACATGAAACCGACATGTATGCATGACCAACACACAACCCATCCTGTCTGAGGGGTGAACCATGCTCTGATACGACTCTGTAGCACCATCCTCCCACATCTACCCAAGAAACCGGCCAACTAGGGTAAACATGCGATGAGAGGCCACTATGATATGATTTGACCTCACAAGTCATGTTAACGAAGTGGAACCGACAGAAACACACCATACAAGCATTCAACATCAGCATTAGGACCCTCAAGAACCAATCAAACCTTTCTGCCAACCAGCCCCTGTGTACCAATGATATTTTGGACTACTTGACATTTGGACACTCTCATGCTATTAGCATGCTAACTTCTAGGGACCTCTAGACACTCTCGCAGGCTTGCCAACCAGTGTCCAGGGACTCTTTTGCTCAGTGATGTGCCAACATCCTTGTGATTTGAGCCACTTTTTCAAGCCCATAGCTTAGATCTCTACCTTGAAATGAATTGCATCTTCAGAACAGTAATATAATAGGGAAATGACAATACATATGCAATTATTTGAATGAGACCTTAAATGGATCCCTACTAGCCATGTCATGCATTTCATAAAACATATCACAAATATGTAAACTATAAGTGTCAATAACAGATCTGAGCATAGGGGTCTCATACTTAACTGAGAATTGCTAAGAGACATTGATGCCTCAACACATTAGCTTCCATTTCATCCATTAGGTCATAGATACATTGTTCATTCATTTACAAGTAAAACATGATGAGAGCCATACATAGCTACTATCATAAAACAAATACATAACCAACATAATAACAACATAAATACTATTGAAATCACAACCATATAAACCACATATAATCCAATATAATACTCATGGAGATAGAAGGAGAAATAACCTCATATTGATGATGCAAAATCCAAACTTGGGATTGGACTTCCACGTTCCACCCAAACATAGAATAGCTTAGTCAGATCTCTATTAATCCATTCACCCCCGTGCCATATTCTAAGCATGAATGTGGGATCTCATAGAACAGATCAATCCAAAACCATCGAGTGCTTCCAGAGGCCATCCACCTCAACCCATTAAACAATGATTCCACCTCATGTTTGGACATCACAAAACCATCATCATATTGGTCTCTATCCAAGCCTTCTAGGGCTTCTAGAGAATTTTTCCAACTGAGGCTTCTAGGACTACTAACTCAACCCACCAAGGTCTTCCATAGCGTTTGCCCAACCAAGGCTTAAAAGACTAATAACTCAACCCAAGCTAAGGAAACATGAGAACCAACAAAAAAAAAACAAGGAAATGAACCCACAATCTCCATGGATATCTAGGAAATGGCAACACTAAGCAATCCACTGTGATTCCTGGCCATCCTCCATGCCAATGATAGATCATAACCAAAAGAACACATGCATACCAAAATTAGTGAGGAAAACATACATGCAACTCAGGACCTGCAAGAAAAACATGTTGTAGTTGTTGATCCTGATGTCCTCTGGCACTTTCTTGCTCCTACCTTGCCTTCTTGCTCCAAAATCCAAGTATGTCTCACCCTCCAAGAGTGCTCCAAGAAAAATCTAAGTATCCAAGAGTATGAGAGAGAGAGAATAATGAGAAAACTCCAAATCTAAATTGATAAAATGTTACCAACTGATCCTCAGAAGATTTTTTATGAATGATGCCTCTATTTTATTCGTTTTCCATTATTTTCCTTCATTTTCCTCCTCAAATGCAGCCTGTGACATTTCACCTCCCTTTTCTCCTAATTTCCATTATTTTCATAAATAAATGTGCCAAAGTACCATTTTTTCTTTTAAAAGCCTTAGTCATTTCCTTTGCCAATCTCTTTAGCCATTTATAGATCGATGAACACCCACACTAGGATGTCGTGCCCAAGACTTAGCTTGGAATAAGTGTCCCATCAACCGTGGTTATTATTTCTCCTTTATTAACTTTTATTACATGGAATTTTCACCAAGGATGTTACATTTCCAATAGATATTTTAGATATTCCGCTTCACAGAGAAATGGGCTTTTCCATTGAGTTGGTACCAGGGGCATCACCAGCATCAAAGGCACCATACAGGATGAGCACTCCAGAGTTAGTAGAGATGAAGTTGGAGTTGAAGGAAATTCTTGACAAGGGATACATTAGGCCAAGTGTATCACCTTGGGGTGCACCAATGTTTTTTGTAAAGAAGATGAATGATACTATTAGGTTATGCATTTATTACATGAAGTTTATCAATGTAGCCATCAAGAAAAGGTACTTGCTACCGATGATTAATGACTTGTTTGATCAGTTGAAGGGAGAAACAATTTTCTCGAAGTTTGATATGAGATCAAGATATCATCAGGTTCACATTAAATAAGAGGACATCTACAAGACTACTTTCCAGACTAGGCATGAGCATTATGAGTTTGTTGTAGTTCCATTTGGTTTGATTATTACTCCAAGTAATTTTATGTGCTTGATGAATAGTGTATTGTGTCCTTATCTAGAAAATTTTGTTATTGTATTCATTGATGACATCTTCATATATTCTAAAAATGAGGAAGAGCATGTCGAGCACTTAACAACAGTGTTGAGATTTCTGAGAGAGCATCAATTGTATGCCAAGCTTAGTAGATGTAGTTTATTTTAGACATAGGTACATTAATTTGGAAATGTTGTTTCCAAGGAAGGCATAGTAGTGGATCTGGAAAAGGTAAGAGCGATCACTGAGTGAGTAGTTCCTAGAAACGTGGATGAGGTAAGACCAATTATGGGACTAGCAACTTATTATAGGAGGTTCATCAAGAACTTCTCTTGGATTGCATATCCTATTACATCACTGCAGAAGTAAGTTAAGAAATTTGAATGGACGGAGTAATGTGCAGTGAGTTTTGAGTAATTGAAGCAGTTGTTCACAAATGCTCTAGTGTTAAAGATTGCAAATCCGGACAAAGAGTTTGTGGTGTGTATAGATGTTTGCAAGAGAGGAATTGGTGGAGTCTTGATGGAGAAAGGACATGTATTATGCTACGAGTCATAGAAACTGAATGAGCATGATAAGAATTATCTGACACATGATCTTGATTCTGTAGTGATCATCCATGCATTGAATATGTGGAGACATTATCTTCTTAGTAGGAGGTTTGTATTAATGAGAGATCGCAGTGGATTGAGATACTTTTTTGACCAACCGAATCTAAATTCCAGACAAGCTAGATGGTTGGCCACGATTAGTGAGTTTGAATTTGAGATCAAGTAAATCAAGGGTAAGGAGAATAGGGTTGTAGATGCTCTTTACAGGAGGGTACAGGTGAATCACATAAAATTTATGAGTTCTTATCAGACAAAATTATAGGATCAGATCTTATAGGTAGGACAACAGGACGACAAGTACATGGAGCTTAGGAGTAGGTTACAATAGGGTACATGTGAACAGTATGTGGACTATCATCTTACAACAGATGGTTTGGTCATATTTAGGGACAAGATCTATGTGCCGAATGATAGTGATCTCAAGAAGACTATCTTGGGAGAATTTTAGGTTAAATGGTAGTCAGGTCACCCAAGATACTAGAAGAAATTGACAATAGTGAAGAATTTTTTTCATTAGCAAAATGTGAAGAAGGAAGTGGTAGAGTTTCTGGCTAGATGTTTGGACTCTTAGTAGGTGAAAGGAGAGTGTAAGCAACCAAGAGGGTTTCTTCATCCGATTCCGATCCTAGAGTGGAAATGGGAGGTCATCTCCAATGATTTCATTACAATTTTTTCGAGGACATCTAGAGGTTGGAAAAGGTAGCGCACTTCATTGTTATGAAACCAACTCACAAAAAGATAGAAAAGATAGATCGACACCTTAGAATTCAGCCTCTTCGAGGGGGAAACCTCCTTTACATTACACAAATGAACAATTCTTGGATGATACAAATGACAAGACCTCCTTCCTATATAGGAGTCTATGGGGTCATAATATAATCAGAGTTGACATAACAATAATAATTTAAAGGCACAGCAATAACAATAGTGGGCTTCTATGGGGCACAATAATAACAATATGGGAACTACATGGGTACAACAATATAATAAGGGGGTTGCACTAATAAAAAATAAGGGGTTACACTAGTAGTATAGGAACCTAACATGCCCCTCTCCTTCAAAAAGTGTTTTCCTCAACGCTTGAGTAGTTCTGGATGCTTCTGTACAAAATTATCATCCTTTCATGTGGAATATTTAGCGAGTAAGTTCTTCCACTTGATGAGATGCTCTGAAATTGGTTGATTTTGTAGCTGTCAATTTCTTGATTTTGTGACTTCTTTAGGTTCCAATATTGTTTTTCCTTCCTTGTCAAGTTCTGCCAGTATTGTTTGAACTGGGGTCTTCTCCAAGCTTTGAATGAGATTTCACCCTGCTTCGTCATTCTTCCATTCATCCCTTGCTTCATTTATCGAATTTGGTTGGATAATTATACCAACCTCTAGCATTTCTGCAACCATACATTCAATTTCACTCCTTTGGGAATATGGATATCTATAAGGCCTGATGTTTGGAGGAACAACTCCTAGAATCAAATGAATATCATGATCATGATCACGAATAGGTGGGAGGCCTTTGGGAGTCTCAAATACCTTGGAATGATTGTCCAAAACTTTTTGGAGATATGGAGAAAATTATGATTTCAATGTGGGAACCTCTAGCGAACATAATTGCACAATTACTCCTCTTTGTTCTTTCTTTAGAAGCTTTTTCATTTTGTTAGAGCTGATTATGTTTCCTAGTTTCCCCCTTAATTCAACTTCCTTTCCTTTTGAAGAAAATTTCATGAAAAGTTCTTGAAAATTAAAAGTTATTGTACCCAAGGATTGTAGCCATTGCACTCCTAGTGCAACATCAGCACCACCTATTGGAATGGAAAACATTGGGCTATTCAATACATATTCTACCATGGATAGCTTGATATTATGGCACTTTCAAGAGCAATTTATGGTTCCCCCATTTGCAACCATCACTTGACATTTTGTTGCTAGATATAGGAATAAATTTAATTCTTTGGCTATCTTGATAGTTTGAGGAGTGGTAATTCTGGCCAATGCCTTACAAGATATGGTCAGATTCATTCCTTTTCTCTCGATGTGATCTTTCACTTCTTGAACGTTTTTCTTCTTGATATGTCCTTCTATCTTGAGAGTTTGAGGAGTGGTAATTCTGGTCAATGCATTACAAGATATGGTCGGATTCATTTCTTCTTTCTCTAGGGTTGGTTCCTGGTAAGTATCCTTTTCTTTTGACGTTTCTTGATCCTTTTCTTCTTGATATTTCACTGCTTCAACCTTCTTCTTCTTGATATGTCCTTGTATGTTCATATTAGGTCCCTATACTACTAGTGTAACCCCTTACTGTTATTAGTGCAACCCCCTTATTATATTGTTGTACCTATGTAATCCCCATATTGTTATTATTGTGCCCCATAGAAGCCCACTATTGTTATTGTTGTGCCTTTACATTATTATTGTTATGTCGGCTCTGATACCAAATGTTATGAAACTAGCTCACAAAAGATAGAAAATATAGATCAACGCCTTAGAATTCAACCTCTTCTAGGGGGGAACCTCCTTTACATTACACAAATGAACAATTATTGGATGATACAAATGAAAAGACCTCCTTTCTATATATAGGAGTCTATGGGGTCATAATATAAGCAGAGCCGACATAACAATAGTAATGTAAAGGCACCACAATAACAGTAGTGGGCTTCTATGGGGCACAATAATAACAATATGGGGATTACATGGGTACAACAATATAATAAGGGGGTTGAACTAATAATAATAAGGGGTTACACTAGTAGTATAGGGATCCTAGTGAAATCTACTTATTTAGATACTGATGTAGCACAGGTCTTCGTCATATATGTAGTGAGGATTCATGGTGTTCCAAGGAAGATTGTGTTAGACAGGGATGTTAAGTTACATGTTTACTGGTTTGGGGACAGAGTTGGCCTTCAACGCAACTTATCATCCATAGATAGCTGGAAAGACAAAGAGGGTCAACAGGATATTGGAGGACATGTTGAGGATGTATGTGATGTATCAACATAGGAGATGGGACGAGCACCTTCCATTGGTTGAGTTTGCTTATAACAATGGGTATCATGAGTCACTGAGGATGAACCCATTTGAGGCACTCTATGGGTGGAGTTGTAATACTCCCATTAGTTGGAGTGATCAAGTGAATAGGGTGTTGATAGGACTGGACATGTTGGCAGAGATGAAATAGAAAATGTAGGTCATCAAGAAGAATATAAAGGCAACACAAGACATATAGAAAATTTATGCAGATAAGAACAGGTTATTTAAAGAGTTTTAGGTTGGGGAAGAGGTGTACTTGCACATCAAGTTGAAGAAGAGATCCTTGAGGATTGGATCATGTGCCAACATGGAACCTTAGTTTTGTGGACCTTTCAATATTCTTGAAAGGATTAGACTAGTTGCCTATTGACTTGTACTGCATCTCACAGTGAAAGTCCAAGATGTTTTCCATGTGTCATTTCTTAAGAAGTATGTTAAAGATGTTGATCATGTGATTGGATAGCCTGTATTGTAGGTGGATCCAGATGGATAATTCCAATGGGAACCTCAGTGTATATTGCATAAAAATATGCTCATGCTTCAAAATGAGTAATCATGTGGGTTAAAGTGCAGTGGAAGAACTTTGGGCCCGATGAAACTACATGGGAGATAGAGGATCAAATGTGAGCTATGAATCCTTCTTTATTCATTGGTTTAGTGAATCCTTTTGGTATATGTTTTAGTGTGATGTTTTGATATATGTGCATATGCATATGGATGTAAATACCACCATGAGTTGTGTTACAAATCTCCATTAAGTGGTATGAACACATATTTCATTAAATTTGGAAAAATTGTATTACAAGGACATCATTAGAATTGAGTATTTTGGTTATTTTGAAATTCTATATCCACTATTTAATTCCAAATTTAATGAAATATGTGTTTATGGGTGTCTTGTCGTAATGGTTGTCATGTTGTTATGCATCATGTTAGTTTTCTTCTTAGCAGGTTGGGCATTGTAAATACTGCATCGAGCTAAGTTTTAAAGCTCCATGGGAAGTATGTTTTTCTTCTCAACAATCTTGTTGGTTGTAGGAGTCATTGAACACCAAGGACAGTGTTCCAACAAGGGGGAAGGTTCTATAAAACCCTGGTAAAATAAAGTTAATAAAGGAAAAATAATAACAATGGTCACGTGACACGTATTCGAGGCTGAATGTTCAAAAAATCATCTTAGTGTGGGTATTCATTTAGTTTTTATGGCTAAGGAAATTGGAAATGGAAAAGACAAAGGCTTTGGAAAGGCATGAGGTATTAATTAACATTTTATTTTTGAAAATAATGGAAATTAGGAGAAGAATATGGTGAAAGGTCACAAGTTTCATCTGAGGAGGAAAATGAAGGAAAATAATGAAAACTTGAAGAAAATAGATGCCTCATTAATAAAAAGGCTTTCGAGGATCACTTGGTACCTTTTATCAGTTCAATTTGAGATCTCCCTCTCTATTCTCTCTCTATCTCTCACTCTTGGACATGTAGAAGATTCTTGGAGCACTCGAGCATTGAATCAAGGAAATAAAATGAATGAGAAAGAAGGCAAAGGGAAGAAAATATCATGCAAGGAAGAGTAGGATGAAGCAGCTACAACATGATTACTTGTAGGTATTTATTTGCATATGCAATTTCCTTGCTATATTCGGCATGCACGGTACATGCATGCCTGTATTTGGTTATCTTGTTGTCATTAGAATGGGTTTTTCTAGGTGTGACAATCATTTTAGCCTTGCCTTGCCATTTCCAGATAGCCATGGTGTGATGGGTTTCTTTTATTGGGTTAAGCTGGATTTCTACATGGTTTTGAAACTGAGTGAGGTTATCTTTGAAGAAGAACACAAGGCCTATGAATCCATGGATCGGAGAAGGTTTGGATTGCACTAAAGTCATATTTCGTGTACCTTAGTGGGCGTAGGAATCTTTGACCAATGGTGAGATATACAGTAAAGACTAGAGGTGTGTGCCCTTGATCAAGAATAGGAATCCTTGACTGATGAATGGCAGGATATACAATAGATCTTAGAGGGTGGAGCCTCTATTAGACCCAAGAATCCTCGAATGGTGAATAATAGGATATATGGTAAATCCTAAAGGCTAGGAGGCAAGAAAATTCCTCACATTTTAGCTAGAGAGATCTAGAGGCATCCATGCTTGTTTAGGGCCTAATGATTCGGTTAGGATTGTGGTAAAGAATGAGGAAACCTAGATTGGTTTTAATATGAGTCCCACACTGATGCTTGGCATACGACTCAAGAGTGATTACCTGAAAGAAAGATTTGGTTAAGCCCAATCTATGGTTGGGTGGTTCGTGGAAATCCCAAACCTGGTTGGCTTATGCATTCATTAATAAAAGTTATTTTCTCCTTGGTATTTCATGTGTAAATGTACTAGTTCATATTTGATTTTTATGGATATCATATCCTTGTTATTTATGTTGGTTATATAATGGTTATGAGTATGTTTTATGACAGACTTAATGTATGGATCTCATCATGTTTGGATTAGAAAATGAATGTACAATGAATAAATGACCTAATAGATGATAATGCAACTATTTTGATAAGGCAACAATGCTTCTTTATGAATCTCATATATGTATGAGACCCCTATGCTCAGATCTATTGTTATGACTTATAGATTATATATTTGTGACATGTTTGATGAAATGCATATCATGGCTAGTAGGGTTCAAATCAAGTACTTGTACCAGTGATTGCATTAGCAACCTTATTACATTGTTATTTATCATTTATAAAAGTTTCATGAAGTTCTGGGCAGTGGCCTTAGACCTATCCCTTAAAAGGTGGCTCAAAATCTGGGGTCACTGGCACAAAACTTCCTGACAAAGTCCATGGTCGTTGACATGCCTTGTTGTGGGAGTGACTCAAAGACCTCAGTCACATGCATAGATTTTCATGGGAGTGGCTGAGCATCCAGATTAGTAAAATGTCAATTTGTCTTAAGGCTTGGTCACCTAGAAGGGTTGGTTGGCTCCTGAAGGTTCTATAGAATTTGTGGAAGGTCAGAATGGTTTTTTTGTGTCGATTCCACTTCCTTAACTCTACATTTGAATCACGTCATAGTAGCCTCTCGTAACATGTTTACCCCAGTGGACTATTTAGCTTGGGTAAATGTGGGAGGAGGGCATTACAAATCCATTTGGTTGGAACCCTCTTCTTAGTTCTAACCCCTAGATAGTTTCGAATGGGGGTAATGTTTTTGGTATGCACATACCTATTGGGGGAATTCTTGTCCCTATACCTCTTGTGGTACAATCAAGCCCTTCGTTGATTGATTTTTTTCCTTTTGGTGGTTATCTTGTTGGTGGTGGTCCCATGCATCATACGCCTTATGTGGCCAATAGTGTTCCTTTTCCAGGACCTGTTGCATCTCCTTATGTCTTCCTTATTTAACTGTCATTGCTTGCTAGGGGAAACTTCTATCTTAGGCCAATACGATGACACCAACACTCCTTGCTACTCTGACAGTGGATGAGGTGCCTCAGACCATTTATTGTGTCTTTAAGGAAGAAGCCCCATGAGGAGTTCACCCATGTGCTTTTTGCCGCCATACCTCTCACCTTATGTCAGTCTCCACTAGGAAAGAGAAGCAGACGAAAACAACTCCCCCAAAATCAATTCCTTTCAATGGAAGAAGCCATCTTTATATGCAAGCACTTCTGTATATGCATATAGATATGCAAACAGATATAGAAAAATAAACTTTCATAAATGCTCTTTCGAATTTTGTACATGTGTGAATTTTGTGATTTTCCACGGATATAACAACAAGCATATCTAAAAGCCACAGATGTAGATGTGGAAGCACATATAGGAAAATATTTATAAAAGCTTATTGTCATATTTGTTGTTCTCCTAATACTTCAAATTTTTATAGGTACTCTATAAATGGGAAAGTGGGATGAAATTATGGAACTAGACACTAAAGACCCAGAAGATATGATAGAATTTTCTGCTAAAGATCTAACATGGACATAAATTGAACTGGATCAAATTGTTATTATTCCTTATAGTCAACTGGAAGATTTTATAAATGGAGAGAAATTAGATGAAGATGCTCCCACTCAATTTTTTGTTAATACAAATAGATGTAAAAGAGTGGAGGATGTTATATGTTCTCGTATTAACACATATATCAAATATACCATGTGAGTTTTTATTTGTTCAATTAATTAGATACATCTAATTCAAGCTCAAATAAAGTTGAAATGTATAGACATGTTTTCTAAGTTCTTATCATTGTTATTATTTAGTCACTTGTGTGCATATGGTCCCGAGTTGGCATGTAAATACATATGTTATGAAAATACAAAGAATCCAGAAGGATTACCAAAAAAAAGTAGTCCACATGAAAGCATAAAATTTGGTTGTAGATGTCACTTCATCATGCGTGCATCCAAATGATATTATTACCAGCCTAGATCCATCTTAACTCTAGATCTATCAAGCGCTGAGAGGGATCAAATCTCTCGAGGTGAAAACCTATTTGTTTGAGTGCAAAACCTAAGGAAAGATTTGCACCTCAAGAGATTCGATCCCTCTCAATGCTTGATAGATCTGGAGTTAAGATGGATCTAGGTTGGTTTTAGTCATGTGAAGCCAAAGAAAATATAACGAACATATGATTAATTTTATCAATAACATGCAAATTCATCTCATATTAGTATGATGAAAAAATGAAAAAATATATCGATTTTAGTCAATTGTTAATAATTTACAATGTGATTAGTCTCAATCTCTCTTCTTCTGCTTTTCTTATTTTCACACCTGCTACTTTTTCCATATTTTCATATCGTTCATATGAAAAGGGAGGTTGAAATTATAGACCATTCAAATCTTTAACTCGATATATCGTTGTAAACATCATACCCTGTCTCTCTTGCTTCCCGATATTAATAGTAGCTTTCTCCAAAGTTAATCCTTGTGACTTATGGATTGTTAAGCCCCAAGCAAGTTTCAAAGAAAGTTGTTTTCTATTACCTCTTTCAATGGGTGTAATTGGATGAGGGGATGATTCATCCCATGGCACTCCCATGTATTTATCAAATTTTACTAAAACATATGTGGGCAGTTCTAGGGGTGAAACTTCAGGGTTATACACAATTTTTTCTACAATTCCAAGAGCACCATTTACGAGTCCTGCATCAGTCCAAATGTTTGATGTAAGCATCACTTGAGCTCCAACTACAATAAGTAACTCAAGTTCCATTTCTTCCTCATCTATTTCCATGTATTTTCTTTTTCCTTTTGTAGCAATGCTGGCTGCAATGGGACAATTTAGGTTTCTTAAACAAAGCTTATTATGATTTTGTACATCATCATTTGTCGCAAAAAAATGTATTTCCTTATCAAATGACTCTATTGTGGAAGTATCCAAGTGTGTATTTGTATGAGTCATGAGTAATTTCCAGTCTTCCATAGTTGGTGTTGCATCTCTTACATTCATCAACAAATTGCAAAAAATTATTTGTTGATTGCTTTGTCCATCTTGTTGAAACACAATATCAAGAGTCACAACCATTGTGAATGAGTTCCATAATTATTTTGCAGGACCAGTACATGCATATACATGTTTATCCATAACAGGTGGAAATTGTCCCAAATCACCAACCAATATAATTTATCTCCCACCAAAAATAACTTTTTCATTTTTTGGGAAAGCTTGTCGAAGTCTTGAATCAATGTTTGTTAATAGATGTCTTCCAATAAAACTCATTTCATCTATCAGAATATATTTCACATGCTTCATCTCTTCTTGGAATGTAAGTAAACTTTGTTGTTTCAGAGGTTTTATGTCTTTGATTGGAATTTGAAGTGTTGAATGAATTGTTTTTGCAGATATGTTGAAAGCTGCAACCCTTGTAGGAGCTAAAAGTAGTAATGGACTCTTCCCAAGAAAGGACTCAGTTTCAAGTGTTTTTTTAATGGCTCCAATCAAATAATACTTTCCTATACCTGTAGTTCCTTGGATTAGCATGAGTAATTGGCCAACCCCTGATCTATTATGGTCAATGATAATATCAAATTCTTTTCTCTGCTTAGCACTAAGACTTTCAAAGGAGTAAGAGTTTCCAAGCTGGTTAGTGCAAAGGGAATTCAACTTTTGTTCTTTAGATATGAAATGAATAACACGATTAGACATGACTTCATAAAAAAAATTGTATTCCAATTATAAGCATGATCACAATCTCTATGTCCCAGCATCTCAAACTCATTGTAATTTATATATTTATTCTTATACAATCCACAAAGAATCTCCCACTCATTCTCTCTAAAATATGCAGGTGGATTTTGAACTTCTTCTCATTAGATTCAATTGGATCAATTGGAGGAAATGGATTGCGATCAACATGCCATGGTTGGTATCAAATGTTTTCCCAATTATGCACTATCTCATCATTTGTCTAACCTATATCTTTGTGAAAATCATGAAAGGTCTTGTATAGTAGTAACTTAGACCAACAAAATTCAACAAACTTGTCATCTTCTTGATTAGGAATTGAGGTAAATTGAGGGAACACACGTACAATAGTTGCATTCTTCCATTGTAACCATTTTTCCCACGTCGACGTTTATCATATGACCATGATTTTGCAACATCTATCAATGGAAGGTGCTCAATATCAGCAGGTCTCTTGGTATATGCATCAATAAGGGAATTATCATTGTCAGCATCATATGTATCAACCTGTACTTGTTTGAAAACCTTCATACCAACATTTAGAACCACAAATCAATGACTACATTCAGAAAGAGGGAGCTCTAGAAGCAAATGACATGTCTCTTGTGCACTGATATCTCTGTCAACAATAGTTTCACACAACAAACTCTTGTATACACGGGTTGTGGGTTCATTTGGATTTTGAATAGAAGATACATGCATCAACATATGATGGAATGTTTCTGATCCTTTTTCAGATTTTGCAGCATATTTTGCTATGTAATTAATGACAACGCGCTTTGAAAGAACATGTTTCCAATCTATATTATCCCTCCACATCATCAATGTTTCACGATTGTGTGTATTCAATCTATCATCATTTCATCTTGGTTCATATTTCTTTTCTCCATTCTCATCAACATAGAGTTTTGACTCATCACATAGATCCCACAGTGCCTTATATCGACATACCAATCTTCCTGCTTTCTTTCGAAGGCAAGATATTTCATTGCATGTGATGTGACACTCAACACAATTAAGAAGTTATTCATAATCAATCATAGGATCAGATTGAAATATTTGTTGTGTATCCTTTAAGCAAGGATGATCATCAACATTAAGTCTAAACTGAATATTTCTTTGATGTTGATCACATGGATTCATTGCATGTACACATCCATCAAAATATTCTTTAGAAAATTTAACCTGTGTAGGATCATCCCAGTTCAATGTATCCATGTTAGGAGCATCTTTTAACCATATAAATCCATGTACGTGTGGAGATCCACGATGTTGCCACTCATAGTGACACCAATAATCTGTAGCATGATGAAAATGCTAAAAAATTTCATCTCGAAATATTGTATGCCTTAGGTGCATATAATATGCTACAATATGAGGATTGTCAATTACATTTTGACATCTCCATTTTCTTGCTTCTGCTAGATCTGTAGGACATGTTCCTGACATTAATTTATGTAAATCTGGCCATTGCATATATGTTGCACTTAATGTAAATAATATTGTGGGACACCCAATCTGTTGAACCAAGTCAGATAACTCAGCACGACACTTACTCCAATATGCACGTGTACCTCTCAATACAATTCCAAATCGCATTAATCTTTCTCCAAGTCGTGATTCTGGAAGATTTTGTAGATGTTCTCGTAACTCCTCTACTATTGTTGGTAGATCTGTCAAATTATTCTTTACAAAAACTACAGAGAAAGCTTGAGTACGACATCTAATGATGATATTGAGTAAAAAGTATCTAAATCATGAGTGTAAATGGTTAATTACACATTATTATAATTTGAATACCTAAATCCTAACAATGTCAAATAAAATAATAATAATCCCAACCAAATTCAAAATAAAATTTAAATATGACCAAGAGAGAAAATGTACTAAAAGTAACAACAATAGTAGTATCAGTGACCATATTTAAATCATATTTTCTTTTAAATTGTATATTTCAATACATTTAATGCACTAGTTATAAAATAGAATTTAAATATGACCATGAGAGAAAATACAATTTAAATATGGCTAACCTAGAATGTCCTTAACTAAATGTTTCAAGTTGAGAAGACTAACTAAACGAAATCATTTAGTAAACGTATTTAATAATTAAATGATTTACTAAATACTAAATGATTTTTAATTATATTTATTTAAAATCTAAACATAAATGATTTAAGTGGAGTCTAATAACGTGATTTACACATCAAGATTACACATCAATTTAATAATTCTTTACCATAATAATGTAAATATTCCAGGAGCGCCATTCTTTACCATTAATATATTTACATGGATTTATGTGGAAGACTCATCATTGATTGATCGTATATATGTTGGATGTAATTGTGTATGCAATCAAATTTTGGCATCAGGAGACTTG
The DNA here is from genome assembly GCA_031772625.1 of Pinus tabuliformis. Classification (NCBI taxonomy): domain Eukaryota; kingdom Viridiplantae; phylum Streptophyta; class Pinopsida; order Pinales; family Pinaceae; genus Pinus; species Pinus tabuliformis. Next base: position 725,789,702 of record CM062806.1, on the reverse strand, counting down.
CCTCGATTAGCAAGCCATTCAAGAAAATTGTCATAGTTATGAAGGTGGAATAATTTGTAAGTTAACCAAGGTGGCATATTTTACCCATTCGCCCTAATATGTTCTTTTTTAATCATTGTGTTGTCATTTGGCTAGTTACAAAGGGAGATTGAAATGATGGTTCGATTTAAATCTGCGCCAATACTAAAATTTGAAAACAAAAAGGTAGGGAAAACATAAAATGCATAGCAGGAGTAAGAGAAATCAAAATCAAACCTAGAAATCAATCATAGTTCATACGTGAAATGCTTCCTCATAAATATTATTTCACACTTCGCACTGTGCTGAAATGTTTCCTCACAAATAGAATTCCACACTTTGTTTTTGGTGTTAAATTTATATAGTTAGAGAGAGACGTGATTTTTCATTAGGGCTGAAATTAGAGAGACGTGATTTTTCATTACGGCTGAAATTAGTTTAGATTAGTATAAATTTTTTGTAAATGTTAAATATGTTAAATGTTAACTATTTTACATTTACATTTTTACACGAGATCTACCGCAATAAACATTAATTTAGGTTTATGTTTATATTTACATTTATATTTACATTTACGTTTACATTTATATTTTTAAGTGAGATCTACCCTCATACATGTTTATGTTTACGTTTGCATTTTTACATTTACATTTACGTTTACGTTTTTACGAGAGATCTACCATCATACATGTTTATGTTTACATTTACATGTACATATATGTTTTTACCTGAGATCTACCCCATACATGTTTACATTTATGTTTAAATTTTTATGTGAGATCTACCCCCATACTAGGCTGTAGAGCGCCTCTCGGTGCAATAAAATACACTAATTGTAGACATTTTGATAAATCTAGTGCTTTCTGCCATGGAAATAGTGTAGTGGGAAGATCTCAAATGTTCAAGTATGCACCACATATATCCTTGGATTTTTTATCTAGTGTGAAAAGGATGGTTGAATACAGTTTTATTGTCACAATGGGTTGGGACAAATTAATATATGATGTGGAGAACCAATCTGGCGAGTTAGTCATAGGGGTGGTTTGGGACACTTTAATGAAAATGATGGATATTTGTAACATTTGCAAGAATATTAGACAAAAATAATATATGAAGGATGAAATTGATCCAATAGTTTTTTATTGTTGACACAATCTGTTTTCAGATAAATTTTTTTTTCTAACAAAAATAGTATATTGTGCAAAGAATACCATTTATTATAGGCATACAAACACATTGGATGCTTTCCATGATGGTGAAACAATCAAACAACAATGCTATGTCAATGGATTCTACATTTAGTACAAATACGTATGAGGTGCGTATTATAAATCTTTTAATTCCTATAGTGATCAAAAGGAATTCCTTTTTGTTGAACATAATACTTATAATAATGTTTTTTGAATGTAGTATCAACTTTATACATTAATGGTATTCAACAAACATCGTAATGGTGTCCGAGTGGCTTGGGTGATTTCTTCATGGAATACCAGAGATGATATTAAAAAATGGTTTTAAAAAATGGTTGGCAACTTTATTTGCAATGGGAATGAAAGAGCATCCAGATTGGAATGTAAAAACATTTATCTCAGATGATGTTGCTGTTGAGATTTAGGCATTAAGATACCATATTTGTTTTTTCAAAAGAAACATGAAACATATATTTCATTCATAATTTACTCTATTCTAATGTTATACGATTTAGGTGTCAAACTAATTCCTTCATCCTATTATGTGTATGGAACGTCCATCAAGCATGGGTGAAAAATGTTGGAAACAAAGATAAAGATAAAGAAAATAAAGTCTGCATTTTATGCGCTTTAGGGAAAATCATGCACTCATGCAAGGATGATGAGTCAATATGAAAAGTTGTTGCGTGAATATTTTCTGAATTTAATGAAGAGGAGCATTTTTTGAAATATTTTGATACCACTTGGCTATCTAAAGATAAAATATGTAAGTGTTATGCAACATCATATCATGACAATTACTTTTTTAGTCATTATCTTTTAGTTGATAGATATTTTTAGTCATTAATTTTTCCAAATATGTGGGAAAAAGCTCATTGGAAGTTTCCACATTCTAATCAATACACCAACAATGAAATTGAGTCCTACCATATGCATCTAAAATATAGGTACTTATATGATGCAAATAATGACTACCACAAACACGTGGATTGGCTAATATTTGTGTTGTTGACAAAAGATGAACTATATTATATTCACAATCAACGTTTAAAAGAAGTAGGAGTTATAAGGCCTACAAGGTGTAAGAATCAAGACTCTCTCAAATTCCAGAGAAATTAATATACGAGATGAAACTTGTTAATTGGGCTATGAATATCAATAACAATGGGAAATTAGTATACAATTTATAATAAAAGTAAATATCAAAATGTCTTGAAAATTAATACATGCAAAAAAATGGACTCAACTGTGTAGTCATTGTTATTATTAGTTTCATCAAAGTTTAATATATGGGTATGCCCATCTAATCCTTCTTCCCCTACATCATCAGGAACCTTTGTCCTTACTTTCCATTTTAAAGCATTATCTATGCACTTCATTGTGTCCATACGTCTACGAGGTAGACTCTGATCCCAACGATGATTTTTTTCACAATTTTTTTGCTTTGAAGTATCACTGAGTTGATCAAATGTAGCAACTGACTGTGAAAACAAGTTTCAATGAATTTAGTCCACAACAATAAATTTATATTATTAAAAAACATATGCACATAAATACCAATAAATACTTACAACTGAAATAATTTCTTCATTGACAAATATTTTATATGCTTGTTGGCGTGCATGACATAACCTTGCATCTAAATCATATTGTATTTTTGCATTTTTCCTTTTAACCACACTTGTTGATTTGGCAGCCCATTTAGCATTTGCATCTCTTACCCAACCTCTTTGACATGGAGGAATTGGAGGGAGATTGTGTATGATAGCACGATGGTGATTACAGACAAACAATTTAGATCGTATCTAGATCCCAATGCAATCACCAACAAGGAAATTGAACACTTGCTTGGTGCCTTTGATAATCACATCTTGCTCATGTCTATTTTCCTCCATTTTCTAAATTCCTTATAAATGAACATGTAAACAATAGTGATTTTAAAACCATCATAAAAACACTTTTAAATAAGAATCAATATTCATATCTATTTCTTTCTTGTTAATCATAAATGAGCCATGTTGTTCCAAGAGTTGCGTACAAAACCCAACTGGGGGTAGTTCTAGTGACCCAACCAATCCTTTTAGAATCAATTCACCTAGAACCATTTCATTTCCATTCCCCATATCAATCTTGTTATCAATTTAAATATTGCAATCAACATGCTCTGCTATCAAATTAAAACTGAAAGGAAAAACTAGGCCTTTGTCAAAGCATTGATCACCGATTTTCTATTTCAATAGATTGTACAGAAAAATTAATTGTATTGTATTGAAATATTTATAATGAAGCTGGTGTGTATTTGAAAATTAAATTTGTGATTACAAGCTTTGAAACCAAAGAGTATAATGAATCTGTTTGGCGCAACCTATAAAATTTTAAAGGGTCAAGGACAACTTGTTTCAAATTTTACAACGTCCTAAAATTCTTGTGCCATATTCCTTAGCTTGACAGGTATGTAGCTATATATATTTTCACAACTTCTTTTAGGGATTGCATCTATGAAATAAGGATGACTAGATGAAGTGAAACAATACAACTTAAGCTATATTCCTTTTCTGTTTGTTGATCACTATTCATGATTTTTTGTTTTTCCATACATCATTTCGTTTAAACTTAATTTGTATGGTGATGCTTTTTTGTTTTGTTTTTTTCATTTTTGTATAATTGCAAAAGGAAATACTCATATTAGCATAATATCATGTCATCATTAAACTTGAGAAAAGGTCATATGTATTGTGTAGATTACTAATTTCAAGGAGCTCGAGAAAACAAAATTTGAACTTGAGCCATTTGAAAAAAAAATTGGTGATAGTGATATTACATTGTTGAGGAAGAACAAGGATCCCAGTGGTTTAAATGACATAACATAACTAGAAACATTTTATCATGCAACTATGAGGTTGGGCATAGTATCTTGAAGAGCTATGTTGATTGAAAAAAGAGGTCTAAAGAAGCAACTTGATAAATCCTGTTGCGAGGAAGACAAAAGAAAGGATTACATCATTTTTATCTCTTGCATATGCTCACAAAATATAGCAAGCTATTTATAAATGCATCTTTGGATAACCTTGATCCTCTAAATGTAGATACATGTTCTCCATTAGTAAGAAATTATGTAGAGGAAGTTAAAATGAATGGAAGAAAGAGTGATAAACACAAATCCAAACTTTATTCATTAGACTTGGAAACCAAGAAAAATTATGGAGATTCAATAGGAATGCTTCCAAGACTTCCTAAAAAATTTAGATGTCCAATTTCCTTGAAATTAATGTCTGGCCCTATTATTATTTCCTTTGGACAAATGTACGAAGGAGTATGCATAGAGAAGTGGTTCAGTGAAGGTCATGATATGTTCCTGAAAAATTATGCAATACAACTCAAATAGGTTGCACACCGTTCTCCACTCTCACACTCACTCTCTACACAAAAGAATAAGCCACACTATCATTGAGCTTCCTCCAATATATAGATGAATTGAGGTGATCAACTCAATAATTACCAAGAAATACAAGCTCCAAAAACTATGTTCATATGCTTGATTTGATTCAGATTCATCTCATTGACTTGATCAAGCCACTCACTACACTTCATGAAAGATATTTTCAATGTTAATCACTTTCTAGAAGCTCCCTCGCCTTTTACAACCTTTACATGAAAAGTTATGAACGAGACAAGCCAGAAAAACCATGAATTAACCTGAGATGCATGAGGAATGTTGAGAAAAACACTTCAAGGATGTACACGTGACTATAGTGAAGGAAACCCACGTATATTCTTGGCTATACATGAATCTTATGAAGGAAACATATGTATATCCCTTAAAACTCAAGTTTTACATATGTTTAAGCCACCACTTGGAGTTGATCTCTAGGAGTAAGCTAGGGACATCATGGCACACCTCCCATCTAAAGTGGCCATTGTCTTAAATATAAAGTTGTCTTAAAATATTTGTCTCAAACTGTTTTTGTCTTAAATATAAAGTTTTGTCTTAAAATAATTTTGTCTTAAATATAAAGTTTTGTCTTAAAATAATTTTGTCTTAAAATCTTTTTGTCTTAAATATAAAGTTTTATCTTAAAATGTTTTTGTCTCAAACTACTTTTGTCTTAAATATAAAGTTTTGTCTCAAAATATTTGTAGTTATTTTTGTCTTAAGTAGAAATTTTCCTCTTAAACTATTTTTGTCTTAAATATAAAGTTTTGTCTCAAACTGTTTTTGTCTTAAAGTTTATATTTAAGACAATTCAATTGATATTAAATTTTAATGTAAAATAACTAAAATAAAAAGTGACTTTTTAAGAGAAAAGATTTCTTTTGTCTTAAAAAAATGTCTTAAAAGTGCCCTTGGTGTAGTACTGAGTGTTGGCTTGAATGTTGTTGTCATTGAATCAATAACCTGTTGCTTCTTTTCAATATGTTTCTAGATTTTGTTGGGTTTCTCATATTTACATGTCATGTCTAGGTTCAATACCTCTATGATGTTTGAAAGGTTGAGAGACAAATAACTATTGTATGCGGGAGACTCCATAAACCACAATCAATGGGAATGTATGCTCAATCTTATGAGGGTGGTAGTTCCATACCATGAACCCACTCACAAGTCCAATGAGAACAACACGTTCATTCCATATTATTTCAAGGTAATTCTAAAATCTGAGGTTTAGCCTAGATAACCATCAACAACAACCAAGCTGATGAGTTGGTGTTATGTACAATATTTACTACTTGGAACTTTTTTCAGTTTGATATTAATTATTGCTAGTGCATAATTTGAATGTAATAAGGATTTTTAAGAACACTGAAACCAAATTATTATTAAAAAAATACAAATTCAATTATAAAAAATTCCAATTACAATTATTTTTTATAATTTTCAGATTTAATTATATTACATATTTAATGTTATCCTAACGTGATAAAAATAAATTTGATTAAAAATAAAATATAAAAATAATATTTATCCTTTAGAATATAATATGTTTTTGTTTTTAAGTTATGGAAAGCCTCAATAAATATGTCATTTAATTGAAATTAAAAACAGCTCTTCAAATTTGATAACTATAAAACACAACAATAACAATATAAGATCAACACTGAATAAAAACCTAATATATGAACTTTTCATCTTAGGACTCATATTTATAGAAAACAATGAACAATTTCGTTTCAGCTTTCAATATTGAAATTGCAAGCCATTCAATTCGTACCACTGGAAACGTTTAACATATGGACAACTTCATCTTATGATTCGTATTTGTAGAAAGGACTGAATAATTTCGTTTCAACATTCAACACTGAAGTTGAAAGCCATTCAATTTGTACCACTGGAAACGTTTTGGCTCACTTCATTTAAAATTTCAATACTCACGTCCAGAGTTGTCATTACTAAACAGTTTCAATGCAGCTTGACTTTAAGTGCTATGCCTCTCGTGCAAGCAAAGTATTTGTCCTCCAAAATCCGTGTGGGGGTGGAAATTTCTCCAAAAACGACTCCATCAAGTTGTTAAAATTTGACTCTTTGCATCTCGCCACATTAGTTTTGAAGTGTCCTGCCGAAGTCAGTATTGAAAGTTGAAACGACATCGCCCTGAATTTGATTAAACTTGAGGTTGGAATTTGTGCTAGGAAATGTCCAGAAAAGGTAAATTGCAGTTTGACTAGCAAAGATTGGCGTTCTCTAACGTAGAACAGTTAGACTACAGTGATTTTTCTTTCCTATGGACGGTGGCTATTTTATTTACGTGACGGCTGAGAATTGTAAACACATTTAAACTCGAGTCGCACTTAATACTTCAAATAATTTTTCTCTCCATTGTTGACGGAGGCCAGTACATTTAAGTGCGAGCTTCTCCGCATTAAAGGCCAATATACATGAGCCTCTCCTAGTATCATGACATTCTCCTAGTAAACATTAACAACAACAAAATCATTGCATATAAACCCCAGATAATTATTGTTATTATGATAAATATCACTATGTCATAAATGTTTTCGCAACAAAAAAATATGTAAACCCCAATTTTAAAATTAGATAATCATTGTTATTATGATAAATACGACTATGTGATAAATGTTTTGGCATGTAAACCAATATGTAAGAACAAAATCATTGCATATAAATTCCAACTTTAAAATTAGATAATGATTGTTATTATGATAAATACCACTATGTGATAAATGTTTTTGAACTTAAACCAAAAAAATATGTAAGAGTAAGAGTAAGAGTAGTTAGCTACTCAAATACAACTAAAACTGTATCTATTGTTTTTGGTGGAAAATTTAAACATTTTTGAAAAAACTAAGTGCTAATTTATTCACCTTCCATGGCAAGGAAAAATTTCAACATTTTTGAAAAGGCTAACGCTAATTCATTCACGTTCCAAGACTAAAGAGGATTTGTTCATTTTTCAAAAGGCAAGAGCCAAACGAGATTGTTTTGTACCTATCATAGATCTGTATGAGTTCTACATGGTAGTAATGTGCTATGGAGTTGCAGCTTGACCAGTTATCACATGTAGGGAAGCAGTTACGTTTTGGAGAATATCGATAATCGTTGAGGGATTTGAGGGATGTGGGTTTTCCCAATTAAGGAAAACTTATTGGAAATATGAGGAAAAAGTTGCATTTAAATAGGGTTTTGAAACCATTAATTGGTAGATTTAATGCATGTGACAATGATTTGAATAGGGATTTCTAGAAAAGAGCCAAACACAATTGTAAAAAGTTGTGAATGAGGGTTTTTCCAGTAGTAGATATGGTATCAAACCCCACCATCGGATATTCATCGTATCTTCAGTCTATAGGTGGTGCCAAGGTATGTTCCATTTGTAACTCCAATGCATTTTCACCCCTACATTTAGTTTTCCACAAAGATAGTACATGCACACTAGAATTCTAATTCAAAATCCATTGATTTTTTTGCTGCCACACTTGTATGTTTAGCGAACTCAGACTATTCATTTCCCAGACGGCTATGTATCGACTATTCTTCAGGCATCCTCATAGCTTGTGCCACTAATAGGCTAGGTATCAGGAATTTTGCGGGGACCTCCATAAGTTGTCCAACCACCTCCATCTATGGCACCTCAACCCAAGGCCAATGTCATCCAACTTGTTACTCCTCATGGACATGTGTATGCTTAGTTACATGTTACCAATCCCCCTAATCGCAACAATGTCAACACTATCCTTTTTTGTCATTTGTATTTTAGTAAAATATGTTCTTTCTAAGATTGGTAAGGCGAGTCACCCAATTGCATGTTAACTCCGTGCTTATCCCTGAAGGTTGTTTTACCCGAGTTATCCAGTAATTTCTCTAATAAAATCTGAGTCCTTCTGGTATGTTTTCTTTTCATTTTTCATATTGATTTTTATTATTGAATTCCCATGGAAATGAGTTCAGAGTTCCCCTCAATAATCTCTAATTAACTCTAAGATTTATTCACTCTGTTTTGTTAAGTGAGTTTTTCATGTTGATTTTCATATTGATTTCCCTCACATAGTTCTTGTTTGATCATTTGTTTTCTTAGTGTTATGAAGTTGTTGCTCATAAAAGAGATGCATAAGGCAGAGGGGATCCTAGTCCGTTCTTTAATCTTGGCTGCAAGGGAGGAGACCAGATCCATAGCTCACACTTGCAAACATAATATCCCCCTGAGAGGGGTCTCACAAGAACTGAGAAAATCAAAAGAATTGAATCCCTGATTACAACTTGGGGGAAGGGTGGATTCAGCTTCATACAACTCCCCAAAACTGTCTACCACTCACGATGATTGGGGAGAGGGTGGGCCTGCACCAAGCCTTTTAAAAGAGGGCCCTTCATCGCTATGGTGCCATCAGGACCATATACAAAGGTCAGTCCAACATATATTGCACCATATCTAGCCTGAGTGGTGTCTCTCTCATTTGAATTTTGAGTCAAAGTTTTAGGACCATGTCCACTGCAGTGTCCCTGGATTTCTTTGGAAACATTAGTCAACAAGGAGACCACTTCTCCACTCTTTATTTTTTTCTCCAACCCCTTCCTATGGTCCCCAAAAAATTTATCTCCAAGAATTTCTCTTCATAGAAGACAAAACTGTATCCCCAAAGATGGCAGACAACATGATTATGATCAATGCTCCTCCTCCTCTAGTTCACTGATCAGCCTGAGAACTCATAAAGAGCTCTAGAATCGAACTAGCCATATGCAGGGTCCCTTCCATGGAATTCGAACTCTCCCCCCTTTTCACTATGAAAAGACTTTGAGAGTAGTGATGCAAAACACCAGGTTTGCAGCAAAGCTAGCGAGCCATAAACTCTAGGGTTCAGAGCTGCAGAGTAGCATTTCTCAGACAACAAAAATAAGATGGTTCTTAGCTTTTGCAGACATAACTTTTCTTCATGATATTTAGTTGTTTTTCATCAATGAAAATCTTTACCACGGGGATATAGTATTGCAGTTTGCATCTGACTGAAACTTCATAACTCTTTGTTTCCCTATACAGAGTTATGTTTGAGACCATAGTCTCACCTGATCAAAATCAAAATCAATTGTTGCTTAGCTCTCTCAAACGATGACAATGTTTTGATCTCTAATTCAATACCATCATGAGGTTCATTATAGACATCTACAAGAAATGTTATGTTTTGTGGTTTAAATATCTATAGTTTTCTTGTGTGTTATGAAATTGTTCTTAATTATCACTTTTCTTTTGTTCAAGGATACAGTTATCTCAGCATTAGTGTTCTATGTATCCTTCCTGAATGATTAATATGTATAAAATAAGAAACACATCAAAAGCTTTTTCCTTTATTTACCCATCTCCATCAAAACATCGTTGCTAATGTTCCAATGAGTATCTTATATTTTTGTCAAAATTTATTTTGTGGGTACATTGCTGCTAATAAAATCAAACGAACAACACTACGAAGAGCTACCTTTTCAAATTTCAGAAATTAATATTGAAAACATTAACCAAAATAGTAATCTTCCATATGAGGAACAAGATGATTTTGACGATAGTGTGTTCCTTGTTGGAGAGCCAAACATTGACTCTGGAGACTCTGGACCACCTCAGGATGGACTTGAATATCTTTGACAAGTCAAGTATGTAAATTATAATATCTCCTTAGCTTTCTTATATATTTATCTTAAATGTAAGTATCTCCTCAAATTGTAGAATTATTAGCTAGTTAGTTCTTTAATCTACTCAAAGATGCTTTGCACTAGCATTCTTTTTCATCTATCTTTAGTAAAAATTCCTATCAATTCTGGAATTAATGAAGGAAAAGGTTAAGTTTTTTTCGAATCTGAAATATGATAGTTGAAGTTAGTCATGGTTTGTAAATGTGAATGTTGTTGTTTTTCAAATTTTGGTTCTGTATATCTATTTTCTCATGCATTAATTTAGCTAAAAAGTTACATATCTTGGATTTTCTTTTATTCATATTTTGAACTAAATGTCTTTTTTACAAGAGGATTTATATTTTCCACTTGAAACTTCATGTAAATTAACTGCAATTTTCCATATCACATATTAAGTTGAATGCTTTGCAGCCTAAATTGTTTAAATCATAGTACAAGCTCAAAAAGTAACAGTGAGAATGACTCCTCAGCACTAGCCTTCAAATCAAAATACAGAAGGCATTGACCGTGTCAAGGCACCCGAGATATCTTCTTTCAAAATAGATAATCCAGCTTCAACCTGTTGACCTTCTTTTGAAAGTGCACCAGCCACCATATTGTGTTCACATTATACATGAGTGTGTGATGTGGCAATGAACAAGGATGATGCCTATTTTAAATGATTTTCCAAAATCTTCCAGCTAAATACATTGAATTTTAATAAGCCTTTTCATCCATTGAATAATCAGGTTGTTCCCATATACATGTAGTTTCCTAGCCCTTTGTCCATGGACTTTTTCAAAATAAGATGAAGGACCATTATTTCAGTGTAATAGTTTGACCCAATTCCCAGACCAACCTTGAATGTGATGAGTGGCTCTTAAGACGGGAATAAAAGACCTCTTGCATTTCTAAAATTATCCTGTCATTGTCTAGCACCATCAAAGAAACTTCATGGAGAGGATGCTCCAATATATATGTCTCCCACGTGCCATTATCGTCTTATCTTTGAATATGTTTTGCATTCATTAAAAGTGCCATAGACCTGATTGTAAACCTTTGAAGTTTGAATTTGTTTCCCATCAAATATTTAGGCATCACCTACTAGCCAAATACCCCATTTAGTAGTACATATAATTTCCTTAAAAAAATTTAATTCTGATTCTTTGAAGCCAAGATCTAAGGCATTCTTCCATCGAAGTACCTCTTCAATCATTTTCCATTCCAGATATCTTTTCTAAATCTTTTTACATATATTAAGCATATGGACAATGAATAACTAAATGAGTAATTGTTTCCACATTCCTCATGCTGGGTCCCAGTCTTCCGTTTTTTGTAAGCCTTCCCATGTTGGAACCTTATCTTTGATTGTGAGCCATAGGAAGATTCTTGTTTCTTAGGTGTCTTTATTTTTTGTATTTTATTCCACCATCACATATCTTCTTGACCAAAAATATCCATTAAAGATATATAACTTGACTTTATAGTGTACATATGTGTAACATTATTTTTAGCCCACATCAAGGAATCCTTTGAATCCTTCCATTCTCCACCCAAATTGATAGATTATGTTGATTCCCAACCCCACTGCCAAACATTTGTAGCATTAGTATACACAATTTGATGTAAAGTAAAAAATACTTCCTTTTTTCTCATGAAAAATGGTTTATCAGGTTAAGACCTAGAATAATTTGTTCACCACATCCTGTAATTGGATTTAAGTCAATCCTTACATTCTTCTCATTTCCATTTTTCCATGTAAAGGAGTTTCCAATGATAGGAAAGGTTAGTGCCATGGATTTCTAGTGATTTGAAACATTCTTAATACTTTTCTAAGGATTCCTTATCTAGTCCAATAAAGAAGCAGGGGCTACATACTTCTTGAATCTTAATAATTAATAGATTTCTGAAGGCTTTCCTTTGTAACGAGATTCCAAGGATGTTTTGCAACCAGATCCTTTCCAAATACTTGTATTTGCTTCAAACCTCATCTTCCTTGTTTTGGTGAAGAGTTATGGACTACTAACAGGTCCAAGGAATCCCACCATCTTCACCTTTACCACTTTATAAAAAATTTCAACGAAGTTTTCTAATTCTTTCAAGCACTCCCTTTGGTATTTAGGCTAGAGAATGCTAACACATGGGGATGTCTTCTAGGACAACCTTAGAAAGGGTTAACTTGCACATCTTGAGAACCATCTATTACACAAGAAATGAACTATTTTTTCTATTTTTCTCAACAACCATCCCTAATCACCTTTTATGTATCCATTTGTCTTGGGAATGAAACCTTGGTATTTTAATATCTTTTGTAAGTCAAATCCTAAAAGGAAACAATGGCTTCAGGATTCCTTTCAAGTTCACATTCAAACCATTGTTGAAAACATCTCGTCGGTGAAAATAACATCGAGGTTTTGGAAATGAAAATATTGGGAGCATTGGAAAAATATTGATAATGATGAAAAATGTTAAAAAAAAAGGGACATTTATGCACTCTATGTGTGAGTGATATTTTCAATTGTTGTATGATTATAACATGATATTTTTGCGGATGAAAATATCATAATATTTGTGGGGGATATTATCATTTTTGTCAAAAAATTGGAACATTGTGATGTTTGCAGCAATGATTCAAACCAATGAAACTAATGTATGACCTTTGTACATTCATCTCCATAGCCATAACCACACAATAGATATTGAGAAGCTTCTGAATTTTCTAGCTTCCCTCTTTAAACCATCAGAGAACAATAATATATCATCGACAAATAATAAATGAGTTAGAAGCACAATTTTTTTTACTTTGACCCCTTTTAAGAATACCAATGGTTTTACTTCCAAAATTTCTCGACAGAGCCCTTCTTTGACCAACAAAAATAGAAGGGGTGAGAGTGGACAACCCTGTTTTACACCCCTTGGAGGTGTGAAGAATGTAGATGTTGCTCCATTAATGAGCATATCAAAAGAGTTAGTTATGATACATCTCATAATCCACTTCTACAGTTGTGAAACATATCATAATTCACTTGACCACTAGATAACTGAGCCACATTTGTATTAAAATCATACTGAGATATAACTAGTTTTTCCAATCATATGCTTTGAAAAGTTCCAACTTGATAACCAAAGCTGTCATCTTTCTGGATTGATTTGGCGTGGGCCTTTTTTAGTAAATGCTATAGCTTCATGGATTTTCTTGCCAACTAGGAATCCAAATGGTTTAGGAGAGATTACCTCTAAAAACACCTCATTCAATCTCATTGTTAATACCTTGGCAATATTTTTATAAGCACAATTGCAAAAGGATATTCTATGTTGTTTGAGTTTTTGGAATGTTGGGGTGTTGGGAATGGGGATACAAAAATCTCATATGGTTAGAAGTTTCGCCCAAATTTTCAAGAAGCAATGAGTAGGGAATGACAATAATCTCTCTCTCTCTCTCTCTCTCTCTCTCTCTCTCTCTCTCTCGCTATGTATATATATATATATATATATATCTATATCTATATCTATATCTATATCTATATCTATATATATATATATCTATATATATATATATATATATATATATATATATATATATATATATATATATATATATATATATATATATATATATATATATATATAGATATATATTGTTAGGGTCCCACCCTAACCCCCTTATTTATGTAATGGGATCACGTCATAGTCAAGAGTCAATAAAGCCCATATTAATAATTGTAAGTGGTTAATCCGCAATTAATGACGGGACCACAGTTAGTTGCAAATGGGCCGTAGTATTAGATAGATGGTATTAATAAAACCCACGGTATTGGCTCGTGGTATTGCATGTATGAGTCTTATATAAAGGATAGAGACTCCCTGCGAGGAGCATCGTGTCTTATTTTGTAATCGAGCTCTGCTCTATTGGAGGTTGCCCCCTCGAAGAGGCAAGTGAACATTACTCTCTGAATAATAAAATCATTGCTATTCTGTGTTCTGGGTATCTTTTCTTCGCATATTCTTTATTTGGGTATCATTTTGCAGGTTAAGAGCATAACAAGTGATATCAGAGCACTTTCCAGGGCCGGTGGGATCTCCATTTCTTAGCAAATTTTTTTTTGGCTAGAGACGTGTTCCGGCGTCTTTAAACCACGGGATCTGTCGTTGAGCGCATAAACCTACGGTTTTGGGGAGGCATGCACGCAGGAAATACAAGAGGTGGTCACGTCTGTTGGACTCCCTTGTAACCCCTGTGGGCATCCCTTCGAGTAGTAGCGCATTAGACAGAACCGCGCACGGACTGTCTTCCACATACCCTCTGCGTATATAGGAAGCCCCTTAGGCTCCCTTGAAACCTCGCCACAGATAAACCGTTGGCCGTCTTGCGGCTACAGTACACCGAGAACAGCACTCGGAGAGATTACTCGCCCGTACGATAGGGTAGTCGGGTTGTACGGCTAAGGGTACGGTCGATCCTCCTTAGTTAGAGCCCTGAAACATTGGGCCGAGTACTACTGCCAGACCCTTATGTATATTGCGATCTGTAGCACCTGACACTCCTCAAGACCATAGTTCCCTTTTCTATCGGGGGATCACACATCATCTCTTCCAGATCCACTTGTGCAAAGGGGTGCAGCAGCAGCAGACATCAGTCCCGCAGTCTCGAGTTCGCAGATCAGCTATTCCGATCTATTAGATCCATCAGATTTGCAGAAGCAATCTGTTCCGCTGCCCAGAGCTATCATATCCGCCATTCAGATCTCTCAGCTCCACCAGATCGGAGTCGTTCCTATATCGGGGTATAATTTTCGCAGGACTTTTGGCCGCATTGACATTTTGAGGATTTGGCGACTGCAGTATTGATAAGGAAGGAGTAAAACTCCGTTAGGAGTTTTCATGAAAAAAAAAAAAGGTCTGAGATATTTTGGGGCGCTTATTGGTGATCTAGCCCATCAGAATCAGGACGACGAGCTGAGCACAGTGGTACCATTCACTTCTTAGTGAAATTTTTTTTTAGGCGGTCCCAATTTAAAAAAAAAAATCAGGTTGGTGTATGGTAGAAACTAGAGCTCAAGCGATGGCCAATGAAAGGATGGACAAACTTGAAGAATCAGTGCAAAACCTCCACATTCAGCTTACCGGACTATGTAGCATGGTCGAGAAAATAGTCCCGAAGGGCAAGGAGCAAGCACACGAGGAGGCGTATAATGGCAATGAACACAATGAGGGTGCGTCTATCCACTCTCCTCACGTCTGGCACACCCACCAACCACCCAGTCAGCGACCTCCCAAGTTGGATATGCATAAATTTGACGGTTCTCACCCATCTGCATGGATAACACAAATGGAGCAGTATTTCAAACTCAATCACATCTTCGATGATGTGACTCAACTTATGTTGGGGAGCATGTACTTGGACAATGAAAGGTGGCAATGGTGGGAATGTCATCAACGTTGCACTGGACCTTTTAGGACTTGGACCAAATTCGCCAAAGCTCTTCAAGACCGCTTTGACCAGGAATCATATTTTTTGGGTGGTCTTACTAAGCTCCGACAGACTGGTATAGTGGATGAATATATTACAGCTTTTGAAGCCTTAGCCTTCCGCACTTGGGGTCTCTCAGATGTGTTCTACACGGAATGTTTTATCAGCGGTCTTAAAGAAGCTATCAAAGCCCAAGTCCTACTACACCACCCTCCCACATGGACGGAGGCTTGCAAGGTAGCTCGTAACGTGGAATGTGCATTAGCAGCCCAATATAGTCGCCCAAATTTCTCAGCTAAAGGTCGCCCCCCACAGGCTCACAACACGACTCAAACACTTAAGGTCCAAAAGGTGTCACCTGCAGAAATGGCCGAAAGAAGAAAGCAAGGCCTATGTTACTACTGTGATGAAAAATACTCCCCAGGCCATAAATGCAAGGAGCCCAAATTTTTTCAAATTGATGCCACTGACTACAGCTCAACAGAGGAAGATCCACCACTTGAGGAACATGAGCCGCTAGAAGAAGACAACCAAAAGGACAATGTCTCTGACGAACCAGTTATTTCGTTGCATGCTTTGGCAGGGATTTCTTCCCCTGAAACTCTCAAAATCCGAGGTTTTATTAAACATCGCCCAGTAGTAGTCTTGATTGATAGTGGAAGTACACATAATTTCATCCGTCAAAAAGTCGCAGAAGCAGTGCATTGTTTTGTACGAGCAGTTTCTAACTTCCAAGTTCAAATTGCGGATGGAGGCACAATGAAATGTGAAGGCCGCTGTGAAAATGTCAAACTTCAAATGGGGGATTATCAGTTGAAAACCCACATGTTTGCCATACACATGGGGGGTTGCGACATTGTCCTCGGCGCTGAATGGCTCCGCACTCTTGGGCCAATCACAATGGATTTCCAGGAGTTATATATGAGTTTTAAGTAGAACAACTACACACATACCCTCCGTGGACTCCAGGCGGGAGCCCCCTCTATCATCAGCTCGCATATGATGGAAAAATTGTTAAAAAAGGGCAATCATGGAGTTGTAGCTCAATTTAATGCCATCCAAGCAGTCGAAACCAAGCCTTTGCCAATTCATCCTGAGATGCAACAGATTTTAAATAACCATCTACCGGTCTTTGACAAGCCTCATGAGCTTCCACCCTCGCGAGGGGAACATGATCATAGCATCACATTGGTTCCAGGGGCCCAACCCCCAAATGTGCGCCCATACAGATATCCGTTCACCCAAAAGAATGAAATAGAAAAAATAATCAAGGAACTTTTGGAAG
Organism: Pinus tabuliformis; assembly: GCA_031772625.1. Classification (NCBI taxonomy): domain Eukaryota; kingdom Viridiplantae; phylum Streptophyta; class Pinopsida; order Pinales; family Pinaceae; genus Pinus; species Pinus tabuliformis. The sequence goes on along the minus strand of CM062806.1, from coordinate 725,772,633 downwards.
CAGGTGTCATTCGTCCCAGCATTAGTCCTTATTCATCCCCAGTGGTCATGGTGCTCAAGAAAGACGGGGAGTGACGGATGTGTCCCGACTTCAGGGCCCTCAATAAGTTGACAGTCAAAGATAAATTTCCCATCCCGGTGGTTGATGATTTGCTGGATGAACTCAATGGGGCTCAATTCTTCACTAAGCTGGATCTTCGCTCAGGCTACCACCAAATTCGCATGAAGGAAGTCGACATTCCCAAGACTGCTTTCAGAACTCATGAAGGCCATTATGAATTCCTGGTCATGCCATTTGGTCTTTGTAATGCCCCCTCTACTTTTCAGAGCCTTATGAACCACATTCTCAAACCATATCTCAGGAAATTTGTCCTTGTCTTCTTCGATGACATCCTCATCTATAGTTGCACTTGGGCCGCACATCTTTAGCATGTAGATCTACTCTTGCAACTGCTCCGCAAGCATAAATTATTTGTCAAGATGTCCAAGTGTTCGTTTGGCATGGCAAAAGTAGAATATTTGGGCCACATTGTGGGGTGTGAAGGTGTCAAGGTGGACCCAAAAAAGATCTAGGCAATGCAGGAATGGCCTCAACCTAAGACCTTGAATAGTTTGAGAGGATTTTTGGGTCTCACAGGCTATTATCGTAAATTTGTCTGCAACTATGGTCGCATAGCGAAGCCCCTCACCCAACTCCTAAAGAAAAATTCATTCTTCTGGACTGAGGAAGCACAACAGGCCTTTACAGCTCTAAAAAATGCCATGTGTTCCACTCCAGTCTTAGCACTACCTGACTTCACTAAATCTTTTGTCATTGAATGTGATACTTCGGGTACAGGTATTGGGGTGGTCTTAATGCAGGAAGGGCGACCTTTGGCCTTCACAAGCCAACAACTAAGTGGGAGGAATCTGGGCCAATCTACCTACGAGAAGGAAATGATGGCCATCTTACATGCAGTCGAGACCTGGTGACCTTACTTATTGGGGCAACGTATTCAAATCCACACAGATCATCACAGTCTTAAATATTTTTTGGAGCAATGCCTATCCTCCCCACAACAAAACAAATGGCTCGCCAAAATGTTGGGATATGATTATGAGATCATTTACAAGAAAGGGAAAGACAATAGTGTAGCAGATGCATTATCTCACCAATTTGAGGAGGAAAGTACTATGCTAGCAATTTCCCTCCCCATTCCAGAATGGATTGAAGAGGCTCGCAGGGAATGGTTTTCACACCCTGGGCTCTCCCAACTCATTTCTCAATTGCAGGTAGATCCAAATTCCACCAAGGGCTACTCGTGGCAGGATGATATTCTTCGCTACAAGAACAGAGTCATAATATCACCAACATCCACCCTCAAAAGTCGCATTTTGGCAGAATTGCACTCATCTCCCATTGCAAGACATTCGGGCTTTCAGAAGACGTATGCGCACACCAAAAGATCATTGTTTTGGACAGGCATGAAAAAGGACATCCTTACTTTCGTAGCAGAATGTGATGTCTGTCAACGCCACAAAGGGGAAACCGTCAACACACCAGGCACATTACAACCATTGCCCATTCCGGCATCAATTTGGACGGAGGTTTCTATGGATTTCATTACAGGTCTTCCAAAGTCCGGGAACAAGTCAGTCATCATGGTGGTTGTGGACCGACTGTCAAAGTATGCTCATTTTTGCGCACTACCACACCCGTTTACACCAACTTTGGTCGCTCAATCTTTCATGGATCAGATCTTTAAATTGCATGGCATGCCCACTTCTATTGTGTCCAACCGCGACCTGATCTTCACCAGTAATTTTTGGCAGGAACTCTTCAGGATACAAGGCACTCAACTAAAACTCAGTACTTCCTATCATCCGCAAACAGATGGTCAAACTGAAGCCGTTAACAAATGTCTATAAACCTACCTTAGGTGTTTCACTTCAGAAAAGCAACACCTTTGGGTACAGTGGTTACCTCTGGCTGAATGGTGGTATAACACCAACTATCATGCCACCACCAAAATGACTCCCTATGAAGCAGTATATGGTCAACTCCCGCCTTCACCTACTTCGTATCTCAAGGGGTGCTCAAAAGTCCAAGCAGTGGATCAACTCCTACAACACCGCGCAACCATGTTCGCCCATCTTCGAGAGAATCTTCATCAAGCTCAGAACCGCATGAAGCAATAGGTAGATCAGCATCGCTCATAGCGCCAATTTCAAGAAGGGGATCAGGTCTTTTTACGGCTACAACCATATAAGCAAACATCACTCAAAGACAAGGGGTGTCAGAAACTATATCCCAAATTCTACGGACCATATCAAGTACTTCAGCGCATTGGAGAAGTGGCTTACAAGTTGGCCTTGCCACCTACTGCAAAAATCCATCTAGTTTTCCATGTCTCATGCCTCAACAAATTGATTGGGAACAATTGCAGAAATAAGACAAGTCTACCTAAATTAGATGAAGAAGGGTCCATCTGGCTTCAACCCGAACAAGTCCTAGACACACGAGACAAGCAACTACGCGGCCGCATGATTAAGGAAGTCCTCGTCAAATGGAAAGACAGCTCTCCGGAAGATGCAACTTGGGAACCAACCACTATTCTTCAGCAGTTTCCGCAGCTTCAGCCTTGAGGACAAGGCTAGTCTTAAGGGGGAGGGCATGTTAGGGTCCCACCCTAACCCCCTTATTTATGTAATGGGATCACGTCATAGTCAAGAGTCAATAAAGCCCATATTAATAATTGTAAGTGGTTAATTCGCAATTAATGATGGGACCACAGTTAGTTGCAAATGGGTCGTAGTATTAGATAGATGGTATTAATAAAACCCACGGTATTGGCCCATGGTATTGCATGTATGAGTCATATATAAAGGATAGAGACTCCCTGCGAGGAGCATCGTGTCTTATTTTGTAATCGAGCTCTGCTCTATTGGAGGTTGCCCCCTCGAAGAGGCAAGTGAAAATTACTCTCTGAATAATAAAATCATTGCTATTCTGTGTTCTGGGTATCTTTTCTTCGCATATTCTGTATTTGGGTATCATTTTGCAGGTTAAGAGCATAACATATATATATATATATCTACTACATTCTTAACCTTTGGCTTGAGAAACTGTGAACGGGGGGTATCTAAGCTGTCAAAATCACCTGGGGATCACACGTGGCTTGGGCCACATTAGCCCTTAACATGACTAGAATTTTTCCCACATAGTTTCAAACTGGTGACCTTCACATCACAGATTGACTTAACAGTACACCACATCATTGTCTAGTCTATGCCTCGTGGGCATATACATATTACTATGTTAAATTGAAGAAACAAAATTATATATTATAAAAATGATAAATCTATAAAGCTATATTATATAGAATTTATATTTTATGTCCACTATGTAATATAACTTATGTAGAATACTAAATATCTATGTTCCACCAAGTTTCTAGGCAGGGGAGCATGGGAGCAAGGAGACATACAAGGGGAACATGTGGGAGCACTGCCAAATTTTAGGGAAATTCAAGGGGGATGGGAGGACATCATGATTCTATTACTCATTATTTTTTCTAGGATAAAATGGCCAAAATTGTTGGGATATCTAGGGCTTGTTGTTTGATAGATATTGTCAACATGCTACAACAATGTCATACTTCATTAATCTCTAAAGTGACTAGCACTGGATTTTGATATGAAAAATCTTATGACTGAGGATGGATGATAAAATAACTGCAAGTTGTTGGAGACATATTTACCCTCAAATCTAGGTCCTATTTTATGCTTAGATCAGCCAAATAAGACAATGCCAAGTCGGCTCTATTTCAAGGCTAGGAATTGTTCTACCTGGAATTCAACCAAGATTGATGTATATCATACCAAGGGTTTAGTGATTCAGGTAATGAAGGGGATGTCTCTATCCTGGCAAGCTATGGATTCAAAGGAGAGACAACAATCTTGAAAGTCATCTTGTCATTAGTTTGTGGCACTGTCACAACTGCCTGAATCAATACCTTACATCACTGGAACATAATTTATGGCCTCTGAAATTCAATGATCCTACTGTGTCTTTCCCATAGGACTGTTTCAGTGAATAACTATGCACACAAAAAGATAGTATCAGGTACTAGGTTGCAGTTTTCCATGTCAAATACTCATTTCCTATAGCAGAATTGATGTCCATAGACTTATCATTGTAGCAGTCACATACAAAGGATACTCTATGACCATGGAAGAAGATGAGTTGAGGATAAGGAGCACTCCACTTAAATCTCAACATAATTTTGAAATTGAAGCTACCAGCACTTGAAAACTGTCCATTAAGAGTACATAATAGAATATCTCAAGTTTAGAGCTGGAGCCTAGTTTTGAAGCAGAGTGATTTATTATTGTAGATAGGGTGCGGCACATTAAGTCTGTAATACCTCACTACCTCAGACCTATAATAACAACATACAGTTTGCTTCAGGGTTTGATTTCAGAGCTCAAATGGTGAACTTAAGTGAGTGGGTTGTTATACATATGCATATAAACTTCATACACATTAGACAACTGCTTTTATCTGCTTCCATATATTATTGGTAAGTTCCAAATGAGAGTTGCTATGATACGGCTTTTCATGAAATAATTAGAAATTTGGCCAAAATATATTTACTTAGAATTTCAACTGACATACACTGAATTCTTGATATTCATTAGATCTAACCTGTTAAATATCCAAAATAAAAGTTGTTTGCATATATGGTGGAGTGTAATTCAATGTTAAGCCTTGCCCCTCTTGCAAATTATCATAAAAGCTTTCTTAAAACCTTCATCAAATTATTCCACGGATGCTTTGGAACTAACAAACTGGCTCTACCCTACTTCACACAATCAATAGTAAATATATATTTTTGGTAGGTTCTCTTTCTAGTAGTATGTTTCCAACCATCCTTTTGTCCACATTTATGAATATGAGCTTGTTATTATCTAAAGTTCTCGCTTGGTTGAATCTGGCCAATTACTTTACCATTGGATATAAGACCTTGCAAGGTATTGTGTCATCTTATTTGGGTTGATGGCAATTTTGTTTCTAGAAAGAAGAAATGTACAAATGTTGGATAGGCATCCCATGCTAGGCACTTTTCATAAGTTTTCTAACAACTTTATGGAGTTTACGCAATAGGCTGTCACAAATGGAATGGGTTAGGTTTGCTAGGTTTTGCGGAGGCAAAATCATAGGACGATAAAATGAATAAAGAGTTTCTTAAGCCTTAAACAAATTTCTAAACAATGGAAGAACACCCATTATTCAATTTTCAGTATCAGCAGGTGTGCCAAAACAATGTTTAGAAATATGTTTTAAGTAGCTCTTACTCAGTAAAATTGGTAAAATGGAGATATGAGCCAAGGAGTAATATTGGGTCTTAATTTAATTTACAACTATGGGGAACAAAATTGGCTATTTCTTTAATTTACAAGTATATAACACAATTTTAACTATTAAGTGCACTTGTTTAAACACTTCTTTGCATTATTCATAATTCAACTTTGATTTGTTCTAGGCTTTAATGCAACAATATGTTCTCATAGGTTATGACACATCTACTTAATACTCTATAATGGGAAAACTGAACACTTAATAGAATTTTAAATGAGGTCATTTCTTCATAATGGGCCAAATTATGTTGTCAAACTATTTTGAAGAGAATTTTCTTTCTTCTACACTTATTTGATGTATGAAATCTTCTGTGATGGGCTTCAAAGCCTTCAATATTGACACTTGGTCATTAGAAACATTCTATTTCATGTTGAAGTAATTGCAGTGTGCTTGTAAAAGAATGAAATCATGTCATAACAAAGATTTTAACCTCTGGTCTGCAATTTTGTCAATCTGAATTAGATTGTTGCTTGTCTATGTTGGAACTCATTACTAATATGTTTCTAGAGTAAAATAACATAGCCCTAATTCTCTGGAAGTTAGTTTAAGCCTTAAGGTCGAAATGTTCTCCCTTAGAGGCTCATAAAGCAGAAGAGAAATTGGTCAAGGAATTAATGTTGTAGGGATTAGTTGTCATGAGCCATTTTAAAGAAGTTATAATGTCCAATATTTTCTGGAATGTTGTGGCGTCTGGAAGTATTAGCTTTCCAAAAAGTATTATTATTTTATGTGGAAAATTGTTGACTAGACAAAGTGATTATTTCATTGAAATATTTATATATTCAAAGGGAAAACATCAACAATTATTTTATTTTTTTGTGAATTTTCATCAGTATTTTTATTCTCTTTGAATAATAAAATTAAGGTTTGATTCTCCTTTTTGAGGTAAGTTGTGGGAATTCTATCATCTGGCTTTCTTAAGTGAAGATATTTTGTTCAAGGATGATTAACTATTGAATTTCTTTTTTCACATTTTTGTGGTCTGTTGTTTCAATAAAAAGGTTGGCTCATATGTTAATTTACTGTAGATTGAAATATGGTGGTTAATGTTTTTAATTTCTTATTGTTTTATCATATTCATTTTTGAAAGAAAAAATAAGTTTCTTTTTGTCTTGACAATTTTCTGTTTAGGCATTTATCTAGCATTTATAACTTATTTTCTTCTTGATTCCTTTTGAATATAATGGATACTTTCCAACTTTTTAATGAAGCTATAAAACATATACACAAAAAACTAATTTCAATACTTGAAGCTCCCATTTTACTAGAGAAATTATTGAAGTTATATGTTAATTTTTGGTGCTTCAGAATAGTCACTTTTTGGAGTTATGTATATTTGGGAAGCCCATGCTAGTCCCATGCACAAGATCTCATGTCTACTCCATATGTTCAATTTTTATACTAAATTTACCTGCCCTGCAAGATTTTGAATCTTTATAGTTAAGTTATAATGCCCATTTTCTTCCTTTATATATCATTGGAGTTCTATATTAATTTTTGGGGGATTTAGAAGAGGCACATTCCAAAGGTATGTATATTCATGGAGCCCATGTGAGAACCGTGCACTGGATTTTGTGTTGGCTCCATCATGTTCAGTCTCTTTGTTGAATTTCCTACTCTACATGATTTTGATCTTTAATCATCATAGCAGTTATAATGCCTATTTTCATCAATTTTTGCTATAGTTGTATACAATTTTTAAGTTCTTCAGTGATTTCTTTCATCTACAAACTTGTATTAGAAGAGCCATAGAATATGGGGACTTTGGGTTTGTACTTTGGTTGGTCTCAAGTTTAAACAATCAAATTCGATGGTATTATTTAGGTGGTTGAGCATATTAACCATGTGAAAGTTGCTTCCTTGTTCTAAAACAATTATGTTCTGCATCTATTGGATGGTTGTTTGTGCTAGTTGAGCCAATGAAACCTACGAGACTTTACAAAGTTTTATAATTTAATTAAAGTCTTAAAATATAGAATTTGTAAAGTTTTAAGGTTTAATTCTTTCAAGGGTGCTAGATCAATGTGTAGAAATTCTCTACAAATCTAGCTCTTGAGACCATGTAGAAAATTTGTTGTAGGTTAACCCGATAATGCAATATAAATCAAAGAAGAATACTATAACCTACTTCTGCTATCAATTTGTAGAAGCTTAAAGATCGACCTAAAAAATATAACTAGAAGAAGAATGAATCAATGCAAAATACACATGAAAATACTTAGGAGAAAGCCTCAGCTAAAAACCCCACTATCTGTATTATCACACAAGGTGGAAAGACATAGGAATTATACAAAACCTTAGCTCTCATAGCTAGCCATATCTCAGTACAATCCTCACAGATGCTCACAGGAAATCTAGGTTTCTCTCAAGCCTTCGTCTCTATCCTCCAAGCTCCTATTTCCTTGCGTTTTTCCTCTGGGATGATTCACCTTCAACCAAGTGGAACACTCTGATCTCTCACACTGTCAGAACTGCGCAATCCTCAAGTGTATTGCCTTGACTGCATGCATGAGTTTTCTTTATAGGAAAACACCTGAAACTGATAGTATATTGTCCTTGTCTTTAATCTCAACTGGGTCTTTCTCAGAATAGACATGCATGAGTTTTCGATGAGTGGATCTTCAGTTAACTGGAATACACTAGTTGAGTGCATGCATGCACCAACTAACTGTAAACTCTCCATTAGTTCCTCAAACAATTTGAAACTAATTTAACTGGACTTAACTCAGTAAACTGAGTTAACTAATTACAACTCAAATATAACTCAACCTTATCTCCTTAATTTAAGGGATAACTTCCTTAATATAAGGGATAACTCTTGCATGACTTCAGAAAGACTTCTAACTTGAATTTCTCCAACTAATTAATTCAAAATGAATTAATTAATTATTTCCAAGTAGCTGGTGAGACTAAATTTGAATTTTAATTCACAATTTAATTCAAGGACAAATTAAATTGGAATATACTGGATTGTATTTTTATCATTTCTTGTTGCTATTTTCAACACTCCATCTCAACAAGAAAGGAATTCAACTCGATCCCGATCATGAACCTTTGGAATGTTATGCACACAACACTTCTCTCTAGTCTTGTTGCACTAGCAACTCCAGAAACAAAACAAAAAAATCCAACCTGAATCAGTATGATGCATCTGTCATCAAAGTCTCTGACTGTTATTGCCTCTATCAACTGAAAACTTTGTGCTTATGCTGATTCTGCCTTTCTGCATTGTTATCAATCCTTCTCTGCACTCTTCATTATCTGACTATTCTAGCCTCTGTCACTTTGATCTCTGATTGCATCAATCCCACTGATTCCTCCCACTACTATGTACTTTTGGCTCCCGTAGCAAGGTACGATCCATGAGATAAAACCTCTCAATGGACCCTACCCAATTTCAGCCTTCTTGGGACTATCACTTCACATTGCCCCACCTCACACTTGGAGGTATGGCTGCATGTGATCCATCTGCCCGCTTGGATCGAAATTCCCCCCTAATGGAGGTATCTACATAAGTGAATCTCTTCACTCAGTCTCCTCTCAGCTTCTCCAATTATGGATCCTCCACAATTGTCTGAGACTTCTTTTGAGGCTTCTTCTAGGGCTGCATGTTGAGAGGTAATTTACTCTCCCTCTCAACCACCAAGTCTCTAACATTTTCCTTGCTCCTCAAGGATTTGCATGCATCTTGAACCTTAAGAGCATATAGGTTCTTGACCCGTGAACCAATCTATTTCACCTGTCTCGTGGTGATGTGTCTAAGGAAAACCTTCCCTTACTAAAAAACACATCATATCCACAGTCTTCCAATACCGCGACTTATACCAAGTTCTTCTTCAGTCCAGGCACATACTTCACATCTTTCAAGGTGATAGGAGCTCCATGCTCCCTCTAAAAAGTAACCATGCCCATTCCTGAAACACTATACCTTCTGTCATCACCCATCTCTATGCACATCTTGAGGTCATTCTCCTCCAAGGTACTGAATAAAATTTTATCACCGGTCATGTGGAATGAGGCTCCACTGTCAAGATACCGCACACAACCCATCATCGATGACATCATGCATGCGATGAGGGTAAAGTCCATTTTGAACTGAGAGGCTAATGCCTCACCTTCCGATCCTTTGGAGGATCCCTTCTTGGACTTCTTCGATGGGCAATTAGTCGCATAATGTCCCATCTCGTGACAATTAAAGCATCTCACTTTGGACATGTCACCCTTCTTCCCTCCATGAGAAGAATTCGATTTGGAATGGGAAACCTTCCCCTTTCCTTTCCTTGCCTTACTCGCTAAGGCCAGATTTTCTTCATCATCATTCTTGGATGAAGAACCATCTCATGTGCTCTTACTAATCTCCTCCTGCATAAGATCCGACCACATTCGTTCCCAATCCGACAATTTCTCCCTTCCATTCACAGAGTCTTGGTAGCTATTCCAACTCTTTGGAAGGCCAAGGAGAGCGAGGCTCAGCATATCATCATCAGCAGTATTTATTCCCACACTACCAAGCTCATCTCTACAGGTGGTGAGCTTGTTCAGATATGTGGAAATAGTATCGCCCTTATCCATCTTGATTCTTCAAAGCTTATCCTTGAGTGCCAATTTCCTCTAGTCACTACTGTTCTGGTAGAGGTCCTTTAATGTCTTCCACATTGAAAATAGAGTATCCTTCCCATAGAGACTGGAGACAATATGGTATTGAACTCCCTCAAGGATGATCCGTCTCGCCTTCACCACACACTTCTTCCACTCAGCCAACTCTTATTCATTAGTTGAAGATAGCTTTGAGATTTCTTAATCAATGAAATCCTTCAAGCCGTTGTCTTCTAATACAACCTCCATTATATCTTTCCATGCTATGTAATTCGAGCTATCTTCCAAGGCATACTCGAGTCTCAAGCCATAGAACGCCATTAGCCAACCTTGAAGTATGATATGAATTTGATTTGCACCTGCAACCCCGAACTTCAAACTTCGAATTCTCTTCACAATATACTGTTCATAGCTTTGATACCATGTAGAAATTCTCTACAAATCTAGCTCTTGAGACCATGTAGAAAATCTGATGTAGGTTAACCCAATAATGCAATATAAATCAAAGAAGAATACTATAACCTACTTCTACTATCAATTTGCGAAAGCTTAAAGATCGAGCTGAACAATATAACCAGAAGAAGAATGAATCAATGCACAATACACATGAACATACTCAGGGGAAAGCCTCAGCCAAAAACCCCACTATTTGTATTATCATACAAGGTGGAAATACATAGGAATTATACAAAGCCTTAGCTCTCACAGTTAGCCAGCTCTCAGCACAATCCTCACAGATGCTCATAAGCAATCCAGGCTTCTCTCAAGATTTCCTCTCTTCCCTCCAAGCTCCTATTTCCTTGCGCTATTCCTCTGGGATGATTCACCTTCAACCAAGTGGAACAATCAGATCTCTTACACTGTCAGAACTGTGCAATCTTCAAGTGTATTTCCTTGACTGCATGTACGAGTCTTCTTTATAGGAAAACACATGCAACTGAAAGTATATTGTCCTTGTCTTTAAACTCAACTGGGTCTTTCTCAGAATAGACATGCACGAGTTTCCGATGAGTGAATATTTAGCTAACTGGAATACACTGGTTGAGTGCATGCATGCATCAACTGACTGTAAACTCTCCATTATTTCCTCAAACAGTTTGGAACTAATTTAACTGGACTTAACTCAGTAAACTGAGTTAACTAATTATAACTCAAACATAACTCAACCTTATCTCCTTATTTTAAGGGATAACTTCCTTAATATAATGGATAACTCTTGCATGACTTTAGAAAGACTTCTAACTTGAATTTCTCCAACTAATTATTTCAAAATGAATTAATTAATTATTTCCAAGTAGTTGGTGAGACTAAATTCGAATTTTAATTCACAATTTAATTCAAGGAAAAATTAAATTGGAATATACTGGATTCTATTTTTATCTTTTCTTGTTGCTATTTTCAACACAATGGAAGAGCACCTACTTTACAAGTAGGTTGTTGGTGGTTCGATTCCATTGTACCCTAATATTCATATGGAATGGTGGCAATCACTATGTGTCCCTATATGTGTTAATAGTGATGGTCATTAAAGGGCCATCATCTAAAGCCATTTTTTATATATGAAATGGTGACAGTTAATGAACGTCGCCATATATATGCATCAATAGTGAGGTTCATGAAAGGTCCATCACCATAAATCACTGTTACTCATATGAAATTTTTACAATCATTATCTGTCATTATAATAATTATTTGTGACAGACCTTAAATGTCACCATAACACCTATACTTTTGGTGATGTAGCCTTTGGTGATGTTCATTTTTTAGTGATGGAAGCTATTTTTACCGTAACCAATGAGCTTATGGTGCTTTTTTGACCTTCACCAAAATATGAAAAGATTGTGGTCAACGAATGTCACCATATATATGCATCAACAGTGAGGGCCATGAAAGGTCCCTCACCATAAATCATTGTTGTTCATATGAAATGGTGACGGTCATAATCTGTCATTATAACTATTATTCACAATGGACCTTGAGTGTGACCACAACACCTATATTTTTGGTGACGCCACCTTTGGTGATGTTTAGTATTTGGTGATGGAAGCCATTTTGACTGTCACCAATGAGATTATGGTGACATTTTTTAACCCTCACCAGTCACCTTTTTTGTTGTAGTGTCAATCTTGACAAATGATCAGGTCGTGTATTCAGTATTCCTAGCTTAACAATAATTTCAAAGTCATACTCTTGGAACAATAATAACCATTTGCAAATTTCCCTCCTAAAATAGGCTTATTAACTAAGTACTTTAACACAAAATTATCTGTAAACATCTTGATATGTGATTCCAACAAATAATGTCTAAACTTCTGCAAGGCATATAACCATTTTCAATCCTTCTCTTTCTGTGGTTGTGTAATTCTTCTCATCTTTAGATAGTTTCCTTCTTGAAAATCTATAGGATGGCCAATTTCTCCTGCACCAGGTTGTTCTAGTACTACTCCCAAAGCTATGCAAGAAGCATCCACATGTACATGAAATTCCTTATTCCAGTTAGGGAATACTAGTATAGGGGCAACTACCATATTTACCTTGAATATGTCAAGGCTCTTTTGACATTCTTCTTCCCATTGAAAAGTGACATCTTTCTTCAACAAATTTTCCATAGGTGTAGTAATTTGAGCATATCTTTTGATAAAATTTTTGTAATATCATGTATGTCCCAGTGCAATGCGAAGCTGTCTTACTGTCTTTGGTGGAGGTAAGTTCACAATGATAGCAATTTTCGTAGGGTCCACCATCAAACCTTTCTTGCAAACAATATGTCCCAGAAATATACCAAAAGGTACACAAAATATACACTTATTTAAGTTCAGGGAGATCTGATACTTTCTACATGTATCAAGCATAAGTCTTTAGCTTCCAATGTGTTTTCTTAACAACCCAAATATTGTCCAATCATCGAAGTATACATCAAAAAGCTTGTGGATATATTCTTTGAAAGTTGCAACCACCACTCTTGAAAATATAGTAGGGGCGTTCTTCAGTCCAAAAGGCGTCACCATGTATTGATATGAACCCCATTCTGTAGCAAAGGTGAGCTTATATCGATCTTCAGGTACAATTCTAATCTGATGATATGCTAAAAATCCATCTGTAAATGAATAAACTTCTTTCCCTCCTACATTATCCAGTACTTCATTTATGAAAGGAGTAGGGAAAGGATTATGTAAGCATGCATCATTCAACTTTCTTAAATCAACATAGATCCTGATTTCTACTTGAGTTTTATTTTCTTGTACCACCATAGGACTTACCCTCTCTGATTCTTCCACAGGCTCAATAAATCATGCTACTATCATCTTATCCAAATCAACTTTTACTTTCTCCTTATATTATGGATTCAATCTGTAAAGTCTTTGCTTGACTAGATTTGCATCAGGGTTTAGTGGGATCATCATGACTCCTAAATCTCCTACTATACCTTTCATTTCTGAAGACTCAGTGGGAAAAAACTCCTAATATTCATGAAACAACTATGTAACTTTGCTGACTATTTCTTCATCCCAATAATCCCCTATAGTTTCAAATTTCAGTTCTGCTTCTAATCCTATATTTACCTTATTTGTATTCATTGGATTTGTTATATCTAGTATTTCTGGCTCAGTTCCATTCACTTCACAGTGTCCTTCTGATTCCACGATGTCAATGTTGTGAGGGTCTTCATCCTCTTCTGCAATAGGGTTCTAGCATTCTAGTGCATGCTTTATCTCTGTAGTGCAATCAGGTTGTTGTCAAATCCTCAAACTTGTATTCTCAAAGATATTTCTCTTAACTATCTATAGGGATGAATCTATATATGGACAGTTATCTTCAAAGCTAAATGCCAATATAAACTCATCAACTATATCTGCCCAACTCGCAGTACCATGCCAAAGTTTTGTTTCCAGATATCAATTATGAGGAATTGTCTCTAATGTATGAATAAACCTATGCACCCATTCTTGTTGTGGAAATTCCTTCCATGTTGTAGTACATAATTGGATATGATCCCTGGGACTAGTTTCACCATCATTTTTCAACTCTATCTCTGTGTTTATCTAACCAAATATTATCCACATCAACCTTAGACATTCTTTCCATCTTCCTATATTCTTCTTATGTGTACCCTACCATTTAGCAGGAGAATATTTTAGGGCTATATCGAAAGCTAACAATATTTGACTTTTTGTAACATGTTCCTCATAATCATCAAGAAAAATATTCACATTAGCAAATTGATTTTGTAACTCTTGCACAAAGCCTTGTAGATACTTCATGTAGCCTGTTATGTCGATTCTCTAATTATTATTTTGAGTCAGATGCATATGAATTGTTATATTCCCAAGTTAGCTTACCCTTTTTAGTAGGGTTAACAAAATCCTATCCCTTTGCGGTCAATTGATAGATATTATCTATATCGTTTTCACAATACTCTTCTCTAACTGTCTCTGTATATCATGCTCCTTCTCATAGATCCAAGGGAACAATTACCCTGATATTATTCCCTTCAAATATCATTTGTCTCTTTTTTAGATTAATTATAGCCATGCTATCAAATTCCCAATCAAGTCCAAGTAGTGCAGGAGAGGGGTTACTGTCATCCATAATTTCTATTACTTCAAAGTCATCCGTAGTACGAACTCCTTATATGTCTACTATCACACCAGATAGTCTTTCTGAGAGGAAGATCTTCTGTTGATTTTCCATCATTAGCTGAATAGGTGACCATTGTAACTTTGTCTTACCCATTAACTCCCATGTATGCTTCATCACAACATTGGCTTCAGATCCTAGATCTAAAATAATGTGATCCATCTCATAGTCTCCCATCTGCGCACTAAGCCTTATTTCTTTCCCTATTATCTTCACATTGTTAACTACACGCAACTCACTTCGTGGTATTTATTTTGATGCACATGAATTCATCAATTCCTGTAGTCCTTCTACAACCTTTTGATCTCTTAATATCTTCATAAACGTTTGCAAAAATGACTTTAAAATACCTTCTTGGCTTGTTGACTCTTGATTCTGTGTCAAAGTTTGATTCTATGTTGAAGTTGATACTACGTTGCAGTTGGTCATCTGCTTTTGCTGCGCACTAGATGTCGAAGCTCCAACATCCATAAAACTTCACTTGGCTTCCATAAACACTTATTTTTCCTTCTGAATGTCAAAAGAAGGAGATTTTTTAGTTGTTTTTCTAGCCTATGCAGTTTCAGATTCCTTCTTTCCATCTACTTTATCATTTCCAATCGTCGCTCCACTTCTAGTAACAATATTGATTCATGGATAATCGATTCTTATTTCGGTAGTCATCATATGAATGTTCTGTGTCGGCAATTGATTTTTCTTTTCTTTCATTTTTTCCATAATTACCGGACACTCTTCAATTACATGATCAAACGATTTGCAATACTTACATGTCGTAGTAGGATTCTGACAGTCTCTTGCAAAGTGACCTACCTGGTCGCAATTAAAGCAGATAATATGTCCACAACCTTGACCAACTCTGCCACCTCGACCTCTTCCTTGATAGCCACCTCGACCACTGAAATGTCCACTTCCTTCATGTACATGTTCTTCATCTTGCATTCTATATGTTTCAACACCACGATCCATCATTAGTTCATAAGCTCGACAATTATTCTCATCATGTCCCATCGATTTACAAAACTTGCAATATAATTTCTTTGGAGTCTACACATATTTTTTTAATAAATAATAATATTCTGAGTGATTTTCACCTCTAGTTCTACATATCTCGCACCATAGGCTGGATCCGACATTCAAAGGATTGGGTGCTCCACTAGCCATATAATTTATGAAGAGAGGGCATTGTTCTTTAGAGTGGCCTTCTGATTTGCACTTTGTACACCACACTTCTTATTTGAATTTATTAATTTTCTTGATATCTTATAACTGCAGAGTCAAATTTTCCAACTGAATCTGAATCTACTGCATACCTACATTGGTATCTCCAATAGGTGAAGCTTCTAATTTCATTGCAAGCTCTAGAGCTTCGGCTTGAGTTTCTATCTCCTGCTGCGTCAAAGATAATATGATGTGTGCTAGTAATGCAGCTATGAACCATTCCTTATATTTCTTCGGAGCTATGTCGAAGCTCACCCGATCCAATAATAGCTTGAATCTCTGATCGAATTTATTTTAACTATGTGATGCACTGCAACTCAAATTTCGGCTTCTTAAATTTTTTTACCAGCATTGTTTTAATGTCTGCGAATGATCTGATCTGATTGCTTGAATACATCATGTACCACGTCAACGCTCTATCACGAAATGTCGTGATGAGTTGAACCTTCTCTATATTTTCATCATGGACATGCTTTGTTGTCCATACTGCTTTGCATAAAAACCAGAATTGTTCTGGATCCTTTGATCCAGTTCCTTTAAATATAGGTAGCTTAATATCATCGGCCATATTTCTTTTCGGAGGGGGAGGGGAGGGGGATTCGTAAGGGGATGGGGGTGGGGGGTAGGGGGATGGGGAAAACCAAAATTACCTTCGTTATTGCTAGATTCTAGCTTCGACAAACTTTCAGGATGAAAGGGTGAATACTGCAGAGTTTATATTTTTCAAGGAGGTTTTCTTCACTTTCAAATTCACTCAATAGAGGGCTATAGTCAGTTTCTATTAAAGTATTGGGATCTTTTCCATGAGATCTCTTTCTAGTGTCTATTCTATATCTTTTTCCACTTCGTGTTGTTCTAGTTTCTCCTTCAGATCTTCTCCCAAATATAAGTAATCTAATAATCTGATTTCATTCATAGAACTCGTTTTTCACACAAAATCATCTTAATCCAGAGTTTCATAGATCTCAAGTACTTACCTCGCAGTCCTTTGAAAAAATTTCATTATGCTTCATTGTATGACACAATTGATTCTACTGTGAACTCAGTAATAAATTCTCAATCACCGTAGCTATCCAACAAATGTTAAGGCTAGGAAATTCAATATCGATCCAGGCAATCCTCCATGCCAATGACTGATCACAACTAATAAACCACATGCATGTCCCATGCATGCCAAAACTAGTGAAGAAATCATACATGCAACTCAGTACCTGCAACAAAACCTCATGTAGTTGTTGTTGTCGATGCCTTCTTGCGCTTTACTACTCTTCCTTTGCTTTCTTGCTCCAAGAATCCAAGTATGCCACACCCTCCAAGAGTGCTCCAAGAAAACTCTAAGTATCCAAGAGTATGGGAGAGAGAGAATAATGAGAGAGCTCCAACAATGAACTAACAAAAGGTTACCAACTGATCCTTAGAAGTCTTTTTATGAATGAGGCCTCTATTTTCTTCATTTTCCATTATTTTCCTTCATTTTCCTCCTCACATGCAACCTGTGACCTTTCACCTCCATTCTATCCTAATTTCCATTATTTTCATAGATAAATGTGCCAAAAATGTCATTTTTCCTTTCCAAAGCCTTAGTCATTGCCTTTTCCAATTTCATTAGCCATAAACAACCAAATGAACACCCCCTAGGATGTCTTTCCCAACATTCAATGTGGAATAGGTGTCCCATTCATCCGTGGTTATTGTATTTAACTTTTATTACATGGAATTTTCACCAGGGTTGTTACAGAATCCTCCCCCTTGGGGGACACCATCCTCGGTGTTCAATCACACATATACCTCAGCAACCTTCTGAAAGAAGACATACTGCTCATGGATATTTATAACACAACTCGATGCAGTATTTACAATGAAATATCTGCTCAAGAGAAAACATCATGACAACATGAAAAAATACCACATAGTGGAGCTTTATAACATAACTCATTACGATATTTACAATGATCATCCTACTGAGTGCCAACTCATATGACATCATAACATCATGATAACATAACCACATGATAACATAGTAACATAACAACATAATCATAATAACATGACACCCATACCACATAGTGGAGCTTTATAACACAACTCGTTACGGTATTTGCATCCATACATGTGTGTACATATAGCAACATCATCAAAATATATATATATACCCAAAACATATGACAAATCATATACAAAAACATATATCAAAACATATACTAAGCACCATATCTAAGCATATATCAAAACATCATATAGCATATATCAACCATCATAAACCATATATCAAACTATCATATAGCATATACCAAACCACCATAAGAAAATACCAAACCACCATAAGAAAATAACAACCCACCATAAGAAAATACCAAGCCACCATAAACAAATACCAAACCACCATATCTATTTGATTTGCCTCAATCGACAAACAAGGAAGGATACATGGCCTGCATCTGATTTTCCATCTCCCATGTAGCTTCATCGGGCCCAAATTGCTTCCATTGCACTTTAACTTGCTCAATTGCTCGGTTCCAGAGCATGAGCACCTTTTTCTTCAATATACACTGAGGAACTGGCTAGAATTCTCCATTTGGTTCCATCTGCAATATAGACAAGTCAATCACATGATCAACATCTTTAACATACTTCTTAAGAAATGAGACATGGAAAACAGCATGGACTTTCACTGTCGGACACAGTGCAAGTTGATAGGATACTGGCCCAATCCTCTCAATGATATTGAAGGGTCCACAAAACCATGGTGCCAGCTTGGCATATGATCCAATCTGCAAGGAGATCTTATTTGGTTTAATGTGCAAGTACACATGTTCCCCAACCTGGACCTCTTTGAACAAACTATTCCTATCTGCATAATTCTTCTACATATACTATGTTGCCTTGAGATTATCCTTGGTCACCTACATCTCCTCTTCCATGTCTACCAACATATCTGGTCCAATCAATACCCTGCTAACCGGATCACTCCAACTAATGGGAGTGTTAAAAATACACCCATACAATTCCTCAAAAGGAATCATCCTCAATAACTCCTGATAGTTGTGGTTGTATGCAAACTCGACCAAAGGGAGATACTCTTCCCACTTTCATTGTTGATGCATCACATACATCCTCAACATGTCCTCTAATATCCTGTTGACCCTCTCTATATGTCCATTTGTGTTATGAGGCTCATCAATAGGTCAATTATATGGGCCTTAATACCACTCTCCAACTTATTAAAATCAACTTTTCTCACATTTATTTACATATTTTATTATATTTTGCTTAGTGAGAAGGCTAAAGGTGAGATGTTATGTCATGTGGCCTAATGTGCATTAATTGTAGGATTTGGAGTTGTTTTGGGCTAATTTAAGTGAAACAGGGATTTTAGGAGATTGGGTATACCTCCTTAACTCCTCAATCACTTGAATATGCCTCCACCATATCTCATCAACAACGAGTTTATTGTCAACCAAGTTAGTGATAGTTGAAGACAAGTAAATCTCGAGTTTGGGAGCCAAGCCTCCCTAATTTTAAGGAAATTGTTGGTAGCTTTAGTTGTATAAATAAGAAGGCCTAGGGCCTCATCAGGATTCAACTTTTTATTATAGCCAAGAGGCAATTTCAAGCTTAAGATATTGTGACTGTTATTCTCATGTTATTTTTGACATTTTGGTGATAATGAAAAGGGTTTCTTTGATCTAGTACTGAGTTGACTCAAAGGGTTGAAGCTCTTGGGTTAGTGCCCAACCCTAGCAGTAGAGGTTCCTATTTTTCTACATGTATCCTTAGATTAGAATCATAAATTAGTTGTTGAAGTTATCTCTATTTTATTTAATTTACAAGTCTTTGCATGATTGGTTAGTTTTGCTTCCATTAGTTGGATAAGTAGATCAGTGTTATGGTAGTGAAAGAAAAGACTTCAGAAAATCTTTTGACAGTGGCCTCATCCTCATCTCCCTCATGGGATCATGGTTTGAGGGCCCCACTCTCACAACACCAAAAACAGATTTATCTTTTGGTTATTACATAGCTTAGGATTTCTTATTGAGTAGATCATTGTTAATGATTTCTTAGAAGCACCTGCAATTATCATTTTGGTTTCTTAATTTTGTTGTAGATTAGAAAACATTTCATTCCATAGATTTGATCCATTGGCCATCAATAAATCAATTTCTCAAATTCAACTCATATTTTCCACATATACATAAAGTTGTGCATAAATGAAGAAATGAATATGTGTTGTTGCAGGATTTGTTGATCTATAGGGAGGAACTCATTCCACCAGCCTCATCTAAGTCTTCTCCACCTCTCGCCAAATCCTACCAATCACCAATTCAGATTTCTATTTTGTAGCCACCGTGGACAACCACCTTGAGCAAATCCAACCATCTTGAAGAGTTGGGTTGATCCTTGGGTATTGTACACCTTCCTCATACCTTATTCCACCATCATAGACCTTCACAACACTTCCTTTCACCTTCCCTACCTTCCTATAACTTTCAGCTAAGTTTCATTTAGTAAACCAGGACATCCTGTAGTAACTACAGGAAATCCTGGAGAAAGTACAAGAAACCCTGTAACAGCCTGTTTTAGACTATTTTGGGCAAAAATGATTATTAGAGCCTAGGGTAGGCCTTCAACTTAACCTCCATACCCCTCAATTCCATTTTTGACCAGTTTTCCCATACCTTCCTCCCCTGCAAAAGATAAACTTGTTTAGCTTAACATTTACATTTCTAAATTGAAAACCAAAAGACTATTTCTGCAATATTTAGCTATTGCATGCATACATCAATCTTAGAAATGTTAGGAT
This sequence comes from Pinus tabuliformis, assembly GCA_031772625.1. Classification (NCBI taxonomy): domain Eukaryota; kingdom Viridiplantae; phylum Streptophyta; class Pinopsida; order Pinales; family Pinaceae; genus Pinus; species Pinus tabuliformis. Next base: position 725,751,980 of record CM062806.1, on the reverse strand, counting down.
CATTTCCATGCCACTTATTCAAGATAACGAGATGATAGAATGCAAGGTTAAATTAGGTCTCTTCTGCAAGTAATGTGTGTTAATTCCTAGCTAGGTAATTTCATGTCATTTCATAGCACTTTCTATTCAGCACTTTCATTTCCTTAATATAGGCTAGCATTTAATTTCTGCATTAAAGATAACTTTACATTCACTGTCAGTAGTCAACCTCCTTCTAGTCAATAGAAGACTGGTTTGAAAAACCCTAGTGGTCTATTGCCCCAATTGAGAAGTGACAAGAGTATATTAATGCATATGTTGTGCATATAGCACTGTCACCTCCAAGTTTGTATGAACCCCAGGTTGATAAAGTAAATTTGGTCACCCTAGGAGTTGTAGCATCCTTGCTGTAATACTGGGGCTCATCATTGTATGCGGATGATAAGTTGTGTTGAAGGCCAAATCGGTGCCCAAACTTGCAAACAACTCCTTCCAAAACCTGGAAGTAAACTTCACATCCTTGTCTGATACAATCTTCTTTGGAACACTGTGTAGTCTAACCACATCTCTGATGAATACCAGTGCTACATGACTAGCTGAGAATGTAGACTTCACTGGAATAAAATGTGAAACCTTTGTCAACCTGTCCATAATGAGCATGATGGAATCATGCTACTTCATTGTCTTAGGAAACCTTGTAATGAAGTCCATGGAAATGACCTCCCATTTCCACTCTGGAATCATGATCGGTTGTAGCAGTCCACCTAGATGTTTGCGCTCTTCTTTCACTCGCTGATAGTCGAAACATCTCGCTACAAACTTTGCTACATCCTCCTCAGATTTAGCCAATATTAATACCTCTTCATTGTTGTGAGTGTCTTCTGATAACCTGGGTGACCTGAATATGGTTTGGCATGAAACTCCCTCAAGATCACCTTCTTGAGATCACTGTTATTAGGTACATATATCTTGTCTCAAAACCTGACCAATCCATCTGTTGTAAGACAATAGTCCATGCCCTGTGTACCTACACTTGTACCTATACTTGTACCTATACTGCCACTTGTACCTATACCACTACATGTACTTGTACTTGCACCTATACCTGTACCTGTACCATAACCTTTACCTGTACCTATACTATCACCCTACTGCAACCTATGCACAATCTCCATATACCTTACACCCTACTTTCATGCCTACAAGATCCTATCTTGTAAGTCTATCCCATAGGAGCTCATAGCTTCCAAGTGATGTACCTGTATCCATCTAATAAGAGCATCTTCCACCCTGTTTTCCTTAGCTTTGATGTACTTGATCTCGAAATCAAACTCGTTGATCATGGCCAACCATCTAGCCTTCCTGGAATTCAGATTCGTTTGTTCAAACAAATACCTCAACCCAATGTGATCACTCATAAGCACAAACCACTTGCCAAGAAGATAGTACCTCCACCTCTTCAGTGCATGTATAATCACTGCCAACTTGAGATCATGCGTGGGATAGTTCTTCTCGTGCTCATTTATTTTCCACGACTCATAGCATACTACCTGTCCATCCTGCATAAGGACTCCACCAAGCCCTCTCTTGCAAGCATCTGTGCATATCACAAACTCTTTATCTGGATCTACAATTTGTAGTATTAGTGCATGCGGCAACAACTGCTTAAGCTGCTCAAAGCTAGCCTCACACTCCTCACTCCATTCAAACTTCTTACCTTTTCTTTACAAAGATGTGATAGGATAAGCAATATGCAAGAAGTTCCTGATGAACCTCCTATCGTAACTTGCCAAACCCATGAAGGATCTCACCTCGTCCATATTCTTAGGAGCTACCCACTCCATGATGGCTCTTATCTTTTCCGGATCTATTGCAATTCCTTCCTTGGAGATAGCATGCCTCAAGTAGTGTACCTCAGTCTGAAAGAAACTACACTTATTGAGCTTAGCATACAATTGATGCTATCTCAACAACCTAAACACTGCTACTAAATTCTCAACATTCTCTTCCTCATTTTTAGAATATACCAGTATATCATCAATGAACATAATAACAAACTTATCCAAATATGGATGCAACACACTATTCATAAAACACATGAATGTAGCTGGAGAATTAGTTAAGCCAAATGGAACAACAACAAACTCATAATTCCCATACCTGGTCCTAAATGTAGTCTTGTAAATGTCCTCCTCTTTGATGGGTACCTGATGGTATCTGGATCTCAAGTCAATCTTAGACAAAATTGTTGCTCCCTTCAGCTGATCAAACAAGTCATCAATCCTCGACAAAGGGTACCTGTTCTTGATAGTCACTTTGTTCAACTACCTGTAATCAATGCATAATCTAAGAGTACCATCCTCCTTCCTCACAAACAATATCAATGCACCCTAAGGTGATACACTTGGCCTAATGTATCCCTTTTCCAACATTTCCTTCAACTGCAATTTTAACTCAGCCAACTTAGGTGTGCTCATCCTGTAAGCTGCTTTCAATGTGGGAGCTGCCCTTGGCACTAACTCAATGAAAATTCTACCTCCCTGTGAGGTGGAAGCTCTGTAATTTCCTCAAGGAATATATCCTGAAACTGCTGCAAAACTAGATATCTATTCAACACATCTGCACCCTCAACCTCCTTACCCTTATCACTAGAAATGTGTACTGCAAATAGCTTGCACCCTTTCCTGCAGCTACGCTTTGCTTGCATAGTTTTCACCATCCTAACTAATGTTTCTTTATTCTTACCTTGCAAGAATCTTGGTACCCCATTTTCATCAACACACTCAATATCTTTGTCATAGCAGTCAACCTTGGTTCTATGGATATACAACCAATCCATTCCCAATAACATATTGTATGAACCCAATGGTAATACATTCAAACGTGTTGTTGTAGGCGTACCATTCAAATAAAATCATCAATCTCTTACCCAATGATGAACTCGCTTCTTTGTACCTGTAGCCAACTATACTAACCAAGCCTCTGCATGTAACTCTTTATTCAAGCCACACTTATCCACCAAGTTAGGACTAACATAGTTATAATTAGATTCAGGGTCAATCAAAATAGAAATAACTTGATCACAAAGCTTACCGTCCATCTCAATGATATATGTCTTATGTTTTGCCTGCCTTTTTTCCACAAATGCATAGATATGAGGAATACTCTGGCCTACATCTCATACAGTCTGCACCTCCTGTGCACTGTATATATAAGGTCTACCACCCTGATTCCACGGAAAATCTCTCCTGCGATGATCTTTGCCACAAGTCCAACATTCTAGAGGCTTCCAACCTTTGTCATTATTCTTTTCTTTAGATCAATGTCCCTATCTTCTATCTGATGGATTGAACCTCTTAGGTGGTGCAACATTCTCCTTGTTATCTGTACCCTATGGCTTTTCTCTCTTTTTATCCCATTTTCCTTTGTTCTTTACATTACCTCTCAAGCTTAGCTTAGTTTCAGTGTTGTGCTTTGATTGTTCATAGCAATTATTTAGCTTTCGGATGGCCTCCTCTAATGATCTAGGCTCATCGAATTCAATTCTGTCTTTGAATGCAACTAGTAGTCCACTAATGAATCTATGAATCTTAGCCTTCTCCTCCTTGAGGTAAGGCACATACCTCAACAATTCCAAGAACTTACTGGTGTACTAATTATTTGTCATGGATCCCATCTTTAGTTCATAGAATTCTTTTGCCTTGTCATCGAAGTATCTCTCCGGAAGATACTTCTTCTTGAATAGTCATTCAAATTCACTCCAAGTCAGATCTTCCTCATCTACATCTCTGAAATTCTTCACATCTTCCCATGAGATGTCTTATTGACCTTTAAGACTGAAAGTAGCCACTCTAGCTTTCATGTTCTTTGAGTAGTCATGAAACCTGAAGAACTTCTTCATACCAAGCAACCATGCCTCTGCATCCTATGATATATTTATCCCTCCATCAAACGTAGGTGGCTTTGATTTCTTAAACTCATTTGGCAAGTATCATAGTGCCTATCTGAATCAGAACTAGAATAATCCCTGTGTCTATCCCTTCTCCTCTCCGGAGTGTCCAACAATTTGTCATCTTAGATTGTGTCATATCTATCTGATTGGTGACTGCCATGTGATCTACTACCATATGCCCCATTAGTATTTTCCTCCTCCTCATGAATGATCTGAAGTGGTCCTTTCAGCCGCAAATATGACAAGCTTTGGAGTATAACTGCATTTACCTTTGCTAGCTTTTCCTGTGTCTGTATGATTCTATCATTATCTGCCTTACAACTCCTTATCTATTCCATTAAACTTCTCAATGTTACTGCCAAATCGAAAGAGTTCCAAACACCATACTGCTCTTCGAATTCGTAGGGAAAGTCTTTGTAGTCAACCGTCTTGCTAGCCATTTGATATTTCTTCTTGCAAGGCATAATATGTCAGATAAACCAAATCACAATAAATCAACGTACCTTAGTATATCTCAAGGAGGATACCTTGTCTGCAAGATCACCAAATTAGTGTGATACATGTATAACATAATCATAACAACATATCGACATACACAAGTAAATGTATCAACTCATAAACATCACTCTAACTAGGGTCTAATCATCAATGCAGGGCCATATGCATGCTATGACCTCATGCATGACAAAAACCATTACTCCATCGTACACATTGCCACATGCAACCAACAATATGCATAAGCAATTCCAAATCAACTACACCTACGCATAAACGCATGTAGTCAAACATAAGCGATCAAATCTTGTAATTAACCTACAATATTGATACATGTAGTCAAAATAGCCAAAATGTAACCTAACATACAAGGATGTAAGTAGGCAACACAAAATCAACATATAAGTGATATATAACCATATGCAACCAGTCACATACTCATGACAAATATGTTTCATGAAATCAATATCAAATTCTCCATGATAACCATATTACAACCCTAATCAATCGTCAAGAAAATGCAACAAGTATATAAGTGTAAGAGACACACATTCAATTGACATGCATGCATGACCAACACATTCAACCCATCCAATCTGAGAGTTGAACCATGCTCTGATACCACTCTGTAACACCCTCCTGCCAGGTCTACCCAAAGTAACCATGCCAACCGGGGTAAGAATGAGATGAGAGGCTACTATGGTCAGATTCGACCTCCTATGTGACCTTAAGGAAGTGGAATTGAAAGAACATCACATACAATCATCTAACACCATCAACATAACCCTCAGGATACAAGTTAGCCACTCAGACAACCTATCCCTGGGTCCCACTACTAGTTTGGACCTCTTAGGCCATAGTCGCTATGGGTAAGGGAGTGACCAGAAACCCAAAGTCGCTCTCATAGGCCTGCCTGCCAGCAACTGTGGATCAAAATTGCTATTTTTGTACCAACGACCCCATGATTTAAGCCACTTTTTCAGGCCCAGAGCCCAGGCCACTGCCCAGAATGGAATGATAGCTTAGAATCATGAAATTTATAGGGAAATTATGACACAAAATAAATAAGTTAATCAAGACCTCAACCATACGCCTGCTAGCCATGACAGGCATTTCATCAAACATATCATCGACATTTAACCTACAGGTGTAAACAACAAAATTTAGTGTATGGATCTCAAACTTATCTAAGAATCGTTATGAACCATTGTTCCCTCATGCCATTTGTTGCATTATCATCTATTAGACCATGAACACATTATCCATTCATATAGTAAAAACATGTTGAGATCCATACATAGTTGTTGTCATAAAATGTGCATATAACTAGCATAATAGGAACAGAAATACAATAAACATATCATCCATCAAAATCCATAAATACATCAATACATTTACACATGAAAATCAAGGGAATGGATTTCTCATTAATGAATTCAATGAACCAACCAGAGATGGGACTCCCACGTTCAAATCGACTGTAGAATGGTTGAGCCAAATCTTCCTTCATCCATTCACCCTCGTGCCATATTCCAAGAATGAATGTGGGATATCATAAAACACATCAACCAAAACTCATCCAGGGCTTCTAGAGGCCATCCACCTCAACCCATCAAATAATGGTTCCACCTCACAGTTGGACATCATAAAACCATCATCAGATTGGTCTCCATTAAAGCCTTCCAGGGCTTCCAGAGTGTTTGTTCAACCAAGGCTCGGAGAAATAGTAACTCAACCCACAACTTATATAGGGTTTCCAGAGAATTTTTCCAAACCAAGGATTCCAAGACTAGTAACTCAACCCACCAAGGGCTTCTAGAGCATTTGTCCAACTAAGGCTTCCAGGACTAGTAACTCAACCCAAGTTGTTTATAGGGCTTCTAGAGAAATTTTTCAACCAGGGCTTCTAGGACTAATAACTCAACCCAAGCTAAGGAAACATGAGAACCAACCACAAACAAAACAATGAAATTAACCCATAAATGGAAAGGTTAGGAAATCCACTGTCGATCTAGGAAATCATCCATGCCAATGACATATCATAACAAAGAAACCACATGCATGCCAAAACTAGTGAAGAAATCATACATGAAACTCGGTACCTACAAGAAAATCTGATGTAGTTGTTGATGTCGATTCCTTCTTGCACTTTCATGCTCTTCCTTTACCTTCTTGCTCCAAGAATCCAAGTATGCCACACCCTCCAAGGGTGCTCCAAGAAAACTCTAAGTATCCAAGAGTATGAGAGAGAGAGAGAATAATGAGAGAGCTCCAACACTGAACTGACAAAAGGTTACCAATTGATCCTCAAAATCCTTTTTATGAATGAGGCTTATATTTTCTTCATTTTCCATTATTTTCCTTTATTTTCATCCTCACATGCAACCTGTGACCTTTCACCTCCTTTTTCTCCTAATTTCCATTATTTTCATAAATAAATGTGCCAAAATTGCTATTTTCCTTTCCAAAGCCTTAACCATTGCCTTTGCCAATTTCCTTAGCCATAAACAACCAAATGAACACCCCCTAGGATGTCTTGCCCAACATTAAGCTTGGAATAGGTATCCCATTCATCCATGGTTATTGTTTTTAACTTTTATTACAAGGTTTTTCACCAGGGTTGTTACATGGTCACTGGCAGGAAAGCCTGTGAGAGTGACTTTGGGTTTCTGGTGACTCCCTTTCCCATAGCATGAGAGCGACTATGTCCTAAGAGATCGAGAATAGGAGTGGGACCCAGGGGAAGGCTGTCTTAGTGGCTGACTTGTCTCCTGAGGGTTTTTTTGATGATGTTGGATGACTGTGTGTGATATTTTGTCGATTCCACTTTCTTAAGGTCACATACAAGGTCGAATCTTATCATAGTAGTCTCTCATCTCATGTTTACCCTGGTTGGCATGGTTACTTGGGTGGATGTGGGAGGAGGGTGTTACAGGCATCAACACACACATTTTATTGAAACGATCCACAACAAAATATGGATAATCATGACCTTTCCTAGACATTGGTAGTCCCCCAACAAAATCCATAGAAATACTTTCCAAAGGAAGAGAAGGAATAGGAAGTGGAGTGTACAAACCCAATTTCCTATTACTTGGCTTACCAGTAACACACATGGAACATCCTATCACATATCTTGAAATAATTTCATTCATGTGAGGCCAATAACAATACCTCTTAATTTGAGCAATTGTTTTTCCTACACAAAAGTGGTCATCAATAAGAGAAGTGTGAGATTCCCTTATGACATTGATTCCTTCACCTTGTGGAACACATAACCTGCCAAGATGATACAACAACTTGCTATGAACATGATAATCCAAATCTTCAACATGATTGCATTGACTCAAAGTTGCATAAACATCTTTAAAATCATCATCTTGAGCATATTGTTCAATATAACTTTCATGCATGATTGAGTTATGCTTAAGAATAACAAATGCATTAAAAATAGGACTTGGTAACATATATGAAACTTTGTTGTATATAAAATTCTTATACCTGATCACCAAATGAATTTGTTGTAGGAATCCTATCCACTTGAAATGTCTAGCTTGTTGTAGCTTGGTTTGTAATTGTAAATATTGCAAAGGTTGATGGTCAGAATGTGTAATTGTTTCTTTACCCACAAAATAATGCTTCCATTTCTTCACGCTTTGTACTAAAGAATACAAATATTTATCATAAGTTGGATAGTTAATTACTGCATTGGTAAAGGTTTCAGAATGATAACATATTGGCTTACCATTTTGTATCAAAACTACTCCCATAGCATATTCGCTTGCATCAGTTTGAATTTCAAATGGTTTCTCAAGATATGGAAGTGACAAAGATGGCATTGTACTGATTTTCTCTTTGGAAGTGTCGAAGGCTTTAGCTTGCTTTCCTCCTCACTTAAAGACCCGTTTCACAGTTGTCAAAGCATGTAATGGTGCTATAATGAGTGAGAAGTTAGTGATAAATTTTCTCCAATATTGGGTTGCTACCAAAAAGCTCCTAACTTCAGTTACATTGTTGGGTTTAGGCCAATTCATAATGACATAAACTTTTGAGGGATCAATATTCAATTCACACCCTCCTACAATATGACCCAAATAAACCAAAGAGGTTTTCCCAAATTCACACTTAGACATCTTCAAATACAACTTTTCCTTTTTCAAGACGTCTAAAACTTGTTTCACATGCTTGACATGTTCTTCATGAGTCCTACTAAAAATACAAATATCATCTAAGTAGACTATGAAAAAATAATCAAGGACTAGTCTCAATACATCATTCATAACTCTCATGAATGTTGCAGGTGCATTACAAAGCCCAAATGGTAAAACTCACCATTCAAACAAACATTGTTTTGTATTGAAAGAAATTTTCCAAATATCATCTTCAACAATCCTTATATGATGATAACCACTTCTCAAATCTAGTTTGGTAAAGTAAACAATTTCCTTTAACTGATCTAGAAAATCATCAATGCAAGGAAGAGGATAACGATTCTTTACCGTGATCTTGTTCAAATCTAGGAAATCCACACACATGCTCCATGTACCATCTTTATTTGGAACTGTTGTAGCAGCTGCAACCACCCTCCAAAATTTTTCCTATGCTTTATTTTGGAGCCTCCCTCCTCAAGCGGAGCAGCTCATCTCACACTGACCCAGGCACTTCTGCTTTCATTGATGTTTATATTTTTCTTTTGGATTGTTTTTTCTTACTCGATTTACCGTCTAACCCACAAGTCGATGTCTTGAGTTGGTTTCAACCCTGTTCTAGGCTTGCCTTAGTGAACTGCACAATCCTTGAGGGCAACTAGCCTTGCTCTCAGGACTTGCGCAGTCTAAGCCAGTAGTGAGCCTTCAGCTCCAAAATTGTGTAGAGCTAGCTGACAGCCAATCTTCAGCTGAGAAACTGCACTGAGCATGAGAGGTATCCAGGGCCACTCAACCCAAAAATTGTGCAGAATATTTTCCCTCAGCAGCTACCCGATGCATGAGCCAGTGAGTTGCCCATTTTTCCCTAGAACTACGCAATCTCTCGAGGAAATTCATGGCATCTTTTTCCCACGAAAAAGAAAAAAAGCATTCCTAGAAAATAGGGACCTATTTCTAGCAGTCCGGAGGTGGCACTCGAGTTATTTTGGAAACTATCACCAAGTGTCGCTTTTTCCTAGATTTTTGGCCTTCACGTCATAAAACCTAAATCAACCAAATCTATTTAAACGACGCTGCCAGAGCTCATTTACACATTAGACCTTGGAGCTCTAGAATTGCTGAGGAGATCTAGGAAACTTTGGTGCGATCATCGTTTCTTTTCCGAGTAAGTCCTGCTTTTCTAGTCTTTTGCTTCTTTTTCTATTGCTTTTGTTTGTTTGGCTCATGAGAGTGTTGTTTTACTCGTTTTATTGGGCGACCACTGAAATTTTGATTTTTTTTAGCTTGTAGAAGTGTTGTTTTAATTTTTTCATTTCCTTTCCCGAGTGTTACATGCATCACCTAGTTTTTTCACTAACAGTTGATGTTGCAGCGACTCTCTCCACATGCTTCATTTATCTTTAGTTTTGTTGATTCCTGCACTCATTTTATTTGCATGCATCATCATTCACTCAAATTTGCACCCACTGTCACTTCCACTTTCATCTCTGCTTTTTTTCATGCTTCAATTGTGAAGATCTAGGCTTCCTTGGCCTAGATCTTTCTCCTCCCTAGAATGCACTGCGCATTTCTCTATCTCAAGGCTCTACCTTGGCTCCAGGAATTGTGGAAAGGCTACCAAGGCCTGGCGCCAACTGTGCAGTTCTAGGAGCCAGTCCTTAGCCTTGGCCACTGGGATTGTGCAATGCGCAGTCCCACTTGGCGTAAGCCTTACTGAAATACACATTGCATAGTTATAGTCAGCAAGCCCTCCCACTGGAATCTAGGACTGCACAATGTGCAAAACTAGTTGGCAGTCAATCACCTCTGAGATCCAGGATTGCGCAATTCTTCCCAGTAGTTGCCCAGTTTTTTGTTTGGTCTATTCTTGAAGTGATTTTGGTTTCAAGCTTCCATTTGCATGCCACGAGAGTCATCTTTGTCTCCAGGTACAACAGTTGTTGAGAAACTCTCCAGCAGTATTAGGTAACATGGCTTCCAAGAGAGTTGCATCAAAGGATACTATTGAGAGTAGCACCGGGGAAGCAGTTGAGCAGGTGTCAGTGAATTTTCTAGTTTATGTAGACACTTAGTTATTCATTGAGAAGGGCATGAAGTTATCATGGTAGGAAATCAAGGATATCTTTGCAGGGGACTTCAAGGAGGACTTGGAGGATCGATAAGTTTATGTCAATGTCCACCGTTCAGGGTTACATAAGGTTGCATGTAGGTACCCTTCCTTCCCATGTGCGTACATTATCCACTGGATTGTCTCACACACAGATCCAGAGACTATGACATTGAGTAGTTCTAGTGGGACACATCTTTCTACCTTCAAGGAAAAGAACTATCATCAAATGTATCATTTACCACAGTTAGTGAACCGCATGGACACACTTTTCTATGCCACCCATAGCTTTGTGAATACCATATATATTATAAAGCATTGGGTGAAAGAGTCGTCGAAGTTCATAGTAAAACCTAATCATGTTTACAAAACTAAGTTACTCAGAAAGGCCTACCAACTCTTGATCATCTTTGCATGGCGATTGTACAGTCAAGAGAGCGTGGAGACCTTTCTGGAGAATTGGGTGGTCGTCTTGGACGAGTTGGTGAATCATGGAAGGCCATTCATCTGGCTAGATTTTTTGGCTCTTCAGTTGAAATTCTATGTGAATAATGCCCTGAATCCGCCTAAGGATGAGAAAGAGATATTCTACATGTCTGAGTATTTACTTGATGTAATTTGTGCCCATCATCAGTTTCCTAGCATGGGTTGGACATGGACACCAGAAGAGACTGTTATCAATATTTATTGCAAGTTTCTTTCTGACTACAGCTACCAATGAGTTATGGTGAGGCTGATTGACCATTTCATTATCTTGGTATACAAGTTGATCTTTGAGCATGATCCACCTTGCATGTACCAAGAATCTATGGAGGCAATACTTGACATTGCATATTGGTATGCCTTACCCGGTGGCACCTTCATAAGGATGTTTGGCGAAGAGAAGCCTCTGCATGTTCTACCAAGATATGCCACGGACAATTTGGTCATGAAAGAGGTCACATATCACATCTCCATAGGGTTATCAGCAGGGTTGCATAGGAGGAAGAATGCACCATGGCCCGCTCTTCCTTTGTGGATTCGATTGTATGAGATTAATATATTAAAGCATGCAGATGCCGAAGGTAAGGAGTTAGTGAAGTTTGAGTTCGGCACCAAGGACTTCAATCCGTACGATCCCCATGATATTTTCAAGAACCACTATGCGAAGGTGTATTATCCATGGATCCATGGGGCATGTCATTGGGCAGAGGAGGAGCCTTGGAGGTATTGTTACAACTACTCCAATCTCAATGAACCGGTCAGTATAGCCACAACATGGAAAGTTTCTCTGCGGGAAACAACAACGCAGGAAGCAACAACAACAACAACAAACCAGCGTAGGAAAAGTGTAAGTGGAAGATTTCTGAGAACCCAAAGGCTGAGAAAATCTACAAGTTCAAAAAATATCCTCTAATTGAGAAATCATCTTTGGCAGTGGAGGAAAAAAGGCAACAACACATAAAGAGAGCAGAGCGAAGGAAGAGAGAAAAGAAAAGGTTGGAGGAAGCAGAAAGGAAGTTGTAGGAAACGAAGAAGAATTTGAAGGAAGAATAAGAGCTAAGAAGGAGAGAGAGGGAATAGAAGAAGAAACATGAACAAGAAGAAGGGTAAGGCGTGATGACAGAGAAAATTGCGCCCATACAGGTGGAGGATTCAAAAAAGCTTGCAGATGTAGAAGAGGGTGAGCAGATGTAGGATCAGGAACTTGCTCAATAGATTGAGAAAATGGTTGAAGTAATGGACATGGAGTTGGGATGGGAGCCATAGGACCAAGACATCGACCTCATGCCAAGAGAACCCGAGGTCACCTCTCAGCCTCCACCACCTCCAGTGTCAGAACCAGTCCCAAGCGAGCAAGGAGAGGTTGTACTCCTTGATGATGATCCGGTGATGGACATCTACAATCTATCATTTGATGAGTTTCAACATAATATTATACAGGTGCAAAGAAATCATTTCCCGGATGATCACGTGTCACCTGCATTTATGAAGGAAAGGGTGATAGTGTCAGATGTCAGAAATCATCTAGTCGCCATGGTCAATGCCACTATGGATTATGCAGGAGCCACAAGCTCAAATGTTAAGTTCCTATTAGCAGAGAATGAACAAATGGCAAGGAACTTGCAAGAAGCTAAGCAGAAGGAAGAGAAATATGTAGGTTCCATAATGGCAAAGATGAGGAAAGTGATGCTTGCTAAAGTATCAATGCTTGATACCAGCATGAGAAAACTCTATGATGGATTTGTCACCATGAATAAGGTGGTTTTCCATCTACATGGCTTTCAGTAGAGGAGAAAAAGGGTTGTCCAAACTCTTAGGGACATACATGCTGTTATTTCTCATGTGCAAGAGTGGACAATGAGGTACAAGGGATCCCCACTTTACTTGCATAAGATGATGAAGTCATAAGCAGAGCTAGACACAACATGAATCTGGGTGTTAATCCAAAATTATGAGCAACTCACCCTATTCGTCAGCAGCATATAGGCTTCATATGCATGGTTGTTTAAGAGTATGGAGGTCATGGTAAGAATGCACAGGATCACATCAATCGGTTCCCTCGTCGAAGCTAAGGAAAATAACCAAGTCTGGCTAGAGATCGACAAGTACATGGAGAAGCTAAGGCGAGAGGCCACCAACGATGACTTGGAGCTGAGCGCAGAAAACATGCAAAGGTACATTGGTGGTCCTGCCATAGCCAAGTCCATGATGCACATGCTTTAGGATGAGTTAGACAAGGGTTCCTAGACCATATACCAAGAATCTATGGAGGCAAGGGTCCGCTATCAAAAACCAAGCAGTTTGGGGACACTATAGAATAGTACCAAGCTTGGTACCAGTACGTCACTGAGAAGCATCAAGTGGAGGTTGCCGAGTTGGTCTTCCCCAAAACTTCTGAGTCACGGTGTTTATCTTGTTAGGTTGTCTCTAGTCTATTTTGTCTCACATGGGTACATATCGAAAATGTATAATATTTGTAAATATGTTGTAAGTGAAATTCCAAGTGTCATTAGTGGAATGTGAATAGTCACTATGTAATGTAATGAGTTATTTATAAAGAAGTTGAAGTGTCATGAGGGTAGTCAAAGAGTCACAAAGGGGAATATCAAGGGTCACCCAACCCTTTGTTATAAATATAATCTCATAACTCATAGAAGAGGCTTTTGGGAGCCAAGATTTTAGCTAGGCTTAGTCTTAGAGAAGGCTTGGGAGTATTGTGTCAAGCCTTGGCTTCTCCATAGTGTAGAACGAGTATACTTATTTGGAGAAGCATGTGTTCTTCAATGTAATGTTCCACAATTGGGACTAGTGGCTATCAATGGTGTATGTATGGATGAAACTTTCACTTATAATAATAATAACGAAGCCAACATGCTTTCATGCATATGTTTTTATTGTAGTTGGACTATTCTGGTTGCTTTAGCAATGTATTTTTTTTTAACTTATGCATTTGATTATGAACCACTTTGTATGAAATTGTATAAATCTTGTTGAATGCGTGTTGTTGGATTAATTCATCACTTTGGTTTGTGGACTATTCCACTTCCCATCTTGTGATGTCATTATGCTCGTGTGTTCCTTTCAATCTGCATATTATTGCAGGCTTTTAAGGGGCACACTTTGTTTTCCCCTCCGTGTGTTAGAACCCTCATCCATCTCACTTGAATTGTTGCAAGGTCACACATTTTCTTCCACCCAAAGTCATTATACTTATTTCTGCACACTACCGCGGTCAAGGCACTACATTACCACCCACTGCTAGGACTCCTACTCCAAACGGTCTGAGGTCTAGTTGGGAATTCTTACTAGGGATATACCCTCAAATGTTGGTGGGTCCAGCACTGTCAACATGAACCAATAAAATAGGGGATCCACAAGTAGATGTATTAGGCTTGATGACCTCTTTGTCAAGAATCTCTTGAATTTGCTTCTTGAGCTCTTCATTCTCCAAAACTGAGATTCTATATATGCCAATATTTGGAAGTGGTGCATCCTGCTACAAGTGAATCTCATGTTGGATTCATCTTTTAGGAAAAAACCCTTTAGGTTCCTGAATAATCTTGTCATAAGTGTTAACAACTTCAACCAATTCATGCTTGAGATTAGAATCACATCCTGTGAAAGCTTCAGATTCAACAATATCTTTATCTTTAGTCATCAACAACACAAAATTCTTATTGGCATTTACAAGCCTTTTCATCTGACCAACACTAATAAGAGATAAGTTCATCTTCTTGCGATGTGCTATAATGATATACTAAACTCCATATTTAAAAATATGATATTTTTTCTCATGATGATAGAATATTGATTTTCGGTCATACAAATATGGACTCCCCAAAACAATCTTGAAAATATCAAGTGGTACAACATCAAGCTCTACCTCATCTATAAAGTTAGCAGTGGTGGCGAATTTGAGTTTACATTTTCTTTTCACTTGTAATTTGGCATCATCACATACCCAACCTAAAGGGTAAGGTTTAGTATGAGGTGTATTTTCTAGATTAAGTTTCTTCACAATTACTTCAGCGATAAGATTGACTTGGGATCCATTATCAAACAATATATCAACCTTTGTATGTTTTGTAATGAACCTGATATGGAAAAGTTCACTTCTTTCTTTATCATTTTGAGATTCAATAGGCTTTCTAGAAGAATTAGTACTTGCATTAGAATCTATACCTTTCATTCCCATCGTTGTGATTTTGGTTTCATCACCTGAATCAGATCCTAGATCTTGTTGAGTTGTAATAGCAATTCTTTGTTTCCCCTTGTTATTGAACTTATTTTGTCTCATTTCTGGATGTAATTTCCAACAATGGTCTTCATCACGGCCTCCTTTTGAAAAATGTTACAGGCAAGTTTTTTTCCCTCTTTTTTAATAGTATCATTCTTTTTTCCTTTGCCTTTAAACTTTCCCTTTCCTTTGTCTCTATATTTGGAAGGTTTCTTGCTAGTCCCTTGAGGAACATTAATGAGTTGCCTGAATGCATACTTCATATAGATTGGTGGGATTAAACATAAGTATAGTATGTATCAAATAACTATGTAATCCACCTATGTATTTAAGGAGAGTATCTTGTGAAGACAAATCAACACCCAAGATTAAAGCTCTTCTTGTAAATTTTTGTGTGTAACTTTGGACATTATGACCTTTAGCATGTCTAAATTTTTTCCAATTCATAATTTATTTTTGAATGTAAGCTAATGGATAAAATTTCTTTCTTAATGCATCTATAAAATCATTCCAAGAAGAGATAATTTTACCACTTTTCTTCAAATATTCTTGAGTTTTGGCCTCCCACCATATGAGAGTTGCACTTTCCAAATGAAGAGAACCAAGTTGAATCTTAGTGAAATCATCATCAATATTTTGAATCTTGCAATAGACTCCACTTTAACAAACCCAATTATCCAACTTTTCAACATTTAATTCCCCATTGTACATAGGAAATTCAAACTTGACATCAACCTTAATTAAAGGAGACTTAACATGTCCTTTTGGAGATGGAGGAGGAGTAGATCTATGAGATGAAAGAGGTGAAGAAGGAAGTGAGGATGGAGGTGTAGATGGAGGTGAAGGAGGAGGTGGAGGTGGAGGCCTGCTCCCATCACCACCATTGCCTTTTGGTTGATTAGAAATTTCTCTTTACAACCTTGTTTTCCTCTCATTGTAAAACACTTTCACCATCTCAAACATATCGTAGAAATCCTTTCTAAAATCTCTCTCATCCTCAAATGTGTTAGGTCCCTATAATACTAGTGATTCCCCCATTACTATTTTCATTGTAGCCCTTATTGTTATTATTGTGCCACTATTTTCCCCATATTGTTATTAGTGAGACCCATAAAAGCCCACAATTGTTATTGTTGTGCCCTTATATTATTATTGTTATGTTAGCTTTGATTATATTGTGACCCCTTAGACTCCTATATATAGAAAGGAGGTTTAGTCATTTTTATGAACGAAGAATTGTTCATTTGTGTAATGTAAAGGAGGCTTCCCCCTCAATGAGGTTGATTTCTAAGGTGTTAATCTATCTTTCCTATCTTTTCTATCTTTTTGTGAGCTGGTTTCATACCATTTGGTATCAGATCTTTAGATTCTAGGGTTTTGCTACTCCAAATAGGTCATCGTGGCATTTTCGCTATAAATTTTTTTCTACAAGGTTTCAAAAGATAAAAAAGGCCCATTTGAGCTGAAACCGTGATGATCCTCAGGTCTGAATTTCAGATCTTGTCTCGCTATATTTTCAGAGAGATGATCTATGGAAGTTAGGGTTTTTGCATGCTCCCGAATTACAACCTAAACAGGTGACCTTGGGAAAATAATCATAAGTTTCTCTCTGATTATCAGATTTAAATTTCGTAAGAAGTTGTAGAAAGAGGACGGACTGTAGTTTTCTGTTCATCATTTTCAGGTCCGAAAGTTGAAACAGTGACACATGGAACTTCGTACAAGTTTGATATACTGAAAAAGTGTATAATCAGGTCATCATGGGAGATTGGACATAACTCTTTCTTGGAGAATCCAATTTCAATCATACTGGTGGCATTGGAAAGAGGACTCAGAGGGCTACCCTAGTTCGCAATGTCAGACCTTGAAGATCCAAAATTTTAGAGATACATCAGATTTAATATCTAGCTCCTACAAAGTGAAAAAAGGTGTGTAGTTTTTTTAAAATTTTGCATAAGCTTGATTTGAAAAATTAGTTTGAAGGAATTCAAAGGGCATTGTGAAGCATAATTATCATTAATTGATGCCCCGAAGAAAGAAAATGGAAACACCTATTAAGAAACCTAAAATCTCTAGCATGACTCATGAAGAAGAGGAAGAAATGCAACATGATATATCAAAATTATGAGACCAAGTGCAACAAAATTCACTCTCACAAAAAGTAACATAATCTAAGATGGATGGTTTAAAGAAATACATGGAAGCTAAGATGAATGACATGGAAGTTAAGATGGATGGTTTAAAGAAAGGCATGGAAGCTAAGATGAATGATGTGGAAGCTAAGATGGAAGGCAAAATGGAAGATTTAAAGACAGATTTGACAAAGTTGCTACAAGAAATGTTTACTAACGGTGAAAGGGTAGCATAAGGAAACTATTGATGAGAACAAAAGAAATGTTAATCATGATTTCATAGACTCTAACATTGGATTGAAGACCCACCATGTTCCAAAGATT
Organism: Pinus tabuliformis; assembly: GCA_031772625.1. Taxonomy (NCBI): domain Eukaryota; kingdom Viridiplantae; phylum Streptophyta; class Pinopsida; order Pinales; family Pinaceae; genus Pinus; species Pinus tabuliformis. The sequence goes on along the minus strand of CM062806.1, from coordinate 725,734,123 downwards.
GATATGAAGAAGTTTGATGGCAAGGATCCTGTAACGTGGATAATATAGATGGAGCAATATTTCAATCTCCATAATGTGAAAAACACACAAATGGTAAGCATTGCCACTTTATATTTGGAACCAAATCAATTTGTATGCTATCGATTGTTGTGCTCTCGTAAAAAAATTGTCACTTGGGAAATTTTTACGGAAGAAATGATAGCACATTATGAGGATACAAAAAGCAACACCTTTTTTAGCCAATTGATAAATCTCAAACAAAAGGGTTCAATGATGGATCACATTGAGGACTTCCAAAAAATGAATATAGGGGTAAAAGATATTCCAGAGGAGCATAGGATTGATGTGTTCATAGGGACTTTAAAGGATAACATCCAACATGAGGTTCACCTTTGGGAACATGATTCATTGGAGAAGGAATTCAGGTTGGCAATAAAAATGGAAAGCAAGATTATGGCAACCAGGAAGCATACCACTCATAACTATGAAGATGGAAGTGTTGTTGCCCCTAGCCTTCCACAACCTACAAGGTTGAAACCAAAAAAATTGGAGGAAAAAATAGAAAAAGGGCTTTGTTACAGTTGTGATAGCAAATACACTAAAGGTCATAAGTGTGCTGAGAAGAAATTATTTTACATAGATTGTGAAGAGGAGGAAGAAAAGGAACAAGAAATGTCAAAAGAAGAGGATATACACCAGGAAAAAACCCTAGAGAAAGAAGAAATGAATCCTACCATATCGTGTAATGCATTGGCGAGAATTATCACTCTTCAAACTATCAAGATAGAAGGACATATCAAGAAGAAAAAGGTAATAGTGTTGACTGATTCAGATAGTACCCATAATTTTATTCATTGTAAGATAGCAAAGTAATTGAATTACTTCCTATATCCAGCACCAGGGTGTCAAGTGATGGTTGCAAGTGGAGGAACCATAAATTTCTTTGGAAAGTGCCATAATATCAAACTATCCATGGGAGAATATGTATTGAATAGCCTAATGCTTTCCATTACAATGGGTGGTGCTAATGTTGTACAAGGAGTCCAATGGCTACAATCCTTGGGTATAATAGCTTTTAATTTTCAAGAACTTTTCATGAAATTTTGTTCGGAAGGAAAGGAAGGTGAAGTAAGGGGTATCGTAGGGAAACTGAGAAATATAATCAACTCTAACGGAATGACAAAGCTTCTAAAGAAAGAACAACGAGGCATAATTTCACAATTATGTTTGCTAGAGGTCCCCACATCAAAATCATCTATTTCTCCAGATCTCCCAAAAGTCTTGGACAATCATTCCAAGGTATTTGAGACTCCCAAAGGCCTACCACCTATTCGTGATCATTATCATGCTATTCATTTGATTCCAGGAAGTGTTCCTCCAAACATCAGGCCTTACAGATATCCATATGCCCAAAAGAGTGAAATTGAACGTATGGTGCAGAAATGCTAGAGGCTGGTATAATTCAACCTAGTCAAAGTTCTTTCTCTGCTCTAGTAGTATTGGTGCATAAGAAGGATGGATCATGGTGCACATGTCCAGATTATAGGGAGCTCAACAAACTCACTATTAAAGATAAATTTTCCATTCCTTTCATTGATGAATTATTAGATGAATTGCATGGATCAATTTACTTCACCAAGTTGGATCTTTGTTCAGGATATCATCAAATCAGAATGAAGACTAAAGACATTCCAAAAACAACATTTAGAACTCATGAGGGTCAATATGAATTTTTGGTCATGCCTTTTGGCCTTACCAATGCACCTTCTACATTTCAAGGTTTGATGAATTCCATTTTCAAACCATTCCTTAGAAAATTTGGGAAATTATTTTTTGATGATATACTAATCTATAACAAGTCCTAGAAGGATCATGTTCAACATGTTGACAAGGTGCTCAAACTATTGGAGGAGAAACAATTATATGCAAAAGCTCCAAATATTTCTTTGGAGTACAAGAGGTGGAATATTTGGGTCATATTGTATCTCATGAAGGTGTTAAGGTATACCCTACAAAAATTAAATCCATTAAGGAATGGAAAATCCCCACATCCATAAAGCATCTACAAGGATTTCTCGGGTTGACAGGGTATTATCGCAAGTTTGTTAAGAATTGTGGGAGAATAGTAGCACCTCTAACAACATTATTGAAGAAAGATGCATTTTGATGGACTCTAGAAGAAACAAAGGCCTTTGAACATCTTAAAGAGGCAATGTGCCAAGCACCGGTCTTAGCTACACCGGACTTCACAAAAACCTTTATTGTGGAATTTGATGCCTCGGGAAACGGAATTGGTGTTGTTTTAATGCAAGAAGAAAGACCCATTTCTTTCGAAAATCGTCCAATCAAAGGAAAGTACTTACACAAAGCTATTTATGAGAAGTAAATGTTGGCAATACTACATGCACTTAAGAAATGGCGATCCTACCTAATGGGAAGACACTTCAAGGTAAAAACAGATCATGATAGTCTTAAATACATTTTAGAACAAATATTGTCTTCAGAAGAGCAAAAAAAATAGTTCATAAAGATGTTGGGTTATGACTTTGAAATCATCTAAAAAAAAGGGAAGCAAAATATTGTGGCAGATGCACTCTCAAGAAAGGATGAGGATGTGGAAGCATTGCTTTGTGCCATTTCCATTATCCAACTACATTGGATAAACGAAGCAAGGGATGAATGGAAGAATGATGAAGAAGTGTGGGCACTCATTCGAAAGATACAACAAGATCCCAGTACATTTGATACATTTAGCTAGAAAAATGATTCGTTATGGTACAAAGATCGCTTATACCTATGTAATAATTCCCAACTCAAACAAAAGATTCTTATGGAATTTGACACTTCTCCCTTGTGAGGCCTCTCAAGATTTTTAAAAACTTAACACAGAGTTAAGAAGAATTTTTTTTGGGATGGCCTTAAATCAGATATTCTGAAGTTTGTGGCGGAATGTTTGGTTTGCCAACAAAATAAAGTTGAAACAATTAAGACCCCAGGTCTATTACAACCTTTATCCATTCCAAGCCAACGTTGGGAGGAGGTTTCAATGGATTTTATCACAAGTTTACCCAAGTCCGAAGGAAATAGTGTCATCATGGTGGTAGTTGACAAACTTACCAAGTATTCACACTTTTGTGCATTATCTCATCCATTTAAATCCAGTACAGTTTCTACTGCATTTATGGAAACAATTCAAAAGCTACATGGAAACCCAAAGATTATTGTAAGGGACAGAGATCCCATTTTCACTGGAAATTTTTGGAAAATTTATTTTCTTGTCTCGGTACTCAATTAGCTCATAGCTCATCTTATCATTCTCAATCTGATGGGAAAACTGAGATAGTAAACAAATGTTTGGAAGGATATGTTTGTTGCTTTGTCTTTGATAAATAAACACAATGGGTCAAATGGTTGCCTCTCGCTGAATGGTGGTATAACACTTCCTTCCATACTACAAAAAAAATGACCCCATTTATGGCACTTTATGGATATCATCCACTATCCACCAGATCATATTTAAGAGAAAATTCTAAGGTTCAAGTAGTGGAAGATCAAATCAAGCATCAACAACAAGTTCTCCAACTCTTAAAGGATAACCTCACTTTGGCGCAGAATAGAATGAAGCAACAGGCAGATAAACATCACAGTGAAAGAAGTTTTGATATAGGTGACTGGGTATTCCTACGGCTGCAACCATATAAACAAATGTCCCTCAAGAAAGCTAAGAAGGATAATAAATTATCACCAAAGTATTATGGTCCATACAAGGTGTTGCAAAAGATTGGTACTATGGCATACAAATTGGAGCTTCTTGCAGCGTCCCGAGTGCACCCAGTTTTCCATGTTTCATGTTTAAAGAAGGTTAAAGGTGACAAGCTCCCAGTTCAAACAATATTGCCAAAACTTGATGAGGAAGGAAAAATCATATTGGAACCTAAAGAAGTCACATAAACAAGAACTCGACAACTACGAAATCAATCAATTTTAGAGTATCTCATCAAGTGGAAGAACTTACCTGTTGAAGATTCCACATGGGAGGATGAGAATTTTATACAGAAGCATCCAAAACTACTCAAGCGTTGAGGAAAACACTTTTTTGAAGGAGAGGGGCATGTTAGGTCCATATAATACTAGTGATTCCTCTATTACTATTGTCATTGTATCCCTTATTGTTATTATTGTGGCCCTATTGTCCCCATATTGTTATTAGTGTGCCCCACAAAAGTCCACTATTATTATTTTTGTGCCCTTATATTATTATTGCTATGCCGATTTTGATTATTATGTGACCCCTTAGACTCCTATATATAGAAAGGAGGTTTAGTCATTTGTATGATCGAAGAATTGTTCATTTGTGTAATGTAAAGGAGGTTTCCCCCTCAAAGAGGTTGATTTATAAGGTGTTAATCTATCTTTTCTATCTTTTTGTGAGTTGGTTTCATAAAAAAAACATCATCTCATGTCCTTCTTCATGTTCCATGACTAGTGGAGTTTGTGGTGTTTGTGACCTCCTTGAACTAATTTGAGGGTTTGGTTATTCAAGATCTCCTTCTCCTCTTTTCAATTTATACCTTGTAGTCATTCAAGAAAACACTTGCAAAAATTGTCAAACCTTCACAAAAACCATGCTCTGATACCAAACTAATCTGAAATGAAAATTAAAGGTCTCATGTAAAATTTTACAAGCTATTTTATGTCTTATGGGGAATGGATCGATATTGAAAAAGCACATAAACTAAGTTAAATTTTGCAGATTTTAACAGCGAAAAATAGACAACATGCAGCATCACAACACAACGATTTGATGACAGAGTTCACCCCTCCTAGGCTACATCTCTAGTTCCAGCTTCCAATGGTGGCCCTTTATATTATACGCTCAAACTTGAAATTACATCATTATATAATGCTCAAATTGCAAAATTAAAACTGCCATTATGCACAAAAAACCCAAAAACACCTGTGTAGGCCCTTCTTGGGCTTAAAAGGGATAAAAAATGGTCAAGCTAGGTATCCTTCTTCATTTCTCTACTAATTGTTCTGCAAAATCCGTCCCTCTGTCAAAATTGGCAACAAAATTCAGCACTGGTGACAATGCAAGGTGAAAATGTCACAAGTCCACGTGGTGCATTGAACCACAAAACCTACTAATTTTGGTGCAATTTATCAAATGTTTAGTTGGCCTCTGTACCCCAATTCTTCGCCCTTCGGCCGATCACGTGGAAAGTAATGTCACCATTGGGTGAAAACCAGAGGCCACGTGCTCGTTGGCCCCAATCCTAGTAATTTGAAATGTAATGTGACTGGGGATTGGGCATGAGCATCATGCCATGCACCTGACCCTCCCGATCCTTCTGCTGCTAGCTACGCGTTCACGATAGAGCCTAGGGTTGAGGCGTCGGCTGGGTGCCACGCACCTTGTCCTCTCTGCTTTACACACGGTCACCATACCACAATACAACTTGGGGTTGGGTCGGTTTGGCGAGCCCGCCAGCCTAACCCTCCCCCCAACATGCCAACCATAACACGTTATATAAAACTCGCCCACTATGTGATCCAGGTGGCTCCAAAAAGGCCCAAAAATCAAAGTTTGCTCTGAAAAGGATTAACAAATAAATTTTACCATATTTCATCGCAACCAAGACCATATCAAATAGCTCATTGTCTTGATTCCAACGGTGCAAATGAGACTCAAATCCGAGTTCATATACTCAATATATTCACAATCAAAGTTTTGGCCAACTAGGCCCCACTAGCTAAATTTAACAGGTCGCTAAGTAAATTTGGATGTCCACGAAAATTGGAGGTTTGGATAAATTTGTTGGAAGCCTCTAAATTTTGTGAAAGTTAACCAAGAGACAAAATGACACTTAATAATGACATTTTTCGGCAGTCAGAAATGGTGAAAATGTCACCTACTGAAAATTGTCGGTGACCCCCAAAAATTCCATTGAAAGTTTTGAACAACCATGTCAAAAATAATTAAACAAATAATATTTTGGGTGGTAGGCCACCCAACTGGCGTACCCTCTGACCCATTCTCAACTTCCAAACCAAAAGAGTGGGCGGGTGGTCAAACGCTGCTAACCCACCATAACACATATAGCATACACCGACATCGCGAGAGTTGAACCTGCTCTGGCCCACCACCTACGCTCCCCCATGAAGTATAAAACAAAAGTATGATTTAAATATGGGAGGCCGCAAGGTTGGAACCTCGGCCTGTCCCACCTCATTTTGGAACAATCACCAACAATCCACAAGCCAACTTTGTATATTTTGCCGAGAAATTTGTTTAAGAACCCAACTCCACCATTTGACCAACGGAGACTGGAGTCGAGAGGAGGAACGAGCTGTAGAAATGAGAGAAGGACCGCACCTAGGCAGGGAAAAAATTTCGAGGGAATCTATGAGGGACTATTACACTAGGGAATATTCTTTATGCAAAATTTTGTAGGGAATCTTGGAGATTCCATGGGAGCCAATTTTTGAAGGTGTTAAAATCATGCCAAGTTTGTACTTAGATTAACTAGAATTTCAAGAGGAGATTGATGGCGTGATTGGTTTTTTTATTTGAGTGACGGATTCTTCAGAAGCATAATGTTGAGGGAGGAACCATGAAGGTGGAACCTTGATGGAAGAATCTGCATGGAATCTGAAAGATTCCCTAGAGGCCCGAAAATGACGATTTCAGAACCAAACCAACTTTATACTAATTTTTCTCAATTTTTTGCAATGAACGCGATGGTATGATCAATTTATTTATCAAAGAATCAAAATTTCAGTCAACATGCAGAAGATAATCTTTGAGGAATCTTTGAGATTCTCGAGGAGCCCAAATTTGACCGAGACAGAAAGGGGTCGAGTTTATACTCAAATTTCACGATTTTTCACAAGGAATGTGATGGTGCATGCCATTTTTCATTCAAGTAGATAATTTTCAGGCCGTCCCCAGAGTTGGAGGTATAAGATGCATTGTTTTCATGTCTTCATTTCATTTTTCCTAAGATAATGATTTGTATTTGAGATCCATGTATGCCTCTTTGTGAGAGGATTATTATATCCAACTTTATGGTAAATATTGTTCCTTTGTCATGCTAGAGGAGATATTTTATGAGTGATATTTCTTATAGAATAATGTCTCGTGGAGAGACATGTCACTCTAGTTAAGGGGGTTAATCCTTGTATTGACAAAGATTTCATCATGTACTCATCATCTTCTTGCAGGAACTAATGAAGTGGTTTCTCCCCACTCTTGACACCTGGCATGAAGACATAGCTCACACGGGGTGAACTCCATTATCATATCGTGTGTTTATGGTTGTTCATGATTATGGCTTATTATTAGTTTCATATTTTATGTTGATGGTTTGCTAAAGTATTGTTATAATATGCATTGTTGATGGTTTCACAAAGAAAATGTTAGTGTCAGTAAAAGGTCATGTATGATCAGGATTTTTATTTGAAAGCACTCATGAAAATTTCCCGGATCACTTTGTATTAATAAGAAACAACATAGCACAGTGTTAGAACAAACAATTAGTTGGTGATAGTTCATGATTTCGATCCCCGCAGAGGCTCATCCAGTCCTTAACTAAATTTTGGCCTCATCGAGAGTGCCACATGGCACCCTGTGATTGGGCCATGTGTCACTCCATGATTGGCCCAAACCAAACCACATCAATTGATCAAATCACTCCATTTTCCCCTGTATGACTGGACCATGTGTCATGTCTTGATTGGCTCTGTACTGCACAGTCACCCTACTGAAGTCAGCACCACGTCAATGTACAAACTTCCTCATGGCATCCATACACTGCCTAAATAACCATGCAAGTTGATGTTTTTACTATTTATCAAAAGCTTCAGAACGTGATAACTTCCTCATATGATGTCATATTGAGGCGATTCAACTGTCGTTGGAATCAGAACAACGAGATCTATGATTTAATGTATATTTCTACATATTTTGAGCACTTTTATTTTTGAGCATATTCTTGATCCCATGGATCATTTTTAAATTAAATAATATAACAAAATGCTCGATGAAGGGACGTTGGATAAATTGTTGCCAGATAAATTACGTGTTACAAAATTTTATGGAAATTAGCGATTTGGTGGATGGATTTAATTATCTGGATCACGCCATTTACAATAATAACATTGAATTTAGTACAATGGTAAAAGTGACATTAAAATCCAAACCATGTTGTATTAATACCCTTTACACATTCTACAAAGATTCATATACATATATGTATTGTTAGTTGACAAATCGACTTCAGTAGGTTATAAGTAATAAATACTAAACTCTCAGCCATAATTAACCTCGTTATATCTTCACAATTTGAATAATTTCCATGAGTTTCACACAAACACAACCCAATGAGTCAGTGCATTCCCTTCTAGTGCTTTTAAAATTCATATTTTTCTAGGAGAAAGACAAAGAAACGTGGTTGACATTAATTAATTTCCTTCAATTCAACTTCTTCTCACGAGTCACCAATGTATTGCTTCCTATAACGCAGTAATATTCATCTCAAGAAAACTTTACAATGTACAAAACTTTAACATTCACATACTGAAAAAGACTGAAAATATAAGATCTTGCTAGATTTTCTTGAAAGATACCTACAAACTTTAAAGATCTCTTCCCTCACCTAAATCAAAAATATCTTTAAAGAGATTTTGCTAAGGCTATGAGCAGTGATTACAAATTTTGGTTGGCATGTGCATTTTCTGGAGGCCGTTACATGTTCTAAACTAAATATGAACGGTCACATTATTTTTTACTGACTAATATGCAGAATTGACCAGTCTTAAAACAAGGTAAAGATGCTATATTCAGACATTATTTTTCAATAAAATTTGATGTTTTCTTGTTTATGTAGTCTGAGCAAAAAATTGAAGTTTTTGAGGTGAGACTTTGTGCTCAGTTGGGTGGATTATAAGTAGACATGAAAAAGAACCACAAAACTATGAGAAATTTATAGGAAAGAGTTAAGAAGGGAAAATTGATGAGAACAAAGAATCAACCCTTCACCTTAGCGATTTTTCAGTACTTTGTTGTGGTTTTGCAACCTTGAATATGCACTACATTGCTTCAAGTGCATGCCCTACCTGTAAAATGCTACTTCTCTCTCTCTCATCCATTCATTCATATATATATATAGACAAATGGGAAAGAAAGGAGACACTTTCTTTGCAAGCGTGGTTAGACGGAGTGGCAATTTTCTCATATTATTTTCCTTTCTAATATGGGCTTTTAACGATGGCACTTATTCATGGCTTTAGAATCCATTACCCAACACAGGCGAGATGAAATTTGCAGGTTGTTCTGCATTGTTCAGGAATTTTTTCTGTGACCCACCTTTGACAACAAGATTTAAGAGTTTCCTGGGGTAAATCTGAGAGTAATACTAGGGTGGAATACATTGCCAAGAACATTATGGAAACCCTATTGCATGAAGAAGTCAATGGGTCAAATCCAATTATAGGTAACAAGAGTGCTAATAATGTGCCCATGGGAGGCAAGGGCACCAACATGTCCATGGAAGAACCTTCATCTCCTTCACCAAGAATACAATGCCAATATGATTTGTTCAAGGGGAGATGGGTGTATAATGACTTCTATGTTTTGTATCCACCTAGGTCGTGCTCTTATGCTAGCCTTGATTTTGACTACATAAATAATGGTAGAATGGATTCTAATTACAAGAGATGCAGATGATAGCTTCACGATTGTGAACTTTCAAGATGATGTATTTTCTCTTGGCAGTGTTGGCTTGAATGTTGTTCTCATTGAATCAATAACCCGTTGATTCATTTCAATATGTTTCTAGATTTTGTTGGGTTTCTCATATTTACATGTCATGTCTAGGTTCAATACCTATGTGATGTTGGAAAGGTTGAGAGACAAACAACTATTGTATGTGGGAGACTTCATAAACGACAATCAACTATTGTATGTTCCTGTTTGGAATTCGAAGAAAAATGAAATCTGCCTTATCTGGAAGCCGTCAGGGAGGTATTGCAGAGGCATTCGTTTTGCTATTATTGTCTGCTTTCTGTAGCATACTGCGCAGAGTCCGTTGAATTAAATCTTTTTTTTCTTGGTCGAACTTTAATTTTTGCAGGATACTGTTAGGGGGGCGACTCACGAATTAGAGAAAATAAGCAACAGACCAGCCAGGGGCATGTCTTAGCAAGGATTCCCAGCCTGTCCAGAGCTTTTACAGTGTTTGAAATGGAAACATTGATAGCTGCAACAGAAAATTTTCATGATAATAACAAGCTTGGGCAGGGAGGATTTGGTGCTGTATACAAGGTAACATACTTTACGTAAACATCCATTCTGTTTTGGAAGGTTTTAAAAGATCTTACAATATGGTCGCCGGCACCAGAGTAAGTATAGATGGATAATTTATAGTACTTCTTCACAAAATCTCCATAACCATTTTCTCTCAATCTCTCAGGGAACTACTCCAGAGGGTAAAGAGATAGCAGTGAAAAAGCTGTCCTTAGAATCCAGGCAAGGCAAGAAGGAATTTCTGAATGAAGTTAAGTTGGTGGCAAAAGTTCAACATCGAAATCTGGTGAAATTACTTGGCTGTTGCGAAGCGGGATCAGAAAGGTTGCTGGTTTATGAGTACTTACCCAATAACAGCCTTGATAAAATTCTATTCGGTAAGTCTCCTTCATTTAAGGTTGCTGGTTTATGAGTACTTACCCAAATTCTATTCGGTAAGTCTCCTTCATTTAAGGTTGCTGGTTTATGAGTACTTACCCAATAACAGCCTTGATAAAATTCTATTCGGTAAGTCTCCTTCATTTTTGTTGAAGGAAAAGTGAAACATTAATGTCGGTAATGGAAATCATTCCCCCAAATGTTTATACATAATTTATGTCGGTTGTGATAATTTATTTTCCTGCATGGTCGATACAGTTCCAGATAGACGCAGGCAACTTGATTGGCAGAAGCGTTGTAGCATCATACTTGGTATAACTCGAGGGCTTCTCTACTTGCACGAGGATTCTCATCTCCGGATTATCCATCGGGATATTAAAGCCAGCAACATTTTGTTGGACAAAGACTTGAATCCCAAGATAGCAGATTTCGGATTGGCAAGACTCTTTGAGGAAGATGAAACTTCTGTGGGCACAGGAATTGCGGGAACTCGGTGAAACTTCGAACCATGCATCACTCGGCTACATTAACTACTTTTCAGTATTATACTGTTTTGTTTCAGAAAGGCTGTCTAACCATTTTAAGATTTAGTATTTTAGGATTATAATTTTGGTTTCAGAAAGGCTGTTTAACTATTTTAAGTTTTTGTTGGAGTTTGGTGATCTTCCTGATATTTTATTTATTTATTACATTTTTGGTTTATTTATTACATTTTTGGTTAAATTGTCTGTTTTAATGTTGGGATGGATTTTGTCTTTTTCAAACTATACAACTTAAACCTGTAAATGCCATAAATTTCTGCTTCATTTAGGCAAAATTTGTCAAAAATATATTTGAAAAAGTTTGTAAAAGGTGCTGAAGGATTAGATTCAGCACCTTAAATAACATTTAGAACACTCGAATTACACAGACTACCTAAGTCAAAATTGCAATTGCCACAAATTCATGTTAAATTTTGAACAAAACTACCTAAAATAGGATATGCTCAACCAAGGGAAAAAAACGTAGTGGAATTAAAATACAGGCATACTTACTAAACGATTTATATTAATGGCATTGCACTACTTATCTTTCCTAAGATTAAGTACACTTTTTCTTTTAAAGATTGAAGAGGTATTTATAAAGTGGAATTGTTATTTGCAGAGGGTATATGGCACCAGAGTATGCGATGCATGGGCAACTGTCTGCTAAAGCTGATGTATATAGTTTTGGGATTCTTCTTCTGGAACTTATAAGTGGAAAAAGAAACATGGATTTTAATTTACCACCTGAAACGCAGATCCTTTTACAATGGGTAAGATAGCGTTTCCATTATATTTCCAATTGACAACATCCACGTTATCGGGACCATGTTCTTTAGTTGCTCCATAGATTGTTTAGCGAAGTCATATGAGATTGAAGATTATTGATCCGATCCTGATCTGTTTTGACATGATTATAGCATATGCATAATCCGCATCTATTACTTTCTGCAATTCATCATAAACTAGTGGTCGATCTTAATGACCACTTATATATTTTCTCAATTTCACGATGTGATGTGATTATGCAGACATGGGGATTATATACACGAGGAAACATTGAGGCCATTGTTGATGCAGTAATAAATGAAACCTGCGGCGATCAGACAGAAGTCTTGAGATGCGTCCAAGTTGCATTGCTATGTACACAAGCCGACCCATTACTTCGTCCATCAATGTCTACAGTGAACTTGATGCTTTCAACGGGGACAATAATGTTACCAGATCCCACGAAACCTGCTTTTGTGAGTTCTGTGGCTGCCTCCAACAATCCCGGCTCCTCACGTCATGGATCGTCACATACATCTGCAGCCACTGCATCATCTTCATCCCACACTACTTTAGCATCCAATGCCAACGTTTCAATTTCTGAGTTGGAACCCAGGTAAAGATTGATTTATGAACCAGAGTTATTCATGGTTCTTGTCGATACTGCAAGTTTAATACCGCGATTAGAAGTAACGAGGTTCTTGTTGAAAGTAGTACGCTGATATTTAGTTATTGTGAGGATTCAGTAAAAGAAATATAAATTTTGTAATATTTATGTCAAAACTGAACATAATGTCTTATGTAAAATCATTATATTTTTTCAATATTAATTATGTTGATAAGTGTTTTTTGAAGTGTTTTTTTATGGGTGTTTTCTATATTTTTTTATAAGTATTTTCTATATTTTCTATTTAAATAGATATTTTTAATGTTTATAAATGAATTTTTTGGGCGTAAAAATAACAGATAACATCAACCGTATTTCAATCGATATATATTAACTGTAATATAAATTTCATATTATATACTATTTTTATTTTATTTTATCATAAAAATTATAATTAATTATTACAGCAAAACTTCATATAATATAATAAAATAAACAATTTTAAACAACATATAATGGGAAAGAATTGTGTTTTGAGTGAATAGACAACATCCAACCAATAAGAGTGACAATAGAGCCTTATTTAATAGCAGATTTTCATATATGATTTTGTGGGAACTTCTATTTATTTCATATTCAAACTCATTAAAACTGCCATCAAGAACTATTTTCATATATTAGAATAACAATAACAATAGAAAAGGGACCTATTGTTTTGAATAATTAATAAGGTTTTTGTTTGCTTGCTTTTAGCCTTAAAATTAGGTGGAAAGTAATGGCTCACATTTATATTTTTTATTTTTTATATTATAATTATTTTTTATATTTTTTATTTAAACTAATTAATTGAGTTATAATTTGGGTTTTTATATTAGAAAGATAATTAATATTTTTGGGCTGTTTTTTAGATACAACATTAAGTGGAAAATAATGGTATCAATTTTTTTTAATCATATTAATATTAAAATTATTTGTTTATATTTTTAATTAAAATTAATTAATTAATTGGTTTATAATTTAAGTTTTTTATTCAATTATATTGTTTATTAATTAGGAAGAAAAATAATATTTTTAAATATATAACTGTTACTATTTCTTATTATAATAAATTTATTATTGTTTTGTATTTATGATTTTAATTTAATTTAAAATTATAAAAATTGGAAGATATATGAAAAATTTACAATAAAATCAATATGCATGGTATAGTATTTTAAAATTTTATATAATAATCAGTTTATTTTCCAATATAAACATAATATAGTGTGGAATGCTTAACCAAGAGCATAAAGATGCTTATTCAATCACACTATATATGTCATTTTTGTGTAGCTATCTTATGCCATTTTTGTATTTGTTTCTTTAGTTGATAACTTGTTTTTGTTCAAAAGTATAAGAATATTATAACAACACATTGTTATTGAAAAAAAAAAAAGCTTCATATTTACATTATCCAATAAAAATACCTTTACGTTTGTATCATTTATGGTAAACTTCCTCATTTTCAATGCCCAGTAATGAAGAAACATGTACGTCAAAGGACTAATGTCAGATATATTTTCAAGAATTAAAATAAAAACATAATAGAATAGGAGCAACATTAAGTTATTAATTGTTATTTGCAATAATATATTAAAAAAATATAAATAAAATTACTTAATTGTTTTTTGCAATAATATATTAAAAAATAAAAAATTATGGGAATTAGGCATTTTAGGAAATTTTGAAATACAAATTATATAAACTGAGACATTTTGTGTTTAAACAATTGAAAAAAGCTAAGGATGTTAGCTTTCAAAAATTAGGTTAATCTATGTGAATGTTGAGGATTTTCCTCTAACCTAGTAGCCATATCAAAAATTACGTACTCCTTCATCTCCCATATTGCCTCATTTACATTTAATCAAATCGAATGCACACTAGGAATTGTTTAAAAACTTTGCACCTTAGTCAAAACCTATTAGGACATTAGTGCATTGTTTGTCACTTAATTTATTTGCATAAGTATTATACATTAAACTTGTGAAATGCAAACAGTGTAGGTGTAGAATTAGATCATTTGTAATATGTTCTACCTAAACTATATAATACTTATTCTATTGAAAGTTTGTATCTGAAATACAAATTGAGGCATTTTATTTTTGGACAATTAAGAAAATGGAGAAAGGCTAGCTTTAGAAAATTATGTTAATCCATGCGAATGTTGAGGAACTTCCTCTAAGCTTGATAACAACCATAATTAGTAGCCATATAAAAAAATTTACTTTTCTTTATCTCCCATGCCCTCCCATTTACATCTAACCAAATCCAATGCACTCCAGAAATAGTAAAAAATCTTTACATCTTAGTTAAAACCTAATATTGATGTGTTGATTGTCATGTAATTTATTTGCATAATATTAGACATTAATTTTCAACTTAGGTTCGTAAATGTGTGAAATGCAAATATTGTATGTGCAAAATTAGATTATATGTAAAACGTGTGAAATGAAAATATTGTATATGCAGAAATAGATTATATGTAATACGATCTACTTAAACTATGTAATAATTATTCTATTGAAGCTAAAACTTGTGAAATGAATTAATTAAACTAAAAAAAATCCACGATATCTTACTATATCAACTAACATTGCAAATCATGTTATAGTTAAGTGTTCAATGTTCAAGATATGAAACTTTCTACAACAATACTTGTTTTGATATATTCCATAATTTAGTTCAATTAAAGGATATTAAAATGAAATATACTATATGAAAAAACAAATTAATCATTGAAATATACTTTCATTTATCAACCAAGGTTCTAAATCAACTTGTAGACTCCATTTTGGTATATTTCATAATAGAATTTAATGAGACTAGCTATGGAAATGAATCAAACCAAACTTCATAAATAAAACCAAGCTTAAGCACTCTTGATAATGGTCATGTGCTTGTCTCAATCATGCTACTAGGTAGGGATCTTTTTGTTAATAGGTTATCTCTTAGCACAATTTTCCATGATTTATTTATCTTGTTGTTAGTTAGCTGTGATAAAAACACACACCAGACATGCATCAATGGAAAAGCTAACCATGAAATGAAATTGCATAAAATTGATAAACAAACATAAAATGAAATAAAAGGCCATGATCTATTTGTAGTGAGCTTAATTCTCCAAAAAATATAGTAGTAAACTATTCTATAATATCATAAACTAAAATTAAAACATTTTACATCTAAAAGCAAAGGATGACAATATATGTGAAAGGAAATATTAAAAAAAGTATAATGTTTTATCATATGTTGGACATATTCTCTAAGAGTCCTCTCTTTGGAAGGAGGAAGACACTCTTATTTATACAAAAACTTGCTTTGGAACTAAGATTAGCAACAAATTCATTTCCACATCTCTCATGTGGTTACAACTGTTTGCTAATAATTAACAAGTATCTATAAATATCTGTAAACATCCTCTCATGAATATCTTCATGATATTTAAATAAAAAAGTTTCAATGTTATTTTATGGCTGTTTATCACATGCATTCGTGGAATACTAAACAATACCCTTAATTTGAATACATCTTGAAAATTTCCTATAAAAATCACATTATTTAACTCCCTACTAATATGAACTCAATACACCTTCTAAATTTTAAAAATCTCTAGTCTCACTAGATATTGTAGGTATCCATTTTTTCATTAACATTTTTTATACCCTTCTATATTTTTTCATTAACTTTGAGCTCAATATTTTTAAAATTGCCAATATCAAAACTCTTTTGTCTTTATTATATGCTCAATATATTATGTCATCTTTTCCTCATTATATATCTCCCAAACTTTCAAAAATAATTAAAAACATGTTATTTTTATAATATTTAATCATAAAATCATTTTAAATACTAAAATCAATATATAAAAAAATATTCATCCTAAAAAGTAAAACATAGTCACAGGGATGTGAAAAAAGATTAAAAGTCAAGAAAAAAACTACTACAAGATGGTTAAAAAATGTGAAATAATGGCAAGTCTCATGAATCAACATTCTTCCATTAAAGATGTTTCATGTATTCACGAAACCCTATTATCTCTATGCAACTGATTTTTCGAAACTTATGTGATTAGGTATTCCTCCCTGAGAAAATACATTCTTCCCATTAAAGATGTTTCATGTATTCATGAAACCCTATTATCTCTATGCAATTGATTTTTCGAAACTTATGTGACTAGCTATTCCTCCGTGAGAAAGTGGAAAAGTTGTAATTGAACATGTGGTTAGTTCTTACGTAAAAACCACAATTTTGGTAAGTTTTAATACTCATGGCATAGTACCTACCTCTTGGACTTAAATTTTGATTGAATATCAATATGAAACAAGATGCGTGTCTAATTTGGTCTCTTTTTAGCATCCACCTAAAACCTTTTTGCACATAATTTTCCCATTTTCATTTCATCCCAACACCCATTTTCTCGATGAAGATGCATTTTGTCCCGGTATAGTTTTCTTCTCAATATTTTTACCGTTACTACAGTTTCAATGCAGCTTGACTTTAGGCGCCATGCGTATCGTGCAAGCAAAGTATTTCTTCTCCGAAACCCGTGTGTCGGTGGAAAAGTTGTTAAAATTTGACTGTTTGCATCTGCAGCTTGACTTTAGGCGCCATGCGTATCGTGCAAGCAAAGTATTTCTTCTCCGAAACCCGTGTGTCGGTGGAAAAGTTGTTAAAATTTGACTGTTTGCATCTGCAGCTTGACTTTAGGCGCCATGCGTATCGTGCAAGCAAAGTATTTCTTCTCCGAAACCCGTGTGTCGGTGGAAAAGTTGTTAAAATTTGACTGTTTGCATCTGCAGCTTGACTTTACGCATGCGTATCGTGCAAGCAAAGTATTTCCTCTCCGAAACCCGTGTGTCGGTGGAAAAGTTGTTAAAATTTGACTGTTTGCATCTGCAGCTTGACTTTAGGCGCCATGCGTATCGTGCAAGCAAAGTATTTCTTCTCCGAAACCCGTGTGTCGGTGGAAAAGTTGTTAAAATTTGATTCCATGGGAGCCAGTTTTTGAAGGTGTTAAAATCATGCCAAGTTTGTACTTAGATTAACTAGAATTTCAAGAGGAGATTGATGGCGTGATTGGTTTTTTTATTTGAGTGAGCATAATGTTGAGGTAGGAACCATGAAGGTGGAATTTTGATGGAAGAATTTATATGGAATTTGAAAGATTCCCTAGAGGCCCAAAAATGATGATTTCAGAACCAAACCAACTTTATACTAATTTTTCTCAATTTTTTGCAATGAACGCGATGGTATGATCAATTTATTTATCAAAGAATCAAAATTTCAGTCAACATGCAGAAGATAATCTTTGAGGAATCTTTGAGATTCTCGAGGAGCCCAAATTTGACCGAGACAGAAAGGGGTCGAGTTTATACTCAAATTTCACGATTTTTCACAAGGAATGTGATGGTGCATGCCATTTTTTCATTCGAGTAGATAATTTTCAGGTTGTCCCCAGAATTGGAGGTATAAGGTGCATTGTTTTCATGTCTTCATTTCATTTTTCCTGAGATAATGATTTGAATTTTAGATCCATGTATGCCTCTTTGTGAGAGGATTATTATATCCAACTTTGTGGTAAATATTGTTCCTTTATCATGCTAGAGGAGATATTTTATGAGTGATATTTCTTATAGAATAATGTCTCGTGGAGAGACATGTCACTCTAGTTAAGGGGGTTAATCCTTGTATTGACAAAGATTTCATAATGTACTCATCATCTTCTTGCAGGAACTAATGAAGTGGTTTCTCCCCACTCTTGACACTTGGCATGAAGACATAGCTCACACGGGGTGAACTCCATTATCATATCATGTGTTTATGGTTGTTCATGATTATGGCTTATTATTAGTTTCCTATTTTATGTTGATGGTTTGCTAAAGTATTGTTATAATATGCATTGTTGATGGTTTCACAAAGAAAATGTAAGTGTTAGTAATAGGTCATGTATGATCAGGATTTTTATTTGAAAGCATTCACGAAAATTTTTAGGATCACTTTGTATTAATAAGAAACAACATAGCGCAGTGGCAGAGAAAACAATTAGTTGGTGATTGTTCATGATTGCGATCCTTGCAGAGGCTCATCCGGTCCTTAACTAAATTTTTGCCTCATCGAGAGTGCCACATGGCATCCTGTGATTAGGCCATGTGTCACTCCATAATTGGCTCAAACCAAACCACATCAATTGATCAAATCACTCCATTTTCCCCTGTATCACTGGACCATGTGTCATGTCTTGATAGGCTTCGTACTGCACAATCACCTTGCTGACGTCAGCACTACGTCAATGTATAAACTTCCACATGGCATCCATACACTGCTCAACCAACCATGCAAGTTGATGTTTTACTATTTATCAAAAGCTTCAGAACGTGATAACTTCCTCATATGATGTCATATTGAGGCGATTCAACTATCGTTGGAATCAGAACAACGAGATCTATGATTTACTGTATATTTCTAGATATTTTGAGCACTTTTATTTTTGAGCATATTCTTGATCCCAGGATCATTTTTAAATTAAATATTATAACAAAATGCTCGATGAAGGGATGTTGGATAAATTGTTGCCAGATAAATTACGTGTTACAAAATTTTATGGAAATTAGCGATTCAGTGGATGGATTTAATTATCTAGATCACGCCATTTACAATAATAACATTGAATTTAATATAATGGCGAAAGTGATATTAAAATCCAAACCATGTTGTATTAATACCCTTTACACAGTCTACAAAGATTCATATACATATATGTACTGTTAGTTGACAAATCGACTTCCGTAGGTTATAAGTAATCAATACTAAACTCTTAGCCATAATTAACCTTGTTATATCTTCACAATTTGAATAATTTCCATGAGTTTCACACAAACACAACCCAATGATTCAGTGCATTCCCTTCTAGTGCTTTTAAAATTCATATTTTTCTAATCAGGAGAAAGACAGAGAAACATGGTTGACATTAACTAATTTCCTTCAATTCAACTTCTTCTCACGAGTCACCAATGTATTGCTTCCTATAACGCAGTAATATTCATCTCAAGAAAACTTTACAATGTACAAAACTTTAACATTCACATACTGAAAAAGACTGAAAATATAAGATCCTGCTAGATTTTCTTGAAAGACACCTACAAACTTTAAAGATCTCTTCCCTCACCTAAATCAGAAATTTCTTTAAAGAGATTTTGCTAAGGCTATGAGCAATGATTACAAAGTTTGGTTGGCATGTGCATTTCCTGGAGGCCATTACATGTTCCAGACTAAATATGAATGGTCACACGATTTTTTACCGACTAATAAGAAGAATTGACCAGTATTAAAATGAGGTAGAGATGTTATATTCAGACATTATTTTTCAATAAAATTTGATGTTTTCTTGTTTATGTAGTTTGAGCAAAAATTGGAAGTTTATGAGGTGAGACTTTGTGCTGGGTTGGGTGGATTAGAAGTAGACATGAAAAAGAACCAAAAAACTATGAGAAATTTATAAGAAAGAGTTAAGAAGGGAAAATTGATGAGAACAAAGAATCAACCCTTCACCTTAGCGATTTTTCAGTTTTTTGTTGTGGTTTTGCAACCTTGAATATACACTACATTGCTTCAAGTGCCTGCCCTACCTATAAAATGCTACTTGTCTCTCTCTCTCATTCATATATATATGATTTCATGTAGATAGACAAACGGGAAAGAAAGGAGGCACTTTCTTTGCAAACGTGGTTAGACGAAGTGGCAATTTTCTCATATTATTTTCCTTCTTCATATGGGCTTTTAATGATGGCACTTATTCACAGCTTTAGAATCCATTACCCAACACAGGCAAGATGAAATTTGCAGGTCGTTCTGCATTGTTCAGGAATTTTTTCTGTGACCCACCTTTGACAACAAGATTTAGAGTTTCCTGGGGTAAATCTGAGAGTAATACTGGGGTGGAATACATTGCCAAGAACATTATGGAAACCATGTTGCATGAAGAATTCAATGGGTTAAATCCAATTATAGGTAACAAGAGTGCTAATAATGTGCCCATGGGAGGCAGGGGCACCAACATGTCCATGGAAGAACCTTCGTGTCCTTCACTAGGAATACAATGCCAATATGACTTGTTCAAGGGGAGATGGGTGTATAATGACTTCTATGTTTTGTATCCACCTAGGTCGTGCTCTTATGCTAGCCTTGATTTCGACTATAGAAATAATGGTAGAATGGACTCTAATTATGAGAGATGTAGATGACAGCTTCACGATTGTGAACTTTCAAGATGATGTATTTGCTCATGGCAGTGTTGGCTTGAATTTTGTTCTCATTGAATCAATAACCCGTTGATTCATTTCAATATGTTTCTAGATTTTGTTGGGTTTCTCATATTTACATGTCATGTCTAGGTTCAATACCTCTGTGATGTTGGAAAGGTTGAGAGACAAACAACTGTTGTATGTGGGAGACTTCATAAACGACAATCAATGGGAATGCATGCTCTGCCTTACGAGGGTGGTAGTTCCATACCATGAACCCACTCACAAGTCCAATGACAACAACATGTTCATTCCATATTATTTTCAAGGTAATTCTAAAATCTCAGGTTTAACCTAAATAGCCATCAACTACAACCACACTGGTGGGTTGGTGTTATGTACAATATTTATTGCTTGGAACTTTTTTTAGTTAGATATTAATTATTGATAGTGCATAATTTGAATGTAATAGAGATTTTTAAGAACACTTTAAAAAAAATACAAATTCAATTATAAAAAATTGCAATTACAATCACTTTTTATAATTTTCAAATTTAATTATATTACATATTTGATGTTAGCATAATGTAATAAAAATAAACTTGATTAAAAATAAAATATAAAAATAATATTTTTCCTTAAAACTATAATGTTTTTTTGGTTTTTAAATTATGGAAAGCCTCAATAAATATGTCATTTAATTGAAATTAAAAGCAGCTCTTCAAATTTGATAATTATAAAGCACAACGATAACAATATAAGATCAACCGTGAATTTATAAAAACCTAATATATGAACTTTTCATCTTAGGACTCGTATTTATAGAAAACACTGAACAATTTCGTTTCAGCTTTCAATATTGAAGTTGCAAGCCATTCAATTTGTACCACTGGAAACGTTCAACATATGAACAACTTCATCTTATGATTCCATATTTGTAGAAAAGACTGAATAATTTCGTTTCAACATTCAACACTGAAGTTGAAAGCCATTCAATTTGTACCACTGCTCGCTTCATTTAAATTTTCGATACTGACGTCCAGAGTTGTGTTTCAATGCAGCTTGACTTTAAGTGCTATGCGTATCGTGCAAGCAAAGTATTTGTCCTCCAAAACCCGTGTTCGGTGGAAATTTCTCCAAAAACGACCCCATCAAGTTGTTAAAATTTGACTCTTTGCATCTCGCCACAGTCGTTTTGAAGTGTACTGCCGAAGTCAGTATTGAAAGTTGAAACGACATCGCCCTGAATCTGACTAAACTTGAGGTTGGAATTTGTGCCAGGGAAATGTCTAGAAAAGGTATCACCACGGGAGTGCAGCCAAAATATACGAAGCGAAAATTGCAGTTTGACTAGCAAAGATGGGCGTTCTCTAACGTAGAACGGTTAGACTACGGTGATTTCTCTCTCCGATGGACGGTGGCGAATTTAAACTCGACTGGCGCTCAATACTTCGAATAATTTTTCTCTCCATTTTTGACGGAGGCGAGTGCATTTAAGTGCGAGCTTCTCGATCTCAGCCTTCAAGACCACTATACATGAGCCTCTCCTAGTATCATGACATTCTCCTTCCCGCCTTCACCCATGACAAAGATGATCAGCTTCCATGGAAAGCAATTCTGGTCTTTCATGGTTATATATATTATTGTCGTCTTTTCATTTAATATGTTCATGTGCAGCAGCTTACAACCAGAGTGGTGGCCGACTCCTTACACCAACCTGACCATTCAATATACAAACGGCAGCACGTTTGTAAGCAACCTGAATGTAACGTTGAATCGTCTTCTAGTCGAGGTTGAACATACCTCCCAAGGCAGGTTTAATACCTCTGTTTACGGCCAAACTCCTAACCGAATATATGCCTTCCTCCAATGCAGGGGAGACGCAACCGTCTATGAATGCTACAATTGTTCGCGTCAAGCAAAGATCGATGCTCTACAATATTGTGGGAATTACGTCGGTTGTAGTGTTTGGGCCATGTTCTGCTTCTTACGTTATAATGGAAACTATAACTTCATTGGACATTTGGATGATACTGGATACAATAATTTCAATAACGTTAGCGCCTCCCCAGACCCTGCTGCCTATGCCGAGGCTGCTCGGCAGCTTTTGTCTAATTTGTCATCTGATATTACAGCTGGAACTGCAACGAATCGATATGCTTCCGGTTCAACTGCAGACTCCAGCCAGTTGCGCCCGATCTACGGCCTGGCTCAGTGCTGGGGAGATATACCCCTTGACGACTGCAAGACATGTCTGTCAACAAGAATTGATGAATTGTTCAAAAACAATAATGGACGACTCGGAGCTCGGGGTATGGCTAGAAGCTGCATTATTCGATATGAAGGATATATTTTCTTTAATCCTTCGCCTTCACCAATCTATGTTGCGTCTCCATCACATCCAGAAAAGTCTTCAAGCAAACTACCCATAATTTTTGGTGTTACTGGCGGCTTTCTTCTCCTGTTAATCATGTTCCTGTTTGGAATTCGAAAAAAATTGAAATCTGCCTTATCTGGAAGCCGTCAGGGAGGTATTGCAGAGGCATTCGTTTTGCTATTATTGTCTGCTTTCTGTAGCATACTGCGTAGAGTCCGTTGAATTAAATCTTTTTTTTCTTGGTCGAACTTTAATTTTTGTAGGATACTATGAGGGGGGCGACTCACGAATTAGAGAAAATAAGCAACAGACCAGCCAGGGGCATGTCTTAGCAAGGATTCCCAGCCTGTCCAGAGCTTTTACAGTGTTTGAAATGGAAACATTGATAGCTGCAACAGAAAATTTTCATGATAATAACAAGCTTGGGCAGGGACGATTTGGTGCTGTATACAAGGTAACATACTTTACGTAAACATCCATTCTGTTTTGGAAGGTTTTAAAAGATCTTGCAATATGGTCGCCGGTACCAGAGTAAGTATAGATGGATAATTTATAGTACTTCTTCACAAAATCTCCATAACCATTTTCTCTCAATCTCTCAGGGAACTACTCCAGAGGGTAAAGAGATAGCAGTGAAAAAGCTGAGGCAAGGCAAGAAGGAATTTCTGAATGAAGTTAAGTTGTTGGCAAAAGTTCAACATCGAAATCTGGTGAAATTACTTGGCTGTTGCGAAGCGGGATCAGAAAGGTTGCTAGTTTATGAGTACTTACCCAATACCAGCCTTGATAAAATTCTATTCGGTAAGTCTCCTTCATTTAAGGTTGCTGGTTTATGAGTACTTACCCAAATTCTATTCGGTAAGTCTCCTTCATTTAAGGTTGCTGGTTTATGAGTACTTACCCAATAACAGCCTTAAAATTCTATTCGGTAAGTCTCCTTCATTTTTTTGAAGGAAAAGTGAGACATTAATGTCCGTAATGGAAATAATTCCCTGAAATGCTTATACATACTTTAAGTCGGTTGTGATCATTTATTTTCCTGCATGGTCGATACAGTTCCAGAGAGACGCAGGCAACTGGATTGGCAGAAGCGTTGTAGCATCATACTTGGTATAACTCGAGGGCTTCTCTACTTGCACGAGGATTCTCATCTCCGGATTATCCATCAGTATATTAAAGCCAGCAACATTTTGTTGGACAAAGACTTGAATCCCAAGATAGCAGATTTCGGATTGGCAAGACTCTTCGAGGAAGATGAAACTTCTGAGGAAGATGAAACTTCTGTGGGCACAGGAACTCGGTGAAACTTCGAACCATGCATCACTCGGCTACATTAACTACTTTTCAGTATTATACTGTTTTGTTTCAGAAAGGCTGTCTAACCATTTTAAGATTTAGTATTTTAGGATTATAATTTTGGTTTCAGAAAGGCTGTTTAACTTTTTGAGTTTTTGTTGGAGTTTGGTGATCTTCCTGATATTTTATTTATTTATTACATTTTTGGTTTATTTATTACATTTTTGGTTAAATTGTCTGTTTTGATGTTGGGATGGATTTTGTCTTTTTCAAACTATACAACTTAAACCTGTAAATGCCATAAATTTCTGCTTCATTTAGGCAAAATTTGTCAAAAATATATGTGAAAAGGTTTGTAAAAGGTGCTGAAGGATTAGATTCAGCACCTTAAATAACATTTAGAACACTCGAATTACACAGACTACCTAAGTCAAAATTTCAATTGCCACAAATTCATGTTAAATTTTGAACAAAACTACCTAAAATAGGATATTCTCAACCAAGGGAAAAAAAACCGTAGTGGAATTAAAATACAGGCATACTTACTAAACGATTTATGTTAATGGCACTGCACTACTCATCTATACACTTTTTCTTTTAAAGATTGGAAGAGGTATTTATAAAGTGAAATTGTTATTTGCAGAGGGTATATGGCACCAGAGTATGTCCTTCACGGGCAACTGTCTGCTAAAGCTGATGTATATAGTTTTGGGATTCTTCTTCTAGAACTTATAAGTGGAAAAAGAAACATGGATTTTAATTTACCACCTGAAATGCAGATTCTTTTACAATGGGTAAGATAACGTTTCCATTATATTTCCAATTGACAACATCCACGTTATCAGGACCATGTTCTTTAGTTGCTCCATAGATTGTTTAGCGAAGTCATATGACATTGAAGATTATTGATCTGATCCTGATCTGTTTTGACATGATTATAGCATATACATAATCCGCATCTATTACTTCTGCAATTCATCATAAACTAGTGATCGATCTTAATGACCACTTGTATATTTTCTCAATTTCCCGATGTGATGTGATTATGCAGACATGGGGATTATATACACGAGGAAACATTGAGGCCATTGTTGATCCAGTAATAAATGAAACCTGCGGCGATCAGACTGAAGTCTTGAGATGCGTCCAAGTTGCATTGCTATGTACACAAGACGCATTACTTCGTCCATCAATCTCTACAGTGAACTTCATGCTTTCAACGGGCACTATAATGTTACCAGATCCCACAAAACCTTTTTTAGTGAGTTCTGCCTCCAACACTCCCGGCTCCTCACGTCATGGATCGTCACATACATCTGTTGAAAATATAATTTCAACTGCGATCGCCGATATCGCATCGGCAAAATGAAGTGAAGGAATTATAAAGGAGCTTTTGTGTTTCCGATAACGGCACATCGCTATCGGCAATGTCATAGAGTCGGGGTCTTTGACATGAGAAAAGTTGCGATGCGATGCAAATAAAGTCAATGGTTAAAGTACAGGTCAGCAGCAAATAAATTTGACGTGAAGTAAAAGTTCCTTTACCGCCAGTAAATGTCAGTAAAACAGTAAATGCAATTTATTGTGGGTTGGTAAGTTTTGGTGAAGTTTTTAATTTTATTTCAGCGGGAGTATGGGCAAATTTAAAGAATGGTATGGGCAAGTCATCGCCCTATCTTTAATTTTTTTTGGTATATGTTTCTAGTGAGTGCTCATTTTTGTAGATGAGTGAATTGCACATGAAATTAAAATGTGAATGATAACACACAGCAGTGTGTAAAAAGATAGAACCAGGTGATGTAATTTTGTGTAGGGAAAAACCATGTGTGGTTTTGCACAGCAGTGCATAAAGGAAATGGTGGAGCATTGTAAAACGAAGGTGCAATAAAAGCGAAAAACCATGTGTGGTTTTGCACAGTAGTGCATGAAGAAAAGAAACGAAGTGGAGCGCATGTGTTTTGAGTAAGTTTTTTTTTATAGGTTGGATTTACATTGAAATGCAAATAAAAAGAGCGCTCAGGTATTTTTGAGATTGTGAATGTAATGTAAAGATTACTGTATGTGTAAAATATTTTTACAGCAGTATGTGTAAAAATAGTTTTACACCAGCAAATGTAAAAATGGGTTTTACTGCAGTAAACCCAGCACAGCAATTTCTCAGGTGAAAACAGAGTTTTGATGGGTAAAAGTAATTTTGGTGAATCCCTCTCAGCAAAGAGGATGAATGTTGTTTCAGGCTTCATATTTTAATCAATAGAAATATTTTTATGGCTGTGTATTGGTTTGTTCTGAGATAATTTTTTTTTAAAAGCTTCTCTGTGCATAAAGATCCTGAGGCAGAGAAACAGAGCACTCCTCTGTTGTGTTTTATTGTTTTGGTTTTGGTATTTTCCCATTGAAAAATACCCAACAGTGGTATCAGAGCTAGTCCAGGCTCTTTGAAGACTCAAAGAAGCTAAAGGAAGGTGTGGTTGTAGCAGAGAAAGCTTCTCCAGCAGTGTGAAGTTTCAGCCAAAGGGATTCAGGTATTTCCCAAGTTTCTGAGTTATTAAAAAAAAACACAGTCAAGTATTTGAAGCCCAGATAAGAATGGCAAGGTCAAAGAAGAAAGCCTCCAAGCCTGTTAAAAATGTGTCTCCCCCCTCTACTAAACTTGAAGGCAATCCATTAGAATACATTCTATTTGAAACCCCAAAGTTTGATGGAAACTTTGATGTATGGGAAATAAAGATGAGGGCTTTCCTAATGTTTGAAGGGATTGAAGTTTGGGAGTCAGTGATTGATGACAGCAAGATGGATAAAGAATCCATGGAGTATGATGCACAGGCAACAAAGACTATCTTAGATGGACTCCCTGATTCTGTGAAGAGGAATCTAGGAAAATATACATCAGCAAAGGATATATGGGACAGACTGCATGACCTTCATGCAAAGGGAGCACTGACCATGCCAATGAGTCAAGAAGCACCCATCATAGAAGCTGAGAATGAAAAGCTTGACCTCATCAAGCTTCAAGTAAAGGAAAGGGATGAAGAGCTAGCCAAGCTCAAGAAGGAGCTTGACCAATGCAAGAAGAAACATCATGAAGAAGTCATATCTATGACAAATCAGTTGAACAGAGCAAAGAAGCAGGAAGATGTCTTGACAAGTCAACTTGAACAAAGGCACAAGAGAGTGAACAAGCTTGTAGAAGAGATTGGACAGTACAAGGTAGAGGTCTCCTCCCTTAAGTCCGAACTACAAGAAGCCAGGAAGCAGATACAAGAAGCTGAAAAGAAAATGGAGAGCAGCCAAGCAAAAGATGAAGAAATCTCCAAGATGAAGTCAGATATTATCTCCTTCAAAATAGTAGCAGCTGAAGCTACTCGTAGCAAGGAAGAAACTGAGGGACAACTAGCAAAGAGAAATGATGTATGTGAAAAGTTAGAAGAAGAGATTGTCCTCCTCAGGAAGAAGGTTGAAGGAATGAACAAAATGATGAAGAGCTCTCAAGCTTTAGATGACATGCTCAACTATCACAGATCTCCATTTGACAAATCAGGACTTGGATATGTAGGTGAACCCTCAAACAAGGATGAGGATGCTTTAAGCAAAGGAGATGTGAAGAAGCCAGAAAGAGATGGTGATGCTCCTAGTTCCAGCAAAGGCAAGGAGAAAAATGAAGGCTGCAATAAAAGAGATCCTGCTCCAAGAAGAAAACCAGCTCCAAGAAGAAATGTAGCTGATGTCAAAAAGGCAAGAGGTAATGGTGATCATCAAAGGATCTCAAGGCAGCAAGGCTTCAGAAGTACATCAAGGAAACCTCCATCTCCCAGGTACCAAAGTCCATTTTATGGTTATTGTTATGCTTGCTCAAACTTTGGTCATATGGCAAAAGACTGTAAAGCATTTCATAAAGATAAATGTTGTGGTCTCCGAAAATCTCCGAGAAACAATTTTAGAAGAAATCATGAAATGTTATTCATGAACAATGTTGAATGTTTCAAGTGTCATAACATTGGGCATATGGCACGTGACTATAACTTGACATGGGATCTTACACAAGCTAGACCCATGCAAAAAAAGAAAGTTACACAAGTATGGAGAAGAAAAGAAATACAGTGTGAAAGCCCCTTAAGGAACGCAGCTGATCTAAATTTGTTTTGAGAAGAGTCTGCCAAAAGAAGACAAGCATACATTAAAGGGGAGCTTGTAATTTTTGTTGCTGGACTGTATTAACAGTCATTTGTTGATGGAGGATGTATTGCAGCGCAGCAGTTGCAAATGAAATCTTTGTTAATCCCTCTGAAAGGTAATATGCAGCAGCGATGAAATCAACAATGTTTTTGGTTTGTTTTTATGCAATATGCACAGAAATGCATAAAGAAGAAAAATGGCAGCGCTGAAATGTAAAGAGCAGCAGCGAGATAATAGAAAAATGCAAAGCATGGAGACCCTCACAGCAGTGGGAAGATAGAACACAAAACAACAGTTTGAAATTTTTTTTGTGGTGCACATGCATTGAAATGCATAGCAATGGAAGGTAGTTTCCTTCTATGTAATGTGATAGAACATACTCACAGCAGAATGAGTGTAATGCACAGCAGATGAAATGTTTTGTAGTGGGGATGAAAATGCAAAGCAGTGAGAAGAAAATGAGAAGGCAAAACGCAGCAGAGCGTAAATGCCCAGTGGCTGAGAATGCAATGAAATTTCTCACACAGCAGTAAAAAATGTAATGTTTTTCTTCATATGCAATGCAGCATGCAAAGAAATGGCTAAAGAAAAACAGGGACAGCAGACTTTTACTGCACACTGGATGTATAAGAATGTGTGTGGCAAAAAAAAATGAAAGGGTGTAAAAGGAAAAGGCAGCAGCCCGTGTTATTTTCTGTTGTGTGGAGAATGCAGCGCAAAACAGCGTGAGGATGATTTCTCTCTATGTGCAAGTAATGGAGAGTAAAGAGTTAGTGTATGAGCACACAACAATATGATGAAACAAAAGGCAGCCACAGTGCAAATTGCAGAGGCAACGCAACAGCAAATAAAAACCCAGGGATGACAGTCCATGGTTATGGGTATGGACAGCAGTGAATATGAAAAAATGCAGCAGCAGGAAGTTATGGACAGCAGCATGACGGCAAGAAGGAGAAGCACACAGCAATGCAAATAAAAAAAATGCAGCAGCAAGAAGTTTTGAACAACAGCACATGCAAAAGAAATTTTCCTTACAGCAGTAAAGGTAAATGTAATGAATTGAATTGAAATGCAATATATGCAACAGCAGTGAGTGTAAGAAATGTTTACACACAGCAGTGTAAATTTGTAAATTGGGACAGCGTAATTGTTCCAAGAAAGACAGAGTATTTTGTCTTTGAAAAGTGCAGAAGCAGTGCAAGTGTAGACACAGCAGTGTGAGGTAGACACAGTAAAGAAGATGGCACAACAGTGCAGCAGAGAATATGCAGCAGCATAAAAGAACATCGTAATGAGTTTGCACACACAGCAGTGCAATGGTTGTTTGTTTTGGAACTGCATTTGAAGCAGTCATTTGGTGAAACCCTCTATTGAAGAGGAAGGTGCTTTTAAGCACATTGTCATTAGTGAATCCCTCTGTAATGAGGAAGGTGCTCTTAAGCACAGTTACATTGGTGAATCCCTCTGTTCAGAGGAAGATGCTCTCTAGCATAGTTTGGTAGATCCCTCTGTCATGAGGAAGGTGCTCTTAAGCACAGTCACATGGTGAATCCCTCTGTCATGAGGAAGGTGCTCTTAAGCACAGTTTCAGGTGAATCCCTCTATTAAGAGGAAGACAACTTTGTTTGTTTATGAACTGCAGCAGAAGCAGTTGGTGAATCCCTCTATGCGAGGAAGATTGGTGAACCCCTCTATGTGAGGAAGATATTCTTGTAACAGCAGTTAGTGAATCCCTCCATGTGAAGAAGTGTTTGGGTATGATTGAATGCCCGACAGTTGAAATTAAAGGGGAGTGTTGAAAATATAATTTCAACTGCGATCGCCGATATCGCATCGGCAAAATGAAGTGAAGGAATTATAAAGGAGCTTTTGTGTTTCCGATAAGCGATCGCCGATATCGCATCGGCACATCGCTATCGGCAATGTCATAGAGTCGGGGTCTTTGACATGAGAAAAGTTGCGATGCGATGCAAATAAAGTCAATGGTTAAAGTACAGGTCAGCAGCAAATAAATTTGACGTGAAGTAAAAGTTCCTTTACCGCCAGTAAATGTCAGTAAAACAGTAAATGCAATTTACTGTGGGTTGGTAAGTTTTGGTGAAGTTTTTAATTTTATTTCAGCGGGAGTATGGGCAAATTTAAAGAATGGTATGGGCAAGTCATCGCCCTATCTTTAATTTTTTTTGGTATATGTTTCTAGTGAGTGCTCATTTTTGTAAATGAGTGAATTGCACATGAAATTAAAATGTGAATGATAACACACAGCAGTGTGTAAAAAGATAGAACCAGGTGATGTAATTTTGTGTAGGGAAAAACCATGTGTGGTTTTGCACAGCAGTGCATAAAGGAAATGGTGGAGCATTGTAAAACGAAGGTGCAGTAAAAGCGAAAAACCATGTGTGGTTTTGCACAGTAGTGCATGAAGAAAAGAAACGAAGTGGAGCGCATGTGTTTTGAGTAAGTTTTTTTTTATAGGTTGGATTTGCATTGAAATGCAAATAAAAAGAGCGCTCAGGTATTTTTGAGATTGTGAATGTAATGTAAAGATTACTGTATGTGTAAAATATTTTTACAGCAGTATGTGTAAAAATAGTTTTACACCAGCAAATGTAAAAATGGGTTTTACTGCAGTAAACCCAGCACAGCAATTTCTCAGGTGAAAACAGAGTTTTGATGGGTAAAAGTAATTTTGGTGAATCCCTCTCAGCAAAGAGGATGAATGTTGTTTCAGGCTTTATATTTTAATCAATAGAAATATTTTTATGGCTGTGTATTGGTTTGTTCTGAGATAATTTTTTTCTAAAAGCTTCTCTGTGCATAAAGATCCTGAGGCAGAGAAACAGAGCACTCCTCTGTTGTGTTTTATTGTTTTGGTTTTGGTATTTTCCCATTGAAAAATACCCAACAACATCTGCAGCCACTGCATCATCTTCATCTTCATCGTTTAAATAAAGATCGATGCTCTACAATATTGTTCGCGTCAAGCAAAGATCGATGCTCTACAATATTGTGGGAATTTCGTTGGTTGTAGTGTTTGGGCCATGTTCTGCTTCTTACGTTATAATGGAAACTATAACTTCATTGGACATATGGACGATACTGGATACAATAATTTCAATAACGTTATCGCTTCCCCAGACCCCATTGCCTATGCCGACGCTGCTCGGCAGCTCTTGTTTAATTTGTCATCCGATATTACAGCTGGAACAACAACGAATCGATATGCTTAAGGTTCAACTGCAGGCTCCAGCCAGTTGCGCCCGATCTACGGTCTGGCTCAGTGCTGGCAAGACATGTCTGTCAACAAGAATGGATGAATTGTTCAAAAATAATAATGGAAGACTCGGAGCTCGGGGTATGGCTTCTTTACTTGCACGAGGATTCTCATGTCCGGATTATCCATCGGGGTATTAAAGCAAGCAACGTTTTGTTGGACAAACCTCGAACCATGCATCATCCGTTACATTAATTACTTTTTAGGATGATAATTTTGGTTTAAGAAAGGCCTTTTAACTATTTTCGGTATTTTAAGATTGTGAAACTTAGAACCATGCATCACTCGGTTACATTAATTACTTTTTAGGATGATAATTTTGGTGAAGAAAGGCTTTCTAACTATTTTCGGTATTCTTGGATTCTTTTAAATTTTAGTTGGAGTTTGGTGATCTAATTTTCCGTAATATTAACTTTTTAGTATTTGGTATTTTTGGATTCTTTTAAATTTTAGTTGGAGTTTGGTGATCTAATTTTGATGTATTTGGTATTTTTATAAAATAAAAAATTGTTAAAAAAATATATTCAAAAAAGAATTTTGGGTAAAAGAATTAGATTCAACACCTTAATTGTTGGAAAGCTAGAGGAGACAAAACACAAATTTCATACACAAAAAACACAGCGGCAGCTCTTTTATTGATCACACAAAACATGATTCTTACCCAACTAGCTACTTGTCTTGACATGCAACCACACACTAAAAGTTGTCTATCACTTAACTTGACTCAACTCAACACTCAAATATTGAGTGCACTCATCCATTACTTGACTTGAATCAACGCTCAGTTAGCTGACTCTCTAATTTTAGCTAACTCCACATGCGGGAGTAATTACGATTTCTAACACTCCCCCTTAACTATGTCTGTTTGACTCAACATGACTTAACTATCACATAAACATGCATGTTGGTCTATGTCTCAACTAGGCTTGCAATGACTCAAGAATTTTACAATTTTGCATTTTCTTTTTCTTTGCTTCGAGGTTCTATATCCTCGAAATTGCTTCATTCTCTGTTGAACTTTCTTGCTGTAGGCTTTATTCATTTGCTGCTATTGCAATTTTTCTTTGACTTGTTCTAAAAAACAATTGGATCATGTCTTCTACACCTTCCTCTTCAAATATTCGTTCAACTATGGACTGTTGCCATAATATTGCATCTACAAAAATGGTTTCAATGCATTCATCTTTGTCTTTCATATCATTCTTTTCACTTTCATCATCAAGTACTGTTGTTTCTTTCCTGTAATCTGCACACTCAAGATCAATATTCACCATTTCATTCAATTCTTTTATTCCAGCTGCTTCTTTAAAACTCGCATCAATTTGTTCTATTGGTTTCTGAATCCATTATTCAATGACGTTCAAATCTGCATCAAATTTATTAACATCCTTGATTTCAACTTGTGCTCCCATGTTATTTTGAACACTTGCATATTCAAAAACAATGTTAAAAGCATCTCTAAAATGATTCTCTTCAGTGAGAGCTTCCTTCTCTACATCTGCCTTCTTTTCAACTGCATGGAGGTTGTCTTCCACTGTTACAATGTCAGTGGATATTCTCATAAAAAACTCTTCAATCACTTTATCCTGTTCTTGATCATCAACAGTTGTTAGATGACATACTACTTCATGAAAAGTTCCAATTACTTCATATATTGCTGCTATAGTGGTAGCTTCGACCTTCAATGTTTCATCAAACATTGCACCTACCATATTGCCACAATCAATTTTTGTTTTGAAAAAGAAACCACACATAACATCAACATAATGTTCATTCACACTACGGTGGGATATCCGAGCATGCATGTGCTCATTGTCAATTTTATTGACAATTTCAACTTCACCAAATCCATCAACTCTTGTTGGATTCACCAATTCACATATCACTTTGCAGTCATCATCCACATGTGTTTCATCACAGTAGGATTCATCATCATCTATATCATCCACATTACAGTGGATTCCTTGAGCATTTATTTTCTCTTGCTTTGTTTCACACATAGAGGCTCCTGCTTCTCTCTCTGCAATCTTTGTTGCATCTTCTTCAACCATATGCATGCTTGCATAATGGGTTTCAGTTTTATGGTTTTGACAACCATCATCCACTTTTAAGTGGGATTCTCCAAGCTCTATTTTCCTCTCAAAGTCTTGCTCATCTACTCTCAATTCTGCGGCTGGCTTCTTTGCTTGTGACATAATGCGATGTTGCATGTCACTCCCCCTTGCACCAAAATCTGCTTCCATGAATTTCCATGCTTCCTTGGAAGTTGTAGCTTTTGCTACCCTGCACCAACACTTCTCATCCAATGCTAGTTTTATAAAATTCAATTCTAAAACATAACATACTTCATCATATGGGTTATTAGATTCGTACTCAATTAACTCTCCAGCTCAAAGAAAAGTTAACATCTTGATAACCCAATGATCAAATATTCACCTGTAAACATAGGAGGTGGTAGAAAATCAAAGTTACACCAATCACCCTCGATATCTTCTTCATCTTCTGCTAGACTTCTTAGTTCATCGGCTATGCCCTGAACCTCTCTAACCATGGCAATGACCTTTGCCTCTTTTTTTCGATTTCTTTTCTTAATATGCTTCAGTCGCCCTTTACAATCCATGAGTGTTGTCATTCATTTTCTTATAGCTACTTTTCTTATTGCATTAGGCTGTCTTCCATATCACCCTCGAAAAAAATATGATTTCAATATGCACCACCGTAAGGCACAATCTTCACCCAAAACACTGTCATGTTTGACAAAAAACCAAATAATTTTGTAGATGAACATACTTTCTGTTAGTGTTAGTGTCTTCACACTGCCATTAGTGATCAAAATTTGCTCTTTTGCATTTCATAGTAGGAGCCCCATACTGATGAGTTTGCATTCCATTAGGTCATGGATTCACTGATGGTAGGGTTTTCTTCAAAATTTTCCCTCATGATCTGTACTTGTTGATCCTCTTTCATATATTTCAGTCATGGCTCATGTTCACTTTGCAATTCATTTCATTAGGTCTTAGGGTTTGGTCTCATTAGGTTTTAGGGTCCCACCATGGTCAAATCCAATAATTACATGCCAGTAATGATCAAAAAAGACATGAGGAGGCCAATAATGATTGGTAAAGCCATAATTTATCATTTTGAAAGCCGAATGTAGTTCTCACCTCAAAACTTGTTTTGAGGTGAATACAGAGTATTTTGTTTTTATCTTCATTTATGATGTAATTTTATCTTTTCATATGTAATATTGGTTCCCAGTTGCTCTTAAGCATCTTGTGATGTTGCCAAGAACCTTCCACTGCAAAAATCAAGTCATCTTGAGCACCAATTTAACTGCAAAAGCAAACGAGAAACAAGCACTAAAACCCTAAATTCCTCTCCCACTGAGCTAGGGTTGGCTATGGGAGCATAGATATCTGAGCAGAGGAGGAATGAGAGATATCAAAAGGTATGAGGCCATTTCATATCATCAAACATCAGGTCTCCATCATTTGTCAAGAAGTCATTCCAAGGAACAAGCCATTCACCACACATAAGGGATGATTTTTCTTCAAACTATGTTTCTGAGCAAGAAAAGATGAATTTGACAAAAGTGAGAGAGGTTTTTGTCCATCATAGAACCAAGAATAAAACCTCCTTCAGTTTGTACACAGGTGTCATGGTTTTAGAGAAATTTCAAAAATACAGTTGCTACAAGAGAGTTGATGCACTTCTGGAGTGACCTTGGGAAAATCACGATTTCTCCTAGCTGAGTTAACCAAATGACTTTCTTGATGATTCAAATGATAAATAGACACAAAGAGATTTTCAATGAGCTATCATAAGCTCAATTTTGAGTTTAGGAAGACCTCCAAACATCAACTAAAACAACACTCTGCATTTTGGCATCCTCATTCTACACATTTTGACCAGTCTTGAGAGATTGAACTTTTGATAAGGAAAATGAACTCCAAATTAAAAAATTCAAGATGTTCTGGAAATTAGACTTGACAAGATTTCCAACGAGCTATCCCACGCTCAATTTGGACATTGGGAAGGCCTCCAAAAGTGGTCTTCAAAAATGTGTTTCACTGAGGGAGAAGGGCACTGCACTTAGAGTAGATAGCCATCCCATCACTCCAAACTTCAAATTTTTGCCCAAATTACCTCCAATCTCATTTTTGCAAGTAAGTATCTGCTCTTATACAGTGTTTAGATTGCAAAATTCATGTTGTAGACCTCTCCTCCATTCTCATTATCAAACCCTAATCCTCTTCCATTAAAACCCTAATCACTCTGTTTGTTTCATTGTCTAGCTTTATAACTAAACCCTTTCATTCATCATTCCCTCCATACTCATTTACTTTTCATCACCTATCTTTCATTTTCACAAACCCTCCCTTCACTCTCATTGCCTATGTTGTGTTTATAACTACATACATTCACTTACAAACCCTAGAAAATATCCATCATCCCATTTACATTGTCCCATTTACACTGTCAACATTTATGCAACTAAATAGCTAATTCAATGGACAGAGGAAGTCATTTTGATTATGATGAGGAGACAACAAGTGATAGTTCAGAGGAGAGACATAGGCAACAGAGAAATCCTCATAGAGGAGGTAAAATCATAAAAGAAGAGCCCAACAATCTAAGAGAATTGCAAGCTTGTCCATTAGCAGTGTCAAGTTTTAGACACGTTGGATATTATGAATTTTGTGAACTAGTAGAGAGGGTCCAGTTTCATCATGAGCTTGCTAGACTTTTTGTGGCTCACTTGCAAAACTATGAAGTGACTCTGGCTGGAGTAACTTTCACAATATCACCATCTATTATTTCAGAGGGCCAACAGAGATAACCAAATGATAAGGGACATGGCCTATCACTACAGGACCCGGAACAAAATTTGCAACATGAGAATTAAGAGGATGAAAGGTAGGTTGAAGAGAGACTTAGAGGACAAGAAAGAGGAAGATAGACTCAAAATGTTGGCTGAAGCCTCCTTGGCCAACCAAAGCACTTGATGGTGGTGCTCCATGCCAAATTTGGGAAAATTTTGAGGAGTTCGTCTTTTTGAAATTTTGAAATTCTTAACACAGAAAATTTTCTCAGAAGCGCAGCACCATCGGCGATGCCTTTTTTCCTGGAGCATCCAATGGAGAAAAGGTTGGCATTTTTGGATTCAAAATGACGAGGATATGCACCCTAGAAACTTTCAAAAGTTTTGGAGCAGATTTTCTCCACCAAAAGGTCCAAAAACTACCCAAAAATGACCTTTCTACCTCTTTTTGGACACACAAAAGCAATCTTGGGATATTTAAGTTGTGAGGGGGCAAATGACCTCCAAATTCAAAAAATTTAGGTGTTCTAGAAACTAGACTTGAAGACCTTTCCAATGATCTATCTTGAGCTCAATTTGGCTAAGGGGGAGGCTTCCAAAATTAGGTGGAAAGCGGCGCTACGCTTAGGACCAGTGGCACTGCGCTTGGGGCCATTTTGCTCAGGAAGCCAAAATTCACCTATTTTGACTATGAATTCGATTTATCTCTCCTCATTGATGATTTCACTGATGTTATTGATGACATGGCATGTAAATGTAATGATAAAACAATGTTAGAGGGTAGATTCATTAGTTAGAGGTGGTTTTGAGGCAAATGAATCAGTTTCCCCTCTTTTAGAGGCAAGTTGTTTAACTACCTATATTCTAGTTCTTTGTTGGGAAATGGTTGAAACAACCCCTCTTCTCATGGATTCGACCCCTGATGGTCAAGATGAGTAGTTTAGATGTCTATATTATGTGTTTTCTTGGTCATTTGGGGGGGTTGGATTCAGCTGGATGCTCATGTACTGAACACTTATCATTTTGTAGCAGTTGTGGCAGGAAACTAATAAAGTTGCAACTATTTTTATGGGATACCTGTGGTATGGCTTTTAGCATGTGTTTCTTATTCTGTTAATATGTTCTCATGTTATTAATGTATGCATCTTTCATATAATTACTTATGATTGGTTGTTTTCAAGTCAGATAGGTGGAATACATTAGGTTTTAATGCTCTGCCTTGGGAAAACACCAGTATTTCAAGTTTTCTTTTGTTTATGAAGGATTCTTGACTTTCTTAGGCCTTTCTTAGCTCCTCATCAGTCTAGCCTTTCACCCCATCAAGCTTTAAGGTGCTGAATATCATACCTACCTTGCCCCATAGAATCCCATGCAATTTTGACTTAGTTTCCCAGACCCAAATTGCCCAGCTCCTCCTGATCTAGCAAAAACACCAACAAATTCAATCAAAACCCTTGAGCTACTATACCTAGCATAAAATCTTATTCCTGATCCAGTCATATTGACTAAGATCCATAAGGAGAGAGCCCTCTTCTGACCTAGTAGGGCTAGCTACTAGGTTAAGCGTGGTTTGTGGTTACCCTAGAATTTCCTCCCTTCAGCCTGAGGTCAATCTAGGTGATAACATAGTGGCGACCATACTGGGGAATGTAGTTTTATGTTCCTCAGCAAAATGTATCAAGTTTAGATCTGATTGTTGATGGTGGACAACGATCAGACACCGAAAGGCTGAAATCATTCACCTGGCGACTCTAAATCAGTTTCGATATCAGATCCAAGGACTCCATTGGAGGATGAACCTGACCAGCTAAAACATGAAAGGACAATATGGAAAGATCGGGCATTCAAGTTGGAATTTCATC
Organism: Pinus tabuliformis; assembly: GCA_031772625.1. Taxonomy (NCBI): domain Eukaryota; kingdom Viridiplantae; phylum Streptophyta; class Pinopsida; order Pinales; family Pinaceae; genus Pinus; species Pinus tabuliformis. The sequence continues at coordinate 725,695,457 of CM062806.1, read as the reverse complement.
CAAGACATTATGTTCTTTGTTATAAATTGTTTCTTCCATTTTCCCGAGAATGTCAAGAAGGCTTTACAAAGTAAACTCTATTCGAGAAAAGATCCTAGACCTGCATTTGATTCTTTCCCTTTGAAAATTGTGAATATAAAATGTTCGCATGCCTTTGATCTTGATCAAGACCATTCTTTTGAATCTTATGATGACCGTCTTCAAACTAATGAGCCTCAAGAGACCAAGACTAATTCTACACCTCTTGTACATATTCCTATACCTTGTAAAACTCCAGATAGATACAAGCCTCTGATTTTACCTCCTATATCCCATGCTTCTCCTAAAAATCATTACCTATATCTATCAAGACTTGATGGTGAATGTGACAACATCACTGCTGAGAGACATGTACTGAATTTTGAGTCTTTTCTTGACCTTTATGAAGTTGATGAAAAAGATGTCAGTGTTAGGCTTTTTGCTCTTTCTTTGCAAAGCAAAGTCAAGAGTTGGTTCAAAACCCTGCTTGATACGAGCATCTCAGATTTCAAGCAGTTTTTCAAAGTTTTTCTTGACATGTAGGTGGTCAGACATAACCATTTCTTGATTCTTGAATAATATAACCAACTGAAAAGATTGCCACGGGAGACAGTGCAACAATTTTCACCAGGTTTGACCAAGTCTATTTTTCGATGTCGGTTAATATAAGACCTCCTCCTGGATCCACTCTCTTACACTACCCAAAAGATTTGGATTCGGAAATGGAGTTTCAGTTGAGGGAAAGGAAACTTGCAACACTTGAAGAGATGCAAAACAGTGTAGTAGATGTAGAGGCTAATATGCCGATTAGAAGGGCAAATTTGAAGGAAGAAAAGATGAAGAACATAGATCCAGAGGAATCAACGTCTTTAGAGGTAAAGCTCTACATTTTGGTAAGTGCCGTGGAAGAGATGATGCAAAATATCACCACAAGGAATGAGTATGATGTTCAAGACCATGGCTCGTTGATTGAAGAAAAACAAGTGGCTGATACAAAACATTTTCTTTCTTATCCCAGTTTTCATAGCTTTGATAATGATTATTTTATAGATCATCTTGGAGAAGAGAGATCTATTGATATGACATGTATGCTTGATGATGTGTTTTATACTGATGATTTCCCTAAGTTTGATCAGTATGATGATGATTATGTTGTCCAAACAAAATCTTGTCTTGCAGAAAAATCAGCAGCTGGTTTGTGGAAGGAGGAAGTTCACTTTCAGCAGCTCAACTGTTGAAGTAAGTGAAGGATCTTTTCCTTTTTGTTTTTCTTCGTTTCAGTTCATCAGAGACAACTTTCATGCAATCAGAAATCAACTGTCAACAAGTTTTCATCTGGACCATCTTGAGGGAAATGAAATCCTTGTTCAAGACTTCTCATATATAGATTTGTAGCCCCCGAATGCCATTGATTGTCAAGTTGTAGATGAAGACTTGGAAGCTGGAACATATGATCAAATGATGCAAGATGATTCCATACCATTCTGTTTTGAATCATTTCAGTTTTTGAAGGGAAATTTGCATAGTATATCTTCAAATGAGTAGCCTATAAAAAATCATGCAATCTCATTAGAACCAATAGAAAATGGGTTGCAACAGTCCTTTCAAGTTTTTCACGATCAAATAGCTAATGTGTTGGATGATGTCTACAATCAAAGTCCTTCTTCATTAGCCAACTGTGAGCTTGAAAAAAGTATTGATACAAACTTGATTCGGAAACTAGTTTCTTTGTCATTTTCAGCAGGAGTTTTGTCACAAAGCTCAGATGAAAGTTTGCATTCATGGTATGAGGAGAAGAAAAGTAATCCATTGGATGAGCTAAGTCCAAGTGCACATGAATTTCAAAATCCTTATGCAGTATTTTTGGAGTCAGATAGAGAATCCATATTATTCAATCTGGGAAAATTTGGATCTGTTTACAAGTTTCATGGGAGTTGGCTTTCAGTAGTTCTCTCTTGTTGTTCATAAACAAGCACTTGCGGAGAATCAAAACAACAACCAGAATGCTTACTTGGTTGCATTGGTTGTTTCATTTCACTTGATTAGGTGAGGAATGGATCACTTAGAGTAGGGCGTGATTAATAAGCTCACAGAAGTGAGCATGGTTCAGTCAGTTTCAGAGTTAGTTTGTTTCGTCAAGTCGTCAATTTTCAGTCACGTATTTCAGATTGAGGTTTTACTCCATGCCCAATGGATAAGGCTACTAGGTCTACGGTGTTCTTGGCACCTTCAAGGAGCTACCATCCCCATTGGAGCCAATGTTAGTGTCAGTGTCTTCACACTGCCATCATTGACCAAAATCTGTTGTTTTTCATTTCATAGTAGGAGTCCCATACTAATGAGTTTGCATTCCATTAGGTCATGGATTCACTGATGGTAGGGTTTTCTTCAAAATTTTCCCTCATGATCTGTACTTGGTGATCCTCTTTCATATATTTCAGTCATGGCTCATGTTCACTTTGTAATTCATTTCATTAGGTCTTAGGGTTTGGTCTCATTAGGTTTTAGGGTCCCACCATGGTCAAATCCAATAATTACATGCCAATAATGATCATCAAGGACATGAGGAGGCCAATAATGATTGGTAAAGTCATAATTTATCATTTTGAAATCCAAATGTAGTTCTCACCTCGAAACTTGTTTTGAGGTGAAAATAGAGTATTTTTTTTTTTTTATCTTCATTTATGATGTAATTTTATCTTTTCATATGTAATATTGGTTCCCATCCACTCCTAAGCATATTGTGATGTTGCCAAGCACTTGCCACTACAAAAATCAAGTCATCTTGAGCACCAATTCACCTGCAAAAGCAAAAGAGAAACAAGCACTAAAACCCTAAATTCCTCTCCCACTGAGCTAGGGTTGGCTATGGGAGCAGAGATATCTGAGTAGAGGAGGCATGAGAGATATCAGAAGGTATGAGGCCATTTCATATCATCAAACATCAAGTCTCCATCATTTGTCAAGAAGTCATTCCAAGGAACAAGCCATTCACCACACATAAGGGACTATTTTTCTTCAAACTATATAGTTGCTATAAGAGAGTTAATGCACTTCTGGAGTGACCTTGGGAAAATCACGATTTCTCCTAGCCGGGTTGACCAAATGACTTGCTTGATGCATTAAATAATAACCAGACACAAAGAGATTTTCAATGAGCTATCATGAGCTCCATTTGGAGTTTAGGAAGACCTCCAAACATTGACTGAAACAACACTCTGCATTTTGCCAGCCTTATTCTGTACGTTTTGAACTGTCTTGGGAGATTTGACTCTTGAGAGAAAAAATGAACTCCAAATTGAAAAATTCAAGATGTTCTAGAAATTAGACTCGACAAGGTTTCCAACGAGCTGTCCCGTGCTCAATTTGGACACCGGGAAGTCCTCCAAATGTGGTCTGCAAAAAGGCATTGCGCTTACGGAGAAGGGCACCACGCTTAGAGCAGACATCCATCCCATCACTCCAAACTTAAAATTTTTGACCAAATTACCTCCAATATCATATTTGCAAGTAAGTATCTACTCTTATACAGTGTTTAGATTGCAAACTTCATGTTGTAGACCTCTCCTCCATTCTCATTATCGAACCCTAATCCTCTTCCATTAAAACCCTAATCACTCTGTTCATTTCACTATCTAGCTTCATAACTAAACCCTTTCATTCATCATTCCCTCCATACTCATTTACTTTTCATCACCTATCTTTCATTTTCATATAAACTCCCTTCACTCTCATAGCATATGCTCTGTTTATAACTACATACATTCACTTACAAACCCTATAACATACCCATCATCCCATTTACATTGTCCCATTTACACTGTCAACATTTGTGCAACTAAATAGCTAATTCAATGGACAGAGGAAGTGATTTTGATTATGATGAAGAGACAACAAGTGATAGTTCAATGGAGAGACATAGGCAGCAGAGAAAGCCTCATAAAGGAGGTAAAATCATAAAAGAAGAGCCCAACAATCTAATAGAATTGCAAGCTTTTCCATTATCAGTGTCATGTTTTAGACACGTTGGATGTTATGAATTTTTTGAACTAGTAGAGAGGGTCCAGTTTCATCATGAGCTTGCTAGACTTTTTGTGGCTCACTTGAAAAACTATGAAGTGACTCTGGCTGGAGTAACTTTCACAATATCACCATCTATTATTTCAGAGGGCCAACAAATATAACCAAATGATAAGGCACATGGCCTATCACTACATGACCGATAACAAAATTTGCAACATGAGAATTAAGAGGATGAAAGGTAGGCTGAAGAGAGCCTTAGAGGACAAGAAAGAGGAAGATAGACTCAAAATGTTGGTTGAAGCCTCCTTGGCCAACCAAATCACTTGATTGTGGTGCTCCATGCCAAATTTGGGCAAATTTTGAGGAGTTTTGGTCTTTTTGAAAATTTTAAATTCTTAACACAGACAATTTGCCTAGAAGTGCAACACCACAGTGTTGCACTTTTTCCTAGAGCATCTAATGGAGAAAAGGTTGGAATTTTTGAATTCAGAATGATGAGGACACACACCCTGGAAATTTTCAGAAGTTTTGGAGCAGATATGGTCCACCAAAAGGTCCAAAAATTACCCAAAAATGACCTTTCTGCGTTTTTTTGGACACACAGTAGAAGTATTGGGCAATTCAACTTTTGAGAGGGCAAATGACCTCCAAATTCAAAAATTCCAGGTGTTCCAGAAACTAGACTTGAATACCTTTCCAATGAGCTATCATGAGCTCAATGTGGATAAGGGAAAGGCTTCCAAAATAAGGTGGAAAGCAGCACTGCGTTTAGGACCAGTGGCACTGCGCTTAGGGCCATTTTGCTCACGGAGCCAAAATTCGCCTGTTTTGACTATGAATTTGATTTCTCTCTCCTCATCGATGATTTAACTTATGTAATTGATGACATGGCATGTAAATGTAATGGTAAAAAAATGTTAGAGGGTAGATTCATTAGTTAGAGGTGGTTTTGGGGCAAATGAATCAGTTTCCCCTCTTTTAGAGGCAAGTTGTTTGACTGCCTATATTCCAGTTCTTTGTTGGGAAATGGTTGAAACAACCCCTCTTCTCATTGATTCGACCCCTGAATGTCAGGATGAGTAGTTTAGATGTCTATATTACGTGTTTTCTTGGTCATTTGGGGGGGTTGGATTCAGCTGGATACTCATGTACTGAACACTTATCATTTTGTAGCAGTTGTGGCAGGGAACTAATAATGTTGCAACTATTTTTATGGGATACATGTGGTATGGCCTTCAACATGTGTTTCTTCTTCTGTTAATATGTTCTCATGTTATTAATGTATGCATCTTTCATATAATTACTTCTGATTGGTTGTTTTCAAGTCAGATAGGTGGAATACATTAGGTTTTAATGCTCTGCCTTGGGAAAACACCAATATTTCATGTTTTCTTCTGTTTAGGAAGGATTCTTGACTTGCACAGGTCCTTCTTAGCTCCTCACCAGTCTATCCTTTCACCCCATCAAGATTTAAGGTGCTGAAGATCATACCTACCTTGCCCCATAGAATCCACCGCAATTTTGACTTAGTTTCCCAGACCCAAATTGCCTAGCTCCTCCTGATCTAGCAAAAACACCAACAAATTCAATCAAAACGCTTGAGCTACTATACCTAGCATAAAATCTTGTTCTTCATCCAGTCATCTTGACTCAGATCCATAAGGAGAGAGCTCTCTCCGAATCTAGTAGGACTAGCTACTAGATTAAGCGTGGTTTGTGGTTACCCTAGAATTGCCTTCCTTCAGTGTGAGGTCAATCTAAGTGATAACACTTTGCAAAACCCTAAATTATTTTTCAATAAAAATCACTTTAAAATCTTCTAAAAGAATCTCCAACCTTTGGAATAAAGTATATGCTCGAACTTTTTAATCGTGACTTTCTAATAACCTTCAACCTCGAATAAAACCCTTTTCTTCAAATCATTGTGGAAACGTTTTAAAAAATTACATGGGTGTTTAAACCTTTTCTTCAAATCATTGTGGAAGCATTTAAAAAAAATACATGGGTGGCTTTTTTAATAAAAATACTGATTCCAAAACCTTCGAATATTGTTTCAAACTTTTATGATAAAAAAACTTTTTATAAATCTTTCCTTTAAATTTTACCTTTTCAAACCTTTTAACTTTCCAAACACACTATGTCAAGGAACTTTAAAAACCTTTTGAATTTTCAAAAATAATAATTTATGTATGATTTTAATTTTCAAACCTTCTTCGGTGGCTTATTCAGTTACGCTTGGACCCTTACGCTACGATTCTACAAATCAACTTGTGGATCGCCACTCCAGCGGTTGCTAACGAAGGTGGCTATGACACCTTTGTCGACTTCAACGACGGTAGGATTCATGATGGTGGCAGAGGACCCTGGTGGCTCTCACCTCTACCACACTTGCGATGGTGGTTGACAGCAGCTGCAGCGGCTCACAATTCCCCCAACAGATAATAAACAATTAATTTTCTTTGCAGACTGCGGCTGCACATTTCCAATATTCGGGTTTTGAAACCTTTGGCTTAACTTCGCTTTGAAACCAATTTGTTGGAAATGTAAAGGAGACAAAACACAAATTTCATACACAAAAAACATGAGTTGCGGCTTTTCTATTGATCACACAAAACATGATTCTTACAATGAACCTGGTGAAGGGTATTTATCCTTTTCCAACTATCTACTTATCTTGACATGCAACCACACACTAAAAGTTGTCTATCACTTAACTCGACTTGACTCAGCACTCAAATATGGACTGCACTCATCCATTACTCAACTTGAATCAACGTTCATTTAACTAACTCTCTAATTTTAGCTAACTCGACATGCGGGAGTAATTACAATTTCTAACATTAATAACATTTGTAGCACTAGCCCCAAGGGTTAGCTCAACTAGTCAAATCGCCGTTGTTAAGTACCTCGCCGATCAGGAGGTCACGGGGTCAATTCTCCTTGACAGCGTTGGGATTAGGCCCCGCTAGTTTGGCTGACGGGCTTTAAAAGATTCCCTTCAGGGTTGATCTTCCGAGCTTTTCGGGATTTTTCTGCCCAAATTTTCTGTGGATGTAGCGACCACCCCGTAAACCACCCATAAAAAAAACATTTTTAATACTCAAATTATACAAACTACATAATTCAAACTTGTCATTGTGAAATATTCATATTGAATTTTGTATAGAATTAACTAGAAAATATTCTCAATCAAAAAAACCTAACCAAGAATAGAATTAAAATACACGAACCAAGAAAAGAAATTGAAATACACGGAGAATGATTGATATTAATGACAATGCACTACTCGTCTTCTTTTTCTTTAAATATTGACAGACGTATTTATAAAGTGAAATTGTTATTTGCAGAGGGTATATGGCACCAGAGTATGCCATGCATGGGCAACTGTCTGATAAAGTTGATGTATATAGTTTTGGGATTCTTCTTTTGGAACTTATCAGTGGAAAAAGGAACATGGATTTTAATTTACCACCTGAAATGCAGATCCTTTTATAATGGGTAAGATAACGTTTCCATTAAATTTCCAATTTGCAGCATCCACGTTATTCGGACCATGTTATTTTGTTGCTTGATAGATCATTTATCCAAGTTATGCGATCCTGATCTGTTTTGACATGACTGTAGTGTTGTTCGTGCATTACTTTCTACAATTCATCATAAACTAATGGTAGATCTTACTCGTCCTGTATATTTTTTCTCAATTTCACGATATGTTGTGATTATGTAGACATGGGGATTATATACAAGAGGAAATATTGACGCCATTGTTGATCCAGTAATAAATGAAACCTGCGGTGATTAGAGAGAAGTATTGAGATGCATCCATGTTGCATTGCTATGTACATAAGATGACCCATTACTTTGTTCATCAACATCTATAGTGAAATGCTTTCAACGGGGACTATAATGTTACCAGATCCTACGAAACCTGCTTTTGTGAGTTCTATAGCTGCTTCCAACAATCCTGGTTCTTCACATCATGGATCGTCACATACATCTGCATCTTCTTGATCGCACACTCTGCTAGCATCCAACGTGAATGTTTCAATTTCTGAGTTGGAACCTAGGTAAAGGTTGACTTGTCAACCTGATTTATTCATGGTTTTTGTGGATACAAGTTTAAGAAGGGCTGCATCGCAGCAAGTCCCTGCCATGCGGGAGCTTTAAGAAAATGCATCTCTATGAGGAAGGAGAGCCAAATACAATCTAAGACCAACAAACAATCAAATTTTAAATCCATGTATTCTGTGTAATACAATCTAAGGATAACATACAGTTGGGCTTTAAGACCAATGACCAACAGATAGTCAACTTTTAAATTCATGTATTTTGTGTAATATTCTTAGTGTCATGTGACTTAGTTCCATGGGAATCAAAACAGTGCCCTGCACAAAAATCAGCCATAGCACTGACTTAGAACAATATGTAGGTCGTAAAAGTATGTTTGTGTAGAGTATCCTCAAAGCAACGAATGTAGTTGAAATGCAAAGTAGAGAAAGCAGCCAGAGTGATAGTAGTTAAATCTGTAGGCATGATTGGTAGAATAATGTTCAATTGAGAAAAGAGGGAGAAGGTGGTGAAAGAGCCGAAAGGCCATCCTCCCATGCCCATGACCTATTATGTTCACTGGACTCACCATGGATACCTACTTAGTTCTATATGAGACCAACAAACACTCAAATTTTAAATCCATGTATTATGTGTAATACAATCTAAGGCAAACAGACAGTTGGGCTTTAAGACCAATGACCAACAGATAGTCAACTTTTAAATTCATGTATTTTGTGTAATATTCTTAGTGTCCTGTGACTTAGTTCCATTGGAATCAAAGCAGTGACCTGCACAAAAATCAGCCATAGCACTGACTTAGAACAATATGTAGGTCGTAAAAGTATGTTTGTGTAGAGTATCCTCAAAGCAACGAATGTAGTTGAAATGCAAAGTAGAGAAAGCAGCCAGAGTTATAGTAGTAGAGAAAGCAGCCAGAGTGATAGTAGTTAAATTCGTCGGCATGATTGGTAGAATAATGTTCAATTGAGCAAAGAGGGAGAAGGTGGTGAAAGAGCCTACAGGCCATCCTCCCATGCCCATGACCTATTCTGTTTACTGGAATCACCATGGATACCTACTTAGTTCTATATGAGACCAACAAAAAATCAAATTTTAAATCCATGTATTCTGTGTAATACAATCTACGGCTAACAGACAGTTGGGCTTTAAGACCAATGACCAACAGATAGTTAGCGTTTAAATTCATGTATTTTGTGTAATATTCTTAGTTTCATGTGACTTAGTTCCATGGGAATCAAAGTAGTGACCTACACAAAAATCAGCCATAGCACTGACTTAGAACAATATGTAGGTCGTAAAAGTATGTTTGTGTAGAGTATCCTCAAAGCAACGAATGTAGTTGAAATGCAAAGTAGAGAAAGCAGCCAGAGTGATAGTGGTAGAGAAAGCAGCCAGAGTGACAGTCGTTAAATCCGTCGGCATGATTGCTAGAATAATGTTTCATTGAGCAAAGAGGGAGAAGGTGGTGAAAGAGCCTACAGGCCATCCTCCCATGCGCATGACCTATTCTGTTTACTGGACTCACCATGGATACCTACTTAGTTCTATATATTGATCTAGAGATGTAGAGATTGAGAGAGATTTCTATCTTTAGAGATCTCTGCAATATTTTCTTTAGGGTTTGAGAAATCATATTGGAGACAACAAATATTCAATTTTTTATTCAAGAGATCCTGTCTTCAAAATAAGGAACATCTCTTAACAATGGCAAATTTGCAGTGGGGCTTAGACTACCATTGGAAGAATGTTCAGATTCAGCATTAGTCACATCATTCTCTTTGATTGGAGATGTCAATGGGGCAACTATAGAGTTCAGTGCCACGACAAAAGGTTTGTTCCCCGGGTCATGATTTATGGCCTCTAGCAACTTTGGTCCGCCAAGTGATGGCTATATGGCATCATCATTCAAACATTTCAATCCATTTTTCATAGGTGCAACTGCTTGATCTATGGACGCAGATGAACGCACATCCACTGCTTTCACTAGTGGTGGTGCTGTTACATTCGTTCCATTGCTCTCAGGCTTTAAGGGCTTGCGGTACAACCGCCTGCCCATTAGTTTGGCAAACATCTATAAAGAAGCTTTAGGCCCCTGTTTCTCTGTTCCAAAACTGACTCCTTGAAATCCTTCACAAGCTGACAAATCTCAGCTCATAAGAATATACCACTAGACACAATATTCAACAAGCAGCTTCAACGACTAATCATTATATGGTTTTTGTGTTGCCTCAGATGTAGACATGGGCATCTTTCTCTTCGTTCGCAAGCCATTGCTTGTTTCTCTATCTTGTGTATCCTTAGAACCAATTTACAAGCATATAAATTTCACTAAAAAACATACTTCAGCAGACAATTACCATTTCCAAGTCTAATACACTAATAATTCTATGGCTTTGCTACAATCATGAGATTCTGAGATTCTGTAAACATACAGATCTTTGATCTTAATTTAGGAAAATAACACGCGCATAATGTAGCCACTCCTAATGGTCATGATCGAAGCCAAAGGCCAAGTAGCATGCACTCCAGGAGCTATGATAGTCTAATGAATCTGGTTAGCCTGAAAGCATGGGAAAATCACAGTATAAAAGGCCACGATGAACACGATCAGGTCGAGGTCGAAGCCACAACTAGCTTCAAAATAAAATATAAAGCCTGCAAGCCACCTTATCCATTTCATCACAGGAGGGGCGAGAAAGAAATTCTGGCATATCTACTGGATCATAGAAAGCAGCCTTGAAAAATCACAGTCCAAAATCTACATGCCACCTTAAGTAACCATATGCATTTCATCATAGAAATTTGAAGAAGACATTCTAACATGTGTTGAATTGTAGAAGGTAGCCCTGGTGAATTGTAGAAGGCAGCCCTCGCGAGTAGAAGCGAAAGACCACCTCTATGGTACTTGTGGTGCAATAAATGGGCGAGGAAGACATTCTGACACATTCACTAATTGGATATAGATGCAATCTATAAGTGACACTCTTTCTTGAAAGGAATGAGCATGCTTGCCTAAAAGAGCGACAAAAATAAGCCCTCATCTTGCAAAAAGAATGCTGGAAGATGCAACCATACCATGTAGCTCAAAGCCAATCTAGAGATCTAAAGTCTTTAAATTCCATAGATGTGTGTTCAATGCACATCGACAACTAGAGGTGAAAAGAATACACAACCAAAAAGACACGAAAGAGTGAAGACTATTCAAGACAGTTGCCAATTCAACAAATTAATGATTATGTGAAAAGGTTAATATAAATAACCACTCCGAAGAACAATCCCTTAGAGCCACAATTGGAAAAGGTCATCCATAAGCCTATTGTGCCAACTCAGGAGATGTTGCAACATCTATTAAAGTTTTGAGCTTGCAGAAAGTACCAACAAGGACAGATAAAACTACTTGAATTTGAATTTGGGTGCTTTAGGAAAACTAGCATCTAGTTGAAACATATTCATCCCATGACCTATTCATTCATCGATAAACTTGAAACATAAAAATAAAATTAATAAACTTGAAAAATATAAATAAAAGTAAAGGTAAAATATATCATGTCATGTCGTTCTCCTACTAACTACAATTAGTATGTTTCCATATGCCCATTGCATATAATGGAAGAATTACATCTATAACTTCTATTTCCCCCTATCTCTTAGTAGTGGAAGAAACAGGGAATCACCCATAAGTGCATGTGGACTACAGGCTAGTTTCTCTTAAGGCGGAAAAGGCTGCACTCGTCTCAAATGCTAGTGTCTCCATGGAACTTCAACTTATATTACACCTACCTCTATTATAACCGGTCTGTTGGCTTGAAAGGGGACTTCTGTCATAAACTTTTTGGAATGGGCGAGAAGAAGTAATGGAAGAATTACATCTATAACTTCTATTTCCCCCTATCTCTTAGTAGTGGAGGAAACCAGGAATCACCCATAAGTGCATGTGGACTATAGGCTAGTTTCTCTTAAGGCGGAAAAGGTTGCACTCGTCTCAAATGCTAGTGTCTCCATGGAACTTCAACTTATATAACACCTACCTCTATTATAACCGGTCTGTTGGCTTGAAAGGGGACTTCTCTCATAAACTTTTTGGAATGGGCGAGAAGAAGTTAGGGGGACTGATGATGGGTGCTATCTACGTCTTTATTTCTACACATGCTCTATGGGGTTAGAACCTATGCTTATTACATTCCCATTAATCCTGGTATAGAGGTATAGAGCTTACCTATTGTCTATGTTTATCTTATTCAGTGCATATGTGATCGTGTGAATATGATGAACATATGACGAGCCAACTCAAGAAGCCCATTCAACCTAATATCAGTTGAAGCCATCCATAATTATGTTCAGATTACAAATTACAATGACAAGGGTAAACGTAGATACGCGATATTGTATATCGATGTTATGATAGAGCTACTCACTTTGGCATTGAGCAGATTGGGCCACCCCACTGATACACTTGAAGTGATTAATCCTCCCAATGTAAGGGCAACGAAACTAAATCTATAATATCCACCTGTGTTTAGTAGTTAGGGCTAGTAGTACTTGAACTCAGAAAACCTTCAAATTGAATTTGAAGAAATTAAAATATAAAATCTTGTACAATTTTAACCAGAATGAATCAAGCCAACACCACCTCTGAAAGGAAATATACAAATATGACAATAAAAAATAGGAATGCTTCAAAAATGGAATTTGAAAATTCAATTACAAACTTGGAAACGTGAGAAATTGAGGCAACAACCTATCTGCCGAAACAGAGGTACGATGAAAAACTGGAATTCATAAGATTTCGTTATTTCTATAACTTCCTCCAGTTCTCCCAGGAACAAAACTTCCTTTTGGATATTTTTGTCATGCCAATACCTTAGTAGACCCCTAATAACAATATCCACTAATGTTCCTCTTTTAGAGGTAATGCAAAACCATTTATTATTGTACCCAGGATTTCCAATAGCTCACTAATGCCATTGTGTCTCTCAGTTTCATAAATAAATCGATAGAATGTGTTGTTATTTTCTTTCCGTATAAATGGTCAATGCATCATATATTTTCCATAAATTTGATGCAATATATTTTTTGCATACTCTCTCTCTTTAGGGTCTTCAAAATCAAATAGGTTGAGCTATCACTATACAAAGAAGCAGTCTATATACCTCTTGGCTAATCTGGGATTTGTATCTGTAGAAATTATATATTGCAACAAGATTTCATACACTATCTGCAAATGTGGCCATGCACGATCCATACTTTCATGTCCAAGATGGAGGCAAGGAATGAAAAAGATTTGAAGTAAACATTTTGTCAATCTCCCCCTGAACTCTTTCTATGAGTGTGCTTGCTCCATACTGAACATAGTCAACAAGCTCTAGTAAGGTTTGCTGCTTGATCTCATTCTCTGCAATATTTTCTTTAGGGTTTGAGAAATCATATTGGAGACAACAAATATTCAATTTTTTAATCAAGAGATCCTGTCTTTCAAAATAAGGAACATCTCTCAACAATGGCAAATTTGCAGTGGGGCTTAGACTACCATTGGAAGAATGTTTACAGTTGAAATGAAAGACTTTGTCCTAAAAAAAACGTAGTTCTATCATTTCAAAAGCAAATCTCGCTAATATTTTGACCTCCCTACTAATTCGACCGCAATATTGCTACAATGAAGTGAATTTAGACGTCGATAAACTAATTTGACCGCAATATTGCTAGAACAAAGTGAATTTTCTGCATTATTTCATGTATTTTATGCATTTTAGAGGTATTCAGAATGTTTAGATGGTGGAATATTGCTTGACATCTAGAGATTACACCACACAATTTCCAAATGGAGTGACATCACAAAATTCAAGTCAACAATAAATTGCTCACATTACCAACACTGAACTATCCATAAGAAAATGGTCTTTAAATGGAAAATGGTATCCAAGAATTATTTGCCTCACCCAAATGTTCCTTTAACTGACTTGCACAAGAAGGGTATAGAAGCCCCAACGTGCATGTTGCTAGCCCAAAATCACACAACTGCAATAGAAATAGTCACATGAGCACTATATACCAAAGATCTGAACATTATTGAATGTGGAATCCATATGCAAGTTGCATCAAAAATAGATCTTCTGAACATTATTGAATGTAGAATCCATATGCAGATTGCAACAGAAATAGATCTGACCAATACATGGTTTCTCACCAGTATATGCAAACTAACTGTTACATTACCTTAGCTGTTTTCCAAGAGGATAAAAGAATGTTTGAGGGTTTGATATCTCTATGTAGGACGCATTTTTGAGTACCATGATGCAAATAATCCACAGCCTTGGAAATTCTTAATACGAATCGAAACCTGGCTGACCGGGACAGAGAGCCCTTCCCTTTCGTTTTATTTTTTGCATTTTCACACCAAATCATCAGTAATCAAACTTCTTATTCTCAGACCAACAGAAAATAAAATGCCCAAAAGAAGATGAATTCTAGACATAACAGGACCATGAAAATGGTATGACAAACTTCTACCGTTAAACAATAAGCAACTTTCTTTCTTTTCATTCCAACAGAAAATAAATGCCCAAAAGAAGAATAACTATAGGTATAACAGTACCATGAAGATGGTAATCCGAACCATCAAAACACTCATCAGAGTTGTTTATTTTCAACCCAACAGAAACTAAAATGCCCAAAAGAAGAGTAATTACATATAGGACAATACCACATGAATATGGTATTCCAAACTTTAAAAACACCAGTAATCATAGTTCTTATGTTCAGTCCAACAGAGAATAAAAAGCCCAAAAGAATAATAATAAAGACAGATATAACAATACCATGAAGATGGTATTCCAAGCTTCGACCAAATATGAACTTGTAGATCAGAGAAAGGCATAGGCGATCAATGCAGTAACCTAACAAAGGAACCACATGACGATTCTTCAAACTGGCAGCAATGTGAAGCTCTCTATAGGACAATACCACATGAAGATGGTATTCCAAACTTTAAAAACACCAGTAATCATAGTTCTTATGTTCAATCCAACAGAGAATAAAAAGCCCAAAAGAATAATAATAAAGACAGATATAAAAATACCATGAAGATGGTATTCCAAGCTTCCACCAGATATGAACTTGTAGACCAGAGAAAGGCCTAGGCGATCAATGCAGTAACCTAACAAAGGAACCACATGACGATTCTTCAAACTGCCAGCAATGTGAAGCTCTCTGCAGAATGCCTTGTCTGATTCCTTTTCATCACACTCCAGCCTTTTCACAGCAATCAGTTTCCCAAACCTCAGCCTGCCTCTGTAAACGCAGCTGTGAGCTACCCTCCCCAGCACTTTGTGTATGTCCATTAAAAAATTCTCATAATCAAGATAACACCAAACAAGAAGAACAGTATACAGAATTTTAAGCATCCATACTAAGCATCAACTTCTACAAGCATCCCATTGAAGCAGAATCATAGACTGGTACATAAATAAAACTAGTGAAGCAAGAGCGATAAGAAAACAATATAAATTAGCAGAGGAAAAGAAAATGTTACGTTCCAGAATGATTACAAAATAAGCAGAAATTTGAAAACCACTACAATAGAACACCAATTGAGAAAATGAACCAGGTTTTCGAACAGGTCAACAATATATGCAACATAAGTTGCAGAGACATGGACTCCACCGCGGAATGAACGAGGCCAAGGTAGGAATGAACGAGGCGAAGGAATGAACAAGGCCAAGGTAGGAATGAACAAGACCGAGGTTAAGGATGGCACGACGCTGAAGTTAAAGATGGTAGAGTTTTGATAAATGGAACGATGAGACACATGGCCTCCATGGTAGGTCCCACATAACGTTTTGTGTAGGATGATTAATATGCTATGTGGTAGCCGTAATTTATAAAATTTACATTTTTATGTAATACACGTGTCTCCTGCCTCACTAAGAGGTGTAACCAGAGACCGATTACCTTGAAGAAACTCAATTTCCAAACACAACACAAACACTTCTTGAATTGCCAAACACAAACACATATTTTTTCAGCGGATGGACTGGGGCTCACCACCAGAGGTATAGCTAAAGAACTAGTGCCTAACACAGTATGGTAGAAGATTCATTCTAGTTAGCTACAGAGGATCACTGTGGGGGCTTTAAGGAGGAAGAAGACGCGCTTGCAGACCTGGTGGCCATTCTGCTCATCAAGGTTGGTAGGCGCTGAGCTAGTTCAAGCAGGTATCTGCAATCCAACGGACATATCAAAAGACATTCAGCAATTAAACTCCCTGTAGCGCACCAGCCAAGCCATTGATCAGCGCGTCAGACATTATGTCTATTAACAGAATAAATGAAAAAGGGCCCGACATTCAGTGCCTTGACATTTTATAGCTATTTATAAACAGTTTGAAAACTGAGATGAACGTACCTCAAGAGGCAAGAACTGCGGTTAGAACGCTGGATGACAAAAGGATTTGGAAGGTAGGAGGCGTGTTACTAATCTTGTGTAGCGTAATCCTATTCCGGCAACCGACAACCAATAGACAGCGTTTCACAGAGGATGGACTGGGAGTATCCGTGGCCGTGCCTCATGTCTCACCACCCCAATAAACCCTGCACTGCGGGAGGGAGTTAAAAGCTTAGGTCTGTGCCAGGATAAATCGATTGTATTGCCATTTGATAGCTATTTATAAACAGTTTGGCAACTGATATGTACGTACCTCAAGAGGCAAAAACTGCGGTTAGAACGCTGGATGACAAAAGGATTTGAAAGGTAGCAGCCTCGCTTCCAGTGCTTCTATCTTCCGGTCTCTACTTCTCGGTAAACTCTGTGTATTTTATTTCCTTGCCTGTGATTATTCCCCTGCTAATCATTCCCCTTATCTGTATTTTGTACTGTGCATGCACCATATCTTGATATATAATGAAGCTGTCGCATCTCTTGACTCTGTTTTTGTACTAGCCCAAACACCTGTTCGAGAAGGGTTTTGCCACAGAGAAAGGGGCATGATAGCCCAAACTCCAGAAAAATGACGAAGGGGCTTCATAGCCTGGAGGACTTGCGTGGTTATTTGAAAGGAGGTCATTGCCGAGAGCTGGTGGCCATTGCCAGTTTTCTCTGCCAATTGCCAAGAGATCCAGATCCAGATCTGGCAAAGATCCAGATCCAAAGCCAGACAGAGATCTTGAAAGCCACGCTCATCTTCATGCAGGCCACCTGTCTGTTTTCCACCTGAACATGTTTGTTTGTTCCTGTTCAGAGAGGTTGTTGGCAGCGGGTATGACACCTTGCGGCAACTGTTCCTGTTCAGAGAGGTTGCTGGTAGCGCACCCTAGGGCAACTGTTCCTGTTCAAACAGGTTGCTGGCAACCCCACTGTTCTTGTTCAGAGAGGTTGTTGGCAGTGGCTGTGGCACCCTGGGGTCACTGAAGAAATTGTTGTAGCAGAAGGTAGATTTCAGTGCGCAAGGGGTGCGACGTCTTTGTTGTTGTTCACAGTGGGCCAACTGGAGCTCTCCTCAACTGGATCGATGACTGGATCCTCCTCAGTAGACCGCATAATTTCAATATCAGCTGGAATAAGGAAGAAGTACAACAATGAAGCTGTTGCATTCACATCAATGGAAGAATGTAAATCTAACCGTCGTTTAGCAATGCTCAAGAAGTTGCAGCCCTTCTCTTGCCACGCGGCAGGCTACCGGTCGGCTACATTAACTACTTTTCAGTATTATACTGTTTTGTTTCAGAAAGGCTGTCTAACCATTTTAAGATTTAGTATTTTAGGATTATAATTTTGGTTTCAGAAAGGCTGTTTAACTTTTTGAGTTTTTGTTGGAGTTTGGTGATCTTCCTGATATTTTATTTATTTATTACATATGTGAAAAATATATGTGAAAAAGTTTGTAAAAGGTGCTGAAGGATTAGATTCAGCACCTTAAATAACATTTAGAACACTCGAATTACACAGACTACCTAAGTCAAAATTTCAATTGCCACAAATTCATGTTAAATTTTGAACAAAACTACCTAAAATAGCATATGCTCAACCAAGGGAAAAAAAAACGTAGTGGAATTAAAATACAAGCATACTTACTAAACGATTTATGTTAATGGCACTGCACTACTCGTCTTTCCGAAGATTAAGTACACTTTTTCTTTTAAAGATTGGAAGAGGTATTTATAAAGTGAAATTGTTATTTGCAGAGGGTATATGGCACCAGAGTATGCCATGCATGGGCAACTGTCTGCTAAAGCTGATGTATATAGTTTTGGGATTCTTCTTCTGGAACTTATAAGTGGAAAAACAAACATGGATTTTAATTTACCACCTGAAACGCAGATTCTTTTACAATGGGTAAGATAACGTTTCCATTATATTTCCAATTGACAACATCCACGTTATCAGGACCATGTTCTTTAGTTGCTCCATAGATTGTTTAGCGAAGTCATATGACATTGAAGATTATTGATCTGATCCTGATCTGTTTTGACATGATTATAGCATATACATAATCCGCATCTATTACTTTCTGCAATTCATCATAAACTAGTGATCGATCTTAATGACCACTTTGTTGGGTATTTTTCTTTAAATGGGGAAAATACCAAAAACCAAATATTCAAACACACAGAGGCAATGCTCTGTTTTACTTTGCTCCAGGATCTTTTATGCAGGAAGACTTAAAAAAATTTCACTCAGAGACAGAGTATTTCACCATAAGAGATTTCTATTCATTAAAAACCGATACAAACTTCATCCTCTTTTACTGAGAGGGATTTAACACTGTAAAACCATTTTCATATTCACTGCTGTGAAAAACAACTTACTGCTGTAACAAAAGTTTACATAAGTTTACTGCTGTAAACAAAATTCACACAGGCTTACAAAATTTCACGCTCCACCATTTCCTTTATGCAAAACCACACATGGTTTTTGCTATTCCTCTATTTTACAATTCCTTACAAAACATTACCAAATACATTTGTGCACTGCTGTGCATTCACCCTCTGGTTCTTCACATTTTTCACACTGCTGTGTGTTCAATACATACCACACATGGTTTTCGCTTCACCACTCTGATTTTACTCTACTGTGAACTCACACTAAAACCTCCCATGTGCCATACATAAAAGACAATGGTCAACACAGTAATAAATTACATACTCATATCCCATACAGAATTTATGTAATAAGTACATACGCCCATACCTTTTCATAAAAAAACTTACGAACTCTATGTAAAACTTTAATATTTTACCTACCACTATGACATTTCATTAAGACGTATGGTCAACCAAAACTTAGATTTACTCCACGCAACATTTAATATTTGCCGTCGGGTGAATTTCAAACATTATGCAATTTGGTTTTGGGAAGCCATCGGGTCCACTCCATCGCATCGCAACTTTACTCATGTCAAAGACCCCGACCCTATGATATTGCCGATAGCGATGTGCCAATGCGATATCGGCGATCGCTCATCGCAAACACACAAGCTTCTTTATATTTCTTCACTTCGACTTTGCCGATGCGATATCGGCGATCGCTTATCGCAAACACAAAGGCTCCTTTATAATTCCTTCACTTCATTTTGCCGATGCGATATCGGCGATCGCAGTTGAAATTATATTTTCAACACTCCCCTTTAATTTCAACTGTCGGGCATTCAATCATACCCAAACACTTCTTCAAAAATTCAAAGCTCTTTTGATCCAATGGCTTTGTCAGGATGTCCGCAACCTGTTCTTGAGTCCTGCAATGTTCTAGGACAATTTCTCCATTGTTCACCAATTCTCTGATGTAGTGAAACCTTGTATCAATGTGTTTCGTTCTTTTGTGAAACACTGAATTCTTTGACAATGCAATAGCTGAGCTATTGTCACAAAATATCACTGTCGCTTTTGCCTGCTCTTGGCCTAAGCTTCTCAACATTCTTCTCATCCATACTGCTTGACATGCTGCTGCTGTAGCTGCCACATATTCAGCCTCTGCTGTAGACAATGCTACAATGGACTGCTTCTTAGAAGCCCATGAAATGGCTCCTGAACCCATATTAAAAACATAACCGGAAGTGCTCTTCCGATCATCTACACTTCCAGCCCAATCGCTATCAGTGTAACCAACCAAATTTGAATGTTCTGAGGCATGATATAGAATTCCAAACATTTTAGTGCCTTTGACATACCTCAAAATTCTCTTTGCTGCCTGCCAATGTGCCTCCTTTGGCCTCTCCATGAATCTGGAAATCAAACTAACAGCATACATTAAATCAGGCCTAGTTGCTGTTAAATACATAAGGCTGCCTACAATGCTTTTGTATAGGCTAGGATCAAAATCCTTGCTGCTGTCCTCTCTGCTGAGCTTTAATCCCATCACTGTGGGAGTGATTGCTGCCTTGCATTCTTCCATCTTAAATCTGCTCAAAATTTGATTTACATATCTTGCTTGAGATATAAAAATCCCTTTTTCATTTTGCTCTACTTCTATGCCTAAGAAGTATCTCAACAAACCCATGTCAGTCATTTCAAATTCATCCTTCATGACTGATTTAAAATTCTCAATAAGATAAATATCATTTCCAGTGAAAATAACATCATCTACATACAAGACAACAATTAAAATTTTACCATCCTTTTCCTTGATGTAGACAGTGGGTTCTCCTTCACATTTGTCAAATTCATTATCTAATAGATATGAATCTATCCTGCTGTACCATGCTCTTGGCGCTTGCTTCAGCCCATAAAGAGCTTTCTTCAACTTGCACACTTTGTGCTCTTCACCTTTCTTCTCATATCCGAGAGGCTGTTCCACATAGACCTCTTCCATTAGCACTCCATTTAGAAATGCTGACTTCACGTCCATTTGGTAGACTTTCCATTTGTTTTGAGCTGCTATGGACAGCACTTCTCTCACGGTTTCCATTCTTGCAACCGGTGCGAAAGTCTCCTCATAATCTCTTCCATACTGCTGCTTGTACCCTTTGACAACCAGCCTTGCCTTGTGTCTTTCTATCTTGCCTTCAGCATTGCTCTTGGTCTTATAGACCCATTTCACACCAATGACTTCTTTGCCTTTTGGTAACTCAACCAAATCCCATGTTTTGTTTCTCTCTATGGCATTAATTTCCTCATTCATAGCTTCTATCCATTTCCTATCTTTAATTGAATCCTCGAAATGAATAGGATCATCAACATGACAAAACAGGGCAAATAAGGAATTCATTCCTTCATTATAAATGTCACTTAGATTTCTAAACTTCTTACCTCTTTCACTTGGTGTGCAAGTGCTTGAAGATGCACTTGAATTTCCTCCTTGTGGTGTGCTTGGAGAAGCACTCTCATTGATCCTCAATGGTGTACCTTGCTGTCCTTGTGTTGGCGCTGCTGTTTGGGGATGTACTTCAGCCATTTCCTCTTCATCTTCATCATGAGACAAACAGTTCTTGACATTAACTGTTTTCTCTATGCTTCCATCCCAAGCTTCCTCCTCAATGAATTGAACATCCCTGCTTACAAAGAACTTCTTGGTGGATGGGATGTACAGCCTGTAGGCTTTGGATTCATCACTGTATCCAATGAAGATGCATTTCTCCCCTTTGCTGTCCAACTTCCTCCTTAGCTGATCTGGTATGTGTGCATAGGCCACACACCCAAAAACTCTCATGTGGGTGACTCCTTGCTTTCTCCCACTCCATGCCTCTTCTGGCACTTTGTTCTTGACTGCTTTTGTAGGACACCTGTTCAGTATATAAACTGCACTATGTACAGCTTCAGCCCAATACTCATTCGGCAAATGCTTTGCCTTCAACATGCTCCTCGCCATATCCATGATGGTCCTGTTCTTCCTTTCAGCAACTCCATTTTGCTGTGGGGTGTACCGAGTTGTAAATTGTTTATGAATTCCATTTTCTCTACAGAATCTTAGGAATTCCTTGGAGATATACTCACCTCCTCTATCAGTTCTCAAAACTTTAATGTGCAGCCCGCTTTGGTTCTCCACAAGTGCTTTGAAGTTTTGAAATTTCTCAAAGACTTCACTTTTGTTCTTGAGGAAATATATCCAAGTCTTTCTTGTACAATCATCAATGAATGTCAAGAAATATAGGCTGCCAGCTAATGATGGAGCTTGCATTGGTCCACACAAATCTGAGTGGATAATCTCTAAGGGTGCCTTTGCCCTTATACTTTTCCCTGATGGAAAACTCTCTCTATGTTGTTTGCCCAATATACAACCTTCACAAAGGCTGTCCGGCTTCTCTATCAATGGTAATCCTCTTACCATTCCTTTTCTGCTCAATAAGTTTAGGCCTCCAAAATTGAGATGCCCAAATCTCAAGTGCCATAACCAATTCTCATCCTTTGGCACGCTCTGGAAGGCCTCTTGGGTGACTGCTGCCATTTCCCTTTTGTTCTTTATGTCTGCCCTGATCCGGAGAGGGAACATCCTGTTCCTTGTCATCTTCACTTCAGCAATGCATCTTTTGCTGGGTGGTATATCCATGATGGTGCACACATCATTTTTAAAGAAAACATTGTACCCCTTATGGACAAGCTGTCCAATACTCAAGAGATTACATCTCATTCCGGGGACATAGTATACATCTGTTATGGTTTTCCTTTCTCCTTGCTTTGAAAATATTTTTATTTCTCCTTTTCCCATAACAGACACTTTACTATCAATTCCTAGTGTGACTTCTGATTTCACATTTTTATCTAGGGCAGAAAAGAAGGCTATGTTTCCGGTCATATGGTTGCTGCAACCTGAGTCTAAAAACCATATGTCTTCACTATGTGTTTCAGCCATGTTACAAGCTAACAGGACATTTTCTTGACTGTTGTTTTCTCTTGTAACATTTGCATTTTGTCTGTTGTTCTTATCATGTTGTTTCTTTCTACAATCACTAGCATAATGTCCATACTTTTTGCAATAATAGCATTGAACATTAGACTTATCATACCTTTGTCCTTGAGCATGATGTTGATCTCTTTGTTGGCTGCTGCCTTGACCTTGGTTCTGATTTGGATTGCTGCCTCTTCCTTGTGCATTTGATGGGCTGTTCCTTCCACCTCTGTTCTGGCTTCTGCCTCTTCCTCTTTTGTTTCCTCTTCCTTGACCTCTTCCTCTTCCAAAGGACATCTGGGTCTTGAAGGCTTGCTCAAGAGATGAGTTTTCATTCCTACTCAACCTCTGCTCATGAGTTATCAGTGATGCATGTAGCTCATCAACTGAATAGTTTGAGAGATCCTTTGTCTCTTCAATGGTGGTGACTATGGCATCAAACCTTGAGGGTAATACCCTCAATATTTTCTCCACAATCCTTCTATCTTCAATGGTTTCTCCATGAGTTCTCATTTGTGTGATTACACCAATCACATGAGTGAAGAATGAGTCAATGTTATCTGACTCCTTCATGTTCAAGTTCTCAAAATCCTTTCTCAGCAATTGTAGTTTTGTTGTCTTCACTCTCTCCTTTCCTTGATAGGCTGTCTTAAGGGTTTGCCATGCTTCATTTGATGTTTTAGCTGCTGCTATCCTTGGAAATATACTCTGGTCTACTACTAGATGCAACAATAAAATGGCCTTTGCATCCTTCTTCGTATTGCTCTTCAGCTGATCCTTCTCTCCCTGAGTTAGTGCATTGAACTCATTTTCATCTGCTACTTCTTCAAAACCATCTTCAACTATTTCCCATAAATCTTGAGAGGCAAACAGGGCTCTCATAGTTATTGACCAATAATCATAGTTTTTCCCATTAAACTGTGGGAGTTGGGTGTTAAACAAACCCATACCAGTGCTTGTGCTGGCCATTCCTTGACTGTGTATTTAAAACAAATCACTACTTCTTCAGCAACACAATAAAAACTTTGAAATACCTGAATCCTTTGATGTCTGAGTCTTCTGTCTGCCTGAGAAGTTTTGCTGCAGCAACAACCTTCTCCCTTCAGCTTCTTGAGCACTTACAAGAGCCTAAGCCTGCTCTGATACCACTGTTGGGTATTTTTCTTTAAATGGGGAAAATACCAAAAACCAAATATTCAAACACACAGAGGCAATGCTCTGTTTTACTTTGCTCCAGGATCTTTTATGCAGGAAGACTTAAAAAAATTTCACTCAGAGACAGAGTATTTCACCATAAGAGATTTCTATTCATTAAAAACCGATACAAACTTCATCCTCTTTTACTGAGAGGGATTTAACACTGTAAAACCATTTTCATATTCACTGCTGTGAAAAACAACTTACTGCTGTAACAAAAGTTTACATAAGTTTACTGCTGTAAACAAAATTCACACAGGCTTACAAAATTTCACGCTCCACCATTTCCTTTATGCAAAACCACACATGGTTTTTGCTATTCCTCTGTTTTACAATTCCTTACAAAACATTACCAAATACATTTGTGCACTGCTGTGCATTCACCCTCTGGTTCTTCACATTTTTCACACTGCTGTGTGTTCAATACATACCACACATGGTTTTCGCTTCACCACTCTGATTTTACTCTACTGTGAACTCACACTAAAACCTCCCGTGTGCCATACATAAAAGACAATGGTCAACACAGTAATAAATTACATACTCATATCCCATACAGAATTTATGTAATAAGTACATACGCCCATACCTTTTCATAAAAAAACTTACGAACTCTATGTAAAACTTTAATATTTTACCTACCACTATGACATTTCATTAAGACGTATGGTCAGCCAAAACTTAGATTTACTCCACGCAACATTTAATATTTGCCGTCGGGTGAATTTCAAACATTATGCAATTTGGTTTTGGGAAGCCATCGGGTCCACTCCATCGCATCGCAACTTTACTCATGTCAAAGACCCCGACCCTATGATATTGCCGATAGCGATGTGCCGATGCGATATCGGCGATCGCTCATCGCAAACACACAAGCTTCTTTATATTTCTTCACTTCGACTTTGCCGATGCGATATCGGCGATCGCTTATCGCAAACACAAAGGCTCCTTTATAATTCCTTCACTTCATTTTGCCGATGCGATATCGGCAATCGCAGTTGAAATTATATTTTCAACACACTTGTATATTTTCTCAATTTCCCGATGTGATGTGATTATGCAGACATGGGGATTATATACACGAGGAAACATTGAGGCCATTATTGATCCAGTAATAAATGAAACCTGCGGCGATCAGACTGAAGTCTTGAGATGCGTCCAAGTTGCATTGCTGTGTACACAAGCCGACCCATTACTTCGTCCATCAATGTCTACAGTGAACTTGATGCTTTCAACGGGCACTATAATGTTACCAGATCCCACGAAACCTACTTTTGTGAGTTCTGTGGCTGCCTCCAACAATCCCGACTCGTCACGTCATGGATTGTCACATACATCTGCAGCCACTGCATCATCTTCATCTTCATCGTTTAAATAAAGATCGATGCTCTACAATATTGTTCGCGTCAAGCCAAGATCGATGCTCTACAATATTGTGGGAATTTCGTTGGTTGTAGTGTTTGGTCCATTGTCTGCTTCTTACGTTATAATGGAAACTATAACTTCATTGGACATATGGACGATACTGGATACAATAATTTCAATAACGTTATCGCTTCCCCAGACCCCACTGCCTATGCCGACGCTGCTCGGCAGCTCTTGTTTAATTTGTCATCCGATATTACAGCTGGAACAGCAACGAATCGACATGCTTAAGGTTCAACTGCAGACTCCAGCTAGTTGCGCCCGATCTACGGTCTGGCTCAGTGCTGGGGAGATATACCTCTTGCCGACTGCAAGACATGTCTGTCAACAAGAATTGATGAATTGTTCAAAAACAATAATGGAAGACTCGGAGCTCGGGGTATGGCTTCTTTACTTGCACGAGGATTCTCATGTCCGGATTATCCATCGGGGTATTAAAGCAAGCAACGTTTTGTTGGACAAACCTCGAACCATGCATCATCTGTTACATTAATTACTTTTTAGGATGATAATTTTGGTTTAAGAAAGGCCTTTTAACTATTTTAGGTATTCTAAGATTGTGAAACTTAGAACCATGCATCACTCGGTTACATTAATTACTTTTTAGGATGATAATTTTGGTGAAGAAAGGCTTTCTAACTATTTTTGGTATTTTTGGATTCTTTTAAATTTTAGTTGGAGTTTGGTGATCTAATTTTTCCAATATTAATTTTTTAAAGTTACGTTCCATGTCTTTTGTATTTTTATCAAATAAAAAATTATTAGAAAAATATATCCAAAAAAGAATTTTGGGTAAAAGAATTAGATTCAACACCTTAATTGTTGGAAAGCTAGAGGAGACAGTTGCGGCTCTTTTATTGATCACACAAAACATGATTCTTACCCAACTAGCTACTTGTCTTGACATGCAACCACACACTAAAAGTTGTCTATCACTTAACTTGACTCGACTCAACACTCAAATATTGAGTGCACTCATCCATTACTTGACTTCAATCAATGCTCAGTTAGCTTACTCTCTAATTTTAGCTAACTCCACATGCGGGCGTAATTACAATTTCTAACACTCCCCCTTAACTATGACTGTTTGACTCAACATGACTTAACTATCACATAAACATGCATGTTGGTCTATGTCTCAAGTAGGCTTGCAATGACTCAAGAATTTTACAATTTTGCATTTTCTTTTTCTTTGCTTCAAGGTTCTATATCCTCGAAATTGCTTCATTCTCTGTTGAACTTTCTTGCTGTAGGCTTTATTCATTTGCTGCTATTGCAATTTTTCTTTGACTTGTTCTAAAAAACAATTGGATCATGTCTTCTACACCTTCCTCTTCAAATATTCGTTCAACTATGGACTGTTGCCATAACATTTCATCTTCAAAAATGGTTTCAATGCATTCATCTTTGTCTTTCATATCATTCTTTTCACTTTCATCATCAAGTACTGTTGTTTCTTTCCTGTAATCTTCACACTCAAGATCAATATTCACCATTTCATTCAATTCTTTTATTCCAGCTGCTTCCTTAAAACTCACATCAATTTGTTCTATTGGTTTCTGAATCCATTATTCAATGAGGTTCAAATCTGCATCAAATTTATTAACAACCTTGCTTTCAACTTGTGCTCCCATGTTATTTTGAACACTTGCATATTCAAAAAAAATGTTAAAAGCATCTCTAAAATGATTCTCTTCAGTGAGAGCTTCCTTCTCTACATCTTTCTTCTTTTCAATTGCATGGAGGTTGTCTTCCACTATTACGATGTCAGTGGATATTCTCATAAAAGACTCTTCAATCACTTTATCCTGTTCTTAATCATCAACAGTTGTTAGATGACATACTACTTCATGAAAAGTTCCAATTACTTCATATATTGCTGCTATAGTGGTAGCTTCGACCTTCAATGTTTCATCAAACATTGCACCTACCATATTGCCAAAATCAATTTTTGTTTTGAAAAAGAAACCACACATAACATCAACATAATGTTCATTCACACTACGGTGGGATATCCGAGCATGCATGTGCTCATTGTCAATTTTATTGACAATTTCAACTTTACCAAATCCATCAACTCTTGTTGGATTCACCAATTCACATATCACTTTGCAGTCATCATCCACATGTGTTTCATCACAGTGGGATTCATCATCATCTATGTCATCCACATTACACTGGATTCCTTGAGCATTTATTTTCTCTTTCTCTATTTCACACATAGAGGCTCCTGCTTCTCTCTTTGCAATCTTTGTTGCATCTTCTTCAACCATATGCATGCTTGCATAATTGGTTTCAATTTTATGGTTTTGACAACCATCATCCACTTTTAAATGGGATTCTCCAAGCTCTATTATCCTCTCAAAGTCTTGCTCATCTACTCTCAGTTCTGCGGCTGGCTTCTTTGCTTGTGACATAATGCGATGTTGCATGTCACTTCCCTTTGCACCAAAATTTGCTTCCATGAATTTCCATGCTTCCTTGGAAGTTGTAGCTTTTTCTACCCTGCACCAACAATTCTCATCCAATGCTAGTTTTATAAAATTCAATTCTAAAACATAACATACTTCATCATATGGGTTACTAGATTCGTACTCAATTAACTCTCCAGCTCAAAGAAAAGTTAACATCTTGATAACCCAATGATCAAAATATTCACCTGTAAACATAGGAGGTGGTAGAAAATCAAAGTTACACCAATCACCCTTGATATCTTCTTCGTCTGCTGCTAGACTTCTTAGTTCATCGGCTACGCCCTGAACCTCTCTAACCATGGAAATGACCTTTGCCTCTTTTTTTCGATTTCTTTTCTTAATATGCTTCAATCGCCCTTTATGATTAATGAGTGTTGTCATTCATTTTCTTATAGCTACTTTTCTTATTGCATTAGGCTGTCTTCCATATCAACCCCGAAAAAAATATGATTTCAATATGCACCACCGTAAGGCACAATCTTCACCCAAAACACTGTCATGTTTGACAAAAAACCAAATAATTTTGTAGATGAACATACTTTGTGTTAGTGTTAGTGTCTTCACACTGCCAGCAGTGATCAAAATTTTCTATTTTGCATTTCATAGTAGGAGCCCCATACTGATGAGTTTGCATTCCATTAGGTCATGGATTCACTGATGGTAGGGTTTTCTTCAAAATTTTCCCTCATGATCTGTATTTGCTGATCCTCTTTCATATATTTTAGTCATGGCTCATGTTCACTTTGCAATTCATTTCATTAGGTCTTAGGGTTTGGTCTCATTAGGTTTTAGGGTCTCACCATGGTCAAATCCAATAATTACATGCCAATAATGATCAGCAAGGACATGAGGAGGCCAATAATGATTGGTAAAGCCATAATTTATCATTTTGAAAGCCGAATGTAGTTCTCACTGATGAGCCCCAAAAATGTACAATTATTTGGGCTCATTCAACCTCCTAATTTGGCTTAGTCCACCATTCTCATTTGTTTATTGCATGTTTTTGATTATTTTTATGTTAATAGAGTGAATTTGGTTAGTCGTTATGCCAACAAGTCTAATGGGTGCTTTGTGTAGCCTTGTTGGTCAACTTGGAGACAAAATTGAAGGTCTTAATGAGCACTTGGCAGCCAAATTCGTGGGAGAACAAGCTAGAGGATTTGTAGGAAGGTGTCCGCCTCATTTATGGGCCCTTACCTCGAATTCTCCACCATCAGCTCAGAGTTCAAAGGCCACTAAATCAATGAGCACAAGGGCAGCCAAGCAAGTCAAGTAGGACTGCTGTTAACTACAAGTCTTGGGCAGCCAAGTCCCTAAATTTTAGGAGGACTGTTGGGTCCTAAAATTGTATAAATAAGAAGGCTTAGGACCTCATTTTGGTTAGCTAGTGGGTAGTCATTTTGTAGCTAGTGGTTAGTCACTTGTCTCAACCAGTAGTTAGTCATTTTGTAGTTCGATTTGTAGGCCATGGATTAGCTTTTCTTTCAGTTCATTCTCAAGCTCTCCTTGTGGACAATTTTGATGTAACTCTTCGTTCTTGTTTAATAAAGATGAATCCAGCTTTGCACCAGCTCTAAATCTCTCTTGGGAGGCTGTAGCTCTTGGGGTTGGGCCCATCTCAAGCGCTCTGTACCTCCCTTGTTTATCTTTATGTGTTGTTGTGTTCTTAAAATAAAATCTGCTCTTTAGACTTACATCTTGCTTTATTATTTAGATTTCTTTTGATGGTTAAAGTAGCTGTTTATGTTAGCATATATTGATAGGATATTGACAAGGAAAAGCTCTACAAAAAGGCCATCAAGTACCTTGGATCTCACCTCTCCCTCAGTGGGATAATGAGCTGGGACCAATGTAACCTTGCTGCCAACAAAAACACTTTCTTTGCTTCACCATGCAATCATTAGTGTTTGAATCTCATTTGCAGAACTCGATATCAGTTTGGATGCATGTTTAGGTTTATAATCACTTAGTTTCATAGTTGTTTCACATGGTTTCACTGCAAATAAACTTCTGTTCATTTCCTTTGCTGTTAGGTCAGATTAGAGTGAAGTAACTAGGTCATAGGTTTTATAACTAGATCTTCGTTTTCTTGCATGTCTTTGTTGGTTCAGTTGTAAACACTATGCAGGGCACCTTCATCACCTCTTCGTTCATCTAAGCCTCGTCCAGATCAGATTCTCCATCGCCAAGTCTGTTTCCTCATCTCCCATCTGCTCTTTTGCCACGTAACCCTACCTTCTTGCTCTTTCCTTGCCTAAACCTTCGTTGATGCAAGTCAGCCTTCCACATCATCTCACCACTCCATCCATCAGCTCCTGGATCACTTCAGACCCCCATCCTACCTCCATAACCATCCATGCATCTTCCATCAACCATCCATCCTCAAACATCCCATTTCAGAACATCCTGTAGAAGAATTGCAGAACATCCTGTAGAAATTCCTGAGTTTCCTGTAGGATCCCCTGCAGACATCCTGTAGGAGCCCACAAACTCGGTTGCTGAGCATCTGAACGTGAGGAACCTCTATGGACGGATGCTAAGGATCCCTGGGGACCTCTCCTAGCCTCCCCAACCTTTCCCAAGCTTTCCTTCCTTCTGCACCACCTCTGCATAACCAAACCCTAATAAGAACAAAATCACAATCACTCCAACCATTCAAGCAAAAACATAAAAACAATGTCCTTTTTCATGAAATTAGTTTGAGTTCATGCATTTCACATAACTGGAGGTAATGGCATCATTCTTAGCACTGTTTTACAAAACGGCCGGGTTAACCCGGAAACGGCCGTTTCAAACCGTTTTGATGCAAAAAAATTCAACCCGGCCTATTGACCCGGCTCGGTGACCGGGTCAGCTATGACCCGGCCGAGTCAGCCAATGACTCGGCCGGGTCATAGCTGACCCGGTCAACCCGGCCGGGTCACGACTTAACTCGGCCGTACCGTTTGGGAACCCGTGGGCAGCGTTTAACTTAGAAAAAAAATAACTTTTTGCTGATTTTTGGCTGATTTGGTTAGGGTTTGTGGACATGAAAAGGTTTATGTGATTAGTTAAATGCATTTGGGGTCCATTTCCCCCTCCCAAACTCTATTTAAGACAGCCAAATGCTCTCATTTCACTCACAGCAGTCTTATGCATTTGAGTGAGAGTCTTCTTTGAGAGTTAGTGAGCAGTTCTTGAGCTTGTTTTGGAGCAGCAGTGAGGAGTCTTGGAGGAGCATTGTAGCTGGAGTGAGGAGCTTCTTGGGCAGCCATTTGGAGCAGCATTGAGGAGCTGATTTTTGGAGCAAGTTTGAGGAGGCAGTTTGTGCCTGGAGGTATTTTTTTCCACCTCTATAAATCTGTTTTTACTTATTAAATTTTAGGTGCATATAAAGATAGCTTAGAGAGTGTTTTTAGTCAAATAAATGAACATTGAATCAATTTTTTTTTTTTTTTTCATTTTCAGATTGTTTTCCTAGTCAAAAAATGGCACCTAGAGCAAAAGATGCTGCTTGGGCATATGTTGAAATGATTGATAATGAGATGTGTTGCAAGTTTTGCCATAGGAAAATTAAGTCAGGTCCTGGGGGGATTCATAGGCTGAAACAACACTTGGCAGGGATTAGAGGCAATATTACTGCATGTCAATCTAAGGAAATTGGGGAGATTAGAAAGACTTTGTTGGAAAGCTTTGAAAAATTTGAAGAACAAAAGACTAGGCAAAAAGAGATACAGGATGAAATTGGGAGAAAGAGGGAGATACAAAGAATGATGGCTGCCAACCCCCACTATGAGTTTGAGGGTTCTTCCTCTATCCCTCAAACTGATGCATCAAACCCTTTCCGTTATGTTCCTCCCTCTTATGCTTCTGGTCAAGATAAGGGAAAGGGTAGAATGAAGGGTGATGGGACTATCAAAAGTTTTTTCACTCACTCAGCCTCCTCTCCATCAGATGCACATGGTCCTGAAGTTAGTAAAGGTCTTTCTCAGCCCACTTTAGATGACCATTGGAAGAAAGAATTGAGGGAGACTGCTTGTGACTACATAGCTAGATGGTGGTATGATGCTGATATCCCCTTTAATGCTGCTCGTTCACCATATTATGAGCCTATGTTAGAGGCCATACATGCTGCTGGAAAAGGCTTCAAAGGCCCTACTATGCAAGAGCTAAGGGGGGTTCGTTTGCAGAAAGAAATTTCATCAATTAATGAGTATTTGCAAGATTTCAAGGAATCATGGGCAAGAACAGGGTGTACCATCATGTCAGATGGATGGACTGATCAAAGAAACCGTACCATCATAAACTTTCTTGCCTTCTGCCCACAGGGAACCATGTTTTTAAAATCAGTTGATGCATCTGATAAGGTAAAAGATGGCCAATTGTTGTTTCAGCTATTGGATGAGGTTATTCAGGAAGTGGGGGTGGCTAATGTTGTTCAAATCATCACAGACAATGCCTCTAACTATGTTCTTGCTGGTAGACTGTTAGAGGAAAAACACAAGACCATCTTTTGGACCCCATGCGCTGCACATTGCATAGACCTCATGCTTGAGGATATTGGGAAATTAGATTGGGTCAGAAACACTGTAGATAATGCCAAAAGCATAACCAAATTTATCTACAATCATACACTGGTTTTGAGTCTCATGAGGAAACACACTGGAGGCAAGGATATTATTAGGCCTGCCATCACTAGATTTGCTACACATTTTTTGACATTGCAATCTATGCTTTCCCAACATAGAAACTTGCAAAAGATGTTTTCCAGTGATGATTGGAATAATAGCAGTTGGTCTAACAAACCAGAAGGCAGAGAATTGAGAAGGAAAGTCCATGATGAAACTTTTTGGAGAAAGGCAACAGAGATTGTGAAGGTTGCTGAGCCACTAGTTAAGGTGTTGCGGTTGGTGGATGGGGAAAGGTTGGCTATGGGCTTCATTTATGAGGCTATGGATCAAGCAAAGGAGCAAATAAAGGCAGCATACAAGGATAGAGTGGCAAAGTATGGGCCCATTTGGGCAATCATTGATGAAAGATGGAACAATCAACTCCATCGCCCTATACATGCAGCTGGGTATTTTTTGAACCCACGGTATCACTATAAAGCTAAGGAGTCAGGAGCTTTGAGGGGGGAGGTCAGAGATGGACTGGTTGATTGCATTGAGCGCATGGTCCTATCGGAGTCTGATCAGCTACTGATACATCAGCAGGTCACATCCTTCACCAATGCAACAGGTACCTTTGGGAAGAACCTAGCAAAGATTGCAAGAGAAGCAGATGAGCCAGGTAAACAAAAATTTCAATTTTCAATTTCTCAATTTCAAGTTAGATATAATTTGTAATTTTTTTGAGCTTCAGCCTTCATCTAACTCATAATTCATTACACTCCTATGTTTTTTGCAGCACAATGGTGGGAGGCCTTTGGTGGCCACTGCCCTGAATTGCAAAGGTTTGCAATTCGTATTTTGAGTCAAACTTGCAGTGCATCTGGGTGTGAGCGCAATTGGTCTGTCTTTGAGAGGATTCACACAAAGAAGAGAAACCGTTTGGAGCAAAAACGGTTGAATGATCTAGTTTTTGTCCAATACAACCTTCGGCTCAGACGGAACCAATTGCTGAACAAAAGACCTGATTCAGATCCCATTGTGTTGGAAGACATTGATCCAACATCAGATTGGGTAGTGGAGAGTCGTCTACCAGAGTTTGATCCTGATGAGGATCTTGATGAACTTGATGTTGGAGATCCACTGCAGCGTGTTCAGTTGAATGCAGATCCCAATCCACCAGCCTCAGTCTCACAGCCAGCTAGTAGGACTAGGACTCCAGTTGTAGGTGCTTCGCCTTCCTCTGCTCAGCCACGACAGAAGCGCAGCCGCATTTGTACTCTATCTCAGCTTGCATCTGCTTCACAGCCTAGTGGTACTGGTACTGGCACCACTTCTACAGTTGCAGTTGGAGACGATGATGATGAGGAGGAGTCATGGGGCCCCTTGTCTGGCTCTGCCTCTGATGATGATGATCCAGAGATTGGTCGAGATGATCTTGGCTCCTCTGGCAGTAGCCAGTAGCTACTAGCCTCCTTGGTTATTTGTATTTTGTTTTGACTCTTGAGTCTTTGATCATGTATGACAGACTACAGTTGACTATGTATTTACTATTGCCATTGGGTACACCGTACCATTTTGATATAATGGATTGGTTCATGAGCCTACTTTGATCATATGTTGTCTTCCATGTATATTATAATGTTGTGTGTTTGGAAACTTGAATGAAAATATTTAAAATTATGTTTAAACTATTTAAAATTATGTTTTTTTATAAAAAAAATAAATATTTAATGTATTTTTTACAACGACCGAGTCATTGAAATCGAGCCGGCCGAGTCATTGCCGTTTCCGTTTCCGTTTCCGAGTCGATCCTCGGCCGAGTCCGAATCCGTTTCCGTTTTGTAAAACATTGATTCTTAGACATCTGCACTCTCACTATTGCATCATAGAGGTTAAACTAGTCAGATTAGGGTTTCCTAGGGTTTCCATGCTTTGGTTTGCTTTCAGTTCATTTTTGCCAAGTAGATTAGTTTTCTTTGAGCTAGCTTTCGTCCATCATTTAACAAGCTTCTTCTGAGAGCCTATAGAAGTTGGCTTGAGCCCTAGCGGACTTGTGCCAGCTGACCAAGTGACAGCTGCGACAAGAGCTAGTACTTGTGCATACAACACCGTCGCTTCCAAGTTTGTACGAACTACCGGGTTGATAAAATTAGAGATAGGGAGCTCCAGGAGTTGTGGCATTATTGCTACAATACTGGAGCCCACCACTCACCTCAAAACTTGTTTTGAGGTGAATATAGAGTATTTTGTTTTTATCTTCATTTATGATGTAATTTTATCTTTTCATATGTAATACTGGTTCCCAGTTTCTCTTAAGCATCTTGGGATGTTGCCAAGCACCTTCCATTGCAAAAATCAAGTCATCTTGAGCACCGATTTAGCTGCAAAAGAAAAAGAGAAACAAGCACTAAAACCCTAAATTCCTCTCCCACTGAGCTAGGGTTGGCTATGGGAGCAGAGATATCTGAGCAGAGGAGGCATGAGAGATATCAGAAGGTATGAGGCCATTTCATATCATCAAACATCAGGTCTCCATCATTTTTCAAGAAGTCATTCCAAGGAACAAGCCATTCACCACACATAAGGGACGATTTTTCTTCAAACTGTGTTTTTGAGCAAGAAAAGATGAATTTGACAAAAGTGAGAGAGGTTTTTGTCCATCATAGACCCAAGAAGAAAAACCTCCTTCAGTTTGTACACAGGTGTCATGGTTTTAGAGAAATTTCAAAAATACAGTTGCTACAAGAGAGTTAATGCACTTCTGGAGTGACCTTGGGAAAATCAAGATTTCTCCTAGCCGGGTTAACCAAATGACTTTCTTGATGATTCAAATGATAAATAGACAGAAATACCTTTGCAATGAGCTATCATAAGCTCAATTTTGAGTTTAGGAAGACCTCCAAACATTGACTGAAACAACACTCTACATTTTGGCAGCCTCATTCTGCACATTTTGACCAGTCTTGGGAGATTGAACTTTTGATAGGGAAAATGAACTCCAAATTGAAAAATTCAATATGTTCTGAAAATTAGACTTGACAAGATTTCCAACGAGCTATCCCACGCTCAATTTGGACATTGGGAAGGCCTCCAAAAGTGGTATGCAAAAATGCATTTCACTTAGGGAGAAGGGCGCTGCGCGTAGAACCTAGTGATGCACTTAGAGTAGATAGCCATCCCATCACTCCAAACTTCAAATTTTTTCCCAAATTACCTCCAATCTCATTTTGGAAGTAAGTATCTGCTCTTATACAATGTTTAGATTGCAAAATTCATGTTGTAGACCTCTCCTCCATTCTCATTATCAAGCCCTAATCCTCTTCCATTAAAACCCTAATCACTTTGTTCGTTTCATTGTCTAGCTTCATAACTAAACCCTTTCATTCATCATTCCCTCCATACGCATTTACTTTTCATCACCTATCTTTCATTTTCACAAACCCTCCCTTCACTCTCATTTCCTATGCTCTGTTTATAACTACATACATTCACTTACAAACCCTAGAAAATACCCATCATCCCATTTACATTGTCCCATTTACACTGTCAACATTTATGCAACTAAATAGCTAATTCAATGGACAGAGGAAGTGATTTTGATTATGATGAGGAGAAAACAAATGATAGTTCAGAGGAGAGAGATAGGCAACAGAGAAATCCTCATAGAGGAGGTAAAATCATAAAAGAAGAGCCCAACAATCTAAGAGAATTGCAAGCTTGTCCATTAGCAGTGTCATGTTTTAGACACGTTGGATGTTATGAATTTTGTGAACTAGTAGAGAGGGTCCAGTTTCATCATGAGCTTGCTAGACTTTTTGTGGCTCACTTGCAAAACTATGAAGTGACTCTGGCTGGAGTAACTTTCACAATATCACCATCGATTATTTCAGACAGCCAACACAGATAACCAAATGATAAGGGACATGGCCTATCACTACAGGACCCGGAACAAAATTTGCAACATGAGAATTAAGAGGATGAAAGGTAGGTTGAAGAGAGCCTTAGAGGACAACAAAGAGGAAGATAGACTCAAAATGTTGGCTGAAGCCTCCTTGGCCAACCAAAGCACTTGACCGTGGTGCTCCATGCCAAATTTGGGCAAATTTTGAGGAGTTTTTGTCTTTTTGAAAATTTGAAATTCTTAACACAGAAAATTTGCTCAGAAGCACAACACCACCGGTGCTGCGCTTTTTCCTGGAGCATCCAATGGAGAAAAGGTTGGCATTTTTGGATTCAGAATGATGAGGATATGCACCCTAGAAACTTTCAAAAGTTTTGGAGCAGATCTGCTCCACCAAAAGGTCCAAAAACTACCAAAAAATGGCCTTTCTACCTCTTTTTGGACACACAAAAGCAATCTTGGGATATTCAAGTTGTGAGGGGGCAAATGACCTCCAAATTCAAAAATTGCAGGTGTTCTAGAAACTAGACTTGAAGACCTTTCCAATGAGCTATATTGAGCTCAATTTGGCTAAGGGGGAGGCTTTCAAAATTAGGTGGAAAGCGGCACTACGCTTAGGACCAGTGGCATTGCGCTTGGGGCCATTTTGCTCAAGAAGCCAAAATTCACCTGTTTTGACTATGAATTCGATTTATCTCTCCTCATTGATGATTTCATTGATGTTATTGATGACATGGCATGTAAATGTAATGATAAAACAATGTTAGAGGGTAGATTCATTAGTTATAGGTGGTTTTGAGGCAAATGAATCAGTTTCCCCTCTTTTAGAGGCAAGTTGTTTGACTACCCATATTCCAATTCTTTGTTGGGAAATGGTTGAAAAAGCCCCTCTTCTCATGGATTCGACCCCTGATGGTCAGGATGAGTAGTTTAGATGTCTATATTATGTGTTTTCTTGGTCATTTTGGGGGGTTGGATTCAGCTGGATGCTCATGTACTGAACACTTATCATTTTGTAGCAGTTGTGGCAGGAAACTAATAAAGTTGCAACTATTTTTATGGGATACCTGTGGTATGGCTTTTAGCATGTGTTTCTTCTTCTGTTAATATGTTCTCATGTTATTAATGTATGCATATTTCATATAATTACTTCTGATTGGTTGTTTTCAAGTCAGATAGGTGGAATACATTAGGTTTTAATGCTCTGCCTTGGGAAAACACCAGTATTTCAAGTTTTCTTCTGTTTAGGAAGGATTCTTGACTTTCTTAGGCCTTTCTTAGCTCCTCATCAGTCTAGCCTTTCACCCCATCAAGCTTTAAGGTGCTGAATATCATACCTACCTTGCCCCATAGAATCCCCTGCAATTTTGACTTAGTTTCCCAGACCCAAATTGCCCAGCTCCTCCTGATCTAGCAAAAACACCAACAAATTCAATCAAAACCCTTGAGCTACTATACCTAGCATAAAATATTATTCTTAATCCAGTCATCTTAACTAAGATCCATAAGGAGAGAGCCCTCTTCTGAACTAGTAGGGCTAGCTACTAGGTTAAGCGTGGTTTGTGGTTACCCTAGAATTGCCTCCCTTCATCCTGAGGTTAATCTAGGTGATAACATAGTGGCGACCGTACTAGGGAATGTAGTTTTATGTTCCTCAGCAAAATGTATCAAGTTTAGATTTGATTGTTGATGGTGGACAACGATCAGACACCGAAAGGCTGAAATCATTCAACTGGCGACTCTAAATCAATTTCGATATCAGATCCAAGGACTCCATTGGAGGATGAACCTGACCAGCTAAAACATGAAAGGACAATATGGAAAGAGCAGGTATTCAAGTTGGAATTTCATCCAAGACATTATGTTCTTTGTTATAAATTATTTCTTCCATTTTCTCGAGAATGTCATGAAGGCTTTACAAAGTAAACTATATTCGAGAAAAGATCCTAGACCTGCATTTGATTCTTTCCCTTTGAAAATTGTGAATATAAAATGTTCGCATGCCTCTGATCTTGATCAAGACCCTTCTTCTGAATCTTATGACGACCGTCTTTAAACTAATGAGCCTCAAGAGACCAAGACTAATTCTACACCTCTTGTACATATTCTTATACCTTGTAAAACGCCAGATAGATACAAGCCTCTGATTTTACCTCCTATATCCCATGCTTTCCCTAAAAATCATTACCTATATCTACCAAGATTTGATGGTGAATGTGACAACATCACTGCTGAGAGACATGTACTAAATTCTGAGTCTTTTCTTGACCTTTATGAGGTTGATGAAAAAGATGTCAGTGTTAGGCTTTTTTCTCTTTCTTTGCAAAGCAAAGTCAAGAGTTCGTTCAAAACCCTGCTTGATGCGAGCATCTCAGATTTCAAGCAGTTTTTCAAATTTTTTCTTGACATGTAGGTGGTCAGACATAACCCTTTCTTCATTCTAGAAGAATATAACCAACTGAAAAGACTGCCACGGGAGACAGTGCAACAATTTTCACCAGGTGTGACCAAGCCTATTTTTTGATGTCGGTTAATATAAGACCTCCTCCTGGATCCACTCTCTTACACTACCCAGAAGCTTTTGATCCGGAAATGGAGTTTCAGTTGAGGGAAAGGAAACTTGCAACT
Source organism: Pinus tabuliformis (assembly GCA_031772625.1). Lineage (NCBI taxonomy): Eukaryota > Viridiplantae > Streptophyta > Pinopsida > Pinales > Pinaceae > Pinus > Pinus tabuliformis. Next base: position 725,656,320 of record CM062806.1, on the reverse strand, counting down.
CTTGAAGAGATGCAAAACAGTGCAGTAGATGTAGAGGCTAATCTGCTGATCAGAAGGGCAAATTTGAAGGAAGAAAACATGAAGAACATAGATCCAGAGGAATCAACGTCTTTAGAGGTAAAGCTCGACATTTTGGTAAGTGCAGTGGAAGAGATGATGCAAAATATCACCACAAGGAATGAGTATGATTTTCAAGACCATGGCTCGTTGATTGAAGAAAAAGAAGTGGCTGATCCAAAACATTTTCTTTCTTATCCCAGTTTTCATAGCTCTGATAATGAATATTTTATAGATGATCTTGGAGAAGAGAGATCTATTGATATGACATGTATGATTGATGATGTGTTTTATACTGATGATTTCCCTAAGTTTTATCAATATGATGATGATTATGTTCTCCAAACAAAAGCTTGTCTTGCAGACAAATCAACAGCTGGTTTGTGGAAGGAGGAAGTTCACTTTCAGCAGCTCAAATACAATGATTAGTCGTTGCATATCAGCTATCGAAGTGAGGAGGAAAGTGCAACAAATGTTGAAGTAAGTGAAGGATCTTTTCCTTTTTGTTTTTCTTCATTCAGTTCATCAGAGACAACTTTCATGCAATCAGAAATCAACTGTCGACAATTTTTGATCTGGACCATCTTGAGGGAAATGAAATCCTTGTTCAAGACTTCTCATATATATATTTGCAGCCCCCAAATGCCATTGATTGTAAAGTTGTAGATGAAGGCTTGGAAGTTGGAACATATGATCAAATGATGCAAGATGATTCCATACCATTCTGTTTTGAATCATTTCAGTTTTTGAAGGGAAATTTGCATAGTATATCTTCAAATGAGTAGCCTATAAAAAATCATGCAATCTCATTAGAACTAATAGAAAATGGGTTGCAATAGTCCTTTCAAGTTTTTCACGATCCAATAGCTAATGTGTTGGATGATGTCTACAATCAAAGTCCTTCTTCATTAGCCAACTATGAGCTTGAAAAAAGTATTGATACAAACTTGATTTGGCAACTAGTTTCTTTGTCATTTTCAGCATGAGTTTTGTCACAAAGCTCAGATGAAAGTTTGCATTCATGGTATGAGGAGAAGAAAAGTAATCCATTGGATGAGCTAAGTCCAAGTGCACATTAATTTCAAAATCCTTATGCAGTATTTTTGGAGTGAGATAGAGAATCCATATTATTCAATCTGGGAAAATTTGGATCTGTTTACAAGTTTCATGGGAGTTGGCTTTCAGTAGTTCTCTCTTGTTGTTCATAAACAAGCACTTGCGGAGAATTAAAAAAGCAACTAGAATGCTTACTTGGTTGCATTGGTTGTTTCATTTCACTTGATCAGGTGAGGAATGGATCACTTAGAGTAGGGTGTGATTAATAAGTTCACAGAAGTGAGCATGTCTCAGTCAATTTCAGAGTTAGTTTGTGTCGTCAAGTCGTCAATTTTCAGTCATGTATTTCAGATTGAGATTTTGTTTTACTCCATGCCCAATGGATAAGGCTACTAGGTCTATGGTGTTCTTGGCACCTTCAAGGAGCTACCATCCCCATTGGAGCCAATGTTAGTGTCAATGTCTTCACACTGCCATCAGTGATCAAAATCTGTTGTTTTGCATTTCATAGTAGGAGTCCCATACTGATGAGTTTGCATTCCATTAGGTCATGGATTCACTGATGGTAGGGTTTTCTTCAAAATTTTCCCTCATGATCTGTACTTGTTGATCCTCTTTCATATATTTCAGTCATGGCTGATGTTCGCTTTGCAATTCATTTCATTATGTCTTAGGGTTTGGTCTCATTAGGTTTTAGGGTCCCACCATGGTCAAATCCAATAATTACATGCCAATAATGATCAGCAAGGACATGAGGAGGCCAATAATGATTGCCAAAGTCATAATTTATCATTTTGAATGCCGAATGTAGTTCTCACCTCAAAACTTGTTTTGAGGTGAAAACAAAGTATTTTGTTTTTATCTTCATTTATGATGTAATTTTATCTTTTCATATGTAATATTGGTTCCCAGCCACTCCTAAGCATCTTGTGATGTTTCCAAGCACTTGCCACTGCAAAAATCAAGTCATCTTGAGCAGCAATTCACCTGCAAAAGCAAAATAGAAACAAGCACTAAAACCCTAAATTCCTCTCCCACTGAGCTAGGGTTGGCTATGGGAGAAGAGATATCTTCGTAGAGGAGGCATGAGAGATATCAGAAGGTATGAGGCCATTTCATATCATCAAACATCAAGTCTCCATCATTTGTCAAGAAGTCATTTCAAGGAACAAGCCATTCACCACACATAAGGGACTATTTTTCTTCAAACTATGTTTCTGAGCAAGAAAAGATGAATTTGACAAAATTGAGAGAGGTTTTTTTTTTCCCGTCATAGACCCAATATGAAAAACCTCCTTCAATTTGTACACAGGTGTCATGGTTTTAGAGAAATGTAAAAAATACAATTGCTACAAGAGAGTTAATGCACTTCTGGAGTGACCTTGGGAAAATCACGATTTCTCCTAGCCAGGTTGACCAAATGACTTGCTTGATGCATTAAATGATAACCAGACACAAATAGATTTTCAATGAGCTATCATGAGCTCCATTTGGAGTTTAGGAAGACCTCCAAACATTGATTGAAACAAAACTCTGCATTTTGCTAGCCTTATTCTGTACATTTTGAAAAGTCTTGGGAGATTGGACTCTTGAGAGAAAAATGAACTCCAAATTAAAAAATTCAAGATGTTCTAGAAATTAGACTCGACAAGATTTCCAATGAGCTATCCTGTGCTCAATTTGGACACCGGGAAGTAATCCAAACGTGGTCTTCAAAAAGGCATTGCGCTTATGGAGAAGGGCACCACGCTTAGAGCAGACATCCATCCCATCACTCCAAACTTAAAATTTTTGCCCAAATTACCTCCAATATCATATTTGCAAGTAAGTATCTACTCTTATACAGTGTTTAGATTGCAAACTTCATGTTGTAGACCTCTCTTCCATTCTCATTATCAAACCTTAATCCTCTTCCATTAAAACCCTAATCACTCTGTTCATTTCACTATCTAGCTTCATAACTAGACCCTTTCATTCATCATTCCCTCCATACTCATTTACTTTTCATCACCTATCTTTCATTTTCATATACACTCCCTTCACTCTCATAGAATATGCTCTGTTTATAACTACATACATTCACTTACAAACCCTATAACATACCCATCATCCCATTTACATTGTCCTATTTACACTGTCAACATTTGTGCAACTAAATAGCTAATTCAATGGACAGAGGAAGTGATTTTGATTATGATGAAGTTACAACAAGTGATAGTTCAATGGAGAGACATAGTGTTATAGACAATTTTGTGCCTTGCAGCATCAGGCATGAATTGTCAATGATCCAAGGGATCCAAAGTCCCTAAACATGATGTTCCTACCCCTAGAGGAACAAGGTCAGCAAACCAACAGCTCTCAGATCAGTTCTCCAACTGAAAACACTCAAAAACAAGCAATCCTGAAATCAAAGCAGGTGCTCCACTAGGCTTCTGCGCTGAAACTCAACTCCTCCATGGTGTACCTGCGTTGCAAAGCAGGTAGAACAAAGGCCACCTGCGCTGAGCGAGATGGGACAAGTGGCACACTGAGTCATTGCTCTGGAATCTTCCAAAAATGACACTTGGATCAGGGATTTCGCCGTGTGATGAGTCAGAGGCTCTGTTTCTCCAAGTGGAAGCAAGGTTCTCCAAGTGGACTCAAGAACTGAAGATCAACTGAAGAGAGAGATGACACAAGGCAGCTACACATCAGTTGCAAGCTGACTCATCCTTTCTTAATTCATCTATATATTGAGCTCTCTCCTATGAGCTCAGGAGGTTGGAATTTTGTGCAAAGTAATGATATGCTGTTGGTTTCACTATAGAACTATTTGGTGATTGCTTGAAGGAGGTGAAGAGGAGAAATTCTTTCTGCTGGGAGGTGTTGCTGGATTGGGGCCTTCAATGGTTGTAACACACTCAGAACTTTACTTCTTCTATTAATAAAAGCTATTGAGGTTATTCTATATGCACTTGTTTCAATGATGTATTGTGATAATTGTATATTTGATTTATGCTAATCCTTGAATCAGTTATGATTGCATGCTTCTTGTAGTTTCCTTCTTTGTTATTTTGTAGGATCTCTTTGTAGCTGGGCCAGCAAAAGTGCAAGGAGTTGGGAGCAAGCAGCAAAGAGAAGAGTTTGGATTCGACATTAAGCGCAAGGCAACGGTTAGTGCATTTCTTCACTCTCTCTTGCTTTCATAAAGAAGTAAACCTTAAGTAGTTTTCTTTACAGTTGTTGCTGAGGTACTATCACCCTTAGAGTGGGATAGGGTCATCCGAGTCGGATACTTTTCCCTACAACAAACTGGCGTCTCCACTGGGGAACGTATCTGTTTGATTGTTTGTAGTATTTTGCTATTCATTTCCTGAACAAAAGAGTACCAAATCGAAAAGCTTTTGACTATATCAAAAGCGAAGTAGAGGGCAGCTACTCTAGCTCATTTCTGAGCATGTTCATGATTTGAAGAGCTGATCTACAAGGATCATTGTAAACTCTTAGTGATAGCTTTTCATCTTCCTTGTCATCCCTTAGTGTGTGCTTGACTGATAGCTTCTGATTTGAGCAAAAACTGTGCATTTTTGAGAAAATTGTGACCCGGAAACTGTGAAAACGCAACTTTCGTTTTCCAAAGCAGGTAGTACACAGGCTACCTGCTTTACAATGCAGGTCCCGAAGGGGCTACCTGCGCTGAGAGCCAGACTGGCTGTGCAGCACCTGCGTTGGCCCAATTTTTCCTTGTGCAGTTGGGGTTTCCTCCCTTTTTCTTGCCTGTTTTCACTTAGATTTTGCTGCTAGTTGTCAGTCTTGTACCTATTCTGAAACCAACCTTACTTGCCATCATTCCGCCTCCGTTATATAACGAAATTGTACTTGTTCTTTTGTATTTCTTACATCATTTACAATTTCCCATAACGAAAGTGAACTAGTCTTGCCTTGGCCTCTTAGATCTGAACCTGTGTTAGGCATTTTGCTGGTCTAAAGAGTTAGCTTGTTTGCTGTCCATAGCTGATTAGTCTTTTTACTTTCTTCATTATGGTTTGATTTCATGTATTTCCAGTGATTAAACAAGTAAATCTTAAGGTGTCTTTTGATTTTGGACCAACTTGTTTGTTTTCGCTTTAAATCGAAATCAAAGTTATATAACAACTTTCTTTTTGTAATACATCAACATTAAGAAAGGGAAAAGAAAATACATGCATTGTGCATTTTGCATTTAACTGTTTGCATGACGATTTAGGAAATTGCATTAGTGTGTGCTCTATGATCTGTGTGAAAAGATTTGCCTTTCTTCTCCCTCAGTAGTTAAGATTTTCAAAGTTGAAAGATTGAAAAGTTTGCTTCTCATCTTAGACTGCATTCAGGAATTTGTTACATACATCTCGTGGTGATCCTTAAAGGCAAACTGCTAAACAAGATCAACATTAAAATAAATTCAATTTACATAACAACGCTTTGTAACATAACGCAAACACATAGAGGTCTAGGTAGAGACGTGTTCCGGCGTCGTTAAACATAGTGACTGTCGATCTCTACGAAGGTGGGTGATTCCTCCTGAGAGTCGGTGGCACTAATACGGACTTGTGCTCCCACGTACCGTCGCGTATATATTGGGAGACCCCTATAGGAACAAAGCCTTTATCCATAGGAAGCCGTGTCGACTGCCCTACTGATCGCGATGCAGTGAACACAGCATTCACGAAGATTGACCACCCGTACCGTAAAACGTATTCTGTGGTTTCGCGAAAAGTTTGGCACACCCTCTGCCTAGAACTCTAGAGAAGTTTCTTTTGGCCTTTTTCAAACTCTATAACTGAAAAAGTCCATCTGAGCATTTGTCACTTCGGGCTCATTAAAACATCGAAGGGGACTAGAGTCATCTTTAGCTTTTTCTCGACTCTTAAAACATGAAAAAGCAAAGTTGTGTCTAAAGCGTCGTTAATAAAATTTATTTTAATCGGAACATAATCACCTGTTATTCCCACGTTAATCTTTCAGTTGAAAAGTATGGAGCCCACCAACCAAGGAAGTCACCTTGGCGGAAGTCCCAATCCCTTCTCCTCTTGGGGAGATGTTGGTGCGCCCCATATGGCCACATTGTCACTTCCAGGATTGACAATTGGCCTACCTGTATGGCTCTTTTCAACTAATGTAGTTCAGATCGCCACTAATCCTGAGCAGTCGAATCAACAGTCAGACCAGTCTAGAACTACCCACCAGCCTTCCACTTCTTACAATTCTTCCTCTGATCCTTCATCTTCGCAAGGTAGAGCCGGCAAAAGTCAGCCTCCCATGGAGAAGAAGGAAAAGAAGAAGAGAGAAAAGAAGCAGAAGGGGCCTATGGCGAAGGCGACTGGGGGCAAGCAAAAGACAACTGACAAAAATCCACACACTGCACCGACCGGGCCTAAATCGCCATGTGTCATTTGCAAAGGGACCCACTTCCATCGTGATTGTCCTTGTATTCCCCGGATACTAAGGGACTGGTCCCCCAGGTTGCACAATCCGGTAGCATCAACCTCTGGTAGTCATGTTGATTGCAGTCCGTCGACTAGCGAGAGTGAAGGACGAAGAGGGAGACCAAGATCACCCTGTATGCTGTGTGAAGGCGGTCACGCCATCCACCGTTGTCCATTCTTAGATGAGGCAAAGAGAGTTTTGGAAGATCGTCCGGTTTCACTGTTACGACTTCCTCCTGGATACCAAAAACTCGCGCCTAATCCCTCGATAGTTGAAAATCCAGCTGGCCCGCTCAAGTGGTCAGCTGAAGTGTCAGTCATTGAGAATGAACCTGCTGAATCTAGACCAGACGAAATTCTAAAGGTCGAAACGACAGTTGACCCGGTTCTTCCTTCAGAGGTTTCATGCTCAAATGACTTCGTCATTGAAGACTCATCTTCAAATGACACCCTCACTGAAGAGAATAAGGATGACACCGTCCATATTCTTTTCATCAACACAGACTCTGATGAGCATCAGGGCAATGCGCCCATTCCTTTATCGAAGGAAGGAACATCGTCAGGGTCGTATCCGGCCGTGTATTCGGTCCCACCACCAAGCAACCTGGTTGTATCCTTTGATTGGAATCAACTAGGCAGACCCCGGTTACCAGCCAGTATCCCATTCAGAATCATCGTCCAAATCTACAAAATGGTGATGGCTGGAACTATCATTGATGAAGGGGCATCTATGAGTATCCTTTCCTCTATTGCTTGGAAAGCACTGGGTTCCCCGGCGCTTTTACCTGAGATGAGAAATCTATCAGGTTTTGATAAAGGAACCAGTCGCCCGTTAGGGATTCTCCCCAATGTTCCCATTACATTGAAAGGGAAGACAATTCATATGAACGTCATGGTCGTCCAGGGACCCTTGGTGTATAACTTACTCCTTGGACGAGACTATATATATTGCATGGAGGCGATAGTGTCCTCACTCTTCAGAGTTATGTGTTTTCCGCACGAAGGAAGAATGGTCAAGCTCGTAGACCAACTTTCATTTCCAGGATCACGCATCGCAAATAGTCAAATACCATCCCTTAACGGTCTATTCACTCAAGGAATGCCTCCACCCCTGGTTCTACTTCCCGATGAATGCGAGTGATTCAGAAAGATGTAACTGGAACCCAGGGGGCATGCACCCTGGCCTGCCTTGGGCAGAGGAAACCTTGGGTATAAAGTTAATTTCCGCAGAAGAATGGGACTAGTCCGTACCCCGTCCGAAGGAAGGAAGAGAGGGTTGTTCTAGGATAAAGTTCTTTTGTCAAAGTTATGTGAGTGAGATAATCAGGTTCTCGCTCCCTTTGTCTAAAAAGTAGGCTCTCCTAAGGGAGGAGATCCATTTGTGGCGGCAAGTAGCCACCATCTTTGAAGGCAAGCCTCACCCATTAAAACATATGTTTTGAAGGATAAGTAGGGGCAGCCTCCAAAGAAAGAGATGAAATTGCTGCAACAAGTAGTCACCATCCTTAGCAACCTAATGATAGACATCGCCGGAAAAAGAGAGTTTAGTTTGCGGCAGCGAACAAAACCATTTTTCGGGTAATAAGAAAGAGGTAGCGCCTCGAAATTATACTTTATACCTGGGGGCATGCGAACCTTTTGGAGTGCAAGCATGGGACGACTATTTATTTTTTAATTTTTTAGGTCCTCCCTTTAAACCTGTAGGTCTAACTCGTTAAACTCGTAGGATTAGCCATTTCCAGCTTGCATAAAGAAAGGATGTGGGGCAAAAGTCAAAACTTTCCAAATAGGAGCATAGCTTCGTGAGATAAAGCTCCTTAAAAAATAGCTATCTCACCTGAGGCGTTTCTTGTATTATGACTGGTATAATCAAGCAGTTTTAGCACACAGTTCATGCTCGTTAAAAAATAAACGCAAGATCCGAGCAGTTTTAGCACATAGTTCATGCTCGTTAAAAAATAAACAGAAGTTGTGAGCAATCTTCCCCTAGAGTTCAAGCTCACCCAGAAAAATTGAACCGGTAAATAACCTTGGTAAATGTAACCTTTGACAGCCATATTAAAGCCCTTGGTCGTGTTCTTGCAGTCTCACCTCCATCCGTTCATTTGGCCAATCGTTCATCTCCATATGTGTGTTTACCCATTTTGAGGAACAGCTGCGAAGAGTGATTTCACTTAGCCATCCTTGTGACACTGCCGTGATTGGAAAATTCCAACCTGTACCTGGAATCTGCTGCTATCCCTGTTTATCACTCGTTCCTCAAAAGACGAGTCTTCTTTGAGCTCTTTTCTCCTGACTCGTAAAATATGAAAAGTTTGCCGAGTTTTGGCCTTCCAGCTCGTTAAACGACCGGAAGAGCTATCCCTCCTCTAGATTTTAATCTTTTTGGACCTGAGGGATTATTGCACAAAAAGATCGAGCGCTTGTTTTGTTCGGCTCGTTAAAGCAATCGAAAACTCATCCCTTCTGTATTGTTTTATACTTTTTCGGACTTAAGGGATTAGATGACGAAAAAGGAATTCTGGAGTTGACTTTATGTACCTTTTCAGACTCTCTAAAAATGAAAAGGACCGAGTTATCCTTGTCGTTAGACTCGTTAAAATTCATTAAATAGCGACAAACTTGTCTTTAGACGAGAACGAGTTTCCCTATCGCTAGGCTCGTTAAAACATAGCGATGGGCTTGCCCGAAGGGCAGGTTATAGAACAAGCATATGTTATCCTCCTCAAGCTTGATAAAAATAAAGAGGTACTGGTCAGCAATGACTGGGGAAAAATTGGGAGAACCTCACAGCTTTAATGGTAGCAAGTCGCTCTTGAACATGACACTTTGTCCTCCGTATCACATCGGGTTGGGTTGTTTCATTCACCAGTATCATCACCATGGTCCTCGCCACACCATCCACATTTGGGGTAATGCTACCAATCCATCGCATCAGTGTCGTTATATGTTCAAGAGATGTTGTTCTGCAAAGAGTCAACCGTGTCCCATCCACTGCCATACATTGTCCTTCATCCATTTCATGACCGCCACCCTGAATCATACATCACAGTTTGTTTTCACCTCATCACAATCACTAGCTCTATTCCGTGTCACTGATGTGGGAATCATTAAGGCCCTCCTCTAACGGATCGCTCCTTGTCGACATCAGCTCATTATCCAAGGAGTTGATCTAGGAACAACCCCTTCAGTACTTTGAAGCTTGCATGCCTCAATGGCAAGTTTCTCACTTCCGGCGACAGGTATACCTCAATGACCTTCGACCAGAAGATTTTGCATGGTGGTCGACGCCAAGTCCTTTATTCCCACCATGTGAATTGTACTGCCATACCTTGAGGGTCATCATCCTTATCGGTGATTCCTCTCGCGCTTGTTAACGGTTTACATCATTGACCGGTAATCAAGCGATGTCTTTCCATGTTCGACTTCAAGAAATTCTCACATGGATCGACTTGTACATCGAGTGAAGATCAGAAGAGATTGAAGACCCCGGATCTAGTTTCATCCATCCGGGCTGCGATATATATTCAGGATATAAAGACATTTGATATGTACATCATTGTAGCAGATGATCATCCTTCTCAAAGGATGATAATTTCAGCAGAGAATTATCAGTCTATCATCAGACGATCGTCTATGCTATGTACCAAAATGAAATTATAAAGCTGAGCATGGGAATGCCTGCCTTAGCTAGATCATGAAAAAGAATGAAAAATAATGTATTGTATTGTATCTTATTACAAGACAGTTCTCAGCAGATTGAATGAACTTCGGATCCTCCTAATAAAGCATTTCACCCGATAAACGACCTCATACTTTAGGGGGCATCTGTTATAGACAATTTTGTGCCTTGCAGCATCAGGCATGAATTGTCAATGATCCAAGGGATCCAAAGTCCCTAAACATGATGTTCCTACCCCTAGAGGAACAAGGTCAGCAAACCAACAGCTCTCAGATCAGTTCTCCACCTGAAAACACTAAAAAACAAGCAATCCTGAAATCAAAGCAGGTGCTCCACTAGGCTTCTGCGCTGAAACTCAACTCCTCCATGGTGTACCTACGTTGCAAAGCAGGTAGAACAAAGGCTACCTGCGCTGAGCGAGATGGGACAAGTGGAAAACTGAGTCATTGCTCTGGAATCTTCCAAAAATGACACTTGGATCAGGGATTTCGCCTTGTGATGAGTCAGAGGCTCTGTTTCTCCAAGTGGAAGCAAGGTTCTCCAAGTGGACTCAAGAACTGAAGATCAACTGAAGAGAGAGAGGACACAAGGCAGCTACACATCAGTTGCAAGCTGACTCATCCTTTCTCAATTCATCTATATATTGAGCTCTCTCCTATGAGCTCAGGAGGCTGGAATTTTGTGCAAAGTAATGATATGTTGTTGGTTTCACTATAGAACTATTGGGTGATTTCTTGAAGGAGGTGAAGAGGAGAAATTCTTTCTGCTGGGAGGTGTTGCTGGATTGGGGCCTTCAATGGTTGTAACACACTCAGAACTTTACTTCTTCTATTAATAAAAGCTATTGAGGTTCTTCTATATGCACTTGTTTCAATGATGTATTGTGATAATTGTATATTTGATTTATGCTAATCCTTGAATCAGTTATGATTGCATGCTTCTTGTAGTTTCCTTCTTTGTTATTTTGCAGGATCTCTTTGTAGCTGGGCCAGCAAAAGTGCAAGGAGCTGGGAGCAAGCAGCAAAGAGAAGAGTTTGGATTCGACATTAAGCGCAAGGCAACGGTTAGTGCATTTCTTCACTCTCTCTTGCTTTCATAAAGAAGTAAACCTTAAGTAGTTTTCTTTACAGTTGTTGCTGAGGTACTATCACCCTTAGAGTGGGATAGGGTCATCCGAGTCGGATACTTTTCCCTACAACACATAGGCAGCAGAGAAAGCCTCATAAAGGAGGTAAACTCATAAAAGAAGAGCCCAACAATCTAAAAGAATTGCAAGCTTGTCCATTAGCAGTGTCATGTTTTAGACACGTTGGATGTTATGAATTTTTTGAACTAGTAGAGAGGGTCCAGTTTCATCATGAGCTTGCTAGACTTTTTGTGGCTCACTTGAAAAACTATGAAGTGACTCTGGCTGGAGTAACTTTCACAATATCACCATCTATTATTTCAGAGGGCCAACAGATATAACCAAATGATAAGGCACATGGCCTATCACTACAGGACCGATAATAAAATTTGCAACATGAGAATTAAGAGGATGAAAGGTAGGTTGAAGAGAGCCTTAGAGGACAAGAAAGAGGAAGATAGACTCAAAATGTTGGCTGAAGCCTCCTTGGCCAACCAAAGCACTTGATGGTGGTGCTCCATGCGAAATTTGGGCAAATTTTTAGGAGTTTTGGTCTTTTTGAAAATATTAAATTCTTAACAGAAAATTTGCCTAGAAGTGCAACACCACTAGCGCTGCGCTTTTTCCTAGAGCATCTAATGGAGAAAAGGTTGGAATTTTTGAATTCAGAATGATGAGGACATGCACCCTGGAAATTTTCAGAAGTTTTGAAGCAGATATGGTCCACCAAAAGGTCCAAAAACTACCCAAAAATGACATTTCTGCCTTTTTTTGGACACACAGAAGCAGTATTGGGAAATTCAACTTTTGAGAGGGCAAATGACCTCCAAATTCAAAAATTCTAGGTGTTCCAGAAACTAGACTTGAATACCTTTCCAATGAGATATCATGAGCTCAATTTGGATAAGGGAAAGGCTTCCAAAATAAGGTGGAAAGCGGCACTGCGTTTAGGACCAGTGGCACTGCGCTTAGGGCCATTTTGCTCACGGAGCCAAAGTTCGCCTGTTTTGACTATGAATTTGATTTCTCTCTCCTCATCGATGATTTCAATTATGTAATTGATGACATGGCATGTAAATGTAATGGTAAAACAATGTTAGAGGGTAGATTCATTAGTTAGAGGTGGTTTTGGGGCAAATGAATCAATTTCCCCTCTTTTAGAGGCAAGTTGTTTGATTGCCTATATTCCAGTTCTTTGTTGGGAAATGATTGAAACAACCCCTCTTCTCATTGATTCGACCCCTGAATGTCAGGATGAGTAGTTTAGATGTCTATATTATGTGTTTTCTTGGTCATTTGGGGGGGTTGGATTCAGCTGGATACTCATGTATTGAACACTTATCATTTTGTAGCAGTTGTGGCAGGAAACTAATAATGTTGCAACTATTTTTATGGGATACATGTGGTATGGCCTTCAACATGTGTTTCTTCTTCTATTAATATGTTCTCATGTTATTAATGTATGCATATTTCATATAATTACTTCTGATTGGTTGTTTTCAAGTCAGATAGGTGGAATACATTAGGTTTTAATGCTCTGCCTTGGGAAAACACCAATATTTCATGTTTTCTTCTGTTTAGGAAGGATTCTTGACTTGCTCAGGTCCTTCTTAGCTCCTCACCAGTCTAGCCTTTCACCCCATCAAGCTTTAAGGTGTTGAAGATCATACCTACCTTGCCCCATAGAATCCCCTGCAATTTTGACTTAGTTTCCCAGACCCAAATTGCCCAGCTCCTCCTGATCTAGCAAAAACACCAACAAATTCAATCAAAACCCTTGAGCTACTATACCTAGCATAAAATCTTGTTCTTGATCCAGTCATCTTGACTAAGATCCATAAGGAGAGAGCCCTCTCCCAACCTAGTAGGGCTAGCTACTAGGTTAAGTGTGGTTTGTGGTTACCCTAGAATTGCCTCCCTTCAGCGTGAGGTCAATCTAGGTGATAACACTTTGCAAAGCCCTAAATTAATTTTCAATAAAAATCACTTTAAAATCTTCTAAAAGAATCTCCAACTTTTACAAAATAACAACCCTTTGGAATAAAGTATATGCTCGAACTTTTTAATCTTGACTTTCTAATAACCTTCAACCTCGAATAAAAACCTTTTCTTCAAATCATTGTGGAAACGTTTTAAAAAATTACATGGGCGTTTAAACCTTATGTCAAGGAACTTTAAAAACCTTTTGACTTTTCAAAAATAATAATTTATGTATGCTTTTAATTTTCAAACCTTCTTCGGTGGCTTATTCAGTTACGCTTGGACCCTCACGCTACAATTATACAAATCAACTTGTGGATCGCCACTCCAGCGGTTGCTAACGAAGGTGGCTATGACACCTTTGTCGACTTCAACGACGATAGGATTCATGATGGTGGCAGAGGACCCTGGTGGCTCTCACCTCTACCACACTTGCGATGGTGGTTGATAGCAGCTGCAGCGGCTCACAATTCCCCCAATAGATAATAAACAATTAATTTTCTTTGCAGACTACGGCTGCACATTTCCAATATTCGGGTTTTGAAACCTTTGGCTTAACTTCACTTTGAAACTAATTTGTTGGAAACGAAAAGGAGACAAAACACAAATTTCATACACAAAAAACATGAGTTGCGGCTCTTCTATTGATCACACAAAACATGATTCTTATAATGAACCTGGTGAAGGGTATTTATCCTTTTCCAACTATCTACTTGCCTTGACATGCAACCACACACTAAAAGTTGTCTATCACTTAACTCGACTTGACTCAACACTCAAATATGGACTGCACTCATCCATTACTCATATTGAATCAACGCTCATTTAACTAACTCTCTAATTCTAACTAACTCGACATGCGAGAGTAATTACAATTTCTAACATTAATAAAATTTGTAGCACTAGCCCCAAGGGTTAGCTCAATTAGTCGAATCGCCGTTGTTAAGTACCTCATCGATCACAAGGTCACGGGGTCAATTCTCCTTGACAGCCTTGGGATTAGGCCCCGCTAGTTTGGCTGACGGGCTTTAAACGATTCGCTTCAGGGTTGATCTTCCGAGCTTTTTGAGATTGCTCTGCCCGGATTTTCTGTGGATGTAGCGACCACCCCGTGAACCACCCATAAAAAAAACATTTTTAATACTCAAATTATACAAACTACATAATTCAAACTTGTCATTGTGAAATATTCATATTGAATTTTGTATAGAATTAACTAGAAAATATTCTCAATCAAAAAAACCTAACCAAGAATAGAATTAAAATACACGAACCAAGAAAAGAAATTGAAATACACGGAGAATGATTGATATTAATGACAATGCACTACTCGTCTTCTTTTTCTTTAAATATTGACAGACGTATTTATAAAGTGAAATTGTTATTTGCAGAGGGTATATGGCACCAGAGTATGCCATGCATGGGCAACTGTCTGATAAAGTTGATGTATATAGTTTTGGGATTCTTCTTCTGGAACTTATCAGTGGAAAAAGGAACATGGATTTTAATTTACCACCTGAAATGCAGATCCATTATACTTTTATAATGGGTAAGCTAACGTTTCCATTAAATTTCCAATTCACAGCATCCACGTTATCCGGACCATGTTATTTTGTTGCTTCATAGATCATTTATCCAAGTTATGCAATCCTGATCTGTTTTGACATGACTATAGTGTTGTCCGAGAATTACTTTCTACAATTCATCATAAACTAATGGTAGATCTTACTCATCCTGTATAATTTTTCTCAATTTCACGATATGTTGTGATTATGTAGACATGGGGATTATATACAGGATGAAATATTGACGCCATTGTTGATCCCGTAATAAATGAAACCTGTGTTAATTAGACAGAAGTATTGAGATGCATCCATGTTGCATTGCTATGTACACAAGATGACCCATTACTTTGTTCATCAACATCTACAGTGAAATGCTTTCAACGGGGACTATAATGTTACCAGATCCTACGAAACCTGCTTTTGTGAGCTCTATAGCTACTTCCAACAATCCTGGTTCTTCACATCATGGATCGTCACATACATCTGCATCATCTTGATCGCACACTCTGCTAGCATCCAACGTGAATGTTTCAATTTCTGAGTTGGAACCTAGGTAAAGGTTGACTTGTCAACCTGATTTATTCATGGTTTTTGTGGATACAAGTTTAAGAAGGGCTGCATCGCAGCAAGTCCCTGCCATGCGGGAGCTTCAAGAAAATGCATCTGTATGAGAAAGGAGTAGCCAAATACAATCTAAGACCAGCAAACAATCAAATTTTAAATCCATGTATTATGTGTAATACAATCTAAGGATAACAGACAGTTGGGCTTTAAGACCAATGACCAACAGATAGTCAGCTTTTAAATTCACGTATTTTGTGTAACATTCTTAGTGTCATGTGACTTAGTTCCATGGGAATCAAAATAGTGACCTGCACAAAAATCAGCCATGGCACTGACTTAGAACAATATGTAGGTCGTAAAAGTATGTTTGTGTAGAGTATCCTCAAAGCAACGAATGTAGTTGAAATGCAAAGTAGAGAAAGCAACCAGAGTGATAGTAGTTAAATCCGTCGGCATGATTGGTAGAATAATGTTCAATTGAGCAAAGAGGGAGAAGATGGTGAAAGAGCCTACAAGCCATCCTCCCATGCCCATGACCTATTCTGTTTACTGGACTCACCATGGATACCTAGTTAGTTCTATATGAGACCAACAAACAATCAAATTTTAAATCCATGTATTCTGTGTAATACAATCTAAGGCTAACAGACAATTGGGCTTTAAGACAAATGACCAAGTGATAGTCGGCTTTTAAATTCATGTATTTTGTGTAATATTCTTAGTGTCATGTGACTTAGTTCCATGGGAATCAAAGCAGTGACCTGCACAAAAATCAGCCATAGCACTGACTTAGAACAATATGTAGGTCGTAAAAGTATGTTTGTGTAGAGTATCCTCAAAGCAACGAATGTAGTTGAAATGCAAAGTATAGTAGTAGAGAAAGCAGCCAGAGTGATAGTAGTTAAATCCATCGGCATGGTTGGTAGAATAATGTTCAATTGAGCAAAGAGGGAGAAGGTGGTGAAAGAGCCTACAGGCCATCCTCCCATGCCCATAACCTATTCTGTTTACTGGAATCACCATGGATACCTACTTAGTTCTATATGAGACCAACAAACAATCAAATTTTAAATCCATGTATTCTGTGTAATACAATCTAAGGCTAACAGACAGTTGGGCTTGAAGACCAATGACCAACAGATAGTCAGCTTTTAAATTCATTTATTTTGTGTAATATTCTTAGTGTCATGTGACTTAGTTCCATGGGAATCAAAGCAGTGACCTGAACAAAAATCAGCCATAGCACTGACTTAGAACAATATGTAGGTCGTAAAATTATGTTTGTGTAGAGTATCCTCAAAGCAACGAATGTAGTTGAAATGCAAAGTAGAGAAAGCAGCCAGAGTGAGAGTAGTAGAGAAAGCAGCCAGAGTGATAGTAGTTAAATCCATCTGCATGATTGCTAGAATAATGTTTAATTGAGCAAAGAGGGAGAAGGTGGTGAAAGAGCCTACAGGCCATCCTCCCATGCGCATGACCTATTCTGTTTACTGGACTCACCATGGATACCTACTTAGTTCTATATATTGATTTAGAGATGTATAGATTGAGAGAGATTTCTATCTTTAGAGATCTCTGCAATATTTTCTTTAGGGTTTGAGAAATCATATTGGAGACAACAAATATTCAATTTTTTAATCAAGAGATCCTGTCTTTCAAAATAAGGAACATCTCTTAACAATGGCAAATTTGTAGTGGGGCTTAGACTACCATTGGAAGAATGTTCAGATTAAGCATTAGTCACATCATTCTCTTTGATTGGAGATGTCAATGGGGCAACTACAAAGTTCAGTGCCACGACAAAAGGTTTGTTCCCTGGGTCATGATTTATGGCCTCTAGCAACTTTGGTCTGCCAACTGATGGCTATATGGCATCATCATTCAAACATTTCAATCCATTTTTCACAGGTGCAACTGCTTGATCTATGGACGCAGATGAACGCACATCCACCGCTTTCACTGGTGGTGGTGTTGTTACATTCGTTCCATTGCTCTCAGACTTTAAGGGCTTGCGGTACAACCGCCTGCCCATTAGTTTGGCAAACATCTCTAAAGAAGCTTTAGGCCCCTATTTCTCTGTTCCAAAACTGACTCCTTGAAATCCTTCACAAGCTGACAAATCTCAGCTCATAAGAATATACCACTAGACACAATATTCAACAAGCAGCTTCAGCGACTAATCATTATATGGTTTTTGTGTTGCCTCAGATGTAGACATGGGGATCTTTCTCTTTGTTCGCAAGCCATTGCTTGTTTCTATGTCTTGTGTATCCTTAGAACCAATTTACAAGCATATAAATTTCACTAAAAAACATACTTCAGCAGAGAATTACCATTTCCAAGTCTAATACACTAATAATTCTATGGCTTTGCTACAATCATGAGATTTTGTAAACATACAGATCTTTGATCTTAATTTAGGAAAATAACACGCGCATAATGTAGCCACTCCTAATGGTCATGATCGAAACCAAAGGCCAAGTAGCATGCACTCCAGGAGCTATGATAGTCTAATGAATCTGGTTAGCCTGAAAGCATGGGAAAATCACAGTATAAAAGGCCATGATGAGCACGATCAGGTCGAGGTCGAAGCCACAACTAGCTTCAAAATAAAATATAAAGCCTGCAAGCCAGCTTATCCATTTCATCACAGAAAGGGCGAGAAATAAATTCTGGCATATCTACTGGATCATAGAAAGCAGCCTTGAAAAATCACAGTCCAAAATCTACATGCCACCTTAAGTAACCATATTCATTTCATCATAGAAATTTGAAGAAGACATTCTAACATGTGTTGAATTGTAGAAGGTAGCCTTGGTGAATTGTAGAAGGCAGCCCTCGCGAGTAGAAGCGAAAGACCACCTCTATGGTACTTGTGGTGCAATAAATGGGCGAGGAAGACATTCTAACATATTCACTAATTGGATATAGATGCAATCTATAAGTGACACTCTTGCTTGAAAGGAATGAGCATGCTTGCCTAAAAGAGCGACAAAACTAAGCCCTCATCTTGCAAAAAGAATGCTGGAAGATGCAACCATACCATGTAGCTCAGAGCTAATCTAGAGATCTAAAGTCTTTAAATTCCATAGATGTGTGTTCAATGCACAACGACAACTAGAGGTGAAAAGAATACACAGCCAAAAAGACACGAAAGAGTGAAGACTATTCACGACAATTGCCAATTCAACAAATTAATGATTATGTGAAATGGTTAATAGAAAGAACCACTCCGAAGAACAATCCCTTAGAGCCACAACTAGAAAAGGTCATCCACAAGCCTATTGTGCCAACTCAGGAGATGTTGCAACATCTATTGAAGTTTTGGGCTTGCAGAAAGTACCAGCAATGACAGATAAAACTGCTTGAATTTGAATTTGGGTGCTTTAGGAAAACTAGCATCTAGTTGAAACATATTCATCCCATGACCTATTCATTCATCGATAAACTTGAAACATAAAAATAAAATTAATAAACTTGAAAAAATAAATAAAAGTAAAGGTAAATTATATCATGTCATGTCGTTCTCCTACTAACTACAATTAGTATGTTACCGTATGCCCATTGCATAAAATGGAAGAATTACATCTATAACTTATATTTCCCCCTATCTCTTAGTAGTGGAAGAAACAGGGAATCACCCATAAGTGCATGTGGCCTACAGGCTAGTTTCTCTTAAGGCGTAAAAGGTTGCACTTATCTCAAATGCTAGTGTCTCCATGGAACTTCAACTTATATAACACCTACCTCTATTATAACCGGTCTATTGGCTTGAAAGGGGACTTCTCTCATAAACGTTTTGGGATGGGTGAGAAGAAGTAATGGAAGAATTACATCTATAACTTCTATTTCCCCCTATCTCTTAGTAGTGGAAGAAACCGGGAATCACCCATAAGTGCATGTGGACTACAGGCTAGTTTCTCTTAAGGCGGAAAAGGCCGCACTCGTCTCAAATGCTAGTGTCTCCATGGAACTTCAACTTATATAACACCTACCTCTATTATAACCGGTCTGTTGGCTTGAAAGGGGACTTCTCTCATAAAAATTTTGGAATGGGCGAGAAGAAGTTAGGGGGACTGATGATGGGTGCTATCTACGTCTTTATTGCTGCACATGCTCTATGGGGTTAGAACCTATGCTTCTGACATTCCCATTAATCCTGGTATAGAGACTACCTATTGCCTATGTTTCTCTTATTCAGTGCATATGTGGCCGTGTGAATATGATGAACATATGACCAGCCAGCTCAAGAAGCCCATTCAACCTAATATCAATTGAATCCATCCATAATTATGTTCATATTACAAATTACAATGACAAGGGTAAACGTAGATACATGATATTGTATATCGATGTTATGATAGAGCTACTCACTTTGGCATTGAGCAGATTGGGCCACCCCACTGATACACTTGAAGTGATTAATCCTCCCAATTTAAGGGCAATGAAACTAAATCTATAATGGATTTCAGAGATCTGTGGTTTGTGTTATTTGAATTTTTGATTGGAGAACCCACAGTAATGGAGTTTTTACACCAACGTTTCGAATCCCAAATGGGATCCATCATCAGGGAAAAGAGAAAGATGATGAGAGAAAGATCATCATCCACCTGTGTTTAGTAGTTAGGGCTAGTAGTACTTGAACTCAACAAACCTTCAAATTGAATGTGAAGAAATTAAAATATAAAATCTTGTACAATTTTAACCAGAATGAATCAAGCCAACACCACATCTGAAAGGAAATATACAAATATGACAATAAAAAATAGGAATGCTTCAAAAATGGAATTTGAAAATTCAATTA
This sequence comes from Pinus tabuliformis, assembly GCA_031772625.1. NCBI lineage: Eukaryota > Viridiplantae > Streptophyta > Pinopsida > Pinales > Pinaceae > Pinus > Pinus tabuliformis. The sequence goes on along the minus strand of CM062806.1, from coordinate 725,636,042 downwards.
CAAACTTGGAAACGTGAGAAATTGAGGCAGCGGCCTATCTGCCGAAATAGAGGTACGATGAAAGACTGGAATGCATAAGATTTTGTTATTTCTATAGCTTCCTCCTGTTCTCCCAGGAACAAAACTTCCTTTTGGATATTTGTGACATGCCAATACCTTAGTAGACCCCTAATAACAATATCCACTAATGTTCCTCTTTTAGAGGTAATGCAAAACCATTTATTATTGTACCCAGAATTTCCAATAGCTCACTAATGCCATTGTGTCTCTCAGTTTCATAAATAAACCGATAGAATGTGTTGTTAATTGCTTTATGTATAAATGGTCGATGCATCATATATTTTCCATAAATGTGATGCAATATATTTTTTGCATACTCTCTCTCTTTAGGGTCTTCAAAATCAAATAGGTTGAGCTATTGCTATACAAAGAAGCAGTCTATATACCTCTTGGCTAATCTGGGATTTGTATCTGTAGAAATTATATATTGCAACAAGAGTTCATACACTATCTGCAAATGTGGCCATGCACGATCCATATTTTCATGTCCAAGATGGAGGCAAGGAACGAAAAAGATTTGAAGTAAACATTTTGGCAACCTCCCCCTGAACTCTTTCTATGAGTGTGCCTGCTCCATACTAAACATAGTCAACAAGCTCTAGTAAGGTTTGCTGCTTGATCTCGTTCTCTGCAATATTTTCTTTAGGGTTTGAGAAATCATATTGGAGACAACAAATATTCAATTTTTTAATCAAGAGATACTGTCTTTCAAAATAAGGAACATCTCTCAACAATGGCAAATTTGCAGTGGGGCTTAGACTACCATTGGAAGAATGTTCATAGTTGAAATGAAAGCCTTTGTCCTAAAAAAAAACGCAGTTCTATCATTTCAAAAGCAAATCTCGCTAATATTTTGACCTCCCTACTAATTCGGCCGCAATATTGCTACAATGAAGTGAATTTAGACCTCGATAAACTAATTTGACCGCAATATTGCTAGAACAAAGTGAATTTCTGCATTATTTCATGTATTTTATGCATTCTAGAGGTATTCAGAATGTTTAGATGGTGGAATATTGCTTGACATCTGGAGATTACACCACACAATTTCCAAATGGAGTGACATCACAAAATTCAAGTCAACAATAAATTGCTCACATTACCAACATCGAACTATCCATAAGAAAATGGTCTTTAAATGGAAAATGGTATCCAAGAATTATTTGCCTCACCCAAATGTTCCTTTAACTGACTTGCACAAGAAGGGTATAGAAGCCCCTGCGTGCATGTTGCTAGCCCAAAATCATACAACCGCAATAGAAATTTTCACATGAGCACTATATACCAAAGATCTGAACATTATTGAATGTGGAATCCATATGCAAGTTGCATAAAAAATAGATCTTCTGAACATTATTGAATGTAGAATCCATATGCAGATTGTAACAGAAATAGATCTGACCAATACATGGTTTCTCACCAGTATATGAAAACTAACTGTTACATTACCTTAGCTGTTTTCAAAGAGGATAAAAGAATCTTTGAGGGTTTGATATCTCTATGTAGGACGCATTTTTGAGTACCATGATGCAAATAATCCACAGCCTTGGCAATTCCTACTGCGACTCGAAACCTGGCTGACCAGGACAGAGAGCCCTTCCCTTTCGTTTTATTTTCTGCATTTTCACATCAAATCATCAGTAATCAGACTTCTTATTCTCAGACCAACAGAAAATAAAATGCCCAAAAGAATATGAATTCTAGACATAACAGGAGCATGAAAATGGTATGACAAACTTCTACCGTTAAACAATAAGCAACTTTCTTTCTTTTCATTCCAACAGAAATAAATGCCCAAAAGAAGAATAACTACAGGTATAACAGTACCATGAAGATGGTAATCCGAACCATCAAAACACTCATCAAAGTTGTTTATTTTCAGCTCAACAGAAACTAAAATTCCCAAAAGAAGAGTAATTACATATAGGACAATAACACATGAAGATGGTATTCCAAACTTTAAAAACACCAGTAATCATAGTTCTTATGTTCAGTCCAACAGAGAATAAAAAACCCAAAAGAATAATAATAAAGACAGATATAACAATACCATGAAGATATGAACTTGTAGACCAGAGAAAGGCATAGGCGATCAATGCAGTAACCTAACAAAGGAACCACATGACGATTCTTCAAACTGGCAGCAATGTGAAGCTCTCTATAGGACAATACCACATGAAGATGGTATTCCAAACTTTAAAAACACCAATAATCATAGTTCTTATGTTCAGTCCAATAGAGAATAAAAAGCCCAAAAGAATAATAATAAAGACAGATATAAAAATACCATGAAGATGGTATTCCAAGCTTCCACCAGATATGAACTTGTAGACCAGAGAAAGGCCTAGGCGATCAATGCAGTAACCTAACAAAGGGACCACATGACGATTCTTCAAACTGCCAGCAATGTGAAGCTCTCTGCAGAATTCCTTGCCTGATTATTTATCATCACACTCCAGCCTTTTCACAACAATTAGTTTCCCAAACCTTAGCTTGCCTTTGTAAACGCAACTGTGAGCTCCCCTCCCCAACAATTTGTGTATGTCCATTAAAAAATTATCATAATCAAGATAACACCAAACAAGAAGAACAATATACAGAATTTGAAGCATCCATACTAAGCATCAACTTCTATAGGCATCCCATTGAAGCAAAATCATAGACTGGTACATAAATAAAACTAGTGAAGCAAGAGCAATAAGAAAACAGTATAAATTAGCAGATGAAAAGAAAATGTTACGTTCCACAACGATTACAAAATAAGCAGAAATTTGAAAACCACTACAATAGAACACCAATTTAGAAAATGAACCACGTTTTCGAACAGGTCAACAATATATGCAACATAAGTTGCAAAGACATGGACTCCACCGCGGAATGAACGAGGCCAAGGTAGGAATGAACGAGGCGAAGGAATGAACAAGGCCAAGGTAGGAATGAACAAGACCGAGGTTAAGGAGGGCACGAGGCTGAAGTTAAGGATGACAGAGTTTTGATAAATGGAACGATGAGACACATGGCCTCCATGGTAGGTCCCACATAGTGTTTTGTGTAGGACGATGAATATGCTATGTGGTAGCGGTAATTTATAAAATTTACATTTTCACGCAATACACGTGCCTCCTGCCTCACTGAGAGGTGTAACTAGAGACCAATTACCTTGAAGAAACTCAATTGCCAAACACAACACAAACACTTCTTCAATTGCCAAACACAAACACATATTTTTTCAATGGATGGACTGGGAAATCTAACCGAGCTCACCACCAGAGGTATAGCTAAAGAACTAGTGCCTAACATAGTATTTCGCTACAGTTGCTTTCCTTTTCTTTCCTGCGGCAGAAGATTCATTCTAGTTAGCTACAGAGGATCACTCTGGGGGCTTTAAGGAGGAAGAAGACGCGCCGGCAGACCTGGTGGCCATTCTGCTCATGAAGGTTGGTAGGCGCTGAGCTAGTTCAAGCAGGTATCTACAATCCAACGGACATATCAGAAGGCATTCAGTAATTAAACTCCCTGTCGCGCACCAGCCAAGCCATTGATCAGCGCTTTAGACATTATGTCTATTAACAGAATAAATGAAAAGGGGCCCGAAATTCAGTGCCTTGACATTTGATAGCTATTTATAAATAGTTTGAAAAATGAGATGAACGTACCTCAAGAGGCAAGAACTTCGGATAAAATGCTGGATGATAAAAGGATTTGGAAGGTAGAGGCATGTTACTAATCTTGCGTAGCGTAAGCCTATTCCGGCAACCGGAAACCAATAGACAGCGTTTCACAGAGGATGGACTGGGAGTATCCATGGCCGTGCCTCATGTCTCACCATCCCAATAAACCCTGCACTGCGGGAGGGAGTTAAAAGCTTAGGTTTGTGCCGGGATAAATCGATTGTATTGCCATTTGATAGTTATTTATAAACAGTTTGGAAACTGATATGTACGTACCTCAAGAGGCAAAAACTGCGGTTAGAACGCTGGATGACAAAAGGATTTGAAAGGTAGCAGCCTCGCTTCCAGTGCTTCTGTCTTCCGGTCTCTACTTCTCGGTAAACTCTGTGTATTTTATTTCCTTGCCTGTGATTATTCCCCTACTAATCATTCCCCTTATCTGTATTTTGTACTATGCATGCACCATATCTTGATATATAATGAAGCTGTCGCATCTCTTGACTCTGTTTTTGTACTGGCCCAAACACCTGTTCGAGAAGGGTTTTGCCACAGAGAAAGGGGCATGATAGCCCAAACTCCAGAAAAATGACGCAGGGGCTTCGTAGCCTGGAGGACTTGCATGGTTATTTGAAAGGAGGTCATTTCCGAGAGTTGGTGGCCATTACCAGTTTTCTCTGCCAATTGCCAAGAGATCCAGATCCAGATCCAGATCTGGCAAAGATCCAGATCCAAAGCCAGATAAAGATCTTGAAAGCCACGCTCATATTCATTCAGGCCACCTGTCTGTTTTCCACCTGAACATGTTTGTTTGTTCCTGTTCAGAGAGGTTGTTGGCAACGGGTATGGCACCCTGCGACGACTGTTCCTGTTCAGAGAGGTTGTTGGTAGCGCACCCTGGGGCGACTGTTCCTATTCAAACAGGTTGTTGGCAGTCTGACTGTTCTTGTTCAGAGAGGTTGTTGGCAGTGGCTGTGGCACCCTGGGGTCACTGAAGAAATTTTTGCAGCAGAAGGCAGATTCTGGTGCGCAAGGGGTGCGACGTCTTTGTTGTTGTTCACAGTGGGCCAACCGGAGCTCTCCTCAACTGGACCTATGACCGGATCCTCCTCAGTAGACCACATAATTTCAATATCAGCTGGAATAAGGAAGAAGTACAGCAATGAAGCTTTTGCATTCACATCAATGGAAGAATGTAAATCTAAGCGTCGTTTAGCAATGCTCAAGAAGTTGTAGCCCTTCTCTCGCCACGCGGCAGGCTACCTATCTTCCCATCTTCATGCAGCAACCCTGTATGTCCCAGTATAATGTTCCAGTTTAAAGGCCTAGCAATGTCCCAAGCATTAAATGCCTAGCAATAATGCTAGCATTAAGCAGATGTTTTAAACTGCCTCTAACATTGATGGTAGAAAATTGAATATAACCTATGTTTTTTCCTCCCCGCCTCGGGAAGAGGCCAAATAACACGGTAAATTGCCATGTACTAAAAAACTTTCAATATACTCCATCAACTGCCATTAAGAAACAGCTCACAAGCAGGTTAACTAATGCTAGCATCGAGGTTTTCGATTACTATAGTCCCTGGCCATTGCCAGATTGCAGGGACTAATAAGGCGATTATAAGTAACGAGGTTATCGTTGAAACAAGTGTAGTGCGTTGATCTAGTGTAAGAATTCAGTTTAAAAACATAAATTTCATACTAATTTTTTTAATCAAAACCTAATGTAATGTTTTTCATATTTTTAAATGTAAAATTTTTTTTTTTTTTAGGATTATAAATGAAACATGTTGATATATTTTTATCTTTACCTTTATATTAATTAATAGAATTTTAAATATCAATCTTTTATTTGTTTCTAAATGTATATATAATTTTTATTTATTATAATTATAAAATTATCATACAAATAAAAAATAACAAAGGATTACGTTATATTATTTAATTTTCAATGTATAATAAAATATTATTTAAAATTATTGCAACTTATTTGAGGGATAATGTGTAGATGTAATGTAAGAAAGTTCGTAAATATTCTTATATGTCCATTTAATATGTTGAATTCCAATGGGGGGAATTGAACAGGTGACTTTACATTAAGGAAAATAAAATAATGATTATGTAACAATATTTAAATTTAATTATTGAGGACATAAACTTACATTACAAAAATGTGTTTGACCATGGATATTCACGTCTACTTTTCTTTGTTACAATATGTGTCTCATCAATAAAACATGTCCAAAAACCATCTCTCATTTCACACTCAAAATATTTTATAAATATTTTATTTGAATTTAGTTTTATACTTTTTTTTATTAGATTTAAAAGAAAAAATATTATAATTACTTTTGAGATATATCTACATCTCTATCAAATGAGAATATAGTAGCTACAAATTAAGATCTTTCTCACCATACAAATTAAAATAATAATTTTGTAATTGTATTTAAATTTCATTAATAAACAAAAAAAACTTAATACTTACAATACAACAAGAGTTTTAACCATGAATATTCACCACCACCTTACCATAGATATTATCCATACCATACCATGAATAAATATGATGGTTCATCAATACCACATACCCAAAGCATCATCCTTCAATACTTACAATTAACAACTCTTTTAACCATTGATACTCACCCCACTTTACCATGGATATTATTAACCATACCATACCATGACTCATCAATACCACATGCCCAAAATCCATCTCTCATTTCACAATCAAAATATTTTATAAATGAAAATTTTAAATTAATTTTATTACATTTTTGGGCCAAGAGACACTCTCCATCCTAGTATGGAAGAATGTCTTGTTATATTATGTTATCTAACATTGAGTTGTAATGTCTAGTTATAATAGGTTATCTAACATTACAAAAAATAATAATTATTAATTAAAACATTTTGACTCAGTGAAATTATATAAAAATACAAATAAAAATAAAAATAAAAATAATTAATAATTAAACCAACCTCGATCCATCTTAAGTCTGAATTTATCAAGCTCCGAGAGGGATGAAATTTCTTGAGGTGCAAACCTTTCTTCAAGTTTTGCACTTAGAAAAGAGGTTTGCACCTTGAGATATTTGATACCTAGATTTGATCCCTCTGTGCGCTTGATAGATCCAGAGTTAAGATGGATCTAGGATGGTTATTATTTTCATTTTATAATAAAAGTTATAATTTTTTATTGCAACAAAATTTTATATATTTTTATGGATACATATTTATATATTCAATATGAAAGTATACATATAATAGGAGTTAAATTTCGATGGGGCTGATCCAATCATTCCTCCAACCATTTCATGATATATATATATATATATATATATATATATATATATATATATATATATATATATATATATATATATATATATATATATATAAGAAAAAAACATAAGAAGAAACAAATCGACGCCTTGATATTAAGTCACTTCGATGTTACATGATGTAAATAAAAAATTCTTAGATGATTCAAATGAAAAGACATCCTTGGTCAAAGGGTCAAAACATAATTAGAGCCTATATAACAATAATAATGTAAGGACACGTAGTTTTCATTCTCTATTAATTAATTACGATTTTTCTTTTTGGTAAAAAATAATGAAATGGCCCAACAATAACAATAGTGGTCTTTTATGGGACACAACAATAACAATATAGGGTCTGCACTAGTATTATAGGGACCTAACATGCCCCTCTCCTTCAAAAAAGTGTCGTCCTCAATGCTTGAGTAGTTCTGGATGCTTTTGTATAAAATACTTATCCTCCCATGTGCAACCTTTAGTAGGTAAGTTCTTCCATTTAATGAGATACTCTAAAATTGATTGATTTCATAGCTACTAGATTCTTGTTTCCATTATATAATTTTTGAGATCTAAAGTGACCCCCCTAAGGAATATTATAAAATAATAAACTAAGATTAGATTACCTTATCAAGTTTTGGAGTGAAAAAAGAAAAAACTACTTTTTCAACTTATCTCTTTGCGATTTTACTCAAATTTCGAGCGGGGGTACTCGTTAGATGCATAATTTAATTTTCTATCCAAAGAATACTCATGTTACATATTTTTTATGGACCCTACAACATGAAAAATGTGAAATATATGAAAAAACATTATTGCAATCACATTTTTCATGTATTTCACATTTTTCGCATAGTAGGGTCCATCGAAAGTATGAAATATGGATACTTCTTGGATACAAAATTAAATTTTTCATCCAACGAGTGATCCCGCTCGAAATTTGAGTAAAATCATAGGGAGATAAGTTGAAAATATGAGTTAAAAGCTAGTTTTTTTCTTTTCTTTCTTTTTACCTTTTTACTCCAAAAATGGTGAACCATCCACCACGATTGACATCGTCATATTGAAACCTATTGCTTCTAAGTAAAAAGTTGTTTTTTATTACACAATTTTGTTTTGAGGTTCATTTTTTACCTCTAAATTTATCTAATGCATGATTTCTTTAATATCTAATATAAAATTTTCTTCCTCGTCAAGTCTTGACAATATAGCTTGTACTAGAATCTTGTCACCTATAACTTTATTTAAGTATGAAACATGGAAAACTAGGTGTAATCGTGAAGATGTAGGGAACTCCAATTTGCATGTCATAGTACTAATCTTTTGCAACACCTTATAAGGTCCATATATAGTACTTGTGTGATAATTTATTATCCTTCTTAGCTTGCTTGATGGACATTTGTTTCTATGGTTGTTGCAGTAAAAATACTCAGTTTCCCATGTCAAATATTCTTTCACTACAATGTTGATATGCTTTTTGTTTCATTCGATTATGCACCAGAGTCAAGTTATCCTTTAAGAGTTGTAGAGATTTTTGTTGATGCTCTATGTGAACTTCCGTTTCTTGAACTTTAGAATTTTTTTTCTTAGAGATGATGTGATGGACGTTGGATGATACCCATTGAAATAATAAGTATTGGACTATTCAATTCATATTACCCCATGGTTGAATTGATATTATGGCATTTCCTTGATCAAATTATGTTTTCTCCAAATGCAACCATAACATCACACTCTTGTGTTGGATATAGAAAGAAATTCAAATCCTTTGCTATATTATAATGAATAATATTATGGCTATTACCCAACTTAATCAACAATATGTTTTTTCTTGCTATATCCTTCTATCTTGAGAGTTTGAGGAGTGATAATTCCCAAAAATCCATTACAATATATGGTTGGATTTCTTTCTTGTTTTTAGACCCCTTGGGTTGGTTCATGGTGTATATCTTGTCCTTTTGATGTTTCTTGTTCCTTTTCTTCCTCCTCTTCACAATCTATATAAAATAATTTATTCTCAACACAGTTATGACATTTAGTGTGTTTGTTATCATAACTATACCAAATCCTTTTTTCTCCTTTTTCCCTCTAGTTGTTGTGGTGTCAACCTTGTAGGTTGTGGGATCCTAGGAGAAGTAAAACTTCCATATTTATGGTTGTGAGCTGGAGACGTCCTTGTTGCCATATTTTTTCTTTCAACATTTCTTGCCACCCTGAATGCATTCTCCAATGACTTAGGTTTTCAAAGGAAAACCTCATGTTGAATGTTATTCCTTAAATTCCCTATGAAGGCATTATTCAAATTCTCCTCTGGAATATTAGTTGCCTTGATATTCAATATTTGGAGTTATGGGTGTGTTGGGACTCACAATTGACCTATTTTTGACCTTATCTTTTGCCGTATAATTACCCTTTTGCAGTCATAAGTGAAAGCTTTTATTTTATAATGACATATTAACCCCAAGGTATGAAGTAACCTTCCGCATGTCTATGTTTAATTGTAGCTTTATTTTGTATTCGTGAATATATTTATACTTATCCTTGGAAACGCTGACTAAATTGTCAAACAATTGTCTTAAAGCTTGCAGGAGTTATAATGAATAGTTGCTGTAACATTAAAAACAGCAACTACGCAGTTGCTGCAACACCAGAAACAGCAACTACGCAGTTGCTGCAACACCAGAAACATCAACTACACAGTTGCTGCAACACTAGCAACAACAATTACCTAAAGCAAGCTATTTTGTAACAGCCACGAACAACAGATGGCAGCTATCTAGAGAATCGTGACGTGGCATAATCAATCGGAAGTCTAAAGAAAGAAGAACACAGTCAGCATGAACAGCATGGGGAAATGGCGAAGGAATATGAAGATCCTGAGAAGACCGTCAAAGTCAGTTACCCGCTGTGTAACAGCTAAAGCTCAAGAAAGGAATGTATTATCATACTGTTGTAACAGCACTCTGAATTGCTTATTTTTGACAAGATGGGTTAACTGAACAGGCTGTAATATTCTATTGTAATAGATGTCTCCTCTATAAAGAGGAGACATCTACAGGAAAAGGGAGTTAGTCGGTGTCTATGGTCAGTCTGTAATCGAGATTCTGAGAACATCAGCAAGTCTGAACTCTATTGTATTTAATGTTTTTGGCAGATGAATATAAAACTGTTTTGAGCACTTAATTCCGTCTTCGTTTTCATGGGGAATCTTGTGAGAGGGACTGGGCCCACCTTCCTCACAAGATTCACCCATTTACTTTCCTGTCAAGTGTGTAAGTGTGCAGTAAGTTCTTTTTGGTACTCTGTTTGGATTTGATAGCATTACCTCTGGTATTCTTTGTTTTACTAGTACTCTGTTTCATTGATCTTTGAGTTTGTTTCTCACCGGTGAATGAGAGTGCAGTGTGCATCAGTAATTCTGATTACAGGGGCAGGTGCTGAACGTCCCCATCTGGAGGATAGGGTCCTGATCCTCTGCCAACAGAGCATCCATTATTTTGCTTTCCAGATTCGTAGTTTTAATTAATTGCTTTCATTTTAACAAGTACTGTAATGACATAGCGTAAGAATTACGTATACTACAACTTTCGATGCTTTTAGACTTTAAGTACATACAGTACGCAGTGCCTTTGAAATAAAAAGACTTTCCCTGGTCGACAATTAATGTGGTACTTGAATGTTTAATTCATAAACAATTCAACTAGCCAACATTTTGACGCCGTTGCCGGGGAAGGCAACTAAAGAATTCTAAAAGCATTAATGGTTTCTTTGTGAAAATAACAGGTGTATGAGAGGACGCAAGAAACCTAATTTTACAGGCGGCAAAGGAGGAAGGAAGACTTACATCGACGAAATCATCTCTAAGGCCGAAGCATCACAGAGGACGAGTTCCCGGAGACCCCAGATCCAATACTCCTCACAAACAGACCAGCAGACGGAGGAAGTGATAGGACCTGAGAGGAAGCTGGAAGCACCAGAGTACACCGAGGAACCGGAAGAGGAACCTGAAGAAACAGAAGACACAGAAGACAAGGCAAGTGATTCAGGGAAAATCCCGATGGAGGATAACAGAACAGAAGGGAGAGGGGAAAACTCGCTCTCTACCCTGGAATTCCCTATTGGGGAACTTCCGAGAGGAACGACCCCCATGAAAAATATTCCACTCTCGGCATTACCCAACTTCCATGGGTTGTCCTCCGAAGATCCGGACGAATTCCTCTTCGAATTCGACATACTGTGTAGAAGCTATGATTATATAAGTCCTAATCAGAAGCTGAAATTATTTCCAGCAACACTAAAAGGGAATGCATTGAGGTGGTTTATGAGCTTGGGAGCTCAGGCAATCACCACCTGGGACCAAATGAAAGAGGGATTTCTGGCTAAGTATCAAGACTACTGTCGGACAAGAGAAAGAAAGGAAGAATTGTTTAAAATGGTCCAGAAAGAGGACGAGAATTTAGAAGATTTAGTGGAAAGATTACAGTATAATCTGCAGCGGTCTGATCATCCTAATATGAGCAAAGATATTTTGAAGACCATACTGCTAAAAGGGGTAAGAGATGATTGCCTGGACATGCTGAACATGCTTGGAAAAGGGGACATTTCTAAAGAACCCTTTGATGAAATTATTAAGCTCTGTATGCGGTGTTCAAGGGGAGCAGCAGGCAGATCGAAAGGCAAAGATAATGTGTATTCAAGGGTTCAAAAGTCAGCCAGTGGAGGAGCAACAAGAGCAGAGATAGGTAACTTATTAGAAGAATTTAAAACTGAAATTCTAAGTTCTTTTGCTTCACAGATTGACGCTCTGCAGGTCAAGAAGAAACAGGCAGAAGTAGAAGCTGCTCTGGCAATTTTCTGTTCAAAATGCAGAGAGAAACATCCACTTAGAGAATGCCCACTGGATAGGATGCCTATATGCACAATCTGCGAGAAGGATCATGAAACACAGCAATGCCCCTCTTTGCCTGGAATCAAAGCAGCACTACAAACAACTGAAGAAGAAGCTGAAGCGGTGTATCTAATGACTCAGAGGAGGCAATGGCCGCAAAGACAAGGTACGAGCTCTAATACAACATTCAATCGTTGGAATAATAGTTCTCCTTTTTACCCACCCATGAATCAAATGCAATACCCTCCCTTTAACACAATGAACTTTCCACTTATGCAGCAACCTTTTCCTGACCCTACTATGTGGAATCCTTGGGCCCCCCAGCAACCATACTTTAATCAATGGAACCCAAACTGGGCAGCCCAACAGATACCTTTTCCTCAAAAACAACAATCTCTGTCCTTACCACCTAATAATCCTCCGAACAATCAGGCAATGAGACCACAGCTGCCTGTACAACCTAACCCTAATCCGAATAATAAGGCCTTGCAAGTTATTGACATTCAGAGTCAGTCTATTCCTCCCCTGCAATGTAATGACATCCATCTCCGCTCAGGGAGAATAGTTGAACCTATTATAGATGATATCACGGACTCTGATAAAGAAGAAACTAGAAAAGAGAAACCAGCTAACCATAATACTGAAACAGTAGAAACAACACCTAACAATAATGACCAAACGGTAGACCCACCATTCCCTGAAAGACTAACTCTCACTAAAGTACCTGAACAGCCTACCTTCAATCTTTTAGGAGAGTTACAGAACTTGTATGTCAAAATCCCATTATTGCAAGCACTAAGGGATGTTCCTATATACGCTAGAACTATTAGAGACATCTGTGTAAAGAAACCTGGAAGGAAGGCTAAAGACCCCCTCACAGTTCATGTGATGGGGGAATTAACTGCCTTAATGACTGAAAAAGATTATCCTGTCAAGTACGGTGACCCTGGTCATCCTACAGTAACAGTCCAGGTTGGAAATACCTTTATCTCTAAAGTCTTAGTGGACTTAGGAGCTGCAATAAACATCATGACTCTCGAAACAGCTCAATTGCTCCAACTGAAAAATTTTATCAGGGAAACTCCTACTATCTTAAAACTAGCTGACCGTTCTACAATCAAACCTGAAGGGGTCATTGAAGACCTTATAATCTCTGTAGAATCATGGAACTACCCGGTTGACTTTGTGGTCTTACAAACCAAAACAAAGTTGGGGGGTCATCCGTTGATTCTAGGGAGACCTTGGTTGGCTACAGCAGATGCTTTCATCAGCTGTAGATCTGGATCAATGACCATCTCCAATGGAAAATAAACTAAACAGCTGACCCTCTATCCCCATGCCACTCCGATGATTAACAGTGATAATTCTATATGGGTAGACTATGAGGATGAGGAAACCCAACCAATATTAACTATTAGACAAGCTTTGACCTTTAAAGATTCCACCGAAGATGAGCTAATTAGCAGTTTTATTTCTGAACCCTCTTCGGTTAACCCAAAAACATCTAATCACTTCGCTGCAATCCTAGAACCAGAATCCCAGCAGAATATGAATGATGAAAACTTATGCCAAACAGCACTAGGTAACTCTTCCAAGAGCACAACAATTGAAATTGAACCTGGTAAAACGCTAAATATAAATCCTGATTTGACTGAGGATGAAAAACAGAAAGTAATAAAGTTACTCCAAGCAAACAAAGAGGCATTCGCATGGGAATACACAGACATGAAAGGAATCTCCCCTGAATTATGTACTCATCGTATATACATTAAGGAGGGATCCCGACCAGTCTGCCAACCCCAACGAAGAATGAACCCTAACCTCAGAGAAATTGTGAAGGAGGAACTCCAAAAACTTCTAAATGCATGATTCATATACCCAATATCTGACAGCGAGTGGGTTTCTCCACTCGTAATTGTACCAAAAAAGAATGGGAAATGGCGAGTATGTGTAGACTATAGATCATTAAATAAAGCAACACAAAAATATCATTTCCCTTTACCTTTTATTGATCAAGTATTGGATAATTTAGCAGGAAAGAAATTATTCTCGTTCTTGGATGGGTTTAGTGGATACAACCAAATCAGGATTGCACCCCAGGATCAGGACAAAACCACATTTACCAGCCCATGGGGAACCTTTGCCTACAGAGTACTGCCATTTGGGTTGTGTAATGCTCCAGCGACATTTCAGAGAGCGGTGATAGGAATCTTTTTTGATATGTTAAACGATTTATTAGAAATATTCATGGACGACTTTACTCCTTATGGAGTGACCTTTGAAGATGCCCTCCAAAACCTTGAAAAAGTACTCAAGAGGTGTATTGAAGCACACCTCGCTTTGAGCACTGAAAAGTGTCACATGATGATGAACCAGGGCATTGTATTAGGTCATTTCATTTCATTTTTAGGAATCCAAGTCGACCCAGCTAAGATTCAGGTGATTCAGAACCTTCCTATCCCCAAAACACAAACAGAGGTGAGAAGTTTTTTAGGACATGCCGGTTATTACAGAAGATTTATTAAAGATTTTTCTAAAATAGCCTCCCCTTTGTTTGTGTTATTAATGAAAAATGTTGAATTCAAGTGGACTGATGACTGTGAGACTGCATTCAATAAACTTAAGCATCAGTTGTCCACAGCTCCTATTTTGAGAGGACCCGATTGGGCATTACCCTTTCACATTTCCTCTGACGCCTCAGACACGGCAATTGGAGCTGTCCTGGGTCAGGAAGAAAACAATCTCCCCTATGCTATCTATTTCATTAGCAAAAACATGACACCAACTGAGTTAAATTATACAGTAACTGAGAAAGAATTTTTAGCAGTTATTTATGCTATTAATAAATTTCGGCATTATATTACTGGCTATACTACCTTTGTGCATACAGACCACTCGGCCATCAAGTATTTAATGAATAAATCAATTACTAATGCTTGAGTCACCAGGTGGTTATTACTATTACAGGAATTTGATATCACAATCGTAGATAGGCCAGGAAAAGAAAATGTAGTTGCTGATTTTCTTTCTCGTTTAAAAACCAATGAAAATGTTCCAGTAGATGATTCTTTTCCTGATGAGTATCTATTTGCAGTATCTGCTCACTCACCTTGGTATGCAGACATTGCCAATTATTTAGTTGCAGGAAAATTGCCATCACACCTATCACACAGAGAAAGAAGAAAGATCATCCAGCAAAGTGCTAGGTACAGCTGGATAAGCGGGTGTCTGTTCCACACAGGGATAGATCAAGAAATCAGGAGATGCGTTGGGGAAGATGAGATTTATGACATATTGAAAGCTTGTCACGATGGTCCTTGTGGAGGACATTTTGCAGATAAAAGAACAGCTCACAAGGTACTTAGAATGGGATATTACTGGCCATCACTTTTTAAAGACGCAAAAAAATATGTGAAGGCTTGTGACAGCTGCCAAAGAATGGGCCAGCCCAACCATAGGGATGAAATGCCACTCAACCCTCAGGTAACTCTCGAACCCTTTGAGAAATGGGCATTAGATTTTGTAGGTCCCATTAATCCTCCATCCAATCAAAGAGTTTACATTTTAGTATGCACAGATTACATGACTAAATGGGTAGAGGCCAAAGCACTCATCAAAGCTAATGAGGAAGCAGTGTTAACATTCCTATTTGAAGAAATCTTTGTTATATTTGGACTACCCAGAGAATTAGTCACTGATGGAGGACCTCCTTTTAATTCTCACAGTTTCAAAGATACGCTTCAGAAATATCATGTCAAGCATAAGATGACCACACCTTACCACCCCCAAGCAAATGGGCAGGTGGAAAGCACAAACAAGGTCATAGAAGCTATCTTAACAAAAACAATAAAGGAGAATGGAAGGGACTGGTTTCAGCGGTTGCCCGAAGCTCTTTGGGCCTACAAAACCACCTGGAGAAACACAACAGGATTTTCACCCTATGAATTGGTTTTTGGAAAGAATGCTATTTTTCCTGTAGAATTTGAAATTAAAACCTTAAGAACTGCCTTAGCTGTTAACCTAGATTTAACTGATGCACAGACAGCCAGGTTGCAGCAGTTGCAGGAATTGGACGAGAAAAGACTGGATGCCGTCCACCAAACAACTATGATACAACAACAAAGGAGCAGATGGCATGACAGAACCATTAAGCAAAAGCAGTTCCAGAAAGGTAACTGGGCTCTTCTTTACGACTCACGTTTCGAGAACTTTCAAGGGAAGCTGAGAACAAGATGGCTGGGACCGTATGAAGTGGATACTGTTTTCCCAAATGGAACAGTTAGACTAGTAACAATCGATGGAAGCAGAACACCACTGTTAGTGAATGGCTACCGACTTCGGTTGTATCAGCGGCCGGTTTCCAAAGAGGACTTTAAAGCCACTTGCATGGAAATAAAACAATATTCTTTTCCAGGGGAACTTGTCGTCCCTCAAAACACTTGAATTTCTATTATTTATGTAATCATTAGGATTAGACATTTTTAGGAACTAATAATTCCTGCCAAGGATTGCAATATTATATTTCCAGATTTTGCAGATGGAACATGGGAAGTAGCTGAGAGCAAAGGCTTCAAAAGAAACTACAGGGCGGACTCCGAATTCCTGTTGCTGCAACACCATTTCCGGTTGCTGCAACACCATTTCCGGTTGCTGCAACACCATTTCCTGTTGCTGCAACACCATTTCCTGTTGCTGCAACACCATTTCCTGTTGCTGCAACACCATTTCCTGTTGCTGCAACACCACTTCCCGTTGCTGCAACACCACTTCCCGTTGTCCCAACATTATTCCTGTTGCTGTAACACTAGTTCCATTATTCCAGCACATTCCCCGTCTTACAAATGTTTCCCCCTAATCCCGGTTGCCCAACGGTAATTCTCTGTGGCTGCAACACCAATCTCGGTGCCACGACAGTGCTTCCTGATCCGAAATATCCTTTCCACACAAAACATATCACCTTTCGTGATGATTACAGAACCTCACAGTCACTTCCCGTCATTATCATATTCCCGTGCTTTCAGATCCGCGGTAATGATTATAATTTGACAGCAGATGAGAAAAGACTTTTTGACGCAGCGATCCAAAAAGGTAAAGGACGAAGGTACGCACGTTTATGAATAAGCATTAAATAATAGATAAGCAGAAAAAGGGTGATAGGTCCATCAAATGATTGCATTCCCTAATCATATCATTCACACGCAGGAAAGGGGGGGGGGTTACCAAAGCAATTTCCATAATGGATAACCACGCCAACCACTGCCACCCTTAATTCTCCCGGTTGTATGTAAAAACTACAGCATGTTACCATTTGTGATGTATACTCTGAGTTAAAATCGGTAGCTCGGCTCTGAATTCTGAAGATTTACCGAAACAACAGCCATGGGAGGAACCCTTATCACTCATGAACCAAGCACAACAGCAGTTCTGGAGCTCTTTCCGGAAATTTACCAAATTTTCCTGCAAGCCGGATGGATAGAATATTTCAGGAGACTTCCGGACTTTGACGAGCAGCAAGTCCTGGAATTCACATGCAATTTGACAGAAGGATTCTCTGTCGTCCAAGGAATTCAAGTTCCGGTTACGGAAGAATTCATAGCCGAAGTCACCGGACTCCCAACCACTGGTACGAGATGGTTTAGCAGGAAGCACTTGATTCTGAACACGCAGCAAGACTTTCTCCGTCTGGGCGAGGAAGTAGAAACCAAGGGCAGAGGTGTAGCATTGCGGTCGTTACCTCAACCATGGCCAAGAGTCGCCGAATTCATCAAGCAGTATCTAACATGCGAAGGTCGTTACCAGGTAATCTACCAGCACGACTTCATTCTGTTAAATCATTTAAGAAATGGTCAATTATTGAACATGCCATATTATTTGCTGGGTTGTCTTAAAAATATGGCACGATATGCTATGAAAGCGAAGAATCCAGCCCTCTCCCTAAAACACCATCACCTAGTTCAACTGCTGATTAACAGAGCTCTTCCTCTGAACATCCCTCCACCCCCCATTAATCCCCATCCAGAGGAAAGAAGTCCATAGCCTACGCAGGGTAGTCCTCATCAAGAAGAGGAAACTCCTCGTCAAGCTGAGGACATAACTCAGCAAGACCAGGAGCCTCCTCAACAAACGGACGACACCCCTGAGCAAACCCCTTCGGAAAACCCTCAGCAGACAGAGCATATCCCCGAACAACCCCAACAAATACCTCTGCATGTTACAGAAAATGAACAAGAAACAGTGGAATTAACTGTGTCACCCAAAAGAACCAATTCTCCCGCCCCCATACTCAGTATCTCCACTGATGATTCTGAAGATAATATCCCAATTACACAGCTTAAACGAAAAATGCAGCAGGAAAAGAAAACCCCAGTAAAAAGAAGAAGAACGAGGGTTTCAACCAAAGCACCCACCACCCCGACTACTGTTCCGGTCACAAGAGCCAGCAGGAAGAGAAAAACACCTCAATTCCCTGCCTTTTTACCGAAACAAAAATCGGCAGTAGTTGGATCCCCTGATCCCTCCAGCCCACCATCCATTGTTTTAAAACCCCGTACCCCAGCCACTTCTCGAAACCCTTCTCCCTCACCCATAGAGGCTGAGATGCAGAGCGTTCATAGCTTCGTGGCATCATATCTTAAGACAGCTGATACACAAGAACCAGCTGCCGACACCCAGAATGATAGTGAGCAGGTGGCTGCAACACAAGAACCAGCCACTACCCCGGGTGACACACAAGAACCACCTGTGGGAAATATTGACCAAATTGACGTAGCAGAACCTCTGCCTCCACTGGAATCTACTGTCTCACAGGATCAACCTACTATACCCGCCCTGCAAGAGGAAATCGAGTTTCTGAAAGCTCAGATTCAGGATTACCAGGAAGAGATAATAAGAATCACGGAAGCATATCAAGAAGAATTCAGTCTGCATGTTTTAGCAAGAGCAGCCTCGGCAGCAGAGAAAAGCAAAGATATCAAATATCTGTGTACAAGTTGTGGTGAGATATATGCTCAGGCAGGGTATAGGTTAGTGCAGGAACCAATAGAGGAAGCCCCCGAGGCTGAAAATGAAACAAAGGAGTCTGTTGATGCTGAAGTAAAAATTTCACAATTCTCTGCTGAAACAGAAAGACCTGTTGACACACAAGAACCAACAGGAGCTTCAGAAAAAGTACAGTCAGAAAGCCCTGAGGATGTGCAGATGGACGAACCAGCTTCAGAAGAAGTGCAGACAGAAAAGCCTGTTGACACACAAGAACCAACAGGAGTTTCAGAGCATGTGCAGATAGAAGAACCAGTTTCAGAGGAAGTGCAGAAAGAGAACCCTGTTGTTACACAAGAACCAACAGGATCCTTAGAAGAAATGCAGTCGGTGAGACCTGATGATACACAAGAACCAACAGGTCATCTAGAGAACATGCAAGACCAAGAACAGGAACTTACTGACACACAAGAACCAGTAAGTCCACCTGAAGCTGTACAAGATCAAGAACTTACTGACACACAAGAACCAATAAGTTCCTCAGAGGCTGCACAAGAACAAACAAAGGAGCTTCTCGATGCTATGCAGGAGAAAAAGGAAGAAGATACAGATTCACCCCGGCCTACCCAGATTATTATGGAAAAGGAAGAAGATACAGATTCACCCCGGCCTACCCAGACTATTATGGAAAAAGAGCAAACAGTCTCAGAAGAAAACAAGGAAGAATTGAAGCAAGGAGCAGAAGAAGAAAAAGAGACAGATTCACCCCGGACCACCAAAATCAATCTGGAGAGCAATGAATTAGCCCAACAGGAGGAAGAAGTTATGGTGGAAGATGAAGAAAAAGATGCTGGATCATCCCAGCCCACTTCAATAGAACAGACGATTTTGGTTGATGCCTGTATGCAAACAGAGCTTCCCACTGTTAGATATGCATGTGAAGAAACAGAAAGTTTTCTGGAACTGAAACACATATGGTGGAGAGAATATCATCAATCTCAAGGGAAAGCATTTGAACAACAGAAAGGGACCTGGTTTGATCATGCCTATAGGAACTGGGAAGCACTGGAACAGTGTAGGGCCCAGTATAAAGAGATTAAGGAACTGAAACACAAGATGTCCCTGATGTTTGAGTTATGCCAAAGGATGCTCGCCGCAAGGAAACCCTCCTTCAACTATGCCACATTCTTAAGGGAAAGGCTTGCATTTATTCAGCTGAAGGCCATCAAGGAGGGGAGGCCTTATCAAGTGGTCACAGCAGATCAGTTTATGAAAACTTTTGCAGAAGCACCCAAAAGTGACCAAAACCTGCTATGTGAATTATACCTCCATAATGAGACTGTGTCTGAAGAAAGAAACACTAATATGACACCTGTAGTAGGTGACATACAATTGAGAGCTTTCATTTCCTTTTTGGCGAATCAGCTCACCTGGCAAAATGCCTATGTATCAGGCATCCAGAACAAACAGAATTGCCTTTTCTGGATTCGGGCTGAACCACAGAACGCTGCCACTTTCATTTTGCAACATTTAAAAATGATATACAATGATAAGATGAAGGATCATGTTATGAGACTGCGAACAGAGGTCCTAACAGACTGTCAGCAGTATATAAAAACCAAAGCATCATTGGCTGTGAAAGCAAATAAACTATTTTGGGATAACTGCCCCGCAGAAAGGAAAGAATATCACCCGTATAACCCATCAAATCTACAAGTAGCATTAGCAAGGGTACCTCGGTATGTTGAAAGCATGCAAATTTGTGCAGAGAACTGGATAGGTTACAAATTCAAGTTCCCACTTTTATGGTTGCCGGGTGATCAGTATAAGGGTCAATTTGGACTTTCTAACAGAGAAGAGGCAGCAGTATGGAAACAGATACGAACTGTTTGTGGTTTCAGAGACAAGTTTGATGTTACTCCCTACAGCTATTGTCTTAGTAATCTTCATTGTTTGTCCCAGTTCTCCGACTCAGACTCAGAGTAGACATTGCATGGGGACATGCAATCTCTTCAGTTGGGGGGGATGTTGGGACTCACAATTGACCTATTTTTGACCTTATCTTTTGCCGTATAATTACCCTTTTGCAGTCATAAGTGAAAGCTTTTATTTTATAATGACATATTAACCCCAAGGTATGAAGTAACCTTCCGCATGTCTATGTTTAATTGTTTATTTTGTATTCGTGAATATCTTTATACTTATCCTTGGAAACGCTGACTAAATTGTCAAACAATTGTCTTAAAGCTTGCAGGAGTTATAATGAATAGTTGTTGTAACACTAAAAACAGCAACTACGCAGTTGCTGCAACACCAGAAACAGCAACTACGCAGTTGCTGCAACACCAGCAACAACAATTACCTAAAGCAAGCTATTTTGTAACAACCACGAACAACAGATGGCAGCTATCTAGAGAATCGTGACGTGGCATAATCAAGCAGAAGTCTAAAGAAAGAAGAACACAGTCAGCATGAACAGCATGGGAAAATGGCGAAGGAATATGAAGATCCCGAGAAGACAGTCAAAGTCAGTTACCCGCTGTGTAATAGCTAAAGCTCAAGAAAAGAATGTATTATCATACTGTTGTAACAGCACTCTGAATTGCTTATTTTTGACAAGATGGGTTAACTGAACAGGCTGTAATATTCTATTGTAATAGATGTCTCCTCTATAAAGAGGAGACATCTACAGGAAAAGGGAGTTAGTCGGTGTCTATGGTCAGTCTGTAATCGAGATTCTGAGAACATCAGCAAGTCTGAACTCTATTGTATTTAATCTTTTTGGCAGATGAATATAAAACTGTTTTGAGCACTTAATTCCGTCTTCGTTTTCCTGGGGAATCTTGTGAGAGGGACTGGGCCCACCTTCCTCACAAGATTCACCCATTTACTTTCCTGTCAAGTGTGTAAGTGTGCAGTAATTTCTTTTTGGTACTCTGTTTGGATTTGATAGCATTACCTCTGGTATTCTTTGTTTTACTAGTACTCTGTTTCATTGATCTTTGAGTTTGTTTCTCACCGGTGAATGAGAGTGCAGTGTGCATCAGTAATTCTGATTACAGGGGCAGGTGCTAAACGTCCCCATCTGGAGGATAGGGTCCTGATCCTCTGCCAACAGAGCGTCCATTATTTTGCTTTCCAGATTCGTAGTTTTAATTAATTGCTTTCATTTTAACAAGTACTGTAATGACATAGCATAAGAATTACGTATACTACAGCTTTCGATGCTTTTAGACTTTAAGTACATACAGTACGCAGTGCCTTTGAAATAAAAAGACTTTCCCTGGTCGACAATTAATGTGGTACTTGAATGTTTAATTCATAAACAATTCAACTAGCCAACAGGGTGTACTTTTAAACTGAATCCTTTTGTTTGAGATTTATCAATTGACTTTGTACCGTCACAATGTGCTATCAACTCCTCTGTAAAAAATTTCCAAGTGACAAGTGATTTATGAGAACAAAACTATTGATACCACACAAGTAGATTATGTTATAAATATAAATACGCATTACATACCTTTTATGTATGTTGCATATCATGCATATCAAATAACTTCTCCATCTATAGTATCTATGGTATAGGATCCTTACCATCAAAATTCCCCATATCGATCTTTTGAATGTGGTTAGTCTTCAATCCAAAGTTGGATTCTCTAAAATCATGATTCACATTACTTTTGTTCTCATCATGAGTTATGTTGTAGCTATTTCTTACATCAAAAAAGGCTACAAACCTTTTTTATATAATTGTCAATTTGTCTCCTAGATAAGCCTCAGACACACAAATTCCTGTGGTGAAATGGTCATTATGCAATGGTTGGTTAATTTTTATAATAATTTTATATTATTTAAACGATTTTAATTCTATATAAATATAATGTTATATTTTTATAAATTTAATTATTTACAATATAAAATTATTATTAAAAAATTTAAAAAATTGAGACCAACCCTTATCTCGAAATACGAGAACCACATTTGTTACCATGTATTACAGGTGGTCTCGAAATTCAAAATCCATAAGTCAAATTAATTAAAATATTATTTTTGTCCATTCAAACCTTGTCCCCACCCCGTATTTCACACATTAAAACATTGTTATATACATTACCTCGAGATGTGTAAAATATTAAATCAATGGATTGCAGGGGTTTAGCCTATTCCCCTATCAAGACCGTTGTAAAACAACTTTTTATATTGATTCGAATTTATAAATTTCAAGCAAGAATTTCTACTTGGTATGCAAGCAAGTTTAAAAGTTAGAAACTGTGTATCGAGAGAAATAATTGAGGGAGCATTTTTATAATTGTATTTTTCTGGAATGATCTCATAGGTGAAAGTTTGAGGTAAGAAGAGGCTAGGTCAACTATTGAAAAGTATTTTCGTACAACTAAAATGAAGATGCACTTTCGAGAAGTACATTTCAATACAAATCATGGAGTTTCAAATGTTATAAAGAAATATTTCCTCCCAGTGGAATACTTTTAGAGAGGTGAAAATGAAATTTTACAGATCAGATAAATAATGTTTTATACTATGGATATAAGGAGGAGAAGAGAAGAATTATAAAGAGCAAAATGTCCGTGAAGAGAAAAAATGGATAATTTATTATTCAATTTTTTTACAGAAGTAAAAAAGGGAGTTGAAAACATCAAAGTTTTTACATAAGTAAAAAAGAGAGTTGAAAATGGAGACATTATTTTGAAAACCACGGGGAAGCAAAACAGTAGATGGTTTTCACAGAAAAAGGAGAATTATTTATGAAGTTTCATTTATTCATAAGTAAACCAAAAGTGGGCAAAACAAAATATGAAAACAATGAATGGTTTGGGTAAATTGTTTTTAATTCCATTTATGAAATTCATAAACAAATAATATCTACAATGGAGAAGTATTACAGGACATGGTTTTCAAAACCATAAATAGGTTTACAGAGAAGTATTTTGGGATTTGATTTAAGAAATTCACGAGGAAAGGAACAACATGGATTTCAAACAATGCATGTTTTTATGGGATAAAATCATTTGGGTAAATATTTTGAGTTTTCATTTATGCAATTCATGAAAATATGGAAATATGATTTTATAGATTTTTGGGAAATATTTTTATCAAAATATATTATTCCCAAAAATTTAAGATTTATATTTTTGAAAATTAAAGAGTGAAAAAAAATAATGATTTCCAAATCATTTCCAAATTTCTCGACAATGATTAAGCCCCTGAAGGATAATTAAGATAATTGAATTATCAAGGGATTTTATCAAAGGACAGGGGATTAATCAATTATATAAGAAGGGATTAATCAACCAAATTATGGGCATATTAATTGAATTTTAGGGAGCAACTTCAACAACCTCCATATTTTAGAGAGCAGTCTTCCAGATTAATCACATTGAAAGGATTGGGTTGACGTTTCGAACCAACTAAATGTAGTTCATATAATTATGGATCACAAAAGTCTTAGATCTAACCTCTATATTCTTAAGTAAAAGATCAATAGGAAGAAGATTAAGGCAAATCTGTGACAAAAAATGGGTAACCAGTTTCAAGAATAAAGGTGATGAATCATCAATTACTTAGCCAATTTCTAGATTTGAGGGAGCAAAATCAATAGTCAAGGAATCATTTCCAAATTTACAAGGCATAATCTAAAAAAACTTCAGATTTCTTAGCAAAAGAAGTAGAAACTAAAGGACCACTACGAGATTTAAAGGCAAAAGATTTTCTACCATTTCCGTTTTTCTGCAGCATATTGTATTTTTAGTTTATTTGATAGGATTTGTTTCCTGTAAACTAGTGATAGTTTGAGGAATATGTTTTCATATATATTGTTTCAATTTAAATGTAAAAGGGTTGCCCTTTGATGCCAAAACCCTATCATTTTTGTAAAGACTTTTATTACAGGAATTTTAATTGAAGTATTTTGGATTTAGTTTCATGACATAAATTGTTTCTCAATGTTGTCTTTCCCATTTATTCCACAATCTGTCTCTGCATATGTTCAAGGTAACATATGATTTAGGGCAAGGATAGGTTTGAGTATCAACCTCCTTGACAACCCGCTGCAAAGTTATAATCTACACTAGGATTAGCTAATTGAACAGTCTATTTATATTAGCTCCTCTGCATCATTTAATTGTTACCTTCTGCCATCTCTTGAATATATATATATATATATATATATATATATATATATATATATATATATATATATATATATATATATATATATATATATATATATATATATATATATATATAGATATATATATTTGGTTGTAGAATTCATCTAAACGCATCTACTATATTTGATTGATTAATTATTCAGTATGAATACTTAATTTTCTGATTTCTCTTAGTTTCCTCCACCAAACCGTTTAAGCTCTTTTTTTGTATCGGATCTAGATGTTGGCGCATTGATCAAGTTTCACCAAGAGAGGTATTTATTTTTGAGCAGAGATTGGATATTCATGAACAACCACCTACGACAAATAATAGATCTTGTCATTGTGCTTCCGAGGTTGTTGTCCATTGATAATGAGAAACGTTAAAAAAAATCATCGTAAAACTTTAGGGAGGCTCCTTTGGTTCGAGGGCCATATTGAATCTAAAGTTTGGTCAAGTTGGTTTCTCGGCGTAGTTTCGCAACCAAGAACTGCCTTCGAGAAATAGATAAAACATTTGGCGTCATTGTAGGGGAGCGAAGTAGCAAAGAGATCTATCCCCGCAGAATGATCAAGACTAGATATATTCTTTGTTGGGGAACAAGGAGTAGGAATTTGATATTGGTTGTAATTCCTTCACCTAACGACTCCACTTTGTCTATATGGCGATTCCACTGGGTTCCAGATGTTTTTGATTCAAAACGACAAGTGAATCTCTTGCTATGATAATGGCATGCAACAACATGGTTTTCTTCCTTATGGCAGTGATAAAAAATTTCAAACATCAACAAAGGATACAGTCTTCAAGTTTTAATTGTAAGTGTCAGTTACCTATGGATTTTGTCCTTCATATTGTAAATATATTTCATATATTCAGATGCATGCAAACTAATATGCTAGTTAATCCTCTTCCCACGTGGTTACACTGCAAATTTGACTACACCTAAGAGTACATATTTTCAGCTCAGTTAGATAGAGATGCATGGGATTGAATCAGTAGAGCATTCAGTTTCAGTGTGCAGTAGATTATTCACTTTTGGTGTGAAATTTATAAATGGGTTTATTTTCAGCAGTTGTTTTAGTTTGAATTCCAGTTGGAGTATGTAGTTTGGTTTGCTTGAAGTGCAATAGTTTTCACGACATAGGAAGAAGAACATTTATTAACTATTGACTCCACTAGCCCAATGGATTAAGCGTCGTTATACTTAATTTTACTTACAACAATTGATAATTAGATTATAGTGTGCAATAATTTTCAGATTTCAGTGTGCATACTTTAGTTTGAGCCAGATATTGGCTTACGGGAGTTTGAGTTCACATTTGTAGCATAGATTGTTTCAGTTTGAGTATAACAAATTCAAGTCATAGGTTACATGTAGTTTGTGTAGTTTTTAACCATGTACAGAAATTTCCTGCAGACGAATTCGAAAAAAGAAAATATATAATGACGAGAATATAAAGCAAATACACAGATATTTTCCCCTGGATCCCAAAATCGGGGTTGCTAGATTGCTTTTTCATTATTTTCCTTTCAATGTTACAATACATATATATACATGTTGAAGCATTCATAAACCCAAACCCATTAATCCTATATTAGAACATAATTGTAGTTCCCTTGACTGGATCTACAAAATACTATGGGAAAAAAACCATCATGCCCAAAACCATGTCCGAAACCCATGCACAAAACCATATTTAGGTCATTTCACCTAATATACGATCCAAAAAAATGTTCTCGGGGTGTTGCCCTAAACCCCGTATAGGTGGCTACCGCCCCCCTGAAACCCCATGTTGTTCCTAGCACAACGAACAGCGGCGGCTATTGCCCACACCATGACCCCCTATGTGTGTGACTAGTTATGGAAAGAATATAACACACACCCAACATTCTCCCAGTTGTTGTTTTATTTTCCACACAGAGGATTATAGGAAAGCTTAGTCATTGGTCCACCCTTGCAATGCCCATTTTTTCTCTACACTAAGAAAACTTCTTAGTGCTCACAGAATTCATCATTGCATCTGCAACATTCTTCAATGTGTCCACATTTACCAGAAACACCTTTTTGTCCTCAACAATATCCTTCACAAATTGATATTGAACATCAATGTGCTTTTTCTTTGAATGATAAGTAGGGTTCTTTGCCCAGAAAATTGCACTTTGGTTGTCACAATCTATCCTTATAGCTCGTTGTACTAACCCCGTACTTGAACACAATATATGCAACCAAACTGCTTCCTTGATTGCATGAGTGGTTGCCATCTATTGTGTCACTACAGACTATCTCTTTCTCATTTAATAGACTGAAACTCCAAATAGGTTAAACACATACCCACTTATAGATCTTCTCTGATCTAGATATCCAACCTAGTCTTCATAAACAAAGCCACGAATGTCCAAAACTCTATCCAGTCCTAGTCTTCCCTGGTAGCACAAACCATAATCACTAGTGCCACACAAATTCTTGAAAACTTGCTTCATTATTTTCCAATTCTCCTTCTCTGGTTTTGACATAAACCTGATCAATACTCCCATTGCATGTGTAAACTCTGGTGTAGTATAGACCATTGCATTCATCAAGCTACTGACTACACTTGTGTATGGAATACAGGACATGTCGTCTTCCTCTTCTTGCGTCTTGGGACATTGTTCAACAAATAATTGTACACCAACAAGAATATGAACATTCACTGATTTACTATCTTGCATATTAAACCTCTGTAGTTTTGTCTCGACATACTTCCTCTGATTTAACAGAGCTTCCTATTTTTCTGATCTTGTTTAATTTCCATGCTCAAGAGCACCAAGATCCTTATGTCGAATTTGGAGGAAAGTTGGCTCTTCAAATCCTGGATAATCTCTTTGTCATTTCCAATTAGCAACGTATCATCCACATACAAGACCAGATAAATAACATGATCACCAATTAATTTAAAATACACATAGTGATCCTCTTTGCTTCTGGTGAAGCCTAGTCCCCGTTTAAATGTATCAAAATTATGATACCACATCCTTGGTGGTTGTTTTAACCCATACATAGATTTCTTTAACATGCATACCAATTCTTTCTTTCCCTTCACTGCAAAGACTTTAGGTTGCTTCATGTAGATCTCTTCTTCTAGATCCCCGTGAAGAAATGTTGTATTCGTATCCATCTGTTCTACCTCAAAATCAAAACCAACAACAATAGATAAAAGTAATATAATAGAAGCTACCTTGGTAATAGGAGAAAAAACATCACCAAAATCAATTCTCGACACTTGAGAATAACCTTTTGCTACCAACCGAACTTTGTATTTCGCCACCTTGCCTTTTGCATTCATCTTCTTCTCAAACACCCATTTTCTTCCAATGGGCTTCTTTCCAGCTGACAACTCCACCAGATCCCAAGCCTCATCTTTTTCTAAAGATGCCATTTAATTAACCAAGTCCTCTTTCCAAAGTTTTCCATCCTTTGAATCTATTGCCTTCCTAACAGTTTTGGGATCATCATTGGTAGTAGATAAAGAAAAATTTGAACAAAAAGTAGATGGACTATACCTTTATGTTTCCTTCTTTCTCGAACTGATCTACTCATAGCTGGATTTTGTGGCTCCTCGTCTTCCGATTCCTGTTCTTTTGTAGAGTCTGATTCTTCCTCCTTTAGCTCAAACTCTATCTTCCCAGGTTCCTTTAGTAGGACTTCATGTTTAATAACATATTTCATATCTCTAAACACCACATCTTAGTTTTACACAACCTTCCTTGCTTCTGTGTTCCAAAGCTTAAAACCTTTTAAACCATCCTTATACCCAATAAGGATGCACCTTTCATTTTTACTATACAACTTGGTTCTTTTATCCTTTGGAACATGTACATATGCATCACAACCAAATACTCTTAGATGTGAAATAGAGGGTTTCTTACCAGTCCATACCTCATGTGGTTTCTTATCCTCCAACGTTGATGAAGGTGATATATTAACCAGGTAACATGCAGTTTCCACCACCTCTATGCAGAATTCATGTCCTAACCCAGCACCACTAAGCATGCTTATTGCATTTTCCATCAACGTCCTATTCATTCTTTCTACAACTCCATTATGCTGAGGTGTTTATGGAGCAGTATTATTTCATGCTATACTAAACTTCTTACATAAATGTTCAAATTCCTTCATGCAGAACTCTCCACCATTATCCGTCCTCAACACCTTTATCTTCTTCTCTATCTGTTTTTCCACTAGAGCCTTAAATTCTTTAAACCTGTCAAAGACTTTAGATTTCTTCCTTAGTAAATATATCCATGTATTCGTTTAGAAGTCATCTATAAAGGATACATAGTAGACATAATTACCCAGTGATGCAACCAACATAGGTCCAAACACATCACTGTGCACAAGCTCTTGGAGGAGTGTGGCATATATGGATTTTTGGAGCAAGGAGGCAAAGGAAGAGTAGGAATGTGCAAGAGGTAATTGGGATCAACAACTACAATGGGGTTTTCTTGCAGGTACCGAGTTGCATGCATGTTTTCCTCTCTAGTTTTGGCATGCATGGAATATGCATGTGGTTTATTAGTCATGATTTGTCAATGCCATGGAGGATTGCCTGGATTGATAGTGGATTTTCCTAGCCTTTCCATTTCCTAGATAGCCATGGTGTTGTGGGTTTATTTCTTTGTTTTTTTTTTGTTGGTTCTTATGTTTCCTCTAGCTTGGGTTGAGTTACTAGTTCCTAGAACCTTTGTTGGACAAACGCTCTAGAGACCTGTAACAACTTGGGTTGAGTTATTAGTCATGGAGCCTTGGTTGGAAAAATTATTTGGAGCCCTTAGTGAGTTGATTTACTAGTCATAGATCCTTGGTTGGACAAATGATTTGGATCCCTACATAATTTGTGGGTTGAGTTACTAGTCCTGGAATCCTTGGTTGGAAAAAAATTCTCTAGAGCCCTGAAAGACTTAGGTAGAGACCAATCTGGTGATGGTTTTGTGATGTCTGACCTTGAGGTGGAATCACTATTTGATGGGTTGAGGTGGTTTGGCCTCTGGAACCCCTAGATGGTCTGATTGATGTGTTTTATGAGATCCCACTTTCATCCTTTGAATATGGCATAGGGGTCACTGGTTGAAGAGAGATTTGTTTCAGCCATGTCTATGGTCGGGCAGTTTGTGAAAGTCCCAAACTGGTTGGCCTTTTCATCATCAATATGAGGTTATTTCTCCTTGTTATTTCATGAGAATTATACTAGTTTATATGTGGATGAAATTCTTGTGATTTTCTTGGTATTTATATTGTTATTATGTTGGTTATGAACATGTATTATGACAGTGGCTATGTATGGATCTCATAATGCTTTTACTTGTAAATGAATGACCAATGTATCTATGGCCTAACTGATGAAACTGCAACTAATGTGTTGAGTTAACAATGCTTCTTAGCGATTCTCATATAAGTATCATACCCCTATACTCGAATTTTTTGCTTAAACCTATAGATTACATATTTGTGACATGTTTGGCGAAATGTCTATCACGACTAGTAGGGATCTAGTCAAGTCCTTATTCAAGTAATTTTCCTTTTTATCATTATTCGGTTGTTAGATTTCAGTTCTAAAAGTGTCATTGAGTTCTCGGTAGTGACCTAGGATCTAGGCATACAAAAGTGGCACAAATACTGAAGACGCATGCATGGGTCTGAGGTGAAAAGTCCCTGGATGCATGCATGCCCATATCAAGGGAACACCTAGGGGTCTAATGGTCTAAAAACTCAGTGGGACCCAATGATTGGTTACCTAAGTCGTTGGGATGGTTTTTGGGAGTCCTATTGCTGATGTGGAAGGTCTGTATGGTGTGTTTCCATCGGTTCTACGTCGTTAAGGTGACTTAGGAGGTTGTATCATATCTTAGTAACTTCTATTCACATGTTTACTCCAGTTGGTTAGTTACCTGAGTAGGTGTGTGAGGAGGGTGCTACAACTCAACATGCTCAAGCTCAAGCACAAACATCTGAGATTGATCTTGATGTTGATGACTTATAGGCAAAGAAGACGCTAGAGGACTTGATGATTAGTTATGTTAGTGGAGAGAAAAGGAAAGACAAGTCTGATCGGGAACTGTTTACCCCATGGTTTAAGTTTCTTTGGGAAACCTATAGGACCTTACTTGACAATTCAAAGCTGGAGGCACCATATATGATGAGTGCATATTAAATAGTGTTGCAATAGATGGAACAATTTCTTAATTTGGATAATTTTATAGTAATGGTTTTTAACCTCTATTCCATTTAATTATTTCACTAACAACTCCGAATATCTTGCCCCAATCCCAGGAGTGGATACATTGGCATTGATTAATACTAAGATATCTTGTTTTAAGAGATTTAAATGTTTTTGTATGGCAAGTATGGAAAAGTTTGTTCTATATATCGAGTTTCAACAATGGAGTATATATTATGTTTGAATGATAGAGGCACATGCTACACTCCTTCTATCATGTGCAATGGATATAACATGTAATGTTTACATAAACGAAAAATATTGTGTTGTTTTTTATGTTGGGTTGTGTTATATTCTTTCCACGACTAGTTCTCCTAGTTAAACCAGGAGGTTAGAGGGGGGGCGGAGCCCCCCCTTCATTGCATTGATGTGCAGTGGGGGGTGGTTAGGCCACTCTACAGGGTCTGGGGTAACGCCCCAAAGAAATTGTTTTTGAACCCTATATTAGGTGGGCGAACCTATCTATGGTTTTATGCATGGTTTTTGCACATGGTTTTGGGCGCGATGGTTTTCGGTCCATGGTATTGGATTCTTCGGCATGTATATATATGTATTGTAACATTGAAAGGAACATAATGAAAAATCAATCTAGTAGTCTCGGTTTTGGGATATAGGGGAAAATCTCTGTGTGTATTTGTTTTATGTGTTATGCTCTTGCTATTGTTTATTTTCTGTTTTTAGAATTCGTATGCAATTAATTTCTGTACGGGGTTAAAACCTACATTTGGTATCAGAGTTGTTTTGGCTTCAAGGGAACGCCTTTGTTGCTGAGGGGTTTCATTCAGGCCTGTGGTAAAGCATGTTCAGTGGGAGATTTGCAGGATCGATTCAGGTGGTGAAAAAAGATGGCGAGCAGTGGAAAGATAGAGATCGAGAAATTTAATGGTCATAGTTTTGAGTTGTGGAAACTCAAGATGGAGGATCTTGTTCACTCAATTTAATGTCTTAAATTGCGAACATAAATTATCGACCAAGGTTAGTAAACTGATGAATTGTGGTGCACAATATGTGCTTAGTTAACCTTGTTTCTTACTTTGTTGAGTATGTTTTTGTATTGTTTTGAGGGTTTTTCCTTTTATGCCTAATGATTTTAATGGATGTTAAGTGTCAATGATCAAATAAGTCTAATGGATGTTTAATATAAAAACTAATAGAAGAAAAGGAAATGTACTTCAACTAATTTAATTTGCATAAAATCAAATCAAAAACTTGAATGTTTAGTCTAATCTAAGCCGGCACTGTGTCTATGAAAAGCAGAGCATTATTCTAGATACAATTGTATTCATTGATAGGATGATAATGAAATCACTCCTATCCTTATCCTTGAAAACTCTTGATCAAAACTAAAACTAATCCTATTCTATGAAATGAAAGCAAGCAATATAAAAACAACATTCAATATAGGAAGATGTCAAAATCATCTTCTTGAAATGACTTAATCAATTGATTAATACATTATATGTGATATAAGAAAGCATCATAAGAGCATGGAAAGGAAAACTTGCAGCTACTATGTGATCTAATGCCTCTTAGTCAACCCTAATTGGAAGAACTACCTTCTTGGACCTGCTGATCATGAGATTACACAATAGATGAAAGCTTAATCTAAAAATCATGACAAAAGAATAAGGAAAGAAACTAAATCACTGTTTATTCTTAATGCCTTAAGCAACCAATATTGGAAAATAGCCTAATGCTACCTTCTTGAGAAGCTCTTTGGAAAACATAGGGTTAAATAGTGAATGTAAAGCTAAATCTAAGAAAGCATTGTAAAGACATGTGAAAGAAATCTAAGTCACTGTATGCTCTAATTCCTCAAGCAATCCAATTTTAGAAAATAGATAAAACATTACTTTCTTGAGATGTTCGTAGGAAACATAAAATTACACAGTGAGGTAAATCTACATTTGAAAAATAAAATAACATTTGCAATGGAAAGCTAAACTATTTGCATGAATCAAAGTAAAACAAACTAATTAATCTTACAAATTTACAAACGGATGCACATGGTTGATGGGGGCCCTTCCATTGTCCAATAGCATTCCAACTTGCAAAAATTACATTCTAAAATTCAATAATAGAAAAGAAACTTCTTTATTGATAAACTCCTAACTTTACACAATGGAAATCTACACTCCTAATCTCATTAGATCAATAGCTCTTCACTTTACATCCCATTCCATCTCACGCCTTGTTACAAAACATTCTATAATTCTTTCTCTTATTTTCCTCCTTTTTTTACCCTATGATAGGAGAAAACATCCCCTATTTATACAAAAATATGAGAAGCTATATCATTATTGAGAGCCCATGAATCTCTCCCTATATCTCTAGAGTTACAATCAAAATACGAAATGATAAGACACATGTCTTCTTAGAGTTTCGATACAAATAGGAAATGAGACACATATCCTTATGATCCCATGATCTTCTCCACTCAAATTCGAATTTGGTTTTGGAAGGTCACATAAAGGTCTTTTAGAAGCTTCCTTTTAACCTACACATGTCAACAATCTCATCACACTTGTTAGGTGTAAGCATATGCACATTATTTTCTAATTTTTAACCATAAATTCATTAAAAATGCTAAGAATTAATAAAGTTTGGAAAAACATAAATGTGACCCAATAATGATAATGGTAAGGTAAATATAATGAAATGGAGGTAAATGTAATGAAATAGAGGTGGAGTGAAGGTGACAATATGGAAATATAAATGAAAATTTAATGGAAGTGAATGACAAGTTCAAGGCCCAATAGATCTGTTGGTGGATAAAAATCAGTGGATCGCGGTAGATCTGGGTACTAAACCAATGGGAGTGTCCGATGAAGAATGGAAGAAGTTGGATCAGAAGGCAAAGAGAACAATATGATTGTATGTCCCAGATTCAGTATTTCTGAATGTATCAGGGGAAGCTACAGTGAAGGCTTTGTGGGACAAGTTAGGGACTTTGTACCAATCTAAGTCTCTGGTAAATAAATTGTTCCTACGGAAAAGTTGTATAACTTGAGGATGAAATATGGAGACTTGATGACAGAGCATTTGAACACATTTAATGCTGTGGTAAGTCAGTTATTATCTGTTGATATTAAAATTTCAGATGAAGAGAAGGGCATTAGTTTGTTGTGTTCTCTACCAGATTCATGGGATGGTCTGGTTATTGCAATAGGTAGCAATGCAATTTCCTTGTAGTTTAATGAAATAGTCTCATCCTTGTTGACAAAAGAGATGGGACGGAAATATATGGAGAGTTATAATGGTGATGCCTTGTTTGTACAAGGATGGTCCCATAACAGAAACAAAAATAAGTCATCGAGTGCGAGATCTAAATATACAAGAAAACCTACAAAGGTGTGCTGGAAATGCAGAAAGGAAGGGCAATACAAAAGGGACTATAAATCTAAATCTCTTGACAAAGGAAAGGGATCTGATGATGCTCCTTCTACAAAGCCGAAACCCACCTCAGATGAAGGTGGGGATGTGTTATAGACATTTTTGTGCCTTACAGCTATAAGCATGAAATTTCCATAATCCAAGGGATCCAAAGTCCCTAAACATGTTGTTCCTACCCCTAGAGGAACAAGGCTAACAAACCACAGCAATTCACAGAAGTTCTCCACCAGAAACTGCTCAAAAACAAGTCAATTCAGGATCAATTCAGAAGCTCCACTAGCTGCCTGCGTTGAAATGCAGAGGCTACACTGGCTAGTTGCATTGCAACGCAGGTGGAAGCACTACCAGGGTGCACTGAGCGGGAAATGACAAATGTCAGGGTCTCTTGTGAGAGGTGTCAAGACTATGGAAGCTTCCCGAATCTTCCTCCATGACACTTGCCTTGCTGAGTTCGACTAAGTGATGAGTAAGAGGCTCTTAGTCTCCAAGTGGAAGTAAGAACTGACAGAGAGAGAGGACACTAGTTAGATCACAAGCTGACTCATCCTCACTCCAAACATCTATATATGGATCTCTCCTCCATGAGATCTAGAGGCTGGAATTTTGTTATTGCAAAGAATTGATGTTGGTTTGAGATTGGAATCATTGGGTGCTTAATGATTTGAAGGGAGGTGAAGATAGGAATT
This sequence comes from Pinus tabuliformis, assembly GCA_031772625.1. Lineage (NCBI taxonomy): Eukaryota > Viridiplantae > Streptophyta > Pinopsida > Pinales > Pinaceae > Pinus > Pinus tabuliformis. The sequence continues at coordinate 725,600,625 of CM062806.1, read as the reverse complement.
TCATTTGCTGGGAAGGAGATGCTGGATTGGAACTCTCTTGGTTGTATCTCCTCCTGAACCTTGTTATTCATCAATAAAGCTATCTTGGTTTCTCCTATATGCTGATGTGTCTTTGATGTATGATTGCATTAGTGTATTTGGTTTATTTCTAATCCTGAACTAGTTATGAATATGAATCTATGTCTTTGTGTAGTGTTCCCTTCTTGTGATCTTGCAGGAACCTGTTGAAGCTGGGCGAGCGAGAAGGCAAGTAGCTGGGAACTCTCAAAGAGAAGAGAAACCGGATCGAGGGAAAAACAGAAGACACCGGTTAGTCCATCTATCTCTCTTCATTCTCAATTCATAAAGGAAGAATACTAGAATAGCTGTTTCTGTTTGTTGCTAAGGCATTGTCACACCTTGGGTGGATAGGATCATCCAGCATAGGCATTTTTCCCCACAACAAATTGGCGACTCCACTGGGGAGATCTGTTTAGTCATTTTATTTGTGTTTCTATCATTGTTTGTTTCATAGACTCAACAGCAACAATCGAACTGCATCTGCTATTCTGAGATGCAAAGTAGACAGATGTTGCTTTGATCCAATCACTGAATTTGTCTATGATCTGAACAATGGACTCACAAATGATTTGATGATCCTTTGTGATAGATCTTAGTCCTCCTTCAAAGCATCCCTTTGATTGTACCTTGCTTGTTGCTTTGATTTGGCCTGAAACTGTAGATTAAATAGCAAATCGTGACCCAGAACCCAGTGAGGAACTCTCGTTTCTCCTTCAGCGCAGGCTCTGTGAAGAGACTCTGCATTTCAACGCAGTTCCCGTGAAGGCTACCTGCGTTGAAATTCAGTTTCCCTATTATACAGGTGCGCTGATCCAGTTAGGCCTTGTGTAGTTGGGGTTCTCTGCTCTGTTTTGCCTTGTTTTGATCTCTAATTTTTGCAGCCTGTAACCAGCATAGGTACCTGTCTGATAGCCCCTTTTCTCTGCTTAAATTCCGCCTCCTTTTGTACAAAAGACTATGCGTGTTTTTATGTGTTTGTGGCATCATTTACAGTTTCCCTTTGCAAGAGTGAAATAGTCATCCTGTAGCCCTTGATTCAAATCTGTTGATTGTGATATTAGGAGAGAGTTGATTGGCTGTTTACAGTTGGTTATACATTCATTTTTGCTTTTGGTTTGAGTTTATCTCTTTTAAGTGTCAAAACAAGTATTCATTTCAAAAATCGTTAAGTGTTGTAATCTCTTCTACCCTTTTTGATTTCGAAAAAGTGAACTTGTTTGTATTTTTCATTTAAAAGCAAATTCAAAGTTGTGCAAAAAGCTTTCTTTTAGGCATCAATATTAAGAAAGCGGAAAACAAACACTTGCATTGTGCATTTGCATCTTGATAGTTTGCATGATTGATTTAGGGAAAGTGCATTTAGAGTGTGCTGATTGCTCTTTGAGAAAAGATGGTGTCTTTCTTTTCCCTTTGTAGCTAGGATTTTCATTGTTGAAAAAGAGATAAAATTTGCTTATCATCTTTTAGATTGCATTTAGGAAGTTGTCTATACATCTCGTGGTGAACCTCAAAAGGCAAACTTCTAAGAAAGATCAACATAAAATAAACTGAATGAACTTAATAATGCTTTGTAACATAACGCACAACATAGAGGTCTAGGCTAGAGACGTGTTCCGGCGTCGTAAAGCCTGGTGACTGTCGATCTCGCTGATGGTGGGTGATTCCTCCTGAGGGACGATAGCGCCAGTATGGATTGTGCTCCCATGTACCGTCGAGTATATATTGGGAGACCCCTATAGGCATAAAACCTTTATCCTTAGGAAGCCGTGTCGGCCGCCCTACTGATTGCAATGCACTGAACACAGCATTCAGGAAGATTGACCGCCTGTACCTTAAAAAGTATTCTGCGGTTTTGCGAAAAGTTTGGCACACCCTCTACCTAGATCTCCAGAGCAATTCCTTTTGGCCTATTTCAGACTCTATAACGGAAAAATTCCATCCGAGCATTTGTCACTTTGGGCTCGTTAAAACATCGAAGGCGACTAGAGTCATTTTTAGCTTTTTCTCGACTCTTTAAAATTGAAAAAGCAAGTTGTGTCTAAAGCGTCATTAAAATTTATTTTAACGGAATAATAAATCACCCTTATTCCCGCGTTGATCTTTCAGTTGAGAAAATGGAGCCCTCCAACCAAGGAATTCCCCTTGGTGGAAATCCTAGTCCCTTCTCCTCTTGGGGAGATGTTGGAGCACCCCATATGGCCACATTGTCGCTTCTAGGACTGACAATAGGCTTGCATGTCTGGCTCTTCTCAACTAATGTTGTTCAAAACACCACTACTCTTGAACAATCAAATCAACAATTAGACCAGTCTAGAGCTGCCCACCAGCCTTCCACTTCCTATAATTCTTCCTCTCCTCCTTCCTCTTCGCATGATGGAGCTGGCCAACCCAAAAGCCAAACTCCTCAGGAGAAGAAGGAGAAGAAGAAGAAAGAAAAGAAGAAGGAGCCAAAAGCGACTGGGGGCAAGCGAATGGCGTCTAATGAAAATCCACACACTGCACTGACCAGGCCTAAATCGCCATGTGTCATATGCAAGGGAGACCACTTTCACAGAGATTGTCCTTGCATCCCTCGGATAAGGGACTGGTCTCCCCGCTTGCACAATTCGGTGGCGTCAATCTTTGATAGCCATGTTGACAGCACACCATCAACTAGTGAAAGTGAAGCCACAGGACAGAGAGGGAAAACTAGATTTCCCTACAAACTATGTGAAGGCGACCATGCCATTCACTGTTGTCCCTTCTTAGACGAGGCTAAAAGAGTTTTGGAAGATCGCCCAATTTTACGAGCGCAACTTCCTCTTGGATATCAAAAACTCCTGCCAAGTCCTTCACCAGTTGAGAACTCGGTTGGCCCGCCCAGGTGGTCAGCCGAAGCACCTATCATTGAGGATGAACCATCTAAATCCATACCTGACGAAAGTCAAAAGGTCGAGGCGGCAGTTGACCCGGTCTTGCCTTCAGAGGTTCTATCTTCGAATGATACCATCACAGAGGAGAATAAAGACGACACCGTCCAAATTCTCTTCATCAACACAGACTCCGACGAACAAGGGGGCAATTTTCCCATTCCTTTATCGCAGGAAGGAACTTCTTCAGAGTCATACCCGGCCGTCTATTCGGTCCCACCACCAAGCAACCTAGTTGTATCCTTCGACTGGAACCAACTAGGCAGACCCCGGTTGCAAGTAAGCATACCATTCAGAATTATCGTTCAAATATACAGAATGGTAATGGCTGGCACCATCATTGATGAGGGGGCATCTGTGAGTATCCTTTCCTCTATTGCTTGGAAAGCGCTTGGTTCGCCAACGCTTTTGCCTGAAATGAGAAACCTGACAGTCTTCGATAAAGGAACTAGTCGACCTTTAGGGATTCTTCCCAATGTGCCAATCACATTGAAAGGGAAGATCGTTCAAATGAACGTGATGGTCATTCAAGGACCCTCGGATTATAACCTACTCCTTGGACGAGACTATATATATTGCATGGGAGCCATCATCTCCTCACTCTTTAGAGTAATGTGTTTTCTGCATGAAGGAAGAATGGTCAAGCTCGTGGACCAACTTTCATTCCCCGGATCACGCATCGCAAATAGTCATATACCATCCCTAAATGGTCTCTTCACTCAAGAAATGTCTCAACCCACGGTCCGTCCTCCTGATGAGCGCGAGTAATCCGGGAGGATATGACTGGAACCCAGGGGGCATGCGTCCTGGTCTGCTTCGGCAGGAAAACCTTGGGTATAGGATAGGTTTCCGTGGGAGAATATGACTAGTCTGTACCCCGTCCGTCTAGGAAGAGGGGTTATTCTAGAATAAGATTCTCTTGTCAATGCTACATGTTTGGCACTGAGGTCATTCACCTTTGTCTATCTCGGTAAACACCGCCGAAGAAATGTTTTGTTTGAAAGATTAACGGAACAATCTTTGGGTAGCCTAAAAGAGGTAGGCCTTTCCTGGTAGAACAAATGTTTTACTTGCAAATGGAGGGGTAACCTTGAAATCGTACTTTATACCTGGGGGCATGCAAACCTTTCGGAGTGCAAGCAAGGGGCGGCTATTTATTTTTTAAATTTTTAGGTCCTCCCTTTAAACCTGTAGGTCTAACCCTTTAAACTCGTAGGATTAGTCGTTTCTGAACTTGCATAAAGAAAGGATGTGGGGAAAAATCTAAATGTTGCCGTTTTACATGAGACATTCTTATCATATGACTGGATTAATCGAGCAGTTTTAGCACACAGTTCATGCTCGTTAAAAAATAAACGCAAGATCCGAGAAGTTTTAGCACATAGTTCATGCTCGTTAAAAAATAAACATAAGACCGAGCAAATGTTTCCACCCGCGTTTAAGCTCGTTAAAAAATGAACTATTCCGGTAAATAACCACCGTGAATGTAGCGACATCAGCCATTAAAGCCTTGGTCGTGTTTTCCCACCACCTCCATTTTTCCATTGGCCGATCATTCACCTCCATATGATTGTTTACCCATTTTGAGGAACAACTGCGAAGAGTGATTTCACTAGCCATCCTAGTGACACTGCCGTGATTTGGAAATTCCAATCCTTCCCTGGAATCAGCTGCTACCCTTTTTATCACTCGTTCCTCAAAAGACGAGTCTTCTTTAAGCTCTTTTCATCTGACTCGTGAAATATGAAAAGATTGCCGAGTTTTGGCCTTCCAGCTCGTTAAAGCGACCGGAATAGCTATCCCTCCTCTAGATTTTAATCTTTTTGGACCTGAGGGATTATTGCACAAAAAGATCGAGCGCTTGTTTTATTCGGCTCGTTAAAACTATCGAAAATTCATCCCTTCTGTATTGTTTTATACTTTTTCGGACTTAAGGCATTAGATGACGAAAAAGGACTTTTGGAGTTAACTTTATGTACCTTTTTAGACTCTCTAAAAATGAAAAGGACCGAGTTATCCTTGTCGTTAGACTCGTTAAATGCATTAAATAGCGACAAACTTGTCTTTAGACGAGAACGAGTTTCCCTATCGCTAGGCTCGTCAAAACATAGCGATGGGCTTGCCCGAAGGGCAAGTTATAGAACAAGCATATGTTATCCTCCTCAAGCTTGACAAAAATAAAGAGGTACCGGTCAGCAATGACTGGGGAAAAATTGGGAGAAACTCAAGAAAACTTTGATGGTAGCAAGTCGCTCTTGAACATGACACTTTTCCTCCGTACCACAGTCGGGTTGGGTTGTTTCATTCACCGGTCACATCACCATGGTCTCGCCATACCATCCATACTTGGGGTAATGCTACCAATCCATCGCATCAGTGTCGCCATATGTTCAAGAGAAGTCATTCAGAGAAGTCACCTGTGTCCCATCCACTACCATACATTATACTCTTTCATGACCACCACCCTGAATCATATGTCATCAGATCGTTTTCACCTCCATCAAAATCATTAGCTCTGTTCCATGTCATCGATGTGGGATTCATTAAGGCCCTCCTTTGACGGATCGCTTCTTGTCGACATCAGCTCATTATCCAAGAAGTTGATCTAGGAACACCCCCTTCAGTACTTTGAAGCTTGCATGCCTCAATGGCAAGTTTCTCACTTCCGACGACAGGTATACATCAATGACCTTCGACCGAAAGATTTTGCGTGGTGTTCAACGCCAAGTCCTCTATTCACACCACGTGAATTGTACTGCAGTACCTTGAGGGTCATCATCATTAACGGTGATTCCTCTCGCGCTTGTTAACAATTTACATCATTGACTGGTAATCAAGCGATGTCTTTCCATGTTCGACTTCAGAGCAATTCTCACATGGATCGACTTATACTTAGAGTGAAGATCGGACGAGATTGAAGACCCGAGATCTAGTTTCATCCATCCGGGCTGCGATATATTCAGAAAATAAAGACATGGAAATGTACAGCTTTGCAGCACAGATAATCATCCTACCAAAAGGATGATGGCTCTTTCAGAATCATCAGTCTATCATCAGACGATTGTCTGTTATATGTACATGAAAATGAATTTATAAAGTTGAGCATGGGAATGCCCGCCTCAGCTAGATCATGAAAAAAGTATGAAAATAATGTATTGTATTGTATTGTATTACAGGTCTCCTCCCAGCAATGAAAGAACTTCGGATCCTCCTAATAAAGCATTTCACCCGATAAACGGCCTCATACTTTATTGGGCAACTGTTATAGACATTTTTGTGCCTTACAACTATAAGCATGAAATGTCCATAATCCAAGGGATCCAAAGTCCCTAAACATGTTTTTCCTACCCCTAGAGGAACAAGGCTAACAAACCACAACAATTCACAGAAGTTCTCCACCAGATGCTGCTCAAAAGCAAGTCAATTCAGGATCAATTCAGAAGCTCCACTAGCTGCCTGCGTTGAAATGCAGAGGCTACACTGGCTAGTTGCATTGAAACGCAGGTGGAAGCACTACCAGGGTGCGCTGAGCGGGAAATGACAAATGTCAGGGTCTCTTGTGAGAGGTGTCAAGACTGTGGAAGCTTCCAGAATCTTCCTCCATGACACTTGCCTTGCTGAGTTCGACTAAGTGATGAGTAAGAGGCTCTTAGTCTCCAAGTGGAAGTAAGAACTGACAGAGAGAGAGGACACTAGTTAGATCACAAGCTGACTCATCCTCACTCCAAACATCTATATATGGATCTCTCCTCCATGAGATCTAGAGGCTGGAATTTTGTTATTGCAAAGAATTGCTGTTGGTTTGAGATTGGAATCATTGGGTGCTTAATGCTTTGAAGGGAGGTGAAGATAGGAATTTCATTTGCTGGGAAGGAGATGCTGGATTGGAACTCTCTTGGTTGTAACTCCTCCTGAACCTTGTTATTCATCAATAAAGCTATCTTGGTTTCTCCTATATGCTGATGTGTCTTTGATGTATGATTGCATTAGTGTATTTGGTTTATTTCTAATCCTGAACTAGTTATGAATATGAATCTATGTCTTTGTGTAGTGTTCCCTTCTTGTGATCTTGCAGGAACCTGTTTAAGCTGGGCGAGCGAAAAGGCAAGTAGCTGGGAACTCTCAAAAAGAAGAGAAACCGGATCGAGGGACAAATGGAAGACACCGGTTAGTCCATCTATCTCTCTTCATTCTCAATTCATAAAGGAAGAATACTAGAATAGCTGTTTCTGTTTGTTTCTAAGGCACTGTCACACCTTAGGTGGATAGGATCATCCTGCATAGGCATTTTTCCCCACAACAGGATGTGTACTTGGCTTCTTCAAGTACACATGTAGATCATGAGGCATGGTTGATTGAGTCAGGTGCATCCTTTCACTTCACTCCCCATAGAGAGTGGTTTTGCGAGTATGAGAAATATGATGGTGGTGATGTCTTCTTGGGGGATGACAGGAAGGCTAGAATCATTGGTCGTGGAAAAAGTTAAAGTTTCAAGGTAGAAGGATTAGAACACTTCCGGGTGTTCTGCATATTCCTACATTAGCCAGAAATATGATTTATGTAAGCAAGTTGGATGATGCAGGTGTAAAAACAGCGTTCGAGAAAGATACATGCAAGATGGTTCAGGGAGAACTAGTATTGATGCGGGGAGTACAGATTGGAACTTTGTACAAGCTGCAAGGTAGCACTGTTATTGATGGGTGCAACAGTTCTGTGGTTCCTGAAAGTGGAGCAGAAAATCTAGTGGTATCTGGAGAAAAGACCATTCTATGGCATCAAAGGCTTGGACATATTAGAGAGAAGGGCCTTTGAATACTTCATGGTAAAGGTATCGTAGAAGGTATGACTAATAGCTCTCTGGATTTTGATTTCTGTGAAAATTGTGTATATGCGAAGCAGAATCGGGTGAGTTTCCCCTCTGGTGGTAAGAGGGTGAAACATATATTAGAGCTTGTGCACAGTGATGTCTTTGGACATGTGAAGGTTCCATCACTGGGTAAGTCTGTGTACTATGTATCATTTATAGATGACTTCTCAAGGAATACATGGATATATTTCCTTAAGAAGAAATCTGAAGTCTTTGACAGGATTAAAGAATTTAAGGCTTTGGTAGAAAACTAGACAGAGAAGAAGATAAAGGTGTTAAGGACAGATAATGGTGGAGAGTTTTGCTTGAAGGAATTTGAAGAATTTTGTAAGAAGTGTGGTATAGCACAGCACAAGACTACTCCATACACACCTGAGAAAAATGGAGTTGCAGAAAGAATGAACAAGATGTTGATGGAAAGGGGAAGAAGTATGCTCAATGGTGCCGGGTTAGAACATGAATTCTGGGTAGAGGTGGTGGAGACTGCATGTTACCTAGTCCACGTATCACATTCATCAGCGTTGGAGGATAAGACTCCACAAGAGGTATGGACTGGTAAAAAACCCTCTCTTTCACATCTGAGGGAATTTGGATGTGATGCATATGTACATGTTCCAAAGGTAAAAAGAACAAAGTTGGATAGAAAATATGAAAAGTGCATCTTTATTGGGTGTAAGGATGGTTTAAATGGTTATAAGCTTTGGAACCTAGTAACAAGGAATATTGTGTATAGCCAAGATATGGTGTTCAGAGGGTGAAAGATGTTATTAAACATGAAGTCACACCAAAGGAACCTGAGAAGATAGAGTTTGAGCTTAAGGAGGAAGAATCAAACTCTACAGCAGAAGAGGAATCAAAAGATGAAGACCCACAAACTCTGGTTGTGAGAAGATCAATTCGAGAAAGAAGACATCCAGAAAGGTATAGTCCACATTCTTTATGTTCAAATTTTATTTTATATATTACTGATGATGATCCCAAAACTATGAAGGAAGTGGTAGATTCAGAGGATTTCAAACTCTGGAAAGAGGCCATCGTTGATGAAATGTTATCTTTGCACACAAATGAGGCTTGGGATCTGGTGGAGTTGTCGACTGGAAGGAAACCCATTGGCAACAAATGGGTGTTTAAGAAGAAGACGAATGCAGAAGGAAAGGTGGAGAAATACAAATCGATTGGTAGTAAAAGGTTATTCCCAGATTTCGGGAATTGATTTTGGTGGTATTTATTCTCCTGTTGTCAAGGTAGCTTCTATTAGATTACTTTTATTTGTTGTTGTTGTTTCTTTTGATTTTGAGGTAGAACAGATGGATGTGAAGACAACATTCCTTCATAGAGATCTGGAAGAGGAGATCTACATGAAGCAACCTGAAGGCTTTGTGGTGAAAGATAAGAAAGAACTGCTATGCAAGTTAAAAAAGCCTATGTATGGGTTAAAACAGACACCAAGGATGTGGTATCAGAAACTTGATACATTTATATGGGGACTTGGCTTCACTAGAAGCAAAGAAGATCACTGTGTGTATTTTAAATCAATTGGCGACCATGTTATTTATCTGGTCATGTATGTGGATGATATGTTGCTAGTTGGAAATGAAAAAGAAATTATACAAGATTTGAAGACTCAATTGTCCTCCAAATTCGACATGAAAGATCTTAGTGCTGCAAACTATATTTGGGAATGAAAATTAAGAGAGATCAGGCAAAGAGGAAACTCTGGTTAAACTAGAGGAAGTATATCAAGACAACACTGTAGAGGTTTAATATGCAGGATAATAAATCGGTGAAGGTTCCTATTCCTGTAGGTGTAAAGTTATCTATTGAACAGTGTCCCAAGACACAAGAAGAGGAAGAGGACATGTCTCGTGTTCCATATGCAAGTGCAATTGTTAGCCTGATGTATGCGATGGTCTGTACTAGACCAGACATTGCACATGCTGTGGGTGTATTGAGCAGGTTTATGTCAAAACCAGGGAAGGAGCATTGGACAACAGTGAAGTGGTTTTTCAGGTATTTGCGTGGCACTAGTGAGTATGGTTTGTGCTACCAAGGAAGCCCAGGATTGGATAGAGTTTTGGATATCTATGACTTTGTTGATGCAGACTATGCTGGATATTTGGATCAAAGAAGATCTACAAGTGGGTATGTGTTTAACCTATTTGGAGGTGCAGTCAGTTGGATGAGTAAGAAATAATCTGTAGTGGCACTATCAACTACAGAGGCAGAATACATGGCAACCACTCATGCAAGAAAGGAATCAGTTTGGTTGTAGAGATTGTGTTCAAGTATGGTGTTAGTATAGGGAGCTATAAGGATAGACTTTTATAGCCAAAGTGCAATTTCTTGGCAAAGAACCCTGCTTATCATTCAAAGACAAAGCACATTGATGTTCAATATCACTTTGTGAGAGATATGATAGAAGACAAAAAGGTGTTGCTGGTAAAGGTGGAAACTTTGAATAATACTGCAGATGCATTAACAAAATCTATGAGCTCTAAGAAGTTCTCTTGGTGTAGAGAAACAATGGGCGTTGCAGGGCTAGATAAATGACCAAGCTCTCCTGTGCCCCCTATGGAAAGAAAACAACAAGTGGGAGAATGTTGGGTTGTGTTATATTCTTTCCACGACTAGCTCTCCTAGTTAAACCGTGGGGTTAGAGGGGGACCAAAACCCCCCCTTTGTTGCATCGATGCATAGCGGGGAGCGGTTATCCCCCCTCTACGGGGTTCGGGATAGCGCCCCGGGGAAATTTTTTTCAGACCCTATATTAGGTGGGTGAACCTACCTATGGTTTTTTGCATGGTTTTCACACATGGTTTTGGACATGATGGTTTTCAGTCCATGGTATTGGATGCTTCAGCATGTATATATATGTATTGTAACATTGAAAGGAACATAATGAAAAATCAATTTGGTAGTCCCAGTTTTGGGATGTAGGGGAGATTCTCTGTGTGTATTTGTTTTATGCGTTATGCTCTAGCTATTGTTTATTTTCTTTTTTTAGAATTCGTATGTAGTTAATTTTTGTACGGGGTTAAAACCTAAATTTTAGTTTCTTGTTAAAAAGTTTTTTGAATAAGGTATTTATTCTACTATGGCTAGCTAAAATCCTAATTGGATTGATAGATGACTACACATTGAGCCTTTTAGTTCTGTTTGTAATATAAATGGACAACAAAGTTTTGTTGACTTAGTGAAATAATACAAAAACATCTTGTGAATTTCAATAAGTACAGGGATCAAAGAGACAAGGATGGCCTGAATCTCCGTGAGAGTTTGTAGCTTTACCTTGATACAACGTTTGAGAATTTGAAGGTTGCAATTGAGCTTCAGTTCTGGCAGGTTGGTAAGCTAAAGTTTTTATTTATAATATATTTTTTCCTTATACTATTTCCTATGACAGATGACATATGATGTGTAAGAAGATTTTCACTCTGTAGAAGATATTCATGGCCTTATGTGTATGATCAAGAAGACTCCTAAACCTCAAATGATGGCAATCTACTATTCAAAGTTAACAAAGTATTTTGGATATTATAAAGTCATTTGTGTCATGCTTATGCATGGTAGAAGCTCTATATCCTCTAGAAAATATATAATAAATACTTAGCACATAAGTATTTTCACCTTATGGCATCATCTCAATTGTTGCTTCCATTTCTATTATGCCCTATGATCACAAACATGTGGGTCACCATTTTGAACCGGAGAATGAGAAGGAAAGAAGTTCAAGAATGGCGAGTCTTTTGATATTTAGTTTGGATTCTAAAATGAATAACAGAGAAGTGGTAAGTTATTTCAATGAAAGGGCTTAAATTCACCTGTCACTATTTGAGATGTTTGCATTTGTATAGGTTTTTATAGTATAAGTATTATATTTTATGCTTAGTTCAAGTAATTTTCTTCCAATATGTCTAATAATAATATGTTTTTTTGGTAGTTGTCATGCTCAACACTTCTATCTGAAATGGTAAGTAATATGTATAGAGCTCATTAAAGCATTTAATGATGAAATTAAAATTCCTTCCTTGATGTTTCTCAGAAGTCAGAGCACACATATATTCTGCTAAGCACTTTTTATGCTTTTACAATATTTTGTTATAGCAAGCCACAAGGTTTCAATTATAACTGGATAGAATGTGGTGCAAAATTAGGACAATTTTTACTATATCTACTTATATTTATATCTTATACTAAAGTTTTGTACCATATAATCATAATGCATGTCATTTTTTAATAATTCAAAAACATATTCAACTCAAACTATTTGGTTCTAAATATCTCCATAATTGCTTATAAAAAGTTGGTTTGTGTTAACTGTTGCCTTCAAATATAAGTTAACATTTGAGGATATGTGAATATAATTTGATTGTACTGAATTTAAAGGCTCTTTGGGTTCATTAAAAGAAACTGGCAACATCTACTTATGTGGGTAATTTGTATCTTTATTGTATTTTAGTTTTCCAAAGGTGTCATGACATATGTTCTGTAAGAAGTGAAAAAGTTGTATCATCTATTGGAAAGTGATTTACACCTTTTAGATATTGCTGATAAAGTTCAATCACTGCTAGGCAGGCTCTCTAAGCTTAATGACAAATCGTCTTCAGCTTCTCTGGTCCAACAAGTGCAATTGGAGCAATACATTCCTTCTTTAGAAAGGCTAACTGCTTTGAGAGTGTTACAATAGGTGATGGGATTTAATTCCTACTTTCATTTCAAGCTTTATATTATTTTGTGTTGTGAGTACTTGTGGTTTTAACTATGGCCTACTATTAGAGTTACACAACTTACAAAATATGATGGGGAATTTGATTATTACTTTTTTCAACTCATTCGTCTCTAGTATTTTATTCCATATGGTGTGACAATATTGGATTTGGTATATTTCTTACACTTTGGTGTTAAAGTGTACACACTCTCTTGTGTCTTCTAAAACAAGAATTCTTGAGGTTTTCTAAAGTTAACCCTTGCGTTTTACATGTATCACAAGTGTATCAAACAATGAAAATCACGGTCCTGTCATGGATGATACCATTTTATGAATTTTAAGTTATAAAGAGGTTTAGTGTGGATGCTATGAAGTACAATTTTGTATGGTTGAATATTGAACATTTAAAAGGAATTGTACAGTTTCCAGTCAAGTGAAGTAATATAATTTTCTCATTTTCAATATTTTGTATAAAAACATAGCTTCTGCTAATTTTGAGAATTTAGATTTTGTGCATGGAGTCTTTTTTAGAGTGAGAATAATATAAGCTCGTCAGTGAATTTATTTATGCAATACCTTGAATCAGAATAGTCCATATATCAGAGTACTAATGAATTGTCTAAAAAATCCATATATCAGGGCTATGAATTGCAGTAGGAGGGGCTCAATACCTTAAGTATTGTTATTAACTTAAGCCCAAAGGTACCTCCTTAAGCCATAATGCAAGTATTCTTATTGTTCACTCTTGGGGAAATAGTTACATGACTTGAAGTTCAGATCTCCTAAATCCTGGATCACGAGACATTATAATTTAATACTTGAAGGATCTTGTGAAGACTAGGTATGAATGTACCCTTGTATTAAGCATGCCTAGTGATCTGAAACCATCATAAATAAATTATTTATTTTATGCACAAATTAGACTTAGAACAAATAGTTTGGACTATAACACTTCTTCTCACATATGTAATAACCATTACTGGCTGCAAAGCTACTCCTAAGATTATTTCTGTTAGTGTCAATGCTCATAATAGATATTCTATGCCTCATCAAGGTCTACACAACTATTAAGGGAATTTTCTATCTCTACTAATTATTAAGGACTGCACATGGAATAGATCATTGTGTTGACCCCAATATATAGTTGTGGACCTTTGTGAGTACAGTGCTACTATTGGTATACAATAAGTTACTTTGATGTTACTAATACCTATTAAGGCTTGTGCATGAATCATGTTACCTGGCTGAAGCTACTATATATTTATCTTATTTCATCCATGACAGTGATTCTAGATGCTATATCTTTGTAGCCTTATATTTCTATCATATTTAACATAACCAAGTTATGATGGTCTAGATTTGAGTGCAATTATTTGAGAAATTGACAGGCATTGTCTCAAAGTGAGGCTACATAAATTTAGTATGCTTGATCTTAAGAATCTAGTGTCATAATTTCTTCAGCCCTGCATAATGACTTGAGTAAATATTATGTGTTGATTTTACCCAATAGTATGTAAGTGAAATATGTAAGAGTAATATTACCTCTAAGCCTTGAGCAGATGTACGTTTACTCCTACATGGACATTGTTTCTTAAGGTGATCAACACACCAAAAGTCATATTTAATATGAGCCATTCCTTTTTATTTCCTCATTGAGTAGTATATGTTGATATGGTCTTCAATGCATCAATATACTCCATTGCTTAATGGTGTATGTAGATCCACTAGTGTTATATACACATGTCAGGGATGTTATTACAAAGTAAGGTGATACTATTTGTGTTTGTGGTTCCCAGATAAGCATTTTCGATATAGAAACAATCAAGTAGCACAAATCAACAAAATTTGTGGACACCCATTACAACAGGGATGCACATATCAAGAAGATGGTTGAAGCCTAAGAATATATATTTTCTAATTGGTATTTGTATGTCCTTAAATTGCATCATATTCATAAACCTTTAATGCCTTACTTACACCTCTATAATATGGTACTGTAATTGACCTTATGCCAAAGTATAGGATTAGAGAGGTTTGAATTATACCCTATTGTTGGAAAAAAGTATGAAAATGCAATATCTGTGTGATGGATTCAGACTCTCAGAAGGTGACTATGTCAGTTGCACTTCAATGGCATCTAATGATATGTCTCTAATATGATCATATTTATCCTATAATAAAGTAAGGAGAAAGTATCAATAGGTGTTAGTTGTAGAAGAATTATGGTAGGACTGAGTTTGCAATGACATTGTCAAATATTTCCCCATGGAATTTTCATAGGAGGCATAGTGGGTAAACCCTCATTCCTGTAGGCACATGTGGCAGGATGTCAACCCTTATCAGATTCATATCTCCTATTTCCGTAGTTCCATCTATTGCATAATTATTTCCACTAGGGGGTACTCTATTTGATGTGACTGTTTGGTAACATAAAAGGGCATGGACAGTAACTGTATTACTTTGGAACACTCTTAGCTCTTTATAAGCTAGATTTTGTAGCAGGAAAACCATTCATATATTATGGGGATTAGACCTATTACCTGATCCAAGGACATGTAACAACAATATTTTATTGCGCCAACATTTAATTCAACACACAGGAGACTACAAGGATATGATGATGTCACTAAAATTTGCAGATCAATTTGTGGGGAGATCCTATAAATTTTCTCATAATCAAAACAATAGTTGAATGGTATGCTTTTAGATCCATATATATAACTAGGAAGTAAATGGGTATCGTGGTTGACAAACAAAAAAACATATAATAAATAAATAATGATAAAGGGGTTTGTTACACACTAGATTGGAGTCTACTACTAGTTCAATTAATTATTAGATGATCATGGTGGGTCACACTTTCTAAGATAAATGCTATGACTCTTCATAGGATATTATTAGAGATACTTGAGGAGAGACCTCTTTGGCTCAAGGGTTAAGGAAGGATTTTGACTTCAATATCGAACCATCAACCATATCCTCAACCTTTGTGCCATCATGGAGGAGGGGAGAGATTTTTATTCAAAAGTATTCTTCTACTTTGTTAGTTTTTCAAATTTGTTTGATGTTATCTTGAGGGAGGCATTGTTACATGGATGACATTAGAAGTTCAAAGTAAAGTTTGTTTGTTTGTTTGTTTTTATTTATTTTTTATTTTTAGCATCAAATTTGCTCTAAGCCTGAAAATTTGCAAGGAGTCTAAGACACATGTATTCCACAATACCCGGAAATCGTTTTGGGAAATTCCACATAGAGGCATTTTTATGTTGATTTCTTGTAGCATCATATGTGCTCTAAGCCTCAAAATTTGCAAGGAGTCTAAGACACATGTATTCCATAATACCCATAAATCGTTTTGGGAAATTCCACATAGAGACATTTTTATTAAAATAATTAGTTATTTTTAATGGGTGCCTAAGTCTAAACTTAGGAATTAAAATAATTAAGGGGTATTAATCAAACTGGGGGTGAAACTTCTAGAAGGAGAAGAATATCAAGGCCAAATGATCTGAGCCATTTATTAGGATCTAATCTAGGTTGTTGATTACTCAACTGGAGGATTATAAGAAGGACTTCAATGGCCATTTGGAAAACACATCGGAGAGAGATCAAGAGATCAAATTTCTGAGAGAGGGTAGCGCAACAATTGCTAGAGAGAAGATCAAAGTGATTTCTTGTAGTGAGGGGCAGGGATAGTTTTGATTGGAGAGTTTCCTGATGTGAGAATACATTGAAATGGAGGCGGAGAGAAATCTAGAAGAGGTAGTGCATAGGCCATCATGGGAAGCGTAGGGCCACGCAGAGGCAACATTTATCCTTAGAGGGAGTATGAAATTCAGCTGGGAAGTTGATTTCTAGAGCCAAAATTCAGGGTGTGAGACTGGAGAGTTAGAGGAACGAAGCTCCAAACAATAGGAGATCCAGGAGAGGTGACGCAGATCCCCAGAGAGGTTGACGTAGAACTGTGTAGGTTGACATAATAGCTACACAGAGCCAGTGTGCCACCTGTGTCCTGGATCAATGTCGTATCACTAGTGATAGTGTGAGGTATTTCTCACTAATCTTCTGCCAGTCCGATTCTCTATATTAGATATCCAGCAAGGCATCCAAAGATTGTATTCAGAAAACTACTACTTAATGATACAAGCCCTCAAGTGCTACACTAGTTTTCCTGCATTTGGTTTTTCTAGGGATATTTGTCCAAAAATAATAGTGTCATGTGTTGTGTATTTATTTCTTGCTTAGTTTCTTACTTCCTCATTTAATTTAATTGGTGAAGGATGCAGTGAATTATTTTCTTTTTTTTTTAACTGTAACGGTTATGAATTTTATTTACGTGGAAAAGATAAGAGGGGACTTTGCCATGGCAACCCCGATTACAAAGAGAGCATCCTTTTGCTTCAGATTTTGGGTTACATCGATTTCATGGTATTTGGAAGGAGATGTTTCCATTTACAATCAGCTACCCTTTCGGTATAGAGCATCCTTTATTCGCCATTTGATCAGCTTCACCGTTCAAGATTCTGAGGATATGGTAGAACTTATAGGTGTTGAATTATTGCAACACTCTTTTCAATCTGCCTAGGATTTTGTTTAAAGCAGCATTGCTAAAAAGATCTTCTGTATTTTATTTTTTTATTAGGATCTCGAAGTCTCCAAAAACTTGCAGCTCTTTTACACCCTGATCTCTTACTATTTTGCAGGCTTTGAGAAGGCCATAAATTTCAGCTTGGTTGTTGGATTTTTGGCCTAAACTCCAACAAAAACAGTCTTTTAGTGTCCCATCTCTGGAATAAATGATCCCTCCTGCACCAACAGTGCCAGGATTTCCTTTGGAGTCCCCATCAAAGAAGATTGTGGTTAGCTTTTTAGATCTCCACCAGTTTGAGAAAGTGTCCTCAGAGTCTCTTCTGCGCCATTCTGGATTTGCTGTTTGGGGAGTGAGAGGGGATTTTCGAGGAGAAGGCTCCAGGGGGCATAGCCATCTCCTTTCTTCAGGGGGGAGAAGAGGATCCTCTTTATGAAACTGCTATTGGGCTGCTTCTAAAAGGAAGGCTTTGGCTTTAGCTGCTACTTGGAGAGGGGAGAGTTGATGTCCTTTGAAGATCTGATCATTGTGGGCCAACCAAATCTCCCAACAGACAAATTTTGGAATGGTTGTCCAGAATTTATTCCAGAAATATTTAATGGGGATGCTTTGCGGGTAGTGCTTGTTCCAAGAGGCAAAAAGGTCAGCTACAGAACACTGGGGTAAGGGGGGAATCTGTAGTCCCAATAGGATGAGGCCCCACATTTCCTTAGCATAATGACAATCTAAGAATAAATGTTGGGTTGTTTCTTGGTTGGTTCTACATAGCGCGCACCTGTGAGGCCCAGCTATATTCCTCTTCTCCAGATTGTCACCTGTTAAAATTTTGTTATGAATCAATGTCCAGAAGAAGAAATTTACTTTTGGGAGGGCAAGATTGTCCCATACTCGCTTCCAGAAGGCTGGATTGTGGTTGTTGTTCCTTAATTCCTGAAGGGATTTGTAACCAGCTGCAGTAGTGTATACGCCTGTCTGCCCCCATGCCCAGCTATCTTTTATATGTCGATTCTCAGGCGTCAAATCTTCCAGAAGTTCGATTAATTGATTTCTCTGTGTAGATAACCAGCCAGGGGCATCGTGGAGATCCCACCCGGCCCACTCTCCTCGGTGATACCATACAGAGAGATTGCGAAGCCTTTTAATGCCTGTGCTCATCATCCAAACTCTGAGCTCTGTTATTTCCTCAATCTGCTCCAAAGGGTCGCATCCCATGATTCGATCCTTCCACAGGTCGATTTGCTTACCATTGCCTGGGACTTTGTAAAGCGATTTTTTAAAGAAAGAGCTGCTTTTGCAACAGAGGGCCCATACCTGCGAACTGTTGGTAGGAGGCTCGAATTGCAAGTTAATGAGAGACGAATTCTGGGCGTATTTAGACAGCAGAATGGCATTGGTCGGATGCTTGGGTTCTTTAACCAATTTCCACAGGAGTTTGCCTCCGAGCATAAGGTTGACTAGAGATGGATCATGAATATGAAGGCCACCCTCTGTTGTTGGCATTTTAACCAAGTCCCAATTGACTAAATGCATCTTCCTTTCGTTACCTTTCCCTCCTTGCCATAAGAAGTCTCTTAAGAGCTTAGAGATCTGATCCATAACGTGTCTGGGGGCTAGTAAGAATTCTCCCAGATAGACTGGAAGCGCAGATAAAAGAGACTTAATTAAAATGACGCTACCTCCTTTAGATAGCCAGAAGCCGCCCCATGCTACTATTTTTGATTTAATTTTGCAGATGATTTCTGACCAGAGTGACCTCTTGTTAGGCCCATTTGTGATAGGAATACCTAGATATTTGAATCGATCCCATCGGGTATGGCCTCTGAACCCCAAGGCATACGAAATACCTGTTAGCTCTTGATTATCAATATTCCAGGTGTAGATTTCGCTCTTGTTTTTGTTGACCTGCGCTCCGGAGACTCTACAATAGCTTTTGAGAACTGAGTCGAAGACTTTGGCGATTCTGGAAGAAGTGCCTCCAAGAAGAAGAGATTCTTCTACGAAAAGTGCATGGTTGAGGGGATCGATGCCAGGGGAAGGTTTGAGTCTGGGAAGGGTGCCAGCAGATATTTCAGCAGTAAGCTTTCTGCTAAGGGAGTCAGCCATTAAAATGTATAGGAAGGGGGAGAGAGGGCATCGCTACCTGATGCCTCTCTGGGCTTGAAAGAAATTGGAAGGGCGTCCGTTGACTAGAGGGGCGATCCAGGGGTTTTTAGTACAGGCTTTAACGAGATGGACAAAGTGGGGCGAGAAGCCAAAAGTAAAGAGAACTTTAAAGAGGAAGGAGTGGTTTACTCTGTCAAATGCGTTTGCCATATCTAACTTTATCACCATACCTTTCTCGTTTCTCTGTTTGCTGGAGTGGATTGTCTCCTGGACCTGAATAACATTATCAAGAATATGCCTACCTTCCACAAATCCTCCCTGGGGACTGGAGATCAGCCTTTTAAACAGAGGCTTGATCCTATTTGCAAGAAGTTTAGCCAGAATCTTATAAGATGCATTACATAGCGATATAGGTCTGAATCTTGTGAAAGTTTCTGGGTTAGATTCTTTGGGGATTAAGGCTAGATAAGTGGAGTTGGTGCCTCCACCAATCTTTGCTTTTCTCATGAAGCCTTTAATCATTTTTTTAAGATCAACTTTGATGATGTTCCAACATATTTTATAGAAGTGTATTGTGAAGCCGTCTAGACCAGGGGCCTTATCAGGTTCCATGGACCAAATGACTTTGATTATTTCCTCCTCAGTGACTTCGCTGATGAGAACGACATTATCTTCAAGTCTGATCAGATGGGGTATATTAGAGAGGAAATCTGTTATCTCCTCCTCGCAGTCCTGGGGTTCCTTGCTATATAATTTCCTGAAATGACTGTCTGCGGCCTCTTTAACTTGGATGAAGCCCTGTCTAACTTGGCCATCTGCTGTTTTTATTTCTGAGATGTGGTTCCTAGACAACCGAGCTCTATATTGTCTGTGGAAGAAGGAGGTGTTCCGAACCCCTGCTTTAAACCGCAGACTTCTGGATTTGATTCTCTTGTATTCTTCTTCTTTTCTTAAAGCTCTATAGGTTGAGCATTGGGCCTTTGTTTCTTGCTCCAGCAGCTCTGCTGTGATCTCTTTACTTTACATATCATTGTGCAGATTCTCCAAAGTGTGCACTACTTATTTTATTGTATTGGTTGGATTGGGGGCTGGTTTCCTTATCCAATCCTTCAAAGCAAACTTTGTAGCCTTGAGTTTTTGATCCCAGACAAAACTTGAAGATCCAGAGATAGGTTTGTCCCAAGCTTCTTTCACAATGTCGATAAATCATTCTCTCTCAATCGATAGAGGATTAAAGCGAAATGGGAGGGGCCCCAGATTTTCTTCATCTTCTAGGAGAAGTTGAATCAGCTTGTGATCTGAGGTGAGCTTGGGCAGAATTTTGGTCTTGATAATTTTTTTGTTCAACATGATCGAACTTTGAACCAGGAATCGATTGAGGTGGGCAACAATGTGATCCGGCCCAGATCTATTGTTGGACCAAGTGAATAGGCCGCGCACTGGGGTGAAGTCTATTAAATCCCATTGTTGTAAGAGCTCTTCGACAAAAGCGAGCATTGGATCTCTGCTGCTGGATCTACCCCTTTTCTCCTTTATTTTTAGAACTATATTGAGGTCTCCTGTTATGATAATATTGTCTGGATTATGTTGTTCAAGGAAAGCTGAGAGGGAGTTCCAGCAATCTCGTTTTTCGAAATATGTGACAGGAACATATAGACTAAACAAAGAGATGGACAACTTACTTGTACAGTGTGACAGCTCCATGAAGATCCAATGTTGGGTTTCATGGGACTTTTTTAGCTGAAATAAGTCTTCGATCCAGAGAGTTTCCAGCCCTCCAGAGGATCCCCTTGAACTAACTGCTTTGCCTGCGCTTTTCTTCCATTTTGTTTTGCTGATATCTAGAAGAGCACCCCCTTCTATCTTCATCTCTTGGAGCATGAGGATGTCTGAAGGTTCTATTTTCAGAAGGTCCATGACTGCTTCGGCTTTGGATGCGTTCCCAAGTCCTCTGCAATTCCAAGAGGCGAGCTTCATCATTTACTTGAGGAAGGGGGTGTGGCCTCCCTTGGAGGGCCTAGGTCTAGTGTTTCTTCCCATGGTCATTTCTATGGTGGCCTGGCTTCCTTGAACTTTGAGTCGCTCGACCTCCTCTTCCCTTAGCTCTTTGCGAGATTTCCTGCCTGCTCTTTTGGAAGGTCGCTCAAAGGTTTCATCCTCTGAAGAACCTGAGCTTTCTTCTCGCTTTTTCCTTGTTACATCAACATATGAGGGGTTGGAGGGGCTTCATTGCGTAGGCTTGACCTGTGGAGCTTCTTCCCCCTCTTTGATGGGGGATGGGTCTGTTGTGTGCTCCAGATTTTCCTGAGTTGAGGTAGAAGGGATAGTCTGGGTTTTTTCTGTGCCTTTCGGGGTTACTTCCTTTTCTTGATTGGTCTTGAAACTGCTTGGAGCTCCGGACAAGTTGCCTTTGCCATTTCCTTTTTTTTGTTGGGCGTTTTTTTGGACTACAGTCCACTGGTCCTCATTTGTTGTGTCTGCCTGCTCCTCGATCTTTTTCTTGCAATTCTTTGCAAAGTGACCATGTTCATGACAGTATCTGCACTTGAAGGGGAGCTTTTCGTAATCCAGTTCCTGAACATGGGTCCACCTGGCCACCTAGAGCTTTATTGCTTCAGGAAAACCCTCCTCAAGATCAACTTCTACGCAGATTCGGGCGCATGAGTACTGATCTTTCCTTACTTCTTGATCTATATACTTTCCTAACGCGTTGCCTATGATCTGTAGAGTTTTTTGGTTCCAACAGTGTAGCGGCAGATGGGGAAGTCGCACCAATACAGGAACTACTAAGGGGATGTCCTGGGAGGGGTCGAAATCCGGGGACCATTTGTTTAGATACAACCCCTGCTGTCCCATAAAATAGGGGCCATTTCTGAAGATTAGGCTTCTGTCATCTGAGCTCTCGAAGACGAACACATAGAATCCTTTGCCTACCAAGTAGCTTTTAACCCCTTCTTTGATCAAGGATGACCAGTTTCTTTGTGTCCAGTCCTCCACCGACTTGGGGAGGGCCAGAGACCCGTAAAATGGCCTATCAACCCTTTCTCAGCTAGATTCATGGCAGCTTTGCATATTTCTTCTTCGGGTAGGGCAACCGTTGGGATGGAATCGAGCTTCTTGATGAATTTCTGCTGGCTAGATGAGGGTGGGCGTTTCGAGCTAGCAGCTACCATGGCTTTGAACATCGAGACCTCCGATGGAAGGGTATGGGGGGGGGGGGCGGCAGAGCTCCCGCTGGGCTCCATGAAGGGCTCTGCAAGGTTGTGCGATGGGGCGCAGCAGCCGGAGGCCTCGCAGACAGACACTCAAGAAATGAAGGATCTGAAGCAGTTCGTCAGGCATGCAAGAGAGAGGTTGAATCCTCCGGTAAAGAGCTAGTGAGCCGAAGCTGGCCGGCGGCCAAAACCTGCAGCAGGGGGCGGCTAGGTCTCAGGAGAAAACTTTCTTTCGAGTTCGAAAGATAAATTTGATAAAGATGCTACAAAAAAATTTCTCTGCTTATGCATGGGAATACACTGATATGAAGGGAATCACATAGAATTATTTTGAGTAGTTGTAGGATGCAATAAAAAAATGTTTAGTAATTTAACAAAAATAAGAAACTTAATCAACTGCTGCAGTAGAAATTTGGGTCTCCAAATTTTCATAGTTTACTGCTATAATATGTCTAATAGTTTGTTCTTGGGTGCCTCCAAATAATGAATGGATTGTCTAGTTTTATCAAGAATACCATTGGGGTGAAACACAATCATCCTCTCTCACCCACGTTGTTCGGGATATATATCAATGTGCAAGATTCATTTTTGTATAAGCATATTCAACCCTTGCTTCTTTCAACATGCCTTGGTATCCATTCTCCTCTTATTGATAATGTGGTCCTCTTAGCATCTACATTGGAGGGTATTCAAAGGATCAACCTTGGGAAATTTAGGGTTTATGATCTTTAATGGCTTGAAGAATGTCCTAATAGATTATGATTTTCCATTTCTTGTAGGTGGAGATTGAGATCACCATAGCTTATACCTACCTAGGTGTTTTATTTTTCAAGATCTCAATTTAGATTGAGAATGGTTCTCTAGCCTCAAATTAATAAGGGATATGTTTCCCTTGCCCTTTTTTAGCATTAATGCTTTCAACACCATTTTTAGGACATTTTTCCCAAGATGGACCTTTTGGATAACATCATCAAGTCCACAATTATGTAGAGTTTTTACATTTGGGTACCTAGTTTTCTAGAGGATTATTAAGTCTAGATAGAGAGGGTTTATGCTCATTATCAAATGCAAGAGAATGGTTCCTGGCATATTGTTCAAGAAAAATTTGCAACACACCCCTTTTTATTTCTTAATTTTATTATTATTGAATCTTATCTACATCATCCTATGGTGTCATTTAAGTCATATATTTTGCGTTGGTTTTCATTTAATTATTTCTTATATGTCTTATTTCTATTTCTTTTAGACATATCTATATGGAAAATTTCATTCTGCATCAATCACTCTTTTTATGGCTTCACAAATCCCCTACTATTCTAAACAAAAATATATTAAAAGAGTTATTGGTAGCCAAAATGGCATTTTAAGTTAGGTTATAGACAAAAGTGAAATTTAATTAATTAAAGGTTTGTTGTTTCCTTTGTGGTGGCATGTATGTGGGTTGAGAAGAGAAATAAAATAAAAGTTTCTCACAAAATCCCCATATTAGAATGGGAAAACCAATGTAACATTTGTATGTGTACCTAACCTTTTTGAACATGTTTTATATGGGGAATCCATGCTGAGGACTAGGACATGTACTAGTTGTGGTCCATATGTACCTTGTTACCTCCCAAACTTGCAAGTAAAATGTTACATTCCGTATGAATAATTATCAGCCACTGAGTCAGAAATCAATGCTTCACGTATCCAAGGTCCAAGCAATGTTCCCAATGTTCAATCAAAAGTGGTACCCATAGAAGAAACTCCACCTCTAGCTCTTGTCTTAGATCTTCTTGGTTATTTGATAGGTTTATACAATGCACTTGTCCCTAGAGATTGTCGAGCAATAGTCTTTGGGTGAGTATTAGATTAGTCAATTACATTTCATTATGTAAAGAACAAATAGAAAAAATAGCTTTATTGTTGTTAGATGTGAATTCTATTTACTATGATAAGTGTCAACCTGATTAAAGAAACTTATGATATTTGGTTAATGCATTGTGCATTCCTCCATTGCTTGTTTTACTTGCATCATCAGCAGGTCAAGGCCTTCAAATGAAATGGGAAACTTATATGGTGTGATGGTCAAAATTTTTACAGCTTGAAGTTTTAGAATAACTCTTTCGGTCTTGGAGTTGATGGACCTCTACAGGTACAATACATAAAATCTGAAAATAGTTGAAATACTAATTCTATTTACTGTAAATATTTCTAGTTTAATAGGATGTAGATAAACATATATTTTGAGTCCTTTTTCGAAGTTTTGTTCCCAGTAAATTTGGTACCACCATTGTAGCCTAGGAGCTCAACACACACACTGTTGCTAATTTTTAAACACACATGGGTAGTAAGAAAAAATATGAAAGATAAAACATGCAGTGCATTTTTTTATTAACGAGAGATATACATTTATAGTACAACATGTGACCGTTGGGTTTCACATCCCAAGGTCTCTTGGACTCCTTTTGTCAATTCAGCTTCCACACTAACCCATTTAGGATTAGGTGTCCAACATTCCCCCCCTTAATCTGAAGGGTTATGTATGAGTCCAATAAGAGAGTTGTAATACAAAATGTGCAAAAATGCATGGCAGCACTAGGCTGAATGTGCTCTATGAAATGTTGGTATAAAGGGTGGTGGTTTAAGGATGACCACCAACACTGGAACGCTTAGTGTAGTTCCCGGAACTCTTCCAAAACTGGCAAGAAACTGAAGTCTTCTGCTAGAGGAAGTGATCCTATTGTTTTAAAGAGGGAAACCTTCAACCATGAAAGGGAGGTCTCACCTCGCATAAAAGGGAGAACTTCAACCTGAAAAGGGAAGTCTCAACCTGTGATGGTTTAAGGATAACCAATAACTCTGGAATGCTTAATGCAATTCCTGGAACTCTTCCGAAACTGGCAAGAAGCTGGAGTCTTCTTCTAGAGGAAGTGTTCTCAATTTTGTTCCTGGAATTCTTCCAAAACTAGAAAGAAGATGAAGTCTTCTGCTAGAGGAAGTGTCCCAGATTGCCAACTGAAGGCATGTTCACGGGAATCTTTGTTTTTGGCTACAGCTCTGAAACTGGTGTGGCAGGTTGTGGCTCAGGCTCACTTGATGTGACTTTCAAGCTTGTAGATGACCATCATTTCCCCCCTGTCAGATACAAGGTGAGATGATGGAGAAAACTCAACTGCAAGATTGTTCAATACTCTGGAACAAGTTCTGACATTTGTTTGGAATATATTCTTGGCTGTTGATGCCCATTGCCAAGAAGCGATCCATCCAAGATGAATCTTTGTTCTTGTAGGACGTTTTTTTTTGAAGCATCTGTTTGAAGAATGACTGGTTTTATGACAGTGCTTACATGGATGAAGATCAAAACAATGATCTTTCATATGGCCAACTCGGTCACAGTGTTGGCATTTCACAATCTGTTGTTGTTGTTGTTGCTGTGGAAGAGAGGCAGAGTCTGGATCAGCTGAAGTTGAACTGTCATGAGGAGAAAGTGAACTGTCATGAATGAATCCAGCACTTTGAAATTGAATGGGCTTGGCGTAGTCTGGAATATGAAAGGACAAGTCCTTGTCATATCCAAGACCAGTTATGTGCTTGTTGTGGACAAGTTGTTCCCAAGGTCTAATGATGGGCTTGGGAAGTGCAAACTGAGTTTCTGCATCTACATGTACAACTGCTGCTTTATTGGGTTCTAGATCTGATTCAACCTCAATCTTACTAATTTCACCACTTGCTGGTTGTTTATGGGTGTTTGTTTTAACCTTGAACAACATATTGTTTTGAGCAGGCAGGTCTGAATGTCACAAAGAGTGTCTTTGTTGACATTTACCATCCCACCAATAGTGGAGTGTATTAGTGTATTCAGTAACTCTAATACATCATCAAATCTAGCCATTTTCTCCAACTATAATACCTTGCGCTATAATTTACACAAAACTGGTTGATTAAATGAGAATTTGCAAGTTCGCAGACCAAATGGACTATAACTGTGATAACTATAACCTCTTTTTGTTTGTTGAACACTCAAAACTGTAACCTTCTATCTATATTCTGTAAGCGAAGGATGCATTTTGTGAATATTACCTTATAATAAACACCCTCTTTTGCATATTTATAGTATAGAAACAGTGAGGTTAAAAGTGACACAAATGTGTACAACACGAAAAATAAAGTGATAACTTCTCTACTCCAAAGTCTGCTGTTAATCAGAGTTGTTCATCGAAATAGCAGATTCTCTACCGTATGGTGCCCACCCACATTCTTTGGTTGTAGCAAAGCTCACATACTACAACTTGCTCAGAATCAAGCCGAACATTGTAAATGCTTCTCCTCAAAAAAATCATTTCACACGAAAGATTAGACTTTTATAAATGTCCCCCGTTTTTTTTTTTACTCATTTATGCCCACCATAATGCATATATAAAAAGGTCATCGCACATATTCCATTCTAATAAATCAACAGTTTTATCAACACTATGCCATCATACCATTTAATATTTTAAAAGAATTCTTAATGTGGCGGCGACCATAAAAGGATTATTCAATACACAACATACCAGAATATTTCAAGGCATAGTCATGTTGACCAACACACCATAATTTTTAGAATGGCTCGAATCAATGTACGACGGGCTCTACAGGGCACAACAATTCATGGAATTAGCTCTTCGATGGTGTTGAGAGAGGAGTCCAGGTTGGACCAACATTCACCACAACAGCGTTTTGACCAACGTTCAAGGCTCATGCCAGATTTACAGTCATCTTTATGCCACCATTACACGGTCTTTCCACCATTGCTTGGAGCCACGATTTTCAGAAAAAACGCAGAGGATCAAATGAGGGCAATCCAGATAATGCACAATCTGAGATATGTGTTGAGGATATTAACCACTTGGAGTAGGCGTTAACACAATGAATGAGCAGCAACAGCTACAGCTGAAGCTTGCACTCCCACCTTGGTATTCGGAAGCTATACCATCTACTCCTTATGATCCCTTGGCTCTTCGACAAGCATTTGAGTGTGCCGCGATTAAAAGACTCATGTCAGATGTTCCTTTTGGAGTTCTGTTATCTGGAGGCCTTGACTCATCATTAGTTGCTGCGGTTGCTTCCCATTATTTGGAAGGCACAAAGGCTGCTCAAGAGTGGGGACCAAAGCTCCATTCCTTCTCCATTGGTTTACAGGGATCTCCTGACTTAATAGCTGCTAAAGAAGTTGCAGAGAGTCTTGGTATCATACATCATGAATTTCATTTTTCTGTCCAGGATGGTGTTGATGCAATAGAGGATGTTCTCTATCATATTGAAACATTTGATGTCACCACTGTAAAGGCCAGTGTACCAATGTTCCTGATGTCTCGCAAAATCAAGTCCCTGGGTGTAAAGATGGTTCTTTCTGGAGAAGGGGCAGATGAAATTTTTGGAGGTTATTTGTATTTTCACAAAGCTCCAAACAAAGAAGAATTCCATCGTGAAACATGTCGGAAGATCAAGGCTCTGCACCTATATGAATAACAGCACATCTCCACGCTTTCGTTGCGCCACGCTCAGTACATCACCATTCAAACATAGATCCATTGCAATCTCTCCACAACGAGACTCTAGAAAACCACCAAAGTTTACAGAGCGAGCAATCCAGGGCCAGACCGCTCAAAAAGTTGACAAAAACACAATAAAATCATAGGCGAGTTTCCATACAAGCCAGAAATTCACATATTTCAATCAAATTGGTGCGCTAAATGCAGGAAAAAGAACCCAAAACTTCGAATTTTTTAATACTTATACCGGTTGAGCTGCTTACAACTGATACACCTCGTTTATGCATGCAGTTTATGGTTTAATATTCGATGTTCTAGAAAACGATATGCGTACCATGTCTAGAACACCACATTAGACATAAAAATCATTACATAATCAAATAAACCACAACGTTGTCAGAAAGTATACTGCTCCAGCGTTAAACCATAGGCAGGTTAAACCACAGCGTTGTTCGAAGGATTCTCCACACACTTGGGTTCATGCCTCTCTCACACGCACTTGGATTCACGCCTCAATCCACAGGTTCAGCCGCTTTCACATGGAAACAGAACCTGAATGGTCTTTGATTAGAACAAGATGTACATAGATGCATTGGAAAGATAGGCGGGGGCGTAACGCATATTAGGTTTATGTTGCAACAAGACAGCGTTAATTATCATGAAACGCTTGGCAGTCAGGGCAACCAATAATGGTAAATCGCAGATGGAGTAGCGCTTTTAAATGGGGCGTTTATGGACAGAGAGCAGGTAGTGGTAGAGAATGAGAGCGCAGGTACAGAGAGTGCCGGTATGGCAGACAGAGTGTTAGGCCCCTATACTACTAGTGTAACCCCTTATTGTTATTAGTATAACCCACTTATTATATTTATGTACCCATGTAGTGCCCATATTGTTACTATTGTGCCCCCATAGAAGCCCACTATTGTATTATTGTGCCCTTACATTATTAATGTTATGTCGGCTCTGATTATGTTATGACCCCTTAGACTCCTATATATAGAAAGTCTTTTCACTTGTATCATCCAAGAATTGTTCATTTATGTAATGTAAAGGAGGTTGCCCCCTCGAAGAGGCTGAATTCTAAGGCGTTGATCTATCTTTTCTATCTTTTCTTGAGCTGGTTTCATAACACAGAGGTTAGAGATGTCAGTCAGCAGCAGATTTCAGGCATAAAATTCTCAGGACAGAGCGCATGCAGTGTCAGGAGTAGCTAATTATATGGAGGAGCAGTGCAGGCATTGTCAGGGGTATGGAGGCGCTTCTATATGGAGAGCAGACACCAACATCGATATTAACAGGTTGCAACTAATATTTAGTTGAAGAAATATTCATGAAGTTCATGGCAGAAATAAAATGCACAGAAAAGCCATAAAGCAAATGGCTCAAATTAATTATGCAGGGTAGGAATACGCCTGCTCTGATACCATGTTAAACACACATGGGCAACAAGAAAAAATATGAAAGATAAAACATGCAGTACATTTTTTTATTAACAAGAGATAAACATTTATAGTACAACATGTGACCGTTGGGTTTCACATCCCAAGGTCTCTTGGACTCCTTTTGTCCATTCAGCTTCCACACTAACCCATTTAGGATTAGGTGTCCAACACTAATGGTATTATTTCAAAACATATCTCCTAGACTATCAAACACTCTTTTGTAGGTGCCAATAAAAAACAATCAAAAAATTGTCTGGTATTTTAATGATAATATTCTATTTGAATTTTTATTCACCGAGGATGGCAGGATCAAGTGTGCAACATATATGGAGATAATAATGAATGCTAGGATCTAAATTTTATGCTTTGGATTTTTTTTTTCACTGAGGATGGAAGGATGGAGCGTGCAACATTTATGGAGTTAATAATGAATGTTAGGATCTAAATCCTAAGCTTCAGTATTAATCATCTGTTCTTTAAGACCTGCGTTAAATTGTGATGTATTTTTAAGTTGACACCAAGGGTTTTATTTCTATGATACTTGTCACATTCTACTATTTTTAAGTTTTAATTTTTAGGGTTTACACTTTTGTTAAATGGATCTCAGTGACCTAATTGGTGCACATTAATCTAATTTCTTTCCTTCTCAAGAATGTAGTCGGTTATGCTTGAGAATTCATATTAGAATTTTCAATCTGACAAGATAGCTAATGCAAACACGATCTGTAACAAAATTATAGGTTTCAAAGAAAAATTTCATGAGAGAAAGTAAGATTGGTTAAGGATATCATTTGGAAGTTAGGAGTATTCCCTACTCATGTTTTCTGTTGCAGATTTTTTTTTCATTTGCATGACTAGAAATAACAATGACAAAAGTATGACATAATGCAAATATCACATCTATGACCAAAAATTGCCTGCAACTGACTGTAATGTAGGTGACAATTAAGTGCATTGAGAAAAAATAATCACAGGTTATACTGGGACACAACCCCCATCGAACTTCCACTTAGTGGGGAGCTCAGTTCTAAATATATTAAGATGTCGTATTGTTTGAAGACTTCATGTCCTAGCCAAGTAAGAAGAGGAGGTTTTTATCACAGCTGCTTTCTCAAGGAAATAAAAATTAATCTATATGAGAGTAATGTGGAAAGGCACAAGGGTATTATAAGTAGTGTGAGCAAATAAAAAATAGAGAGACAACATGTAGGAGGTTCACTCTGCTATTGATTCTAGAAAGGGAATGTTAAAGTACTTACCTAGATTTTGTTTATTTTTCTCCTAGTACTCTAGCATGATTAAGTTGAACTATGGAGGATATGAAAAGGGTGGATATACTTAGATCTACATAATATCATTCACCTCACTCGGTTTCCTATTCCATCTGGGAACAAAAGTTTGAGAGATAGGATATATATATATATATATATATATATATAGAAAACGTTTGTGTCTTATTTACCAGTAAGGTGCCCTTGCTAGACTAAACACACACAATCATTCTTAAAATATTCAAATGAATCCAAGCTCCTTATGTAAATTTATGTTCATGCTTTGAATCCGAATTTTGTAGTCACCTACTCCAGATAGACAGAGACATTTTTTAACAACTTTGATTCTCCTCCATCTTATTCATGTGCTTAAATATGATATGTGCATCTAGGGGTTGATAAACCGTTTGAAGTGCTAAGCATAACTAAAATAATCACTCCTTTGATTGATATATTAGCCTTGGAGTTTGCAGAGTTTGTGTCGTTTGGATGGAAATATTTTTACTATTTTATAGCCTAAGGGGCTTTTCTTGCATATATAGAGTGTGGTCAAGATGGTGAAAACATTAAGGAATGTTTCTCTACACTTTCTATGTGATCTTGTGCTCCTCGTTCCACCTTTAACATCATTCAAGTACCTTAAGGTTCCCACCGAATTCTGCTCTGCACTATTAATAATTTTTCCTTGGATAATTATGGCTTGGACTCTGACATCTCTCATTCATTTTTGAGTTTCCCCTATTTTTATGGTTGGGAACTGGTGAAACTATCATGCCCTGTCACAAGTCTAAACAAACATGTAGCTTAATGATATTTTGCCTCACTCAGAATGTAGATCTATTAGCTCAATATAAATCAGTGGAGCTATTCAGAGTAGAAATCTGGTTATATCCTTCATCATTATGGTAATACCATTGTAATCTATTCCTTCAAGTGTATACCATTTATTCAGGCGGTTAAGCAAGAATAGATGTATAGTGTATGAGAATAATACTTCATTCTCTTGATACCCTGCATGTTATTAGCATTTGGAGTACCGTGTCAGGTGTCCAAGTATGCACCCTTCAGTATTCAATCTTCTTGTAATCCATGTTCTATGTTGGACATAAAGATATGTAGCCAGTGGTTCATGGGGGTCAAAATATTGCAGTGTATTGAGATCATTCACAACCAATATTTTAGGTGTGTAGATTCTCTGATACCAGCTAACCAAAGTTAGGTTAATTGTAGTGAGAAATAGTAGCCAAACTGAGTTACAAATCTGCCTTAGGGGTATTTGTGCATACCCTGTAGAAGTTGATCGTGTGTTAGGTATATGAATGAAAGGTTGCGGTTTATGTAGTTTTTCTTCTCACCAGTTTGTTTGGGAATGACTTTCTTCCATATAAAAGAGGTACTTCTCAAATAGTTGGGGAAGTTTCTAAAACTAATCTTCTGCAGACTACAGTTGAATCTTTAAAACATGGAATACTTTTCTTATTTTATTAATAATATATTTTTTGAATGAGGTGGCATGCTTCAATTTTCTAGTGCCACAGACTTCACATTCTATACATTTTTTTTCAAATCAAGAGGTATGACATGCCTTGGTAAATCATGAATTCATAATGACAAACTCTGCTCTGGAATTTTGGATCTATATATTTATGAGTAGAAGTACATGGGACTTGTTAGTGTCAAAGGATTTTGCAACCTTTCACACAAGCCTCATTTCCTCATTTGATTGAAAACATTATATGCCTCAACCATATTATTAATATATGTATCATGTTTTATAAGAAGATTGAAGTCTGTGAGATAATATTGGATTAGCATATATTAAGTTTTCCCATTTTTCATCTATCGATATTCATTTCACTACTTTGTAGTTTCTAAAGTAGTCCCAATAAGTTGCACACTTTTTCTTGTTTTTATTCTAGTTTAGATTTATCAGCAACATCAATTAATTTCAGTTTGCTTTAGATTTGTTGTACGTGTTTTTGAGATCTCTACAAACATGATAATCAAAATTTTATATTCTTTAATGTAGGTTTATGGGAGTTAGATTTGTGCTCCAAATGTGAGCTTCTTGACTTTACACTCAAATATGCTTAGCATTGATTTAATTGGTTTCTTATATATCTCCTTAGCACATTGAGCTCTTTGACTACTAATTGTTTGAGTGTTTGTAGAATTTCTATATTATTGCAAAATTGGGATGCAAATATTTCACTGGTATAGTTTTGTTAGGCTACCAAATTCATTTCTCATAGGACAATTAAATTCATATGGGAATTTTGTCATATAGTTGAGAAAAAAAATAGATAGAAGAACTTAAACTATGTAATACCATGAGTGGTAATGGAACATTAGAAGAACTACATAATTCAAGGTGCATATGAAGGAAAATATATGATTATAGAAAACAAGGATGAAGGAAAAACTTAGCATAATAACTTACAATTTGTGTTGTTGTTTTGGTACCTAACTATGGTCATAAGCTAAGCAAAAAACATAAGCTAAAGTGGGAAGATTAGCTAAAAAGAGGTTGTTAACAATTAGAGTACGCATCTTTTCAGGGAGTGTATTATTACAAGTAATTTGGGATTGCAAGTAATTTGGAAAAGACTATTCTTGGCTAGGTGTTTCCTTTGAGTTTGAGTATGAGTGAAGCATCTAGCAAATATATTGAAGCATGGTGCCTTAGTGTATGAAAGTGACATTTTGTGTGTAGGAACCTCCTAACCAAGAGGCTTGTATAAAATATTCTTGAAAATGATAAGGAGACTCATATCTAACAATAAACCCTTTTTGAATTGTCTATGGGATATGAGTAATCTAAATATTGTAAAGGAACTTTAAATATATGGGTTGGAGACTTGGGTGATCATATCAAACTTTGATCCATAATGGCTTTTTTGTGAGAGATTGGCAGTTCACATATAATATGAAAAGGCCTACTACTTTACATGGAACCATTTAACAATATAATCTTTGCCATATCATGAAAGAGTGAACGTCAAGAAATCTCATTGCCATTTTCACTAGTTCTGACTTATCTCTCTATTATGTTGTGGTAATTTTCTTCCGCTCAGAAACTTTGGTGCTTTTTGGGTCATGGAATATATAAGAGTTGTAGTGGAAGACTAGAGGAACATAAGGAATTGAGGAAATTCATTTTTGGAATTGCATGGGGAGGGATTCCAGATTTTGGAATAATATTTCTGAACCTAAGTGCAAATTTTTATTTTGTTGTCAGTATTGTGTTTATGGAATTATGCCTCATATGCTATAATATGGTGAATGGACTACTTTTTATTATGTACTATAATGACTTGAGAACTAAAACAACATAGTCAAATTTCCTTCTGGGAAATAGAACAATCCAGCAGATCCCAAAAAGAAGTCTTTACGAGATGGTGCATCAGTTGAGCTTTATGCGGCTAGTAAGTAGGGTGAGTGTCTGAAATTTTGGCAAGTAAAAAAAAAGACCTTTAGATCCCATTCCCAATAAGTTTCATTGGGAATTAACTCCTCTCAATAACCACTTTTACTTATCAGAGTTGATAAGGAGGGGTGTTACAACATCAAATGTGTTGAAATATGCTAAATTTTTTCCCTTTGTCTGAAATTCGTCATGTAGCTACAACAGGTAACATAAATTTTCTTCATCATTATGACGGTACATTTTGGCTCATTGATTTTTATCTTTTGTGATCAAGATAACAAATTTCTTTAAAGGGTGCTAGCTCAATGGAAGAGCACCTACTTTGCAAGCAGGAGGTTAGTGGTTTAATTCCATGGTTCCCTAACATGAATTAATCACTGAATAAACAAAAAAAAAATCATTCTATATTTTGTTTTAAAAAAGATTTTTTTATTGTCTCTAAAGAGACAATTACTCGGATTAAAGACATATTGTCTCTATAAAGACAATAACTAGGATAAAAGACACATTGTCTCTATAGAGACAATGTCTTTAATCATAGTTATAGTCTCTTGATAGACAAAAATGAATTCTCTTAAGAAATAATAATACTTGTGTTCTATATTATCTTTATAAAAACAATTTTTTAAGACAATAATTTGACACATTCCGTTAAAAACAATATTTAAGACAATTTGTAAAAAAAAATGTTTTACTAAAAAATAATCTTAAATAGTCTTAAAACCCCTTTAGTAGTGTATAAAATCTAGTAAAGACGAAATGCTATAAACAACCAGGTAAGCTTCAGCATTAAAGCAATGTGACGGTGCATATATTACTCATGCAAATATAGTAGGATGGTTATTAGCTAGTCACCATAATATTTACCAATTTTTAAAAAGTCTGAATATTTTTTTCATAAAAACATTTCTTAATCCAAATTGTGGATCATCTTAAAGAATAAAGCTTGAGATAATGGAAACCATAGTTAAAGAATAAAGCTTGAGATAATGGAAACCATAGTTAATAATAAAGTATTGTGCCTTGAATATTGAATGTCCATGTCCATTGATAAATGGAAAATTGCGAAATTGCGGTAGATTTCAAATTCGAGGATTGCAGTGAAATAACTGAATATGGAAATTTTTAGTGTCTCCAAATGGAGGTGGCCATGATAAATGAGCGCTTAATAAAGCAAAGTGTTTTGAACACGAAAATTTTTAGTGTGTCTAAATGGAGGTGACCATGATAAATGAGTGTTTAATAAAACAAAGTGTTTTGAGTTTTTAATAAATGGTGATTGGGTTCTTTAAGATGGATGTATGTTACTCAAATATAGCAATTAATAAAAACTCTTATTCTAGATTATTTATTTATATTTATGTAAATTAATTATCTTATTTATTGCATTTTTATATTCTATAATTTAATTAATTTATTAAACTATTTTCTATAATCAATCATATATATAGTTTTATTAATTTATTATTTAGTTATATTTATGTATTTTAGAATTAATAATTAAAAAAATAAATGGTGAAAAATTACAATCATTTTATAACTAAATATTTATTTTAATAATATTTTGAGTTTATTGGATTATATTTAAAAATCTATATTGAGATCAATATTAAAATACAAAATAATTTTAAAATATAATTAAAATAAAATAATAAAATGATTGATTTCGTCTAAAAATATTTTATAATTTAATATGAGAGAAATATATAATTATTTCTATACTCAATATAGAGTTACACGTGTTTTCATTAAATTAAATTAAATATTTTCTAAATAAAAAACAATATTTAGTAAAATAAAAAGTAATATATATTTTGATTAGTTGTAATTATGTTGTAAGGCATTCCCCTTTGAAATCAACTCCCCTCTAAACCTACGTGTACATTCATCAGCCCTTGATTTAAGTGTTAGATGATTCAAATAATTTCAACCATCTGATTGATTCTAAAATTAGTTATTAAATTAGTTACAATTCTAATTCTCGTGACCTCGCTATGCAGCACAGTAGGTCGACTGCCCTTCTCACACATTACTTCTTGCTCGGCACTACACCGCAGGTCGACCGCCCTTCTCACACATTACTTCTTGCTCGACACTACGCCGCAAGTCGACCTCCCTTGCTCACACTGCTTCTTGCTCGGCACTACTTCCAGGTGCTGCCTCCCCTACCTGGTCACCCAAACCCTCATTCTTGTCCTTTGCGACCGTGAAATGTTGCTCTGCAACTTCCCCAGGCCTTTGTGGTTTCACTTTTCCAGGTGCGTCCTCTCCTAGCTGGAAACCCAAATCCTCATTCTCATCCTCTGCTACCGCGAAATGTTTCTCTGCAACTTCTCCAAGGTTTTGTGGTTTCTCTTCGCAGTTTTATAGAATCTCAAACTGGAGATTATTCGAAATGGGGGTTTACGTTTGAGAAGACAGACGCCCGGAGTCGATAAAGGTGTCAGTGGCAGCACAGGCTAAGCCTCCACAACTGCATCCAAACATTGTGCAGGGTGGGGAAACTGCAGCAAGTGATAGAGGGCGTTAGTCAAAACATGTTTTCCATGATCCGTCCCACCGTCTTCACCACGCAGGTGAACACACTGATGTGGTTTCCCTGTTTAATTTAGTGAAGTAGATGCCCCTTCATTCAAAAGCTCTCGCTCCACTTTTTTTGATGCCCTGTTTTGGTTTATTGTTGATGGCTCTATAAAGCTAGAAAAATTAAAGCAAAGCAGGTTATTACTTTATTATGTATTGTGTTAGTGGTCAGTCAAGATGTGTGCTTTTAATATTCGTTTTTTAAAACCCTTGAAGATATATAATCGTCTCACTTACATTTTTTTGTTACAGAAATCCTCACTGGCGCTATGGGACACGAAGGCATGTTATTTCTTTATTCAGTCAAAGGTTTGCATGTGCATTCTTCGGGATTCAAAAGCGTTTAGACTTTTTACATATTCATGTTCTCAGGTATTATGAAAATATGGTCTGATCATATGCATTTAATCCTAATGAGCATCTCTTTAGCTTTTAAAAAGAATTCCCATGAGGGTCTTTTATTAGTTTTGGGATTCTATTTAGTTCTGCTATATTGGATAATTAATATAATGTTTTTGAAATTTGAAATTTTATTAATTTTTGGAGGGTTGGCTTCCCTGCCTTCATCACTATAAATATGGGCATCGATCCTCCATAAATTCATGAATTAAACACACCATCATTTGTGATTTTATTCTCTAATTTCTGCGGCGTTTAGTAATCATGCACACATCATTTTGGCCTTAAGAAAGTTGCTTATTCACACATATTCAGGGTTATTTTTGTGTGGTTAATCCACACCATTTTGAGGGTAATTGAATGATGTTTGGAGCACAATCTGTGGATTGATTTTGAATTCAATATTCTTTCAACGCCCATGTGTCTAAGCTCATCCTATTGTCACCTCATTGAAATTTCCAGAGCTTCGTCTCCAATGTTCTTCAGGGCAACGCATATCATCCATAAGCTTTGCAAACTTCGGAAATCCAAGTGAGTCCTACAGAAATTTCATCAAGGGCTCTTGCCATGCAGTGAAATCAACTTTGATTGTAGAAAAGGTATGCACTTCTTTAATACACTATTTTGATTGAGGGAGATAATTGAAGGTCTGCTAACATAATTATGTTTTGTGCAGGCATGCCTTGGGAAGGAGACATGTTCCATCTCTGTTTCCGAATATTTGTTTGGAATCTCCCGTGCTGACAATCTCGAGTCTCTGGTAGTTGATGGAGTTTGCAAATATTGATCAACACAGCTGCTACGCATCATGTTGAGGCAGACTAGAGAAATATTCTTTGAGATGAGAGTCTAGAAGAGCTTCTTAGATGCAATTAATTATGGAGGATTGCAATTTGTAGCTTTCATTGGTGAGTCTGTCAAGATTAGTTTCCAAAACATATATAGAAACCTTTCCAAGGAACTTGGCTGAGAACATACTTCAAGTGATTCTGGAGACATCTCCCACATGAAAAAATTCAACATGATATGCCATGTAGGGTGGTCGGTTAGATCTCCAATACAATCCTTTAATGATTGACATGAGGGGCATGCTACAGGGCCATGTATGGTCACCACCTCACTTCACTATGTTGGCACCCTGATTGGGGGAGAAGAATCATGTTGAGCCAAACTAGAGCAATATTCTTTGAGATGAGAGTCTGGAAGAGCTTCTTAGGTGTAATTAATTATGGAGGAACATAGTTTCCTTAATGAGGTCAAATTTTATCTTACCTATAGAAGGAAAATTCCCCACCATCAAGTTATACATTGAGAATTTTCCAGAAAAAATCATAATAGTCAAAGGAAATAACCGAGGAGTAGTTTCCAAAACCTATATAGAATATTAGATAGAGACTTCTTTGAGATGTACGTATCAATGTTGTTGACAGTAAAAGAACAGAGTTTCCTTAATGATTTCACATTTGATTGAATTGTGCAAAAAGAAGATAATTGTTGGGAATACTTTCTATAAGCTAATTGTTGGCCATACCTTCTGTAGTTTTCTAACCATTGAGTTGCCTGGAGAGATATGGAATATATCACCGTTGAGGATGCAGTCATTAATAGCATCTCGAGGAATCCATGACACAATAGAGGACAATCTCAAAACTTCCTTCACAACCTACCAGGAAAGTAAATGAAATGTCTTAATTCTTGCACAATGCAGAGCCACCAAATGGCATTCAATGGAATTCAAATGATCTGATCATATACATCAACAGAATGTGTTAATTGTTGCAGAGCCACCAAATGGCATTCAATGGAATTCAAATGATCTGATCATATACATCAACAGAATGTGTTAATTGTTGCAGAGCCACCAGATGTCATAAAATAGCATTCATATGGTCTAATCATATACATCTAATCCTAATGAGAATCTCTTTATCTTTTAGAAAGAATCCTGATGAGGGTCTTTTATTAATTTTGCGATTCTATTTAGTTCTGTTATATTGGATAATTAATATAATGTTTTTAAATTTCAAATTTTATTTTGATTGAGGGAGATAACTGAAGGTGTGCTAACATAATTATTTTCTGTGCAGGCATGCCTTGGGAAGGAGACATGTTCCATCTTTGTTTCCAAATATTTGTTTAGAATCTCCCATGCTGACAATCTCAAGTCTTTTGCAGTTGAGGGAGTTTACAAATATTGATCAACACAACTGCTACGTATATTGTCAAATAAGGATGCAGTCATTAATAGAAACTCGAGGAATCCATGACACAATAGAGGACAATCTCAAAACTTCTTTCACAACCTACCAGGAAAGTAAATGAAATGTCTTAATTCTTGCATAATGCAGAGCCACCAAATGTCATTCAATAGGATTCAAATGGTATGATCATATACATCAAGAGAATGTGTTAATTGTTACAGAGCCACCAGATGTCATAAAATAGAATTTATATGGTCTGATCATATACATCTAATCCTAATGAGCATCTCTTTAGCTTTTAAAAACAATTCCCATGAGGGTCTTTTATTAATTTTGGGATTCTATTTAGTTCTGCTATATTGGATAATTAATATAATGTTTTTAAATTTCAAATTTTATTAATTTTTGGAGGGTTGGCTTCCCTGCCTTCATCACTATAAATATGGGCATGGATCCTCCATAAATTCATGAATTAAACATGCCATCATTTGTGATTTTATTCTCTAATTTCTGCGGCCTTTAGTAATCACGCACACATCATTTTGGCCTTGAGCAAGTTTCTTATTCACATATATTCAGGGTTATTTTTGTGTGGTTAATTCGCACTATTTTGAGGGTAATTGAATGATGTTTGGAGCACAATTTGTGGATTGATTTTGAATTCAACATTCTTTCAACACCCATGTGTCTAAGCTCATCCTATTGTCACCTCATTGAAATTTCCAGAGCTTCATCTCCAATGTTCTTTAGGGCAACGCATATCATCCATAAGCTTTGCAAGCTTCAAAAATCCAAGTGGGTCCTGCAGAAATTTCATCAAGGGCTCTTGCCATGCCTTGAATTCAACCTTGATTGTAGAAAAGGTATGCACTTCTTTAATAAACTATTTTAATTGAGGGGGATAACTGAAGGTCTGCTAACATAATTATTTTTTGTGTAGGCATGCCTTGGGAAGGAGACATGTTCCATCTCTGTTTCTGAATATTAGTTTGGAATCTCCCGTGCTGACAATCTCAAGTCTTTGGCAATTGAGGGAGTTTGCAAATATTGATCAACATAGTGGCTACGCATCATGTTGAGGTAGACTAGAGCAATATTCTTTGAGATGAGAGTCCAGGAGAGCTTCTTAGGTGCAATTAATTATGGAGGATTGCAATTTGTAGCTTTCATTGGTGAGTCTATCAGGATTGGTTTCCAAAATATATATAGAAATATTTCCTAGGAACTTGGCTTAGAAAACTCTTGTAGCGATTCTGTAGACATCTCGCACATGAACAAATTCAGCATGATATGCCATGTAGGGTGGCGTGTTAGATCTCCAATACAATCCTTTAATGATTGACATGAGGAGCATGCTTGAGGGCCATGTCTGGTCACCACCTCACTTCACTGCGTTGGCACCCTGATTGGGGGAGAAGAATCATGTTGAGCCAGACCAGAGCAATATTCTTTGAGATGAGAGTCTGGAAGAGCTTCTTAGGTGCAATTAATTATGGAGGAACAGAGTTTCCTTAATGAGGTCAAATTTAATATCACGTATAGAAGGAAAATGCCCCAACATCAAGTTATACATTAAGAATTTGCAAAAAAAAATCATAGTAGTCAAAGGAAATAACCAAGGAGTAGTTTCCAAAACCTATATAGAATATTAGATTGAGACTTCTTTGAGATGTATGTATCAATGTTGTTGACAGTAAAAAACAGAGTTTCCTTAAATATGTCAAATTTGATGAAACTGTGCAATAATAAGATAACTGTTAGGAATACTTTCTGTAAGCTAATTGTTGGTCATACTTTCTGTAAAATAATATAATAAAAATAATAAGTAATTTTCACAGATCTCCTTTGACAAGACCTGTGATTTCTTCCCTGGACTAAAGCATATACAATTCAAGAATACATCTTAGATGCCTTTTTTCAACAAAAAAAGTTGGCATTCAACATCAGCAAGGAGTTCACCGATGAGAAATTATTTATTCCTATAAACAACATGGTATCATGCATGGGCTTAATTATCATTAACCACTATTCTTGATCGTTTTTGTTGCAAATTTATTTGCTTGCCAGTATTAAATACTTACAAATTGAAAAAAATATAGGTGTAATGAAAATGATGAGCACATTTTTATCACATAATCTGCGACCTAAAACTAGAGAACCATGTTTAAAATTTAAAAGTGATTGAGAGCTAAAACCAGAGAACCATGTTTAAAATTTAAAAGTGATAGATTGTAAAGGAAATAAATAAAACATAATCCTGATTATAACAAATTAGCTGTAAATTTTTGTCCGTATTTGCCATTAGATAGTGCCAAATAGCCATGCAGTTAAAAAACAAAAGTTCACTAAATTGTAACCAGGACTTCACAATATGCTCAAAATTGTTTCCACAAAGTAGGTTGTGAATTGTTTCCAAGCACACTATGCATAGTCAGTGGGAAAATAATGATCCTTTGCATCAGGGGCTGGGATACGTAACTTATTAACAAGTTGATTATTTTGTGTTTATAAAATGAGATTTATTAGTATTTGAAAGAAAGAATTTAATTATTTTGTGTTAATAAAATGAGATTTATTAGTATTTGAAAGAAAGAATTTAATTAGTTGGAAAATTTAAAAGAAAATATTGTCTATAAATTTATTGGTTCCAAGAATTATTCTTGTACTTCGCAAAATAGAGCTGAAGAGTTCATTGTTTATAGATCTAAGCAAAATATATACTTAGACGTTTCTCAGCAGCCATAGAGTTAACCTGATCCAGGTGGATATTGGTGGCCACCTGCCAAGTCCACCTGGACCCCCACCATTGTTTCTCTCAGCATTTTCAGTTTCCTTAATTGTAGCACAACTTACTATTTTTAGCAGTTTTTCGGGTCCTGAACTTCCGAAGCCGTTTTGAGGCCCTAAACGACGTTTTTTGGGAAATCTGGGGCAACATGGGTCCATCGACCCATGTTGCCTCCCAAAGTGGTAGTGCTCGGATAGATCTTTCTAACGAGCTATTGTACGCGTCAAACGGAGATCGTATGCCAAAGTTACGACCCCGGGAAGTTGGTGTACCAATTTACCCAAACGGGGCCCACAGTTTGGCGTTTCATCTTCTAGGGTTAAGTTTTGGAATGTTAAGGGTTTTCCATTGTTTCTCAACAATAAATAGGCCTTCAAGCCTCATTGTAACACAGTTCAGAGGCATGTAGCCACCACATCTCTTCTCAGAGATAAGCTACCATCGCCCTAGCTAGTTTATTTCCATTATTGTTTGTTGTTGGAAATACTGAGAGGGGGGTGAATCAGTATTTCTTTTTCCCACTATTGTTTTACTAGTTAAAACATATATATTCAGAACACAAAATGAACAACAAGAATAAATGCTTTTATTAATATAATTGTGCAATAAAATAGATACAATATATAGATGGTTACAATCAGTTGCCAAGCTCCAACTTGGACTTTGGTGAGGCTCCAACCTCCAGAGCACCAACTCTATTTTGCCAAGACACCAATCTTGGACTTAGGAGCACCAAATCCCAAGGACTTCAATCCTTCCATACTTCTGAGGCACCAGCCCCAATCCTTCTTGCTTCTGAGGCACCAACCCCAAGGACTCCTATCCTTCTCACTTCTTAGGCACCGACCCCAAGGACTCCTATCCTTCTGTTCTCAGAACTCTTATCTGCTAAGTTCTGTCTATTTACAGCTTCACTGTAGTCTCCAAACTACAGTATCAATGACA
This sequence comes from Pinus tabuliformis, assembly GCA_031772625.1. Classification (NCBI taxonomy): domain Eukaryota; kingdom Viridiplantae; phylum Streptophyta; class Pinopsida; order Pinales; family Pinaceae; genus Pinus; species Pinus tabuliformis. Next base: position 725,557,603 of record CM062806.1, on the reverse strand, counting down.
ACCATGTCTTCTTATGGATGAGTCTTCACAGCTCTGCACACTGCCCACGCATAGTCTCCAATAGCATTTTCTGCTGCTGCTACCTCTATAACCTCAGCTGCTTCTGTAGCCTCTATAGCCTCCGCTGCTTTTACTACCTCACACTCTGGTTCTTCACTCCCACAACAGCTCCAACAGTGTTCAACAGCCGCAGCAGTGTTCACTAGCAAATTCCAACAATGCTCCACCACCTCTGCTGCTTCTGCTATCTCATATTCTAGTTTGTTTGCAACAACAACCACCGCCACACATGCAGTCCTTTGTTTACTGTTTTATGAATACCTGTCTTTGTCCATTCGTTTCCTCTTTCTTGCTGGCTCTTCGGATTCCTTCTCGCCTACTTCATCTTGCTCACTTGTTGGCTTGTTTGTCGCTGTAGCTTCCTCTGTCCATTCATTTTCATAGGACACATTGAATCAATGAGCAAGGATCGAGTCATCCGTAGAGAACACAAGTTTAAAAACTTGTAACAGCGCTACTTTGCCAATGATTGTGGGCATACACAGTGATGGCATTTTTTAACGGACAGGCACGTTCTTATCATAATCATAATCGCCATGATTTGGTTTCTCAAGCTATCAGGACTGTTCCTTGCAGTATTTTTGCCTTCCATACTTAAGAATCGGAGCCACCCTTTTATCGCCGCTTTTATGTCTATCGGAGGCCTTCCTTAGGCTATGTGCCTTCTATAAACCTTGGACTTACTTAGAATCAGAGCCACCTTTTATCGATGCTTTATAATCAACCATCAGAAGCCACCAACCGAGCCTTTAATCAACCATCACCGAGTGCTTTAATCAACCAACGCACAGGTTTTAATATATACCTTAACCCCGCAGCCATGTATCATATAATACACAGAAAACATTATAAACCCCTGCTCTAATTCAAATGCCGGACTTCAATTATTATGCGCCCGCCTTTACAATTATCGGCGGGTCCGGATTTCGGCGATCGCAATAACTCTTAAGCTCAGACCTCCGATGAGGTGTGGACCCAATATGGCTTTAGACTCCCTTTAATATTGTTTCGGGTCCGATGAACATCGATGTTCGCTGTAAACAATAGACCCATTCCTCCGATGTAACACGGACCCGATGCCTCCTTACATTTCTTCCTAAACTGAATTCGGATCCGTCATATCGGCGGATTCCTTATCGGCGAGTCTTGATGGGTTGCGGACCCGATCTCCTTTAGGCTGCTCCAAATATAATTTCGGCTCCGGATGATTTCGGCGATCGCTACCTCTGCTGCTCCGATGCGATACAAGAGTTCTGTGGACCCGATATGATTTTACACTCCACTTGATAAGGGACTCGGCTCCGGGAGTCGGAACTTTGCACTGCTGAAGGCCCTTTCCAGACCCGATCTACTTTATACTGGCTTCATAATATTTCAGCTCCGTTAATTCGGAGCTTTCACTTCGGTTGTTCTAAGGCCTCTCCTCCGATGCGATATTTGGTTTCCGGACCCGATATGGGTCTGGACCAAAATTAATATTCTTTCAATTCCGCCACTGTCCCACCTAAGGGGAAATATTTTGAATTCTCTGTGTAAACAGAGATATTCGATATAGCACTTGTAAAATGATTTAAGGAGTCTGTATACGCCGGGATAAAAAGGAAATGACTCCCAAGGCTTCAATCACATATCATGCAGAAAATAAGTGCTCCAACACTTTCAATACACAGTGGATTAAGCTATCCGATACATGCATAGATATATATTAGAAAAACACCATTAACTCCTATACACAGATGGAAAAGCTTTCAAGAACAATGCTTCTGCTTGGTCCTCCTCTCGCTACGATAGCTCCTCCGATATGGCTCCATCTGCTCTGTTCCATTTGCTCCTCTCTTTTTTTTTTGGCATATATATGGCATATATATATGCTCTGTTCCGCTTGCTCTGTTTGATCCTGTAGCTCCTCCTCTTTGGCTCCGATATGACATATACACATGTGGTTCCTCTTGCTTAGTCTGCACCTCTTGGCTATGTTTGCTCCGATAGCTCCTTCGATGGCTCCTCTTGCTCTGACACTCCTTCGATCCTCTCGGCTCCGATATGCTCTGTCTCCTCTTCTTTGGCTCTGATATGCTTGTTTTGGCATATATATTACAGGCATCATTCCTCTTGCTTTGTCATGGCTCTCTGATAGATTGGTGGCTCTGTCTGCTCCTCTCATCTCCATCCGCTCCTCTAGCTTGGCAGTGTCTTTCAAAGACCACCTCCTTGTATATATGTATGTTTCTACACACACACACACACACACACACACACACACACACACACACACACACACACACACACACACACACACACACACACACACACACACACACACACATATATATATATATATATATATATGGCTCAGCTATCTTGATGGACTTTGCTCCTATCTCTTCATGAATCTGCTCTGCATCCCCTTGGCTTCATGTCATCCTTTAGTATCCAGAATATTGACATCAATGACAACCTAGGTCAACAATCTCCCCCTTTGTTATTGATGGCAATATTCTTCTTCTCTCCCCCTTTGACATCAATGGAAAAGGAGTGCTCTGGGACTCCCCCTATCAAACTGCTTATGTTCTTCATGAATGGTAGATCTTCATGGGTCTGTGACTCCCCCTGTCATAGTGCTCTTATTCTTCAAGATAGAAGGATTGATTCTTTATCATCTTCATGTCTCAGAACTGCTTTATCATGGCTTCAACAATGCTTCAGGATGCTCTACTTTAATGCTTTTATTCAGATTGCAAATGGCCATACACAGGTGTCCAAGTCTAGGCTTTCATGCTCAATCCATATTGATGTCTCCATAGGCAGAATTGAGAGACCTTCATAGTTTGAATCAAGAGAGAAACTGCTACTGAGATTGCTTTTCTTCGGATCTGAGTTTATTTGTGTCTTTGTGCTTCCTCTTAAGTTACTGCCATCTAGTATTCAATCATCATTGCATTTGGACAAAAATGTGAGGGGTTGTGCCTTGTTGTTGCTATATTCCTTAAGTGATCTGTATCAGCTTCAGTTATGCTTGACTGCACAACATTCTCCTTCCTATGAGCCATCTTTTCCTTGCGTTCTTGTACATATCTCTGCAGATTCAAATATCCAATCTGTGACTGCCTTTTGAATACAATTGCTGATCTGCATCCTTTTTCAATGCTTCAGTTTGTTATATGCTGCTAGCTGCTCTATTTCAGATGTATCTGTTTGTTTGAAGACTGCCTCTATTAGTGTCCAGAATTTATCTGTTCTCACATTAAATTCCTGAGTTAAGACATAAACCTCTGTGATAACAACACCATGTTTGTTTGCCCCTATTTCTTTAACAACAGTCCAAAGAATGGTTACAGGATCATATGCTTCAATGGAGTGCTCCTGAAACATGATCTTCATCAAGGAATGACTGTTAATATAGTTCAGCAAGGATTTCATCAGGACCCTTTTCACTAATAGCTTCAGCAATAATCATCAAGAATTACATGCTCCCCCTGACTGTATGCATCACCTCTTTTGGGCAGAGTCTTCTCATAAAATGCTTAGATTCTCAAAATTTAGGCCAATGACATATGCTGTTGGCCGGAGAGCTCAAGGGACTTTCGGATTGTATTTCCTTCCTTCTCCATACCTGTGTAACTTTCTTCTTTTGCATGGTTCTAGCTTGTGTAAGAGCCCATGTTAAGTTACAATCCCGTGCCATATGACCAATGTTATGACACTTGAGGCATTCTACATTGTACATGAATAAGAATTCATGATTTCTTCCTGTAAAATTATTTCTTGGAGATTTTCGGAGACTACAACATCTATCTCTATGAGATGGTTGGGGACCATAGTATCTATCTTTATGATATGCATTACAGTCTTTTGCCATGTGACCAAAGTTTGAGCAGGAATAACAATAACCAAAAAATGAACTTTGGTACCTGGGAGATGGAGGTTTCTTTGATGTACTTCTGAAGCCTTGCTGCCTTGAGATCCTTTGATGATAACCATTGCCTCTCGCATCTTTGTCATCATCTATATTTCTTCTTGGAGCGGGTTTTCTTCTTGGAGCAGGATTTCTTCTTGGAGCAGGATTTGTTCTATTGTAGCCTTGATTTTTCTCCTTGCCTTTGTTGGAGCTGGGAGCATCACCATTTCTTTCTGGCTTCTTCACATCTCTTTTGTTTAAAGCATGTTCATTCTTGTTTGAGGATTCACCTAAATATCCGAGACCTGATTTATCAGATGGACATCTATGATAGCTGAGCATGTCATCCAAGGCCTGAGAGCTCTTCATGATTTTGTTCATCCCTTCAACCTTTTTCCTGAGGAGGACAATCTCTTCTTCCAATATTTCACACTCATTATTCTTCTTTGCAAGTTGTTCCTCAGTTTCTTCCTTGCTACGAGTAGCTTCAGCTGCTACTATTTTAAGGGAGATGATATCTGACTTCATTTTGAAGATTTCTTCATTCTTTGCTTGACTGCTCTCCATTCTCTTCTCAGCTCCTTGTGCCTGTTTCCTGGCTTCTTGTAATTGAGACTTAAGGGAGGAGACCTCTACCTTGTACTGACCAATCTCTTCTTCAAGTTTGTTCACACTCTTGTGCCTTTGTTCAAGTTGACTTGATAAGATATCTTCCTGCTTCTTTGCTTTATGATATTCCTTCTTAAGCTTGGCAAGCTCTTCATCCCTTTCTTGTACTTGAAGCTTGATGAGATCAACTTTCTTTCTTGTTTGATCTTGGTCATCAACTGGAGCTATCTTCTTAAGTGCCTCATTTTCTTTTTTCAAATTATTATTCTCTTCCATGACAGTCATAAGTTGAGCAAGGAGTTCTTCTACGAAGTCTTTTTCATTCTCTTCATCTTTTTGGTCTGCTACAGTCTTGATGTCATCATTCTTATTTTCAGCTTCTATGATGGGTTCTGGATTTCCTTCTAGATTTCCATTATCTTCTTGATTGATGTTCATGGTCAATGCTCCTTTTGAGTGAAGGTCATGAAGTTTGTCCCATATACCCTTTGCTAATGAACATTTTCCTAGATTGTTCTTTACAGAATCAGGTAGCCCATTCAAGATTGCCTTTACTGCTTTTGCATTGTACTCCTTGGATTTTTCATCCATACTGCTATCATCAATCACAGATTTCCAGATTTCAAAGCCTTGAGTCTATAAGAAATTCCTCATTCTTACTTCCCATATATTAAAGTTACCATTGAGCCTTGGAGCCTCCTCAAATTCATTGTCTTCTATTTTAGTAGTAGAGGGAGACACATCCTTAGGACGATTGGAGACTTTCTTCCTTGATCTCGCCATTTGTGTTCTATGAGTCAACCTTCAAGTTGTTAAGATTTGAATGAAGGAACCTGCTCCGATACCAATTGTTGGAAATACTGAGAGGGCGGGTGAATCAGTATTTCTTTTTCCCACTATTGTTTTACTAGTTAAAACATATATATTCAGAACACAAAATGAACAACAAGAAAAAATTCCTTTATTAATATAACTGTGCAATAAAATAGATACAATATATAGATGGTTACAATCAGTTTCCAAGCTCCAACTTGGACTTTGGTGAGGCTCCAACCTCCAGAGCACCAACTCTATTTTGCGAAGACACCAATCTTGGACTTAGGAGCACCAACTCCCAAGGACTTCAATCCTTCCATACTTCTGAGGCACCAGCCCCAATCCTTCTTGCTTCTGAGGCACCAACCCCAAGGACTCCTATCCTTCTCACTTTTGAGGCACCGACCCCAAGGACTCCTATCCTTCTGTTCTCAGAACTCTTCTCTGCTAAGTTCTGACTATTTACAGCTTCACTGTAGTCTCCAAACTACAGTATCAATGACAACCATGTCTTCTTATGGATGAGTCTTCACAGCTCTACACACTGCCCACGCATAGTCTCCAATAGCATTTTCTGTTGCTGCTGCCTCTATAAACTCAGCTGCTTCTACAACCTCTACAGCCTCCGTTGCTTTTACTACCTCACACTCTGGTTCTTCACTCCCACAACAGCTCCAACAGTGTTCAACAGTTGTAGCAGTGTTCACTAGCAAATTCAAACAATGCTCCACCACCTCTGCTGCTTCTGTTATCTCATATTCTAGTTTGTTTGCAACAACAACCACCGCCACACATGTAGTCCTATGTTTACTGTTTTATGCATACCTGTCTTTGTCCATTCGTTTCCTCTTTCTTGCTGGCTCTTCGGCTTCCTTCTCGCCTGCTTCAGCTTCCTCACTTGTTGGCTTGTTTGTCGCTGTAGCTTCCACTGTCCATTCATTTTCACAGGACACGTTGAATCAATGAGCAAGGATCGAGTCATCCGTAGAGAACACAAGTTCAAAAACTTGTAACAGCGTTGCTTTGCCAATGATTTTGGGCATACACAGGGATGGAATTTTTTAACGGACAGCCACGTTCTTATCATAATCATAATCGCCATGATTTGGTTTCTCAAGCTATCGGGACTGTTCCTTGCAGTATTTTTTCCTTCCATACTTAAGAATCGGAGCCACCCTTTTATCGCCGCTTTTATGTCTATCGGAGGCCTTCCTTAGGCTATGTGCCTTCTATAAACCTTGGACTTACTTAGAATCAGAGCCACCTTTTATCGGTGCTTTATAATCAACCATCGGAAGCCACCAACCGAGCCTTTAATCAACCATCACCGAGTGCTTTAATCAACCAACTCATAGGTTTTAATATATACCTTAACCCCGTGGACATGTATCATATAATACACGGAAAACATTATAAACCCCCGCTCTAATTCAAATGCCGGACTTCAATTATTATGCACCCGCCTTTACAATTATCGGTGGGTCCGGATTTCGGCGATCGCAATAACTCTTAAGCTCAGACCTCCGACGAGGTGCGGACCCGATATGGCTTTAGACTCCCTTTAATATTGTTTCGGGTCCGATGAACATCGGCGTTCGCTGTAAACAATAGACCCATTCCTCCGATGTAACGCGGACCCGATGCCTCCTTACATTTCTTCCTAAACTGAATTCGGATCCGTCATATCGGCAGATTCCTTATCGGCGAGTCTTGATGGGTTGCGGACCCAATCTCCTTTAGGCTGCTCCAAATATAATTTCGGCTCCGGATGATTTTGGCGATCGCTACCTCCGCTGCTCCGATGCGATACAAGAGTTCTGCGGACCCGATATGATTTTACACTCCACTTGATAAGGGACTCGGCTCCGGAAGTCGGAACTTTGCACTGCTGAAGGCCCTTTCCGGACCCGATCTAATTTATACTGGCTTCATAATATTTTGGCTCCGTTAATTCGGAGCTTTCACTTCGGCTGTTCTAAGGCCTCTCCTCCGATTCGATATTTGGTTTCCGGACCCGATATGGGTCTGGACCAAAATTAATATTCTTTCAATTCCGCCACTGTCCCACCTAAGGGGAAATATTTTGAATTCTCTGTGTAAACATAGATATTCGATATAGCACTTGTAAAATGATTTAAGGAGTCTGTATACGCCGGGATAAAAATGAAATGACTCCCAAGGCTTCAATCACATATCATGCAGAAAATAAGCGCTCCAACACTTTCAATACACAGTGGATTAAGCTATCCGATACATGCATAGATATATATTAGCAGAACACCATTAACTCCTATACACAGATGGAAAAGCTTTCAAGAACAATGCTTCTGCTCGGTCCTCCTCTCGCTATGATAGCTCCTCCGATATGGCTCCATCTACTCTGTTCCATTTGCTCCTCTCTTTTTTTTGGCATATATATGGCATATATATATGCTCTGTTCCGCTTGCTCTATTTGATCCTGTAGCTCCTCCTCTTTGGCTCCGATATGACATATACACATGTGGTTCCTCTTGCTTAGTCTGCACCTCTTGGCTCTGTTTGCTCCGATAGCTCCTCCGATGGCTCCTCTTGCTCTGACACTCCTTCGATCCTCTCGGCTCCGATATGCTCTGTCTCCTCTTCTTTGGCTCCGATATGCCTGTTTTGGCATATATATTACAGGCAGCGTTCCTCTTGCTTTGTCATGGCTCTCCGATAGCTTGGTGGCTCTGTCTGCTCCTCTCGTCTCCATCCGCTCCTCTGGCTTGGCAGTGTCTTTCAAAGACCACCTCCTTGTATATATGTCTGTTTCTACATATATATATATATATATATATATATATATATATGGCTCGGCTATCTTGATGGCCTTTGCTCCTGTCTCTTCATGAATCTGCTCTGCATCCCCTTGGCTTCATGTCATCCTCTAGTATCCAGAATATTGCCATATTGACATCAATGACAACCTAGGTCAACATTTGTAAGCATATTTCAGTATTTTACATTAATGAAATGAAGTGTTATTTCTGCTGCATATCTGTTTTTATGGTTATCTCTGTAATTTGTTGTGTTCCTGTTTAAAGTCCGGATCAATGGTATCAGAGCGGTCTGCTTTTTCTCTGTTTTTCTTTGCATGTCCCCAACAAGGTCAAGATATAAGGAGTTAGGGCTTGAACTGGTCGAACCTTTGCAAGACCAACCTCGCAAATCCCGACGGCCTCCCATGGCGGATGAGAAGAAAGACGAGGGGGCAGGAGATCCTATCAAAATCTTGCTCGAAGAAGCCCTCGAGCAACAACGGAACGTGATGATGGACAACTTTGCCCAGATCCTTCAGCGGCTACCCAGAAGCGACGCATCGGCTTCCAGTATCTACTCTGGAAATGCCACGCCCTTTAAGGTACAAGTTAATTTTGAAATCCCCATATTCAAGGGTCAGATAGACGCAGATGCCGTATATAAATGATTAAATCTGCTAGAGGGTTATTTTTCTGTTCATGAATTTTCGAGTCGAGAAAAGATGGTTTTCGCTCTTCTCAAAGCAGCCCCCCACGTCAAGAACTGGTGGGAAACCTACTGCGAGCAGAAGGATGAAAGTACTGGCTCACTATTTTCAGTCACACCCACCTGAAATTCATTCCGGGATGCCATCAAGGAGTAGTACTACCGTGTCTGGAGCTATGAGGATGAATACATAAAGTGGACCACGCTGCGGTAGGGAAGGGACCAAGACGTGCCGGAGTTCACCAATCTTTTCCATACCCTTCGCACAAAGTTGGGTATCAAGAATTCGGAGCAGCATTTGATACACAAATATCGTGGCTGCCTGCACAAGTACATCCAGGAAGAAATACAATTCCTGAACATCTCCTCGCTCAGCACAGCATACCGATATGCAGTCAAGGTCGAGCAGAAGTTTAAACAAAAGAAGCGAGACTTTGGATCTGCGAATCCAAAGCAGGGTAATGGTGCCCCTAAACCACAGAACAAAGGACAAAGCCAAGGTGGGGCAGCCCAAGACAACCCGTCAAAGCTTCAAGCAAAGAACAGTGCCACGAAGCTGAAAAAGGACACGGGAAAATGGTGTGAGTTCCATAAGAGCTCCACTCACAACACAAGTGAGTGTCGAGCCAAGCAGTCACTGGTGGCTGAGCTAAAGGTTTCAGAATCAGATGCATGTTACGATTCTGAGTCAGAACCTGACAAGGGAAATGACAAAGGGAAGAAGATCATTGATGCGGATCCCAACGCCACTATTTCTACCGCCAAGATCTAGAGAAATAAACCCGAAGATCCAGAGGAGAAGGAGCGTCTCTTCCACTCCCAGATGTGGGTAAAGGGCTCCCTGCTACAATTCCTTATTAATAGCGGGATCCAAAATAAACTCATTTCGGCAGAGATCGTGAAGCGGTTGGGCTTAACGACCACAACACATCCACAACCATACACCATCAGGTGGCTTCACCAAGGACGAGATCTTCGCGTGAGCCAGCAGTGTCGCCTTCCATACAACATCAAGCCCTTCATGGATGAGGTATTGTGTGACATTGCTCCCCTTGAAGTTTGTGATGTATTATTAGGACAACCATACTTGTGGAAGCGACATGCTGTGTATGAATCAAGGCCCCGTGTTGTTATTATTACATTGTAAAATAAGTTGTACAGGATACCAGAGGTAGCACCACCTACCGCCATCTCTTTGGTTACTGCAAAACAATGCAGTAAGCTCATTTCCAAAACCGGGAAATTTGTGTTCCTGATGATACGCCCTCAAGGAAAGAAGAAGACGGTGGCTGCGGCCTCCAGACAGGGCCCCTCCGCACGGCAACTACAGATGGACAAGGTCGTGGAGGAGTACGAGGAAATCTTCACCTCCATTACTGTTGCAGATTGCCTCAGTCGACCACCGATCATGGCGTTAACCACCGTGCTCAACTCTTGTGGGCACGAGACTTATGATTGGCCACTTCTCTACAAAAGCGACCCAAAATTCGGCCACACATACCAGACACTCTTGGAGGGTCGGCATGTTCCATATTTTCACCTCCAAGATGCCCTGTTATGCAACCTGGGTCACCTTTGTGTTCCTTCAAGCGAGTGTGCCAATATGATTTGGGAAGCACACTACAGTCGGGCTGCTAGGAATTTTGGGGTCGAGAAAACAATGGCAGTACTGCAAAATTATTTCTGTTGGCCGAATCTTCGACAGGATGTTGGGAAGTACATCAGATCATGTACTGCATGTGCCATTGCCAAACCGACCATCAAGAAGCACGACCTCTATACCTCGTTGCTTACCCCTAGTCAACCTTGGGAATCCATCTCCATGGATTACATGTCAGGCCTTCCTTCCACTAAGCATGGAAATGACTGTGTTTTTGTGGTCGTCGATAGGTTCTCGAAGATGGCCATTATGGCAGCCTACAAGAAGAATATCACAACAGAAGCCACTGCTAAACTCTTCTTTGAACGAGTATGGGTGAACTTTGGGATCCCACAGTCTATCATCTCAGATCGGGACAGTCGGTTCCTCAGCACATTTTGGTCCAGTCTCTGGTCAGTTCTGGACACCAAACTCACGAAGTCCACAGCCTTCCATCCTCAAACTGATGGCGAGACAGAGGTTGTAAATAGGATGATTGTGCACATTCTGCACATGTATAACTCAAAGAATCCACGCACATGGGACGAGAGCCTCCCCTATGTTCAACACAGCTACAACCGAGCTCTTCACAACTCCACTAGCCATAGCCCTTTTCAGGTGGGTTTGGGATTCCAACCACTATGCCCCATTGATGTGGCCATGCCACTTGAAACTACTCACATAAATTCAGCTCATGTCCAGTCCGAAACAGATAAGGCCACCAGCTTCATTGAGCGCATCCAACATATTCACCAGCAGGTCCATGAAATTCTGGAGAAATAAAATCCCAAGTACAAGCAACGACATGATCAACATCAGGTGCCACACAAGTTTCAGGTGGGCGACAAAGTCTGGTTGTATTTGCAAAAGGAACGCCTTACTGGAGCCTATCGGAAACTAAGACCACTCCGATATGGTCCTTACACCATTACTAAGGTTGTGGGAGACAATGCATTTGAGCTCAGCATCCCCCCATTCCTTGGCCTGCACCCAGTGTTCAATGTGGACTGCCTTCGGCCATACTTTCCACCATTGCTAGACACATCTGACATTACAGAACAGCTCACACCCATAGAATTAAATCCAGATTGCATGGAACAAGCTGCAACTGATTGAATTATGGACACACAGATCAAGAACACTCGCTAACAGAATATACAACTGTATCGAGTTGTTAAAGCAGGCCAACTCCTTCACCAGGGCAAGTGGCTCACCAGGGAACAAGTTCAGCAAAAGTTTCCTCATCTCATGGAGGAACTCAACGCAATTGGGACCATTGCTTCCTAAGGGGAGAGGAATGATCTAGGTGGATATTGGTGGCCACCTGCCAAGTCCACTTGGACCCCCACCATTGTTTCTCTCAGCATTTTCAGTTTCCTTAATTGTAGCACAACTTACTATTTTTAGCAGTTTTTCGGGTCCTGAACTTCCGGAGCCGTTTTGAGGCCCTAAACCACGTTTTTTGGTAAATCTGGGGCAACATGGGTCCGTCGACCAATGTTTCCTCCCAAAGTGGTAGTGCTTGGATAGATCTTTCTAACGAGCTATTGTGCGCGTCAAACGGAGATCGTATGCCAAAGTTACGACCCCGGGAAGTTGGTGTACCAATTTACCCAAACGGGGCCCACAGTTTGGCGTTTCCTCTTCTAGGGTTAGGTTTTGGAATGTTAAGGGTTTTCCATTGTTTATCAACAATAAATAGGCCTTCGAGCCTCATTGTAACACAGTTCAGAGGCATGTAGCCACCACATCTCTTCTCAGAGATAAGCTACCATCGCCCTAGCTAGTTTATTTCCATTACTGTTTGTAAGCATATTTCAGTATTTTACATTAATGAAATGAAGTATTATTTCCACTTCATATCTGTGTTTATGGTTATCTCTGTAATTTTTTGCATTCCTGTTTAAAGTCTGGATCATAACCTTATGCTTGCAGGATTATCCTTGTGCTTAATCTTATGCACACCACACCTGGAATAGCCTACAAAAGAAATTAAAGCAAGGCACCAATACATAAACGTCCCTTGAGGCTTGATCTTTCAAGCAACAAACTAAATTGTATTTGGACATAAAGAAAACTTCTTGATTTTCTAACTCAAAATACTTAATAATGCTTCCCGAAGCACTGATGCACTTGAATCCAAAATCCCTAAGGGAAAAAAGAAAGAAAGAAAAGAAGCCCGAAACCACAAGAAACAGTAGTAAACCACTTCAATGATTTTTTCTGCAGAGAACCATCAATCACAATAACTATACAGCAAGTCATAGAAACCTGCTTGAAATTTCACAATACCTTAGAACATCAATATGTAAAAAGCCTAAACGCTTTTGAATCCTGAAGAATGCACATGCAAACCTTTGACTCAATAAAGAAGTAACATGCCTCTGTGTCCCACAGTGCCAGCGAGGATTTCTGTAACAAAAAAAATGTAAGTGAGACGATTATATATCTTCAAGAGTTCGAAAAAACGAATATTAAACGCACACATCTTGACTGACCACTAATGCAAGACATAATAGAGTAATAACCATGATAGAGTAATAACCTGCTTCGCTTTAATTTGTCCAGCTTTACAGAGCCATCAACAATAAACCAGAACAGGGCGTCAAAACAAGTGGAGCGAGAGATTTTGAATAAAGGGGCATCTGCTTCACTAAATTAAATAGGGAAACCACATCAACATGTTCATCTGCTTGGTGAAGACGGTGGGACGAATCATGGAAAACATGTTTTGACTAACGCCCTCTATCCCTTGTTGCAGTTTCCCCACCCTGCACGATGTTTGGATGCAGTTGTGGAGGCTCGGCCTATGCCGCCACCGGCACCTTTATCGACTCCGGGCGCTTAGGGATTCTGTGCAATTTAGGCTGCGCAATGTCCGAGCGCAATTCCTTCTACGCTGCAATCTGCTCAGGGGAGGAGCGATCAAGGAACAGGGGAATCGAGAACGGCCATTGAAGGAAAATGAAAACTTTTAAATGGTAGATGGAACAATGTCCATAATGTCCCCCGCCTTCATTGACAACTTCCTCCCATCGACCAACGTCATCTTCATTGATTCTTCTCAATCATAACAACTGTTCTAACATATCTAAAACTTGTTTCATGGAAGGCCGACAATTTGGCACGATGTTGGTGCAATGCAAACCAACTGCTAACATACCCAACATTTTCTCTTTATAACCACTGGTTCTGTCGTCTTCACCTTCAAAACCTACCAGGAAATTAAATGAAATGTCTTAATTCTTGCACAATGCAGATCCACCAAATTTCATTCAATAGCAATCAAATGATCTGATCATATACATCAACAGAATGTGTTAATTGTTGCAGAGCCACCAGATGTCATAAAATAGCATTAATATGGTCTGATCATATATATCTAATCCTAATGAGCATTTCTTTATCTTTTAAAAAGAATTCCCATGAGGCTCTTTTATTAATTTTGGGATTCTATTTAGTTCTATTGTATTGGATAATTAATATAATGTTTTTAAATTTCAAAATTTATTTTGATTGAGGGAGATAACTGAAGGTCTGCTAACATAATTATTTTTTGTGCAGGCATTCCTTGGGAAGGAGACATGTTCCATGTCTTTGTTTTTGAATATTTGTTTGGAATCTCCTGTGCTGACAATCTCAAGTCTTTGGCAGTTGAGGGAGTTTGCAAATATTGATCAACATAGCTGTTATGCATGTTGTCAAATAAGGATGCAGTCATTAATAACAACTCGAGGAATCCATGACACAATAGAGGACAATCTCAAAACTTCTTTCACAACCTACCAGGAAAGTAAATGAAATGTCTTAATTCTTGCATAATGTAGAGCCACCTGTTGAGTGATAAAAGGTGCCTTTTTAACTCCTAATTATCTTCACATTAATTATCAATCCAAGTAAGTTTTTCTATTTCAAGAGTGTACATAGTATGTGGCAGCTATTTAACTCAGAGAGTAGTGCTTCTAAATTGCAGTACAGTCCTTTCAAATACAAGAGTAAACAGATGCAGCAAGTAAATTCTAATAGCAATTAAAAGAAAAAATCAATCCTCTAATGAAACTAAATCAGACATTCATCAAAGTAACAACAATCATCAGTCGAGAATACAGTAATAATAACTCATTCCTCTTTTAATTGATTCATTCAATCAAACACAATTCTTAATATAAGCGGCAGATGATCAAAATCTAAGAGTTTCGACAATAGTAGTCAATTCTCTTTACGGCATATGATCTTGAATCAGAATGCTTAACTAAATAACTAGATCTGAAACAACAGTAAACTGTATCAACGATATTACTGCAGAATACATGAAAACAGGAACAACAAATATAATTGGAAAACAGGAAATAGCAAAGCGATATAATTGCAGAAAGTAGAAATTCAATCAAACCATCACACTGCAGGAATCATAAATGCATGATACAAGAACAACAAGTGAATCCACTAGGGCCGAGCCCTTATCCTCCAGTGAACACCACTGGATTACTTCAGGATATGTGAAGGAACAACAACCGTTTTATATATTAATCATTTCATAAACATTACAGCAAGTTCGTGCTCTGCTCAACAACGAGAGTCAATGATAAATGTTACAATTTCTCCAATAATAATTCCCCCCGTTATGTTTACAATTGTTCCCTTTTTATAATGGGAAAGAGGTAAAAAGATAACTAGTAAAAGCGATCCCTCAGGATCTCTCGATCCTGAGGGATTCGCACAATTTCTAAGCTCAGACATTTTCCCTCCTTGCGCTGATCCTGTTTGATTTTCTTTTGGACGTATTTGTAACCGCTGCGCCCTTCCTTATCTTGTTGCTTCCTCGTTGTTCCTTGGTTGGGAACAACAGTTGTCCCTTTTCATCTTTTTCCTACATAAAGAAGGATATGATCAGCTAAATTGTAATTACCGATGATTTCCTCATTTTTACCATAATACTTTGATATATTAACGTTTTAGGATATAAAAGGGATAGAACTAAAGGAAAAGGATGATGAAATAAATAACATATGCATACCTTTTCCATGACTCAACATACTCCCCTGCTTACCCTTTTTCATGTCCTCATGAAAACCATGTAGTTTGTATGCAGAGCAGTCAAGGAATAAGCTGGAGAAGGGAGGTCATAAAGTGGTCTGAAGCCATGATTTTTGGCCAAGAACTCAAGGATAGGTCCTGTCTGCCCTTCAGGCAATTCATATATAGCTTTATAACCTTTAGCAGGGTACCAAACAATAGGGCTACAGAACCTACAACCCAGCCAATAAGGCCCTTCCCTTAAGATGAGGTTGCTGTAAGTAACAAAGCGTTCTACAACAAGCTTAAATTTTTTATAATTGAATGGCTCCCTGTTTTGTACATTACTATTAGAAACTATCCACCTCAACTTGGCTGCAGCCAAGGAGCTTTCCTGAATAGAAAGGAAGTATTCTACTCCCTTATGGACAATCTCTTTGGGAATGGGCCCTAGGATTTGAATTACTCCTTCCCTCTTCATTAGACTTTTGTGTCTGGCCAGCATTTGCAAGGGGTGCTTAGGTTCACCTCTGACACATAGGTCTAGTCCATTTTCCTGCCTCTGGAAAGTGTTATGGACCTTGAACCATTTCAATTGATTAACAGCGAATGAAATGAAAGCCTGGAACTGCACATCTCCTATAAAAGGACTGGGGTTCTTTTCGGTTTCTTCTTCTAATATAAAATTGTGTAAATAAAATTCACACAACAACCTCTGTATTTTTATCCCATGATGCTTACAACAATTTATAAAATCATCAATTGTTTTCAACTCTATTGGTTTTCCAGCTTTGACAGCTTTGATCTTCAACTGTTAGTATCTTTCCATCAAAAATAGGGCATAGTTATTGGCAAGAGATCTGCATGCCAATATGTCAGTATACAAGGAGCAAATAGTATCCATTTGACCCCTAGCCTTTTCCAATCTGAGCTTTATTTTCTCAGTCCTCTCTTCTACCTTTCTATATTTCTCAAATGCCTCACTTTTTGACGCATTCATATTCCACAGTTGCCTCTGAAACTCCGGGTACCTCTATTGGGGGACAATTTCTTCCTCAAGCCGTTCTATGGTAAGCCGAGCCTGTGCTATATTTTCTTGAATATTTGCTATACTAGGATCGCTGCTTGTCATATTGTCCTTGGCATGAATATCTATTGCGTATTTTTGTTGTGGGACTGAATACTTATAGTTTGTGTACTTTTATTATGGACAGTCCATCCTTCTGTCTAGATGGCCGTGTTGTCGGAGGTTACTACTTCCATTTGAACAACTATGCTACGAAAATGTATATTCTCTGTTTGGGCAGTTGCTTCTACAACAATGACGTGCTGTTCCTTAACAATTTGAGTGAATATGGGCTCAGTTTGAGTCCCAGTGACCTTTGTATCATGAAATTCAGTTTGAATGGCTGCATTCATTATTTTCGGGGTTCTGCCTGAAACTTTTCCCACTGTTAATGTCCTTATCCTTTGCCTGAGTCGTTTCACTAATTTCTGCAGCCTCTGTTGTCCCTTTCTAAGCCTTTTAACTTTGTTTTTCTTCTTTTTGGAAGGAACAACTATTCCACAAATCATTTATGCTGGTTTCTTATCTGCGTTTTGTTCTTCAGGAGCTGTGTCCTTACCCTGACTTGTTCCTATTTCTCCTATTTGTCCCACATCTTGGGTATTTAAATTGACCCAACTAGGTTCTTCTGGAGGTGCATTACTAGTTCGGTTTGCCTCTTCCTGAGTGGCTTCTACCCCTGATTCTTCTCTACCGATTATATTTTCTGATATGCTCTTATTATGGGCAGAGTTTTCTTCTGATTGTGCTGCTTCAACATTAAAGTTGAGCGGGCTTTCAAGCTGTATAAATTCATTCATATTGGCCAAAATCTGGGCCAATTCCATATCAAATAAGTCTAACAGGGGACTTGTGTTGGGAGTTAAGGGGAATTTTGATTCATTCCTCTCCTCTTCACTAGAGTGCTCTGTTTCCTCCTCAAGTTCTGACTCCCGGTCATCCCGTCCTTCCAGCTGTAAAGGTTGCTCATTTTTAGGACTAGATAGTTCTAAGGGTTGGCTGCTGCTACCCTGGAGGTTTTCAGCTGTTCCCAAGCTTGTCTTGGCAGAGCGTCTGCATTTTTGTGGACTGTTTGCTGTGCTGGCAGTTCTCTTCCTTTTTGGGACAGGGTTAGGAGCAGGTAAAGCTAACCCACCTTCTATGGTAAATACTAATTCTTCCCAACTTGTTTGTTGCTGGGTAAGATTATAGCTTACTATCAACCTAATTAAGAAATGATGACTCACGACAGTTTCTATATGCAGGGATTTTTTTATGCTTCAAGCAGCATCATGCAATAAGAAATTCAAATACGCAGGCAAGTTTACAGAACATTTCTGCTTCAGAACTACTAATAATTTAAGGTGTTGTGGCCTTACCACATCTTTTCTTCCGTCGCATGTGATATAGCTTTGAATGATTCTGGCTAGTTCTATCCATAGTTCTCCAAGGGATGAAGGTTGAACTCCTTTGTCTTTGACAATCAGGGCCTGTCCCTCATCCTGAAAAACTGCAATAGCGTCCTGCAACCTCAATTTTTTATGAGTCCATATGGGTCCAACTGCTGGTAATCCGGACACTTCAGCTATTACTGCATCTGTCACTGTAATTTTCCTTCCTCTTATCGTAGAATGTTCATTCTGTAAATTCTGTAAGAATTCGATAGCAATGGCTTCATTTGGTTGTTGCAGTCATGTGAAATATGCAACCCATCCAACTCTGACTAAAATTTCTCTGGTGGCATTGGAAACAACTAGTATCAATGGCTCCCTACACACCATTCTTCCTCCCATTTTTCCTAAATTCTGCACACTGTTAGCTTAACACAAGTAACACAACAATAGACAGGTAACACAATAATGGAACAACAAGTTGTTAATATCGGATAATATTTTTTCAGCATAGCTAGCGTTAAAGACTTGTTATTATGGAATGTTATATAGTCCTGTATAACCAAATAAAGGGCTAACACGCATGCATGAGTGCTTTGGGAGTCGCCCTCTCCCCCCCTTAAAATGATAGGTCGCCTTCGATCGGTTAAATGAAGGAATGATGCTCTGGCGACAACGTACAGGAGTGGTAAAAATGGCAAGGTATACATATTTATGATAGGATCACAAAAATATCGGGGTACTGAAATCGATGCATAAACGAGAATTATGAATAAATGTGGAGATGTCGTGGAATGATTCGAAAAGGGAGAAAGGACATCTTACGTGGGTAAGATGCTTTGCGGTCATTATTCCACTTAACCCATTATGATTGATTTTTTTAAAGATATCTCATGCATAAAGATTCAAAAAATAAATCAGGGATATAATCTTCTCTGTAATAAAGATAAAGAATAAGAAAATGGAGTTATAGTCACTATTGATGTTGAAAATTTGACTCCAATAACATCCGCAGAGCTTTTGTTGCCCACAGGTGTTTATAACCTTGACAGAGTTGCTTTTTCACCCTTTGGAACCATGATCTTTTATGTATAATTAGGAAAGTGCCTTATGATGTCAGAATGGAGGCCATTGTGCTGGTTTGGTGACCAGATGAATCACAATGCCATTCACTGGGGAGGAGCGAAAAGTTGGTAGGACAGCTCATGATGAGACCTCCTGTTCCAAGGACTTTATTTTTTCTGATGCATCCATTGGATCATATCCCTGGTGTGGTGGCCATAGTGGGAATGCCACTTCGCTGCTTCTTTATGATCATGGTAAGCTGGCTCATGATGAGACCCCCTATCCTCCACCTGACAAATCATGAAATTGTTAGAAAACATATATATATATATATATATATATATATATATATATATATAGAGAGAGAGAGAGAGAGAGAGAGAGAGAGAGAGAGAGAGAGATATATATATATATTTGCGATAACACTTCATATTTATATATATAGGGTGGCTCAACACTTCTTAAGAGTAGGGATGGTGGAAGAAGTCTAAACATACCAATAGAAAAAAATATGCCCTTACTCTTATTCAATGATAATGAGTAGAGAGAATTATAGGGGTTAGGGAAGAACCATCATGGTATAAATAATCAATCAATTTGATTTATAGCGAAGATAAGGAAAGCAAAGTGATATGGATGGTTGTGTCCTTCCCTTTTTTAGTCAATACAAAGCAATCTCATTAAAGATGATAATATTTGATTTGCTTGTTCCAGTAGCCTTCAAATTTGTATCCTTATATATATATGTTTGTATTCTTGCCCTATAAAGGATCATAGAGAGTGAAATAATATTCACAAGGTGCTTATTTTCTAAAGAAAACATTTCACAAAAAGTGTTGTTCCTTGGAGGGAACAGAAAAAAACACACAAAATTGTTGTTCCTTAAAGGGAACCGCAATTGTTCCTTAGGAGGAACAACAAAAAGAAACAAAACTGCACACCGAAACTATTGTTCCTTAGAAGAAACAACAGCTGTTCCTTATAAGGAACAATGAAAAGAAAGAAAAATAATTTGATGCGAAATTGATATTCCTTAAAGGGAACAATAGTTGTTCCTTAGATGGAACAACGGAAAAACAGACGCAAACGAAACTATTTTTCCTTAGAGGGAACATCATTAAAACAAACCCAAACAAAATTGTTGTTCCTTAGAGGGAACAACAGTTGTTCCTTAAAAGGAATAACAAAAACAAATGCACACGGAAGTGTTGTTCCGCAGAGGGAATGACTACTGTTCCTTAGAGGGAACAACAAAAAACAAACGCACACAGAACTGTTGTTCCTTAGAGGGAAAGACTATTGTTCCTTAGAGGGAACAACAACTGTTCCTTAAAGGGAACAACAAAAAACAAATGCACACGGAACTGCTGTTCCGTAGAGGGAACGACTGTTGTTCCTTAGAGGGAACAACAACTGTTCCTTAAAGGGAACAACAAAAAACAAACACACACAAAAGTGTTGTTCCTTGGAGAGAACGGTTGTTGTTCCTTAGAGGGAACAACAACTGTTCCTTAAAGGGAACATCAAAAACAAATGCACGCGAAGCTGTTGTTCCTTAGAGGGAACAAAAACAATTCCTTAAATGGAATAGCATGAAAATCGAATATACAGGGAACTACTGCTCCTTAGATGGAATGACAGCTATTCCTTAGAGGGAACAACAGTTGTTCCTTAAATGGAACAGCAAAAACAAATACACGTAGAACTGTTGTTCCTTAAAGGGAATGGCAGTTGTTCCTTAGAGGGAATAACAGTTATTCCTTAAAGGGAACAACACGAAAATCAAATATACAGGAGACTGTTGTTCCTTAAATGAAACGGCAGTTGTTCCTTAAAGGGAACAACAATTGTTCCTTAAATGGAACAACAAAAACAAATATATGCAGAGCTGTTGTTCCTTAAAGGGAATGACAGTTATTCCTTAGAGGGAACAACAGTTGTTCCTTAAAGGGAATAACACGAAAATCAAATATATAGGAGACTATTGTTCCTTAAACGGAATGGTAACTGTTCCTTAAAGGGAACAACAATTGTTCCTTAAATGGAACAGCAAAAGCAAGCACACATGAAACTGTTATTTCTTAAAGGGAATGATAGTTTTTCCTTGGAGGGAACAATAGTTGTTCCTTGGAGGGAACAACACGAAAATCTATACACAAAATTGATGTTCCTTTAGAGGGGACAACAACTATTATTTGGAGGGAACAACAAAAGGAAAAAAAAAAGAGTTTCTTTACAGTTTTTACAAGCAAATTCAATCAAAATAGAGAGAAGAATTTATGTACAAAATTCAAAGACAAAATGAATTATTTACTGGGTCAATGCTGAGGATGGGTTGTCCTCCTCAGTGAGAATTTGTATGGTGGAATCTTCCTGTAACTGCTAGAAAAAGGACTCACTAGCAAGCGGTTTGTGAAAGTCGTACTCGATGTCCATTTGCTTTAAAAGAATAGCTAGACCCGTCGATGGTGGCTAATGTGATGGTGCCATTATCATGCACTTTTTGTATCTCATAAGGTCCCAACCATCTAGATTTTGAATTCAATTGGGAAGATAGGTTCTTTTCCAAACACCAATTGGTATGGGGAATATCCCGTGGTATTTCTCCATGTCATACGATATGCCCACAGGGCTTCTGGAAATCGGGTAGCCCAGTCATGTCTATGTGATGCAACTATTTTTGTGAGTATTTCCTTGATCACTTTATTTGTGCTTTCTACCTAGCCATTTTCCTGTGGGTGGTATGGAGTTGTGATCTTGTGCATGATATGATAATTCTTTAATGTTGCAGCGAACTTATGGCCTATGAATTGTGGCCCTCCATCCGTGATTACCTCTCTAGGCAAGCCATATTGCACGAATAGTTGGAAAAGAAAGTGGATTACTAAATCCTCTGTTGCCCTTGGTAGGGCCTCTGCCTCCACCCATTTAGTCACATACTTTGTTGCAACTAATATATATTTATTTTGATTAGAGGATGGATTTAAATGACCGATGAAGTCTAACGCCCATCGCTCAAAAGGTTCAATAACCATCTCCGGGTGCAGAGGCATTTCATCAGACTACCCGGGGCATCCCATTCTCTGGCAACTGTCACATGCTTGGACAAACTTCTTGGCATCCTTGAAAATGGTGGGCCAATAATAGCCCATCTGCAAAACTTTGTGACTAGTCCTACGATATGCAAAATGTCTGCCGCACGACCCGTCATGGCATGCTTTCAGAATGTCGAAAACTTCATCTTCCCTAATGCATCTTCTAATGTGCATATCATCTCTTGTATGAAATAAATAGCCTTCGATCCAAGATAATCATGTGTTGCGCTGTACTATTTGTTTTCTTTCATTAGGCATCAGGTGCTTGGGTAATTTTCCCACTGCCAAATAATTTGCGACATCCGCATACCATGGTGTTTTGACTGTTACAGCAAATAAATGTTCATCTAGAAATTGGTCTTCCACTGCTGCCAAGTCATCTGTCTTTGGCATTCGTGATAGGAAGTCTGCTACTAGATTTTCTTTTCCTGGTCGATCTTTAATTCTTATATTGAATTCCTACAAAAGAATCAACCATCTTGTCACTCTTCCATTTGTAACTGGTTTATTGGCTAGATATTTAATAGCAGAGTGATTAGTGTATAGAACCACAAGGTACACTGTTATATAATGTCGGAATTTATTGATAGCATAGACTACAGCCAAAAATTATTTTTCAGTAACAATAGAATTTAATTCAGCAGGAGATAGATTTTTTCTAATATAGTATATTTCATATGGCTTTTTATCTTCTTCTTGACCAAGAACTACTCCTATGGCTATATCTGAAGCTTCGGATGAAATCTGGAATGGTAGATCCCAGTTTGGGCCCCTTAATACTGGGGCTATTGATACTAGTTGTTTTAAATTTTCAAAAACGTTGTCACATTTATCGGTCAAAATGAAATCAATATTACTTGTTAGTGCATATAACTGTGCAACAATCTGAGAAAAATTCTTTATAAACCTTCTATAATAACCAGAAAATCCCAAAAAACTGCGTACCATTGTTTGTGTGGTAGGAGTAGGTATTAAAAGAATTATCTGAATTTTTGCTGGATCTACCTGGATTCCAGCAGCTGAGATTATAGCTCAAAGTCATCTCCGTAAGGTGTGAAGTCATCCATATACACCTCGAGCCCTTCATTTATCAGATCTGAAAAAATGTTGAGTATAGCCTTCTGAAATGTGGTAGGGGCATTGCACAACCCAAAAGGTAGGACCCTGTAAGCAAATGTTCCCCAAGGGTAGGTAAAGGTAGTCTTATCCTGATCTTCAGGGGAAATCTGAATTTGATTGTATCCGCTGAAGCCATCTAGGAAAGAAAAGAATTTTTTTCCTGCCAACATGTCCATGACTTGGTCAATGAATGGAAGGGGGAAATGGTCTTTTTGGGTTGCTTTATTAAGCTCTCTATAGTCAACACATATCCACCACTTTCCATTATTTTTTGGCACCACTACTAATGGAGAGACCCATTTGCTGTTAGATAATGGGTAGATAAAGTTTACATCTAGCAATTTTTGTAGTTCAGCTTTGACAATATCTTTAAGATGAGGATTTAACCTCCGTTGAGGTTGTCAAAGAGGCCTAGTATCCTTCTCTATATAAATGTGGTGCATGCTTAATTGGGGATCAATCCCTTTCATGCCTGGGTAATCCCATGCAAAGGCCTCTTTATATTTTCTCAGGAGTTTAACAAGCTTCTGCTCCTCGTCAGCAGTCAGGTTTTTGATAATATTCAAAGTTTTTCTTGGATCAATTTCTATGGTTTTGTTGTTATAAACAGAGGTAGTTGTATTGATTGATCGTTAATATCTTTTAGGGGATCTTCTTCTATTTCGATATCGAATGCTACCTCAATCATGTGACATTTTAGATGGGATCCGACATCTAGTTGGTTAATATAAGTGTTAATGATGTCATATTCTGTTTGATCTTTAAATTTGAGAGCATCTTCTATGGTTAGCGGTGATCTAATGTTTTCAGTTAGATATGATACAGGTTGTTTTCTGGTTTTGATTATTGTTAAGCTTGGTTGAGCTGAAGTAAATAAGGTTAAATTCTTTACTTTGCTTCCTCTTGCTAGAGTCATGCTGCCTGTTCGACAGCTAATGTAAGCATCCAAAGTTGCTAGCCAAGGTCTACCTAGAATTAAGAGATGTCCATCGAGTCGGTTTCTAGGATTGATAATCAGAAAGTCTGCAGGGTATTCCCAAGAGTATACAGACACCATTACATCCTGTAACGTGCCTTCTGGTTTGACTACCGATCGGTCAGCCAACTCCAACAAGGTCGTGGTTGGGTCCAAGGATGTAATGCCAAGCTTTTGACAAGTTGCGGTTGTAAGAAAATTGATTGCTGCTCCTAAATCAACTAAGGCATTGGGGAAGGAGCATCCATTTATTTGCACCATGACTATAGGATTTCCTGGGTCTTCATATTTTACAGGTGTTTCTCTTCCTAATAGTAAATCAGATAAGGTACCGACTACATGGACTATTGGATTTGTTGTTATTTTCCTCTTTGGCTTTTTCATACATAATTCTTTAATAGTTTTTGCATAAATTGGGATGTCTTGAATAGCCTGGAGGAGTGGTATTTCTATACACAAAATTTTCAATTCTTCCAGAAGATCAAAATCAGGGTGTTCAATTGGGTGAGGTATGATTAGTCTTTCTGGGAATGGTGGAGAAGAGGTGGTTTCTTGATCATGAGTTTTCTATCTAACCATGTTCTCTTCTTGTGGTGCTTGTTCTACAGGTAACGGATCTTCAATTTGAAAATTTTCATCCCCCTCTGATTCTATTATCCAACCAGATCTTAATTGAAGGTCATTGCACTCCCTTAAATCGGCTTCTAGTTCTGGTCCTTCAATAATTTGTATGGATTGAACCAGTCTATTGTTTAGGTTCGGGTTGGGTTCGGCTGTGAGCTGTGGTTGTAAGTTGGTCTGAAGATTCTGTTGCAATGTGTAGGGTGCTGGAAGTGTGGGTTGAGTTAGGGGGATTGTTCCTGCTGGCTAATTTATAGGTCTCTGCCAGCTTGACTGCCAGTTCTGGTTCTGTGAAGTTGAGGGTGGCCATTGGGATTGATATGCATTATTTTTCCAAAACAGCAGGAAGTAAAAGGAATTTGGCCAATTGTTATTTTGATTTGATTGGTTGGGCCAAGGTGGCATAGGGGATTGCTATTGTGACCAATTGGAAAAATATGGCTAGTTTTGCCACATGGTTCCCGGGTATTGTTGTGAATTATATTGCGACATTTGAAAGAAAGAGGATGGATCAGTCTGCATACCTGTTTGTCGTAGTTGCCATTGGCAATGCTAATTGAGCAGGTAGACTAGTTTCGTATCTTCTTCTGCCTCTTTATAAACTGCTTTTAGCCCTGGGAGTGACAGGCAACTTTTTGTGGCGTGATCTTTCGTGCATATGGTGCAGGTTTGCACCATGTCCAGCGGGCACTCTTTGTGGCTATGCTTCTTTCTGCATCTAGGACAAAATATCACCAAATTTTTTTCTGCTTCTGCCTACTTTTGTTTGGGTTGCATACTGTCCAATTGCATTGTCAGGGTCCCTAAAATATCAGTTTTGAAATCCTCTAGTAGATTGCCAATTTCTGCGTGAGTTATGCCTCCACCGGGGATTTTTTTGTCCTTTGTGGTCATGTCGCATTCTATTGGCTTCAATCTCGTGCTGCCTCTTGAACACCTGATACACAGATTAATGATGTCAGCATAATTCTCCTGATATATATCTCTTTTACCCATAATATTTAATGTTTCTACCCATTGTTCTTTCATCCCTTTAATTAGTGTAGTTTTCAGCACATTATCAAGTAAAGGCAAAGTTGCATATGGAGATCATTGGAGGTTATATTGAAATTTTTCCACATATTCTTCTAATGTTCCACTTGGTCTTGCTACCATCTAGAATATTTCATCTTTCAATTCCCTAGATCTACTGTATTCCTAATACTTTTTTAGGAAAGCGGTCTTCATTTTCTCCCAATCGTTTATTGTGCCTCCACCTAATCCCATAAACCATCGCAAGGCTGCTCCTTTCAATGTAGAGGGAAACAATTTTAATTTTTGGGGGTCAGTGGTATAATCATACCCTCGACACAATACATCAAACTCGAACAGGAATGCGTCTGGATCCTCTGATGTCAGCCCATGAAAGGTAGGAATATTTTGGAGAGGTATGGCTTTCATAGGCATGTTGACCGTTGTGTCAATGATGGGATACTGCAGGGTGGAGGTTTGAGGTGTTTGTGAGTTGTTGGCCATTTGATCAAATATGTGCCAATACCCTTCTGGGATCTCTAGAGAGTTATTCCTAGGATGACTAGAAGGGGTGGGAATGAGCTTAACAACGCTTCCCTGGTCTGGGATAATGAGCATTCCTTGCTGAACTACTACCTGAGGGGATCTTGGCTCCTCTGTTTCCCCTGCTCCTTCTTGAATGAACTTAACGACACTCCCTTTATCTGGGGTGTTGAGTGTTCCTGGTTGAATTATTACCTGAGGGGATCTTGGCTCCTCTGTTTCCCCTGTTTCTCCTCCTCCTTGACGAAGATTACTAGAATTCCCTTCTTGTAAAGAAATTTGGCGAGAATTTTCAATTTCTTGAAAACTTTTCTCAGTCTCTTATGTTTTGCTATGGACCTCAGCGAAGGCTACAGATGGTGAGCCTGTGGCCCGAAGGGAGCCAGTAGGTTGTCTGGAAGCAACTTTTCTAGGACCTATTGATGGCTGAGATTCAACTTTCTTTATGATGTCGTCTATGAAAGTTGATCGCCCAAGGGTCACCAGTCCCTTAGCTTTGTCGGGTTTGGGTAGTGGAATTGGATTATTTTCAACTTTTTTCTTCTTAGTCATACACACAATTCAAATATTTACCTCTACCCTAAGTTCTTAACAATTTTGCTGGAAAGAAGGTAGGGGAGCAGGCATTTTACGTGCTCCGTACGTAGGTTCTTACCTTTCATTTTCAAAACCAAATTCTTTCCCAACACACAAGCAGAAAATACCTATTTCAGATTTTTGTACTTGTGCTAAAAAGCGGGCAGGAGAGCAAGCCTTTTACTTGCTCGTTACGTAGGTTCTTACCTTCTGTTTTCAAAAACTAATTCTTCTTCAACAACAATCATCAGATGTACACTACTCTTCCGAAATGGCTACACTCTCCCCGGCAACGACGCCAAAATTTTGAGTGATAAAAGGTGCCTTTTTAACTCCTAATTATCTTCACATTAATTATCAATCCAGGTAATTCTTTCTATTTCAAGATTGTACACAGTATGTGGCCGCTATTTAACTCAGAGAGTAGTGCTTCTAAGTTGTAGTACAGTCCTTTCAAATACAAGAGTAAATAGATGCAGCAAGTAAATTCTAATAGCAATTAAAAGAAAAACTCAATCCTCTAATGAAACTAAATCAGACATTCATCAAAGTAACAGCAATTATCAGTCAAGAATACAGCAGCAATAACTCATTCCTCTTTTAACTAATTCATTCAATCAAACACAATTCTTAATATAAGCGGTAGATGATCTCAATCTGAGAGCTTCGACAACAGTAGTCAATGCTCTTTACAGTATATGATCTCGAAACAGAATGCTTAACTAAATAACTAGATCCAAAACAACAATAAACTGTATCAACGATATTACTGTAGAATACATGAAAACAGGAACAACAAATATAATTGGAAAACAGGAAATAACAAAGCGATATAATTGCAGAAAGTAGAAATTCAATCAAACCATCACACTGCAGGAATCATAAATGCATGATACAGGAACAACAAGTGAATCCACCAGGGCCGGGCCCTTAGCCTCCAGTGAACACCGCCAGTTGCTTCAGGATATGCGAACAAATAGCAATCGTTTTATATATTAATCATTGCATAAACATTATAGCAAGTTCGTGCTCTGCTCAACAACAAGAGTCAGTGATAAACGTTACAATTTCTCCAATAATAATTCCCCCCATTCTGTTTACAATTGTTCCCTTTTTAGAATGGGAAAGAGGTAAAAAGATAACTAGTAAAAGCAATCCCTCAAGATCTCTCGATCCTGAGGGATTAACACAATTTCTAAGCTCAGACATTTTCCCTCCTTGCGCTGATCCTGTTTGATTTTCTTTTGGACTTATTTGTAACCGTTGTGCCCTTCCTTATCTTTCTACTTCCTCGTTGTTCCTTGGTTGGGAACAATAGTTGTCTATTTTCGTCTTTTTCCTGCATAAAGAAGGATACGATCAGCTAAATTGTAATTATGGATGATTTCCTCATTTTTACCATAATCCTTTGATATATTAACATTTTAGGATATAAAAGGGATATAACTAAAGGAAAAGGATGATGAAATAAATAACATATGCATACCTTTTCCATGACTCAACACCACCAAATGTCATTCAATAGGATTCAAATGATCTGATCATATACATCAAGAGAATGTGTTAATTGTTGCAGAGCCACCAGATGTCATAAAATAACATTCATATGGTCTGATCATATACATCTAATCCTAATTATCATCTCTTTAGCTTTTAAAAAGAATTCCCATGAGGGTCTTTTATTAATTTTGGGATTCTATTTAGTTCTGCTATATTGAATAATTAATATAATGTTTTTAAATTTCAAATTTCAAATTTTTGGAGTGTTGGATTCCCCCCTCTTTGAATAAGTAAGCTCGGTAAGAAGCCTCCTACCTTCATCACTATAAATATGGGCATGGATCTTCCATAAATTCATGAATTAAACATGCCATCATTTGTGATTTTCTTCTCTAATTTCTGCGACCTTTAGTAATCACGCACACATGTAGTAATAGGTCACATTTTTGGAGTTGATTGGGTTTATCTTTTATGTTTTTGGTTATGTTTTTTTGTTGGGATTTTGGAATCAACTAAGTGGGCTTTTTGTCCCTTATTTCGCTCTCTTTTAATAGACTTCTATGGCCCCTTTCTGAGGTTGCATGCACAGGTCCTAGAGGTCATATTTGGCCTGCCTCCTTTCAAGGGTTTGACCTTCAAAGAATACAACCTAAGGTCCAAATTCATCCTTCTTCACAAAGATTTCTATGGAAAGTTGAGGCATCCATTCACACAAGACTATTTTTTGGTTCATCTATAGACGAGGCCAAGTTTCCTTGCAAATTGTTGAGGTTGATATGAGGTTATTGTGGGTTTATCTAAGGCTACATATTTTTCTTCTTATGATCTTTATTCGTTATTTCTATATACCTCTATTGTGGCATATTTTGGTCTTTTTTAAGCCAATCTGAATTTTTGGGTTGAGGTAGAATGTGCTTATCTTGAAGCGAGTTCTTGCCTCCCTCTAAGGCATATTCTTGGTCATCATTTTCAGATACTTATCACTTACATTTCGGCCTTGAGGAAGTTTCTTATTCACACAAATTCAGGGTTATTTCTGTGAGGTTAATCTGCATTATTTTGAGGGTAATTGAATGATGTTTGGAGCACAATCTATAGATTGATTCGAAGAAATTTTATAAGTAAACTAAAGGCTAGTGTTCAGTCTACATATGTGGCTTGTCTTAGGATTTGTTGAAGACCTATTCAAAAGTCTCATTTAGACAAAGATCAGTGATGTTCCTTGAAGTGTTTTGCAAACTCATCTGAAGGTGTGATTTTCTTCTCTAATTTTTGCGGCCTTTAGTAATCACACACACATGTAGTAATAGGTCACATTTTTGGAGTTGATTGGGTTTATCTTTTATGTTTTTGGTTATGTTTTTTTGTTGGGATTTTGGAATCAACTGAGTGGACTTTTTGTCCCTTATTTCGCTCTCTTTTAATAGACTTCTCTAGACCCTTTCTGAGGCTACATGCACAGGTCCTAGAGGTCATATTTGGCCCCCTTCCTTGTAAGGGTTTGACATTCAAAGAATACAATCTAAGGTCTGAATTCATCCTTCTTCAGAAAGATTTCTATGGAAAGTTGAGGCATCCATTCAACATTCTATTTCAATCCTTTTTGAAGTCAATTCGAATTTTGGGTTGAGGCAGAATCGGCTTATCTTGAAGCGGGTTCTTTCCTCCCTCTAAGGCATATTCTTGGCCATCTTTTGCATATACTTATCACCTACATTTTGGCCTTGAGGAAGTTTCTTATTCACACAAATTGAGGGTTATTTCTGTGTGGTTAATCTGCACTATTTTGAGGGTAATTGAATGATGTTTGGAGCACAATCTGTGGATTCATTTTGAATTCAACATTCTGTCTGCGCCCATGTGTCTCAAGCCCATCTTGCTCTCACCTTATTGACATTGCCAGAGCTTCATGTCCAATGTTCTTCAGAGCAACGCATATCATTCATAAGCTTTGCAAGCTTCGGAAATCCAAGTGGGTCCTGCAGAAATTTCATCAAGGGCTCTTGCCATGCAGTGAATTCAACTTCCATTGCAGAAAATGTATGCACTTCTTTAATACACTATTTTGATTGAGGGAGATAACTAAAGGTCCTCACCATAATATTTTTTGTCTTGGAAACAATGATGCCAGTGAATCTTGCGAGTGTAATCTTGTTTTTAGACGTTTTTTGTTGTTCTTTATATTATTTTTATCTGTCCTTTTAACATAGTTGTCATATGAATTGCAGCAATGTTATTATATAGGTCCCTTTAATATGGTTGTCATAGGAATGGCAGCATTGTTAATATATTTTCTTCATAGTAATTGGTTTGGGAAGTTGAGAAGAATCAAGACTGAAACTTGAAAAAAAACCTTAAAATAATGTACAAAAACATGTTCACATAAACAACAACAACTACATCGATAATGGGGATAATGAACCCACCCTAGCTTTCAACAATGTCCATTCTCATGTTCCTATTGTTCCACACATTATTATTATTTACAAAATATCCATATTCAAAATACACAACTAATACTTTCAACAGTAACTCATTATCATCCACCCCTGCTTTCAACAATGTCCATTCACATGTCGTTATTTTTCTACACACTACTATTATTTACAAAATATCCTTATTCATAATACACATAACTAACAATTTCAATTGTAAATCATCATCATCCACCCTTACTTTCAATAATGTCCATTCACATGTCGTTATTCTTCCACATTTTATGCGTTACACACTTTATGCCTTAGGGTGTTTCCTTTGGAACATCAAATGCAAATGCTAGTTAAAAATATTATAAAACATTAATAATCTCATTAATGTTAAAAAAAAGAAGTAATTAACCTAAAAAATAAAATCAATTACTTTCTAACTAGAATAACCAAAAGAAAATATGTAATTCATTTGATTTTTAATATAAAATTAATAGGTAAAAATTATAAAATATTATAATATTAATATTAATAATAATAATGGTATCCACATTTATAAATAGTTTAGTTTAGGAATAAGTAAAACAAAATAAGTTCTTGATAAAATCAGGTAAAAATATTTGGAAATCCTAGTTATAGTTATAGAGGTTGAAACTTTGGGATTTTGGGTGCAAGAGGAATTTTGCTTATGATTTTGGATATAAGGGGAATTCTGGCTTCATAATTTTAAGTACCACAGAATGTGCTAAATCCATTTCAAACATTCATTTAAAATTAATAATAAATAACCAGTTCCAGCCAATTATTTTGGCCATGGCCTCGGTAAACATATTATGACTTCGATTTACAGCTCTCCAAAGTAATGGTTGCAAATAAATAAATTTCCTATGTGCACCGTATGAAACTAGTATGGACAAGAACCATGAATAAATTTGGTTCTGGTTCACAAATCAATCTTTACCTGGCTTCCAACTCCGAAATTGAAACGTTGGCGTTGGAGGGAGGCACTAAAGGAATGTCCGGTGATACAGTATTTGCATATGTATGCTAGTCGCGACCATCCCAAATGTGAAGAGCCGGGATTGTCGGAGGCAGCTACAAAACTCACAAAAGCAGGTTTCGTGGGGTTTGGTAACATCATAGCCCGAGTTGAAAGCATCAAGTTGACTGTAGACATTGATGGGCAAAGTAATGGGGTCGCTTGTGTACACAACAGTGCAACATGGACGCAACTCAAGACTTCCGTCTGATCGCCGCAGGATTCATTTATTAATGGATCAACCATGGGCTCACTATCTCCTCGTGTATATAATCCCCATACCTGCATAATCATGACGTATCGTGAAATTGAGAAAATATATACATGATCAGCAGGATTGACCGTTAGTTTGTGAGGATTTGCAGAAATATAATGGATACAGATTATGCACTTGCCGGGACATGACTATTCTCATGTCAAAACATGTCAGCAGGAGGATCCCTAATCTCATATGACTTCGCCAAATGATCTATGGAGCGACTAAATAACATGCTCCGGATATTGTGAATGCTGACAATTGGAAACAGAATGGAGTATCTTACCCATTCTAAAAGGATCCGCATTTCAGGCGATAAACTAAAATCTAGGTTCCTTTTTCCACTTATAACTTCCAGCAGAAAAATCCCAAAACTATAGACGTCAGCTTTACCAGACAGTTGCCCATGCATAGCATACTCTGGTGCCATATACACTGCAAATTACAACTTCACTTTCTAAACATGTTTGACAATATTTTTAAAAAATTAGTGTCAATCTCACGAAAGATGAGTAGTGCACAGGCATTGATATCAGTCGTTCACCATAAATGCGCGTATCCTAACTCTTCTGCGTTTTTGTCCTGATTGGAGTATATTTTTTTGGGTCAAGCTTGTCTGTTCTGTAGGAGTTTAGGGTAGTTGCAGCTTCTATATATGTAGAATGCACAATTTAGGGTTATCAAAGGTGCTCAAATTGCTTTCCCTAAATTTCGGTATATCTTTTTTAATCAAATTTTATTTAAAATGCCTATGAATCCATCATTTTTGTTGGTTTAAAGACTACACCTTTCTGAGACCAAAATTATAATCCTAAGAAGTAATTTATGTAACCGCATCGTTCGAGAATTCACCTTGTCCCGGAAACTCCTGTTCCAACAAAAGTTTCATCTTCTTCAAAGGGTCTTGCCAAACTGAAGTCTCCTATCTTAGGATTCAAGTCTTTGTCCAACAAAATGTTGCTTGCTTTATTACCCTAATGGATAATCCGGAGACAAGAGTCCTCGTGCAAGTAGAAAAGCTCTTGAGTTATTCTAATTATGATGTTGTAACGCTTCTATTGGAAATAATAATCCCAACCACCACAATAAACAACCTCACAATAATCATACTTGTCAACTTATTTTTGCAGGTTGCTTTGAAGATGGAAGGACTGAAGCTTATTTTTGCAGGTTGCTTTGAAGATGGAAGGAGTGAAGTCAGACGAGAACCATTCCGAAACTCAGCAAAGGCATTTAAGGCATTTAATGTATTTTGGTAAATAGATATGGGCAAGCACTCAGTCCGCAACTATTGCTCACACTCCACAAACACCTGGGTGATTCTTATCACACTCAACAACATCATATTAATTATTTTGCATTAAATGTAAAATTGTATGTTGATTTAAATATGAATGTAAAATTCATTTTGATAGGTTAGAGAATAAGAGAGTTGGAGAGAAAAAAAGCCAAGTCTCTAAGGAGAAAATGGTGGTGGAGCAATTTTTGGTGGGTACCTGAAAATAACAATTGACTATGTATTACTTGGTGAATGAGCCGCGGTCTCATATGAATGTATTCCTCATGTATTAGAAGTTAATCCTAAGTTTTATTGATGCTTCAAGCTTACTCTATGTTATTGTGTCTTTTTGCCGTAAGTGAATACTGTGATTTTTAATTCTATGTAATAGCTTCGCCAAGGCAAAATTACCCTTCCACGAAATTACCTCGCCACCTCTGCCAAAAGAGCTGCTTCAAAGTAGCTTCAAAAAATATTTTTCTCTTCTCTCCATCTAAATTTTTTCTTCAATTTTTCTAACATGGTATCAAAGGAGGTTAAATATTGTTAGTGTAAAAACAAGTGTTTTTACTAGGAGTAAGAATTATTTTGAGGGAAAATTGTTTTTAGCATATTCACCAGCAAGTAGAAAGTTTTTTTTACGCTCTGGCAACATCAAGCATAAGCTTGACTAATCCACATCAAGCACAAGCTTGACTAATCCTCAAATACCTCAGTTTAATGGCAAAAATTATGATTATTGGGCTATTACAATGAAGGCCCAGTTTTCTTCTCAAGACATTTGAGATTTGGTGGAGAATGGTTTTCAAAAACCAGCGGTGTAGCAGCATACAATGCCTTATCTCAAAAAGAAAGATTTTTTAAGGGACAACATGAAGAAGGATTCAAAATCCCTATTTTATATTTTTGAAGCAGTTCATGAAATTATTTTCCCAAGGGTTGCAGCAGCAACGAAATCCAAGCAAGCATGGGACACCCTCTAGATAGCCTACCAAGGCATGGCAAAAGTCAAGACAACAAAGCTACAAATGTTGAGGAGAGATTTTGAAACACTTTGTATGAAAGAGTCTGAGAATATAGACTAGTTTTTTACACATGTAAGTGGGTTGGTTACTCAAATCAAGTCTCATGGTGAGACACTTGAGGAAAAAAATATAGTTGAGAAAGTTTTGATAAATTTTCCAGCAAGGTTTGATGCCATTGTTGTGGCCATAGAAGAGACAAAGGATCTCTCACATTTCTAAGTGGATAAGCTTAATGCATCACTGATTTTTCATGAACATAGACTGAATAGAGCAACAAACTCCCCATTGGAGCATGCTTTCAAGACAAGTATCATTTGGTCAAGGTCGAGGCAGAGGAAAATCATATGCTAGAGGAAGAGGAAGAATCCCACACAGAGGTGGAAGAAGCAGCCCTTCAAGCTCAAGTGGAAGAGGCAGCAATCAAAATCCAAGTCAAAGCCCAAGCCAAAACCAAGCACAAGGTCAGAGGTATGATAAATCTGAAGTTCAATGTCATTATTGTGAGAAGTATGGTCATTATGCAAATGAATGTAGAAAGAAGCAATATGACATTAGTAACAAACCAAGTGTAAATTTCACAAAAGAAAATCAGAACCATGATAACATGTTTTTAACTTGTAATGTAACACAAGAAAAACAAAGTGATATATGGCATCTAGATTCAGGGTGTAGTAACCACATGTCAGGAAACATAGAAATGTTTTCCAATCTAGATGAAAGTGTTAAATTTGAAGTGACATTAGGGACTGATAGCAAAGTCTCTGTCATGGGAAATGAAGAGAATATCCTAACAAAGAAGGGGGAGAAGAAATACATCTAAGATGTTTACTTTGTCCCCAGTCTGAAGCATAACCTCATGAGCGTTGGACAACTCATGCAAAAGGGCTACAATGTCTTCTTTAAGAATGATGTATGCACAATTTTGGATAGGCCTCCAAGCAGACAAGTGATTGCAAAGGTTCAAATGACAAACAATAGAATGTTTCCCTTAAAAATAATATCAGATTTGCAGAAAGAAGGTGCACAGGCACAAATCTCAATGAACACACAAGAAGTTGCGCGAAAAGAGGCAGCTGTCATACAAGTAAATTTTCAAGCAGAGGTAAAATATGAAAACTGATTATGGCATTTGAGATTTGGACACCTCAACTTTGGGGGTTTGAATTCGCTGCATAGGAAAGGCATGGTGAAGGGTTCACCACTCGTAGAAAAACCAGACAACATATGTGAAGGATGTATCTTTGGCAAATAAACATAGAGAGACATTTCCATTAAGAAAGTCAGTAAGGGCAAAGGCACCTTTGGAGATTATCCACTCAGACTTATGTGAACCAATGCAGACACCATCAATTGGTGGCAACCACTATGTATTGACCTTCATAGATGACTACACAAGGAAGACATGGGTCTTTCTCCTAAAACAGAAAAGTGAAGTGTTTGAGTGTTTTCGCCAATACAAGGCTCTTGTTGAAAAGCAAAGTGGACACTACATAAAAGTCCTCAGGACTGACAGAAGTGGAGAATACATCTCAAATGACTTCCTTCAATTTTGCAGGGAGCATGGAATTCACAAGCAATTTACAACAAGATATACACCGCAGCAAAATGGTGTGGCAAAAAGAAAGAATAGGACCATTATGGAAAATTTACAACAAGATATACACCACAGCAAAATGGTGTGGCAAAAAGAAAGAATAGGACCATTATGGAAATGGCAAGGAGTATGTTGAAGGCAAAGCATTTTCCAAATGATTATTACGCTGAAGTTGTCACTTGTGCAGCATATATCTTGAATAGATGTCCAACCAAAAGCGTCCAGAACATAGTTCCTGAAAAGGCATGGAGTGGAATAAAGCATAGTGTCACTCACATGAGAGTTTTTGGATGTGTGGCTTATGCACATGTCTCGGATGAGTTGAGGAAGAAGTTGGACAACAAGGGGGAGAAATGTATATTTGTTGGATACATTGATGAATCCAAGGCATACAAACTCTATAATCCATTAACCAACAAGGCCATAATTAGCAGAGATGTGCAGTTCATAGAAGATGAAGCACGGGATGGAAGTTTAGAGAAGACAGTGAATGTGAAAGCATGTATACCACATGAGGACAAAGAGGAATTAACAGCATCAAGTAATTCCTTAACAGTGACTCCCTCTACTCCTATTAAAGCACAACAAAGTAGGCAGCAAGTAACGCCCTCAACAAATAATAGGACAGTTTTGCACAGCCAAGAAAGTGCTTCTCCAAGCACACCTCGAAGCGCAACACCAAATGACATGTTAAGCCCATCTTCAACAAGCACAAGAAGGCCAAAATTCAGAAATTTAAATGAAATTTATGAGCAAGATGAAGTTGATAGTAGCGTAGATCTGAATTCCTTATTTGCATTATTTTGTCATGTAGATGACCCAATCCATTTTGAGGATGCAATCAAAAAATAAAAATGGGTTGCGGCAATGGAGGAAGAAATAGAAGCAATAGAAGGAATGACACATGGGAGTGAGTGAACCTTCGAAAGGAAAATATGTCATTGGAGTGAAATGGATCTATAAGACCGAAAGCAACATTGAGGGAAATATTGAAAGGCACAAAGCAAGGCTAGTTGTTAAAGGATACAAGTAACAGCATGGAAGAGATTATGCAGAGACGTTCGCGTCGCCAGCTGCACAGACGGAGACAGTGCACTCAGTTGAGGCAATTGTTGCGCAGCACAAATGGAGAGTGTACCAAATGGATGTAAAATCAACGTTCTTGAATGGAGTGCTGAAAGAGGAAGTATATGTCGTGCAACCGCCTAGTTATGAAATTGAAGGCCAAGAAGACAAAGTGTATCGGTTGAGGAAATCTCTTTAAGGATTGAAACAAGCATCGCATGCATGGTACAACAGGATAGATGCCTACTTGTTGGAAAATGGTTCGACAAATGTGACGGTGAGCCTACTCTCTACATCAAAGAGAGCGAAGGTAAGATTCTCATTTTTGTCTTATATGTAAATGATTTGATTTTTATAGGCAGTGATGATTTCCTCATTGTTGATTTCAAACAAGTAATGAAGTGTGAATTTGAAATAACTGACTTGGGATTGTTAAGATATTTTTTGGGCATACAAGTGAAGCAAACATAAAATGGCATTTTTATCTCTCAAGCAAAGTATGTGGCAGAAATTTTGGAGAGGTTTAAAATGCAGAACAACAAGTCCGCACCAACTCCAACTGTCATAGGGTTGAAGTTGAGCAAAGAAGATTGTAGCAACAATGTCAATCTGACATTATACAAAAACATGATAAGCAACTTGATGTATTTAACTGCCACTAGGCTAGATATAATGTGCGCAGTAAGTTTGGTGTCAAGGTTCATGGAGACACCCAAAGAGACACATTGGCAAGCAGTAAAAAGTATTCTAAGGTATGTTAATGGGACAAAACAATATGGCGTTTTGTACACTCCAAAAAGTGATTTCAAACTGATTGGTTACACTGACAATGATTGGATAGGCAATGTCGATAATAGAAAGAGCACGTGAGGATATGTTTTTCATTTGGGTTCTGGAGTCATTTCATGGGCCTCCAAGAAGCAGCCAATAGTTTCAGTGTCAACAGCAGAAGCTGGATATGTCGCAGCAACAACAACAGCGTGTTAGGCAGTTTGGATGAAAAGGGTGTTGAGGGATCTTCGTCATGTCTAAGAGGGAGCGACAACTATTTTTTGTGACAACACCTTAGCAATTGCATTGTCTAAGAATTATGTCTTCCACAAGAGGACCAAGCATATTGATGCTAAATATCATTTTATTAGAGAGTTGATTAACAATGATAAAATTGTGTTGTAGCACTGCAGGTCACAAGAACAAGTTGCTGACATTTTCACAAAGCCATTGGCATGTGAAAGTTTTGTTTATCTTAGAAACTGTTTGGGAATTGTCAATGGCGGAAATTGTGATTAAGGGGAGTGTTGGAAATAATAATCCCAACCACCGCAATAAACAGCTTGACAACGACCATACTTGTCAGACGTATTTTTGTAGGTTGCGTCCATGTTTGAAGATGGAAAGACTGAAGCAAAACGCAAACCATTCTGAAACTCAGCAAAGGCATTTAAGACATCTAATGTATTTTGGTAAATAGATATGGACAAACATTCATTCCATGACTATTACCCACACTCCACAAACACCTTACCATTTACTTCACACTCAACAACAACATCATAATAATTATTTTGCTCTATCATATATTAAATGTAAAATTGTATATTGATTTAAATATGAATGTAAAATTCATTTTAATATATTAGGTAGTAAGAGAGTGAAAGAGAATTTGATCACACCCAACAACATCATATTAATTCATATGAATGTATTTCTCATGTATTAAAAGTTAATCCTAAGTTTCATTATTGCTCCAAACTTAATCTATTTTATTGTGTCTTTTTGTCGTGAGTGAATACCGTGATTTTAAATTCTGTGTAATCGCTTCCCGAAGGCATCTCCGCAACTCCGGGAAATTACCTCCGCACCTCCGCAAAAAGCGCTGTGCGAAAGCAGCTTCGAGAAATATTTTACTCTGCCTCTCCGCGTAAATTTTTTCTTCAATTTTTCTAACAGCTTCTGCCTATCAAGTTGCTTACTTTTATTTGGACGTGTGGCCATCATGCAGATTTTTTTTTATCACAACCTACTTCAAATATTTGGAATCAATTCCATTACCTACAGGCTACATCAATGTTTCACTTTTTCTTCACTAAAATGAAAGAGACGTACCGAATATAATTCTATCAGAGGCAGTTATTGGGTAAGTATTCATAAACCAGCAACCTGTCTGATCCCTCTTCGCAACAGCCAAGTAACCTTACCTGATTTCGATATTGCATTTTTGCCACCAGCTTAACGTACCGACAGCGTCTTCAATGTTATGTCTTTACCCTCTGGAGTAGTGCCCTGAGAGGTTGAGAGAAAATGGTTATGGAGGTTTTCTGAAGAAGTATTATTAATTATCCATCTACGCTTGCACTGTTGCCAGAATCTGTAATTTCAGACCTTTTAAAAGCTTCGAAAATGGAATAGACGTTTAGGTAATGTATGTTACCTTGTATACAACACCAAATCCTCCCTGTCCAGGCTTGTTATTATCATGAAAAAATTCTGTTGCAGCTACCAATGTTTTTATTTCAAACACTGTGAAGCCTCTAGACAGGCTGGGAATCCTTGCTAGGACCTGCCCCTGGATGGCTGCTGCTGATTTCTTCTGATGTGTGAGATGTCTCCCTTACAGTATCCTGCAAAAATGAGATTCTACTGATATATCGGAAAAAGGACCATGAAAAGAATGATTTGATTTAACTGACTCTTTTAGTATCTTAAGATAAAGAAGACAATAATAGCAAAACGAATGCCTCTGCAATACCTCCCTGACGCCTTCCGAATAAGGTAGATTTCACTTTTTTACGAATTCCAAACAGGAATACGATTAACACGACAAGAAAGCTGCCGATAACACCAAAAGTTATGCATGTTTTCCTTGAATACCTGCCTGGTGACGGAACATTGATTTGTGTTGCCGGTGAAGGCGAAGGATTAAAGAAAATCTTTGCATCATATTGAATAATGCGGCTTCTGGCCAAATACCGAACTCCAAGTGTCGCACTATCATAATCTCTGATCATTTGCAAGGGATATATCTCCCCAGCACTGGGCCAGACCGAAGCTTACAACTGAACTGGAAGCATATCGATTCGTTGCAGATACAGATGTAATATCAGATGACAAAGCAAACAAAAGCTGCCAAGCCGCCTCGGTATAGAGATCACGGTAGGCGGAGACGTCATTGTCGTAATAATTATCTCTAAATGTATCCATATGGAATTGTCTATAATGTGATTTTTTGGAGATTCCGGTGAATCTGTGACGTTAAATCTTGATTTGTTGCAGTTAAAATGTTTTTTAACTGCATATTTGGATTCAGCATCCTCGAAAACCCCTGGGACGCTTTCATTGTGCAGAAACTACCTATCAAAACTGCCATTATCCAATAAATTCCTGCCGACCGAAAAAACCCGTCGGAAAAACTTTCAAAAAATCACGTTATAAACAACTCCTATCCATATGTCCAATGAAATTATAGTTTCCATTATAACTTAAGAAAAAGAACTTGGACCAAACACTGCAACCAACGTAATTCCCATAATATTGCAGAACATCGGAACAATTGTAGCATTCATCCACTGTTCCGTCTCCCTGCATTGGAGACGGGAATATATATATATTTTGTCAGGAGTTTCGCCATCAACACAAGTGTTAAAGCTGCCTTGAGATGCCTGATTAACATCGACTTGCAGACAGTTCAAAGTTGTATTCACATTGCTCACAAACGTGCTTTCGCTTGTATACCACCCTTCTTCTCTTGTGGTCAAGTTGTAGTGAGTAGGCCACCATTCTTCTCGTAAGCTGCTGCATCTGCGTGTATGAACGGGAAAGATAACAAGAAGACATATAAGCATGAAAGGCCAGTAATGCTTCCCATCGAAGTTGATCATCTTTGTGTTGGGTGAGCGGAGGAGGGGACTTGTCATGATACTTGGAGAGGCTTATGTATAGTGGGCTTGAGGGCACCTAAATCTATTCTCCTCCGTCTAGAACGGAAAGAAAATTCTAGCCCTGCACATTCTACAGAGAGGCTTCCATTAATAAATCGCATGACCGGAGACTTTGAAGTATTCAGAACGACTTAGGTTTAAAAATTGTAAGTGTTGACGATATCGTGAACAGCAGCATGCAGAACGCGGTTGCGAACAGTATTTCTGTCGGCTGTGCGGCCGTGGAGGACAAAACAATCCCATTACGGAGGGCAGTGGTTATTTGATGTACCATTGGAATTTGGTTGAATACTAAGAAATAATTTTAAGACATGGTTGAATGCATAGAAATAATCTTAAGATGAGTGTGAAGGAGGTAGGCAGATTTGTGAAAAAATTACAATAATTAAGCAACTACGTAACTTCCATATTAGCACTGGTGGTGCTCCATCCAATTTCTCTCTCCCGTATTTTATTTTGAACAAAACTTCACAACGCCGGCAACGTGGTTGAACAAGATTGCAGTTATTTTAAATTGACAGCGTCCTGAATATGTAGTTACGAGTTTGAATCCTTCAATTTCATGCGGCCAAGATACCCACAACAATCTGGATAACTTTCAACCTGTCATTACAAATTTAATATACCAAATTATAAATTGAGGTAAATTTATACAAAATTTTATATTGTTCATTTCTTGAGTAATTTAGGTAAAACCCTCCCATACCAGGACGTGTCAAACAAGTCATTCTTACATGTTTTGTTTTTATGCCAAACAACACGTGGAATACAACCACCCTAGGGCCGTAAGCCACAGTCCAGTAATCCAATATTCATCCTGTTGCACATAGTGACAAATATATCTGTGGTTTTAATTAAATATGCGATATTTGTAAATTGCAACTTTAAGTATGTTGGTAGGCCCGTATATCTTGGATGGGTTAGCAAAGGGTGAATGATGGAAATAAGTTTAGTTGGAATGGTCAGGAAAGGTTGAACGGTGTAAATAATTTTAATTGTGATATTTTTCATTAAATTAATATAAAAATTAACGATGGCTTTATTTAATTATTAAGTTGATAGGTATAAGCATGGTCTTTATTGAAATTTGGTTGTCATTCTTAAAAGATAAAAAATAATCAATAATATAAGAATATTGTTAGTAATAGACATCATCCCAGAGATAAAATCAAAAGTTGCCAAATAATTTTCCAGTTTCAGAATTCCACTCATTTACAATTTTTCAACCTTCCACTCTTAAATTTTCAAATCATTTTCCAAAATTATGTAGCCACGTATCTGGAAAATAAGTTTAAAAGTAGCTTACTAAACATTAAACATAGCTGGGATTGTAAAACATTGTCCTGCTCGCATTTTCTTCCCCATGTCTTTACAGTTATATGTTATGGTGGGATAAAAAGATAAAATTAAATAGAGATTTTGAACTAAGTTATTCAACCTACCTGGCTGAGCATCTCTTGCACAAATGTTGGGGAGTGGGATACAAAATGAAAATGGATAAATGTGTTTGTTTGTTCGGTGCTGAAGTAGGGTTTCCTGCCACCGTGTGAAACGATTTTAGGATTTCGCTTGCAGTATTTAGGATTTAGGATTTTCGCTTGCAGTATAGTTTACATGGAGGAAATTTCGAACATTGGGTTTATGGTAAATTTATTTATTTTGTGTTTTAAGTAATCTTAAAGTTAATTAAATTATTGTTTTAAAGTAAAATTTTAATACTTTTATGATAGAATTTTAATTTATATTAAATTATTATTTTATCATTAATTTTAGATTATAATATTAATAAATACTTTTAACATTTTAATTTTAATAAATATTTTCAAATTATATTAATAATATTAATGTCAATAATATTATTAAAAATGTGATATTGATATTAAAAAATCAAGTAATATTGATACTAGCACAAATGTGGTTGATATATGTTTATTAATTTTGTTTTCATAAATTTATAGTTATATAAAAGGTGAAAAATGTTGTCTATTAGAGTCAATCACATTTATTAATGTGGTTGTGCTAGTTATATATTTAAGAGATTTTGTTGAAACAATTTTTAGTCAAATTATAATTTTTATTATTTAATATGTAATTTTCATTGCATATATAGATTCAACACTTTGAAAAATCTGAATCACCAAATTGTAAGAAGTTCAAAATTCAGTGATCCCAACACATTTCTACCAAAATTTTACTACAAAATAGTCCAACAAAACAATACATAAAATACAATTTTGACAGGAAAATAAACCCACAAAACAAAAAGAATAGGTCAATCGTGTTGCCTCCTTTCCCAACTTTCAATCCTTTCCCAACTCTCAAAAAGAGAAGTCACTAGATGTTGGGAAACACGCTGGATGTGAGAAACACGAGATGGGACATCGGGATGGAAACGTGGTGGAGGCCTAGAGGCTAATCACACCTTATCAGCTGCTCTTATTACCTTTTTTCTTTTTTTTTTCAGTAAGAAAAAAATAGTCGTATTATTGTAGTGGGCAATAATATAGTGCTATATATTTAAAAAAAAAATGGAGTTATAAACAGCCCTAGTTTTGTCATCACCATATTATATTTATTATAGTGGGCAATAATATAGTGCTATATATTTAAAAAAAAAAATGGAGTTATAAACAGCCCCAGTTTTGTCATCACCATATTATATTTATAGTAGTCATCTTTAGCAAAAATAAATTGGAGTTATAAACAGCCCCAGTTTCGTCATCACCATATTACATTTATAGTAGTCATCGTTAGCAAAAATTAAAACCGACACCGTCATTTTAAAATATACAGTATCCCATCCTTAGCATCTTTGTACAGGATTATTAGCACCACATCAGCAGAAAGAAGCAACAATTTCTAGTATCTTTGAAAAAAAAATATAACATGTGCATTATGAAAGCTAGCAGTGTACCATTCTGTAAGTATTCACAAAATCACAAAAATTATACAAAAAAACATCATATAAACGATGCCTGATTCCTGGCTA
Source organism: Pinus tabuliformis (assembly GCA_031772625.1). Classification (NCBI taxonomy): domain Eukaryota; kingdom Viridiplantae; phylum Streptophyta; class Pinopsida; order Pinales; family Pinaceae; genus Pinus; species Pinus tabuliformis. The sequence goes on along the minus strand of CM062806.1, from coordinate 725,513,528 downwards.
AAGAAGATGATTTATCCAGGTAGAGAAAGCAAACCAGCATCCATTCTATGTCCATCTATGTTACCAGAAACGTAACGATTGGCAACGTTCTTGCGAAAAAAAGCTCCAGAAACCATACAGGACGGGAAACCACGTTTTATACGGGTGTTCTTGTTTTTATTAACAGGACACTTGGTTTCTGGCGAAACTAATCGTTTCCCACAACGTTTTATGCAAAAACGTTTATCCATTTTCGCTGCAACATTTTGGTTCCGTCTCCGTTTTTCCTCAATTGGTGTTAAATCCCATTTAAAAAACAAAAGTTTCCGAGTTGGTCCATTTCAAAAATAACAGTTTCCAAGTTGTGTTTTGTGATTCAGTGGCTATGCCTACCTGTAAAGAGAGGTTTGAACACGGTTTAAGCTGGAGAGGAGCGTAGATTTGTCATTCAAGACCGGTCAACAACAGTTTAAGCAGAGAGGAGCCCATCGAACAGAGTCCATAGCATTATGGATTTGTTTGAGAATTCCCAATTCCCGGGTATGTTTTCATATTATTTCAATGAACCTAGGCTAGCAATTGATCCTTCAGATGCAACAAATTGTCATTTCGATTGCTCTCTTCCTGCATTGATAATGGATTTTTGTTGCTAACATTGAATATAGTTTCCATGGTTGGGTAGAACACTAACATGCTTATTGTGGGCTTGGCTGTAAATGGTGTTCTTATTTTAGCTGTGGTTTTGATTTTTTTGTTGAATTTAAAGAATATGATACCATGAAATATGTTCATTTATTAAATGAGGGGGGAGATTTCTTGACATAATAAACCATAGTAGGTAACATCTGTTTTCAAACAAAGACAAAATGCCCTGCTGAGAGGTAGAGATTAATTGCGAGTAAACAATTATTAATTATGTTTTCAAATAATGTTTCGTGAGAGGTAGAGATTAATTGCGGTTATAGCCTAATAAAATGGTTGTTTTCTGTAAATTGATTTCCATATGAGCTGCTCTTTCAAGTATCCAACCTTTGCGATAGAGCCAATTCCAAACGGCAGAAGGTCATGTACAAATAAAAGGTTAGATAATGATAAATGTCTACATTTTATCTTACATGTCTTTTGAGAACTCAAAAAACATGCTTCAACCTCAAAATGCTACTTAAACCTTACGCTATCATAACGAAAATAAAGGGCGAGAAAGGACACACTTAACTTCGTTGTTTTGAAAGTTTGAAAATATAGGTCTTCTTTGAGATCATCAAAAAGCTACTTCAACCTTAAGCAACGAAAAGCCAGGGCCAAAATGGATACTCTTAACTGTCGTTTGAAAGCAACCAGCCAGTAAGTTAGTTTTTCTTCAGGTTTTATAATATTGATTAAAAGAGTATGTAGCCACTATTTCCATGAAGCTCTAGCCGTATAGCTATAAGATTTATTATAGTAAGTTTTCGGCATTCTTTGATAATATTTTTATTCTCTTTTTTCTTTAACTTTCTCAGATGGTAATTTTTTCAGCCTTTATATATCTCATTTTAATTTAAAGTATTATCTTTCTTTTCTTTGGATACTTGTTATTATTCTTTATAAAAATATAATATAGATTTAATTTAAACAAATTAAAAATTTAATCCTGAATAATTTTGATAAATCTTTTCCATAAGTTTGAATATTTTGTTTTCGCTTTATAATCTTTTCGATCAAGTTTGAATGTTTTGTTTTCACTTTATAGGGAATGCGATAAATAAGGCCTCGTCTACGTCTCTACCATATTAGGTACATCGTTTTATGCTTTATTTGTCCCTACATCTGCTGGGAGTCCCTATACCATAGCTATTGTTGCTATTCAGTTGCTATGTTGCTAGTTGAACAATGATGAAAGTGGATCCAGAGGCGAGAATGTCAACATCTAGTTGGTAAGGCCCCGGAATTGAACTGAGATCAAATGACTTTTGTTAGTGTTAATCCCCCTACTAAGCATATTTTTAGGCCGATAGGCCTTCCTTTGAAAGGGACCTTTCGTCGTCCTACTCATTCTGACTCTGACACTTGGCGAACTGGCAATTAGCTTCGTCTTCGTTCAGGTTTGATGCACATCTGACACCTGGCGGAGTGGGCAGGAAACGACTTAGGGTTTTTACGACACCATTACCCGCATATCGGCCTCAGGGGCGGAGGTATTCATGGATGTCGCCTCACTGACTGAGCGTTGGCATAGCTGGACATTGCGCCCGCGCCCGGCGGAACAAAAAACACCGGGTTCAACGACAAGTTTCAATTCCACTCACTGCTGCAATAATGTCTGCAGTTTTTAATGTGTTATCTGTCCAGGTTTTGCTGTCTTATCTGTTTTGTTATTCACTGCGCTGTTTTCAGGTTCAGAAATTGTTCGCCCAGGTTCCCAGTTTCTCAGATATCTGTTATTCGACTGTTTTCTTAGTGTTCTCTAGCAGGGACAGAGCTGTTTCCAGATTCACAACAATTGTTCGCCCAGGTTCTCAGAATTCTTCCGTTCACGTTGCAGGTTAGTACTCTCAAGCGCAAATGCTGTGCCTGTGTTTTCTTAGTGTTTTTCCGTTTTTACTCCCCGCTGAAATATTTTAAAGTTCTGGTTGCCTAAAATTAGACGCCCACTCTCAGCTTCATTGGACAGAGTACATACTACTGCTCTTTAATGGCTTAAGATCGTATTTGCAGAAATCAATTAACAGTTAGTGACTTCTATTATCCCATACAACCTTCAACCCCTTCTCTGTATCGTCACGTCTTTCAACTAAAATTATTGTCACTCAGAGAAGTCACGTGTGCTCTACAGGGAGATGTTCATGTCTCTGTGTCTGCATTTGTTTGGCTACTAAAATAAAAATGTGAAAATTATTATTTATCTTGCTTACCATATTTAAACCAGCGTTACGGGAATTGCCTTGTTTGACATAGACTCGGGGCTCGGACCTGGCAAATAGCTAAAACAGTTCAATGACGATTTTCCGGGAACGAGGTTGCCCTGCAGGTCTTCATGGGTCGAACTCAGACCCGCTGAGGGAATAAGCTAATCGCATAGAAAATGGAAGCCTTTCTGTTGATTTTTTTATATAAAACGGGCAAGAATTTTGCCTGAATTTTGGAATTGCAGAAATTGCAATATTGAGACACGAAAATGGAAATGGAGAGCAACAAAGCGATCTGTAATTTCAAAAATTGCACAAAAAAAACAGTTTTTCATTACTAAAATTGAAGTTTTTTCGTTATCGGATTTCGTCAAGTTACCGGATGGAGAGGTTGGGTTGCTATGCAATTAGACGACACCCCTTTAAATATTTGACACTTTGACCCATAGGGCTCACTGGTCTGTCTATAAATCTTCAGAATAGGCCATTCTTGCTTACTTTCTCCATTGTTTCTTCCAGATTTTTCTCCACTGTGTTTTTATGCCAGGTTATTCCTAAGTTAGCAATAAAATTGTTCACACCGATTGTGCTCGTAGTCTGCCTAAATTGTTTGAACTTTGAAGTGTTTGCTATAAGGCTATGTCCATCATCTACGGCTGATGAGTTGACCTTTATGAACTTTAAGGATTGCTTTTGAAACAGGGACATAGGAGAAAAAGATACAACAATAATGTAGTTTCTCCGAGCATGTGTGTGTAGCAAAAAAAAAAGGACCAGGGTAACGAAACCTTGGTTTGAAGGTCAGAATGAGGGAAATGGTTGAGTCAAAAAAGATAAACATGAGTTCAGCTAAAGGCTGCTACCTTTACTGTGTCAAACCCTGTCCATTTTCTGCTGGAAGTTGCTTTGAGAAACACACCACAGGGTTGAGGGCTGCATCACATAACGTGGTTTTCCTTGGATTACGTGTTTGATCTAAGTGGTATGTCTTCCACCAAATATCCCCACTGCTTACACTTGATCTTGTTGTTTTATTTAACTTGCCATTTAAGTGGGCTACACCACAATGAGAATGGAACAGTCCTATTGACAAACCATGTCATTTTTGAAACTTGATAAGGGTTTGGTTTGTGAAAATTCTATAGATAGTCAAGCATATTGTGGCACCAATTTTGTGAACCTGCATATATTAACCAACCAGAGGCTGACAGTTATTATTTTGAACCTTGTTGACTTTTTACCATGCATGCAGTGGTCCTTAGCCATCATTGCCATTTAAAGATGTATGCAGTTTTGGAATTGGTTTTTGATTGTTTTGATCATTTGTGAAAACTGCGTTTTATATTACAAAATGACCAAAAATACACCAATATTTTGCTCACCTGCACAGCTTGGACTAGATTGATCCTCCTGTAAATAACATATTTACCATGTTTTATAAAATGAATGAGGCAAAGCAGAGCAAGCAAACTGGTATCTAAGGTTTTCATAGTCAGGTAGTTGTAGCCATTTATATTGATTCAGGTAGGTTTTCATAGTCAGGTAGTTTGGACTAGATTGTTCCCCCTGTAAATAAAGGTTTTCATAGTCAGGTTGTTGCAGATCCAGACCAGATGCTTTCAATTGGGACAATATGCGTTTTCTCTCCTGGATTTGCTTTACCACAAACAGTGACTCATGATCCTTATTCAATCACCACACTCTCAAAGGAGATCAAAAGCACTAATATTCATGCTTCTAAGTTCTAACACAAGATAAAATAAAACTGACATCTCGTACAATATTAGCCAACTTCAATGTTCATCTTTGTTGAAGTGGGTTTTGGAAGCGAATCCAAATGCCCTTAATGTATGTAGGATATTATTAAGAAAACCTTGGTACTATTCGCCTTGCAGGCATGTAAAGGACAGACTCAGTATTGCATTTCTAAATTTGCACCTTCTGTTCTATTTACGTTTGAAGCTATTTTGCGTAGACACTGCCTTCTTAAGTGAAAGGTTACTTGTCTGAAAACAGTTGAGGATGTCCATCATCTACGCCTGATGAGTTGACCTTTATGAACTTTAAGGATTGCTTTTGAAACAGGGACATAGGAGAAAAAGATAGAACCATAATGTAGTTTCTCCGAGCATGTGTGTGTAGCAAAACAAAAAGGACCAGGGTAACGAAACCCTGTCCATTTTCTGCTAGAAGTTGCTTTGAGAAACACACCACAGGGTTGAGGGCTGCATCACATAACGTGGTTTTCCTTGGATTACGTGTTTGATCTAAGTGGTATGTCTTCCACCAAATATCCCCAGTGCTTACACTTGATCTTGTTGTTTTATTTAACTTGCCATTTAAGTGGGCTACACCACAATGAGAATGGAACAGTCCTATTGACAAACCATGTCATTTTTGAAACTTGATAAGGGTTTGGTTTGTGAAAATTCTATAGATAGTCAAGCATATTGTGGCACCAATTTTGTGAACCTGCATATATTAACCAACTAGAGGCTGACAGTTATTATTTTGAACCTTGTTGACTTTTTACCATGCATGCAGTGGTCCTTAGCCATCATTGCCATTTAAAGATGTATGCAGTTTTGGAATTGGTTTTTGATTGTTTTGATCATTTGTGAAAACTGCGTTTTATATTACAAAATGACCAAAAATACACCAATATTTTGCTCACCTGCACAGCTTGGACTAGATTGATCCTCCTGTAAATAACATATTTACCATGTTTTATAAAATGAATGAGGCAGAGCAGAGCAAGCAAACTGGTATCTAAGGTTTTCATAGTCAGGTAGTTGTAGCCATTTATATTGATTCAGGTAGGTTTTCATAGTCAGGTAGTTTGGACTAGATTGTTCCCCCTGTAAATAAAGGTTTTCATAGTCAGGTTGTTGCAGATCCAGACCAGATGCTTTCAATTGGGACAATATGCGTTTTCTCTCCTGGATTTGCTTTACCACAAACAGTGACTCATGATCCTTATTCAATCACCACACTCTCAAAGGAGATCAAAAGCACTAATATTCATGCTTCTAAGTTCTAACACAAGATAAAATAAAACTGACATCTCGTACAATATTAGCCAACTTCAATGTTCATCTTTGTTGAAGTGGGTTTTGGAAGCGAATCTAAATGCCCTTAATGTATGTAGGATATTATTAAGAAAACCTTGGTACTATTCGCCTTGCAGGCATGTAAAGGACAGACTCAGTATTGCATTTCTAAATTTGCACCTTCTGTTCTATTTACGTTTGAAGCTATTTTGCGTAGACACTGCCTTCTTAAGTGAAAGGTTACTTGTCTGAAAACAGTTGAGGATGTCCATCATCTACGCCTGATGAGTTGACCTTTATGAACTTTAAGGATTGCTTTTGAAACAGGGATATAGGAGAAAAAGATACAACCATAATGTAGTTTCTCCGAGCATGTGTGTGTAGCAAAACAAAAAGGACCAGGGTAACGAAACCCTGTCCATTTTCTGCTAGAAGTTGCTTTGAGAAACACACCACAGGGTTGAGGGCTGCATCACATAACGTGGTTTTCCTTGGATTACGTGTTTGATCTAAGTGGTATGTCTTCCACCAAATATCCCCAGTGCTTACACTTGATCTTGTTGTTTTATTTAACTTGCCATTTAAGTGGGCTACACCACAATGAGAATGGAACAGTCCTATAAACAAACCATGTCATTTTTGAAACTTGATAAGGGTTTGGTTTGTGAAAATTCTATAGATAGTCAAGCATATTGTGGCACCAATTTTGTGAACCTGCATATATTAACCAACCAGAGGCTGACAGTTATTATTTTGAACCTTGTTGACTTTTTACCATGCATGCAGTGGTCCTTAGCCATCATTGCTATTTAAAGATGTATGCAGTTTTGGAATTGGTTTTTGATTGTTTTGATCATTTGTGAAAACTGCGTTTTATATTACAGAATGACCAAAAATACACCAATATTTTGCTCACCTGCACAGCTTGGACTAGATTGATCCTCCTGTAAATAACATATTTACCATGTTTTATAAAATGAATGAGGCAGAGCAGAGCAAGCAAACTAGTATCTAAGGTTTTCATAGTCAGGTAGTTGTAGCCATTTATATTGATTCAGGTAGGTTTTTAGAGCGAGGTCATCGGAAGCCCTTCATTTCAGTGCATGAAATTACATAAGTTAGTAAGGCTAAAATTATATTGAAACTGCCCACATCCTCTCCCCTTTCACATCATACTCCATTTGCCTCTTTTTAACTTTGTACAAAAATAAAATGGGAATTGATTTACTCTTCTCCAGATCGCTGCATTTAGATGGGTTGGCCAAGCTGTAAATAAATATAAACTGCCCATCAACAGTTAGCCTTCTTAGATTAGATTCCGCATTCATGTCACATCTTCTTTGACTAGAATTCTGTATTGTGGTGAAATTGATAAATTGCAGGTACTCCTATCACGTGAAAAAGAAACCTCTTGTTCTATTATGGAGACAACCTTGACACCGAATGCCATTCCTCTATTGCTGAATGGTTGCACCGAGATTCAACCACTACTTCAGATAATCGATGTAGGTTCTGTTACCTCATTGAAAACAACATCCTCACACTTCCACATTACTCTATCTGATGGAGCACATCAACATAAGACTTTGCTACCATCCACATATGGCCCACAAGTTGTCTCTAGAGACATCCAAATTGGATCAATTATTCTGCTCAAAAAAGCAGCTTGCACAGTGCTCCAAAACTCCTCGTAAGGCCCACCATTTGAAATCACCCTCTTTTACTTTTACCCGCCTAGCCGTTTTTTGCATCAAAAGAATGAAAATGGAATCTTTATTAATTCATTTCTTACTTGTTTACATAAGGTCCATCCGAGTCGTTGAGCTTGAAGTTGTGAAGCGCTCAGCAGCGTTGATGAAGGACACATCGACGCTGCAACATGCACAGGCAGGTTCAGCCCAATTTAGCTCTTCGTCAGCTGAAGATACCTTGCCCTCTTTAGTTACTCCACCACCTACGGCAACAACTACAACAATTCCATTCACGGCACTCAACCCTTACCGAAAGTATTGGTCTATCCAAGGTAGAGTATCTGCAAAGACATCATTGAAGGCATACACCAATGTGCGAGGCTCAGGAAAAGTTTTCGGATTTGACCTTATCAATCGTGAAAAGGAAGAGATCCACCTTTCTGCATTTGCTGAACTGGCCGAATCTCTTTACAATCTAATTCAGGTTGGGCAACTATACATTATATCAAATGGCACAGTGAGAGAAGCAAATCCAAACTACAACCACCTCAAGAACAAATGGGAGATTTACTTGTCTGCTGCTTCCATTATCAATCCATGTCCTACAGATGATCCAACGTTTCCCTACCAGAGCTTCCACTTCAAGAATATTGCTGAAGTAAAAAATGCAACTCCAAATACAAATGTAGATGTCATTGGTGTTGTTACTTCCACGTCACCTGCATCAACAATTCGACGAAAAGATGGAAGTGAGACATTAAGGAAAACACTCATACTAAAGGACAGGTCGGGTTTTAGCATTGATGTAACATTATGGGGAGACCACTGTCACTATATCGGACAACATCTTTCTGAATTCTACTCTTTTGACAACCCACCAATTCTTGCAATCAAAGGAGGCCGCGTGTCTGATTTTAATGGCACCACAATAGGGACGATACCAACAAGCACTCTCACAATAAATCCACAGGTTGAAGAAACTCAACAACTACATGCATGGTTCCGTGAAACCGGCTATAGCTCTTCTTCTCCATCTTTGAGTAGAAACTATGGTGTTGCTTCGAAACGTGCCCTGCCACGAAAGACATTTCATGAAATTGCTGGCATGCAGCCTTCTGATAAAGCAATCTGGGTTTCAGTTCGAGCAACAATTACTACTCTTCATATGGATGACTTCTACTTTCTAGCATGTCCATTGGATTTCAATGGAAAACAATGCATGAAGAAGGTTGTGGAGAATTCTAACAATCTTTGGCATTGTACAAAATGTAACGGTGACTTCCCAGAATGTGACTACCATTAGAAACTCAAAATTGAGCTACATGACCACACCGGGAATCTACAGAACGTCACAGTTTTCAATGATGCAGGGAACGAGCTCATGGGCATCACGGCTAAAGACCTGTTCCTACTTTCTATTGAACCAACTGATCTACAACAAATTTGTTGCCGGATCTCAGGGCATCGCTTCCAGCTAACACTTTCCATTAAAACAAATTACTTCAACGGTGTTCAACGCTTGCAACCAATACTGATCAATTCAGAAGAAATTCAATATGCCTCTGCATGCAAGGAAGCGCTCAATGACATTCAAGCACTGTCTGCTTCAAAACGACCTATTGTTCGCCGCCTGTGAACTTCTTCTTAGGGCTTCATCTACTCCGCCTGTTTGTACATAAACAAACATTTCCACACAACTAATTGTCTCATCTTTGTAAATTACACACCCATGTTATTATGATGAAACCTGTAGTTTTCATTGCAACTATTCTCTTCTAGCAATTTCCACATATGTATGTTTGCCATTTACATTTTACGTAATATAAATATCAACATTTGTAAAGAGTCACTACATATGTGTCTCGTTCGTTCTCTACATGCTACACATTGATCCCTTGCTTGCTAAGCTATTCATTTTATCGCTCAAACCTGTGAAACAAATTTTTTTTAAAGAAAAGGGATATGTGTCTCGTTCGTTCTCTACATGCTACACATTGATCCCTTGCTTGCTAAGCTATTCATTTTATCGCTCAAACATGTGAAACAATACTGAAATAACATATGATTTCATAGTTTTCCTAATTGCATGTTTTCATTCTACCTAATCTACCTATCTTCACCGACGTTGAACTAAAAAAAATTAAATCTATGTTCAAAATATAATGTTCCAATTTCACAATGGATGTGCACCTGATAAAATGAGATACGAAACATGCACTACTTGTTTACGCAAACTAACAACTGTTACTTGTACTTGTTTAGATATGCCACCAAACAATCAACTTGCGGCCAAAAACAAGCGGCGGCGTATTCTTTATGCACAACAAAAGGATCGAATAAATGCACGACGTCGACTACTTTATGAACAGCACAAAAACCCTACTACTTCCTCTACATCCCTTCCCGCCTCAAATGCTCTCCCACCTATGCAAACCAACCCAGCACCAGTTCATCATATCCAATATAACCCTCCCCTTAACGAAGAACATCGTCGCTTTCGAGAAAGGATTGATGGACTTTCTACCTTGCATGTTTGCACATCATGCAAGGAAGCATACCCAGGAATGAAAACAAAGCTCTTCCACAATAGACTCTCTTGTTTTCGTTGTGCATCATCTAAATCTACCAATCGTTTTTCTGAACTGAACAACATGGACCCTGGAGAACAACCCTATGTCCTTCACCAATTAACCCAAGTTGAAGAAATGCTCATCGCACGTGTCAACCCCATTCTACAAGTAACTCATTCCCGTGGTGGTCAATATAAATATAGTGGCCATACAATTAGCTTCCCTCAAGATATCACCAGTATTTCCAAATACTTACCCCGGATGCTCTCTGACTTAGACATCCTCATAGTGAAAAGGCAAAATCCATCTGAAAAGGCTTACGAATTCTACGTTTGCAAATCACGTGTCCTTGCAGCTCTTCAATACAAAATAAAATATGACCCTTACTACCGTGATGTTCAATTGAATTCATCTACAATTTCTACGTTGCCAGATCTCCCTATAGACATTTCTTCTCTTCTCCACAGTGTAACCACCTCCTCTTTTGAACCCCATCAAACCACTACTGATTCCACTTATAATCCTGATGATGTCATGCTACCTCCATTAGAAATCCAACCCTCTTCTTTCGTTCCAGTCCTCCCAAATACATGTACCGAGCGTGACCACATTTGCAGCTATTTGCACTCGACCCATCCAAGTTCAACAAGCTCTATCTATTGGCCTCCAATATCTCCAACCGCTATAAATGAATACAACACCATCGGCCTCCTTGCCATGGCATTCCCCGCACTCTTCCCTACAGGCATTGCAATGATCATGCAACCAAGACTTACAAAAGTTGAAATGCATGAATATGCTTTGCACTTGCTTCACTACCATGATAACCGGTTTGGCCAACACCCAAGATTCCGCTACTATCTATATAACATTCTAATGCGCCACCGTAGCCAAGCAACAGCCAGTGTCTTCGTGAAGAAGTACATTGAGAACAACTTGCCAACAACGGTATCAGACCTACGCCAGTGTCTTCATGACTCTCCGGATTCAAGATTGCCAGAACAAATAATGAGGTTTGGGTCAGCTCTACGAGGAACACGGTCTTTCTGGAACAAACGTCAATCTGAGCTGACTGACATGATCACGCAAATAGGAAGCCCAACATTCTTCTTCACTCTCAATGCAGCTGATACTAAATGGCATGACTTGCACAAGATCATGCCCACAAGTGTTCAACCCACTTCAGTCCACCCCTTCCAATGGAAAATCCAAAACATAATTAAAAACCCACATCTAACAGCCCAATATATGCATTGTAGATTTACAATTTTCCTTGAAGAAATCCTTCAAAAAGGCCTCCATGCAACCGACTACTGGTGCAGGTATTATTTAATATCCATATCCCTATACGTTAACTTTGTACATTGCATATACATGTATTAACTGAATGTACCCTTCATGTTATATTCAGATACGAATGGCAACATAGAGGATCCGCACACATTCATGGCTTCCTTTGGCTACAAAATGCACCAGACATGGACACACTTGATTGGGACAATGCATTAGAAGTTGCTAATGCACAGAAATATTTCGACAACTATGTAACTGCTTGGAATCCACGTCAAGCAGAACACCGAACTATTCCGCTCCACCAGTCAACACTTCATAACCCGTGTCTCCTTGACACAACAGCAATATTCGCATCCAATCAATTTGAAGACTACACAGAGCTTGTCAACTGCGTCCAACGTCATACAAAGTGTCATGAATCTTCCTGCCTTCGTAAGAAAGACAATGTGCTTAGTTGCCGCTATGGAGTTCCGTGGGAATTGAAGTCCACTTCTTCACTTTTCATTGATGATAAGGGTCATAAAACCTATCTTCCTGCTCGCAATGATGAAAGATTGAATATTCACAACGTCGATCTACTCTCTATTTGGAGAGCAAATGTTGATTGCCAACCAGTCCTTTCTCACCATGCTGTATTGAAATATATTTCAAAATATGCAACAAAAGCAGAGACAAGATCTGAGAGCTACCGTCAAATGCTATCGCGACTATCACAAAGTGCCCTTCCAGAAGCACCTACTAGTGCTGTCATCCGGAAACTCCTTACAGAAACCATTGCAGATAGAGACATTGGTGCACAAGAAATATGCCATATGTTACAAAAGCTACCTCTCTCTCTTTGCAGCCGTACATTCCGTTCTTTGAATGTCAACAGGGTTGTTTTCAAACGTGTTTCGCAAGATACTGAAAATCCTGGTTCGACACCAAACTTTGTCGTTGCATATATGAATAGGCCTGCCTCACTAGAAACACTGCCCCTCCTTGAAGCTGCTCGCTCGTGGTCATATTCCTCCCAGCGGAGAAGCAACCAATGGAAACACATATTTCCCCCCTTGATTGTACATGTCTTGCCCCATTACAATGTCATTCCTTCCTCTACTAATCCTTCTTATGCCACCTTCGGTTGGAGTGAATTACTCTTGTATTTCCCCTTCCGAACACTCCCTGATCATATCATTCAACTGATGCAGAAATTATTGCACACTGGGAACAAAAAAAAGGTGCATATACACCATGGCATCTCCATCGCGAACCCGAAAAGCCAAAAAGCCCACCTACTGAAGATCAACCTACCCCACACACCCCCCCTGATTCCATTCAGCTGGATGAATGGCAAATCCTCTCTCAACTACACCCAGGTTACAATATTGCAATTGATGACCTCGACATGATTGGCTACCGCGACTTCGATGTCAACCACAATTGGTCACAAAATACTGTTCCTCCCCCCTTGCAAGAAACTGCCATCAATTTCATTGAATTCAGCCGCTCACCCATTCAAAACCAACATCATTCATTTTTCAACCTTCTCCATGAGCATACATTATCCCCTACCCAACGCCTAGCTTTCACCGTTGTTTTTTCACACTTCAAAACCCCTTCGCCAAAATCCCCACGGAAGATCATCGTACAAGGAACAGCTGGCACAGGAAAATCCCATTTGATTAAATGCCTTCACCAGGCATTTGTGGAAAACTCGCCAGGCAACAAAAACCCTTTATTGTTACTTGCACCAACCGGCGTTGCAGCTTTCAACATAAATGCCCTCACAATTCATTCTGCCCTTCACATCCCTATCCAGACAATGCATCCTCTCGAAGGCCAACCGCTCCTACACCTGCAAGAGCAACTCCGTCATGTAGAATACATCCTCATTGACGAAATGAGCTTCATTGGTCCAAAAATGCTTTCTCGCATTGACGATCGTCTAAGAGAGGCCTTCCCTCTTCATCGGAATACATCATTTGGTAATCGCTCAATTATCCTTGTCGGAGATTTAGGCCAACTCCCACCTATAAAAGACATTCCTTTATATGCTGGGACATCGCGTGGCACTGCACTTTGGCATAGCTTCGACATATTCATAACACTTTCAACCGTTTTCCGTCAACAAGGAGCTAGCACGTCCCAGGTTGCTTTCCGACAAATACTTGCAAATCTTAGGAATGGAATATCTACACTTGAAGATTGGCAACATCTAATGTCAAGAACAAGTTCCTCTCTTACACATGAAGAGAAATGCACATTCGACGAATCCATGCACCTATTCGCAACAAACAACGCAGTTGTCTTGCATAATAAGAAAATGCTCAAACAATTGAACATACCAGTAGCACTTTGCTGTGTGGAACAACAAAGACAGAAAACTCTTACTACAACAGAAGATGAGCACCTACCTACAAAGGTGCTCTTATGCAGTGAACAAAAAGTTATGCTCACCAACAACTTATGGGTACATGCAGGCCTTGTCAATGGCGCGCTTGGGAAGGTCATCTCAATATTTTATTCAGCTGACTCAAAGCCCCCAGCATTACCATCCTTTGTGGTTGTTGACTTTCAACAATACAGCGGAACACCGTGGGACATTTCACACCCAACATATGTACCCATTCCTCCGATCACAAGGGGTGCACGCCGTCAGATACCACTTCAAATGGCATGGGCTTTAACGATACACAAGTCACAAGGAATGACATTAGACAAAGCAACAGTGGACATCGGCACCAGAGAACGGCAAGGGCTAACATTCACTGCAATTTCAAGAGTGCGGTCACTAGCGGACATACACATCAATCCAGCATTCCCATTCTCCCGCATTGCACAAATGCACAAGAATCCATATCTTAAGCATAGACAGCAAGAGGAATCATTCCTTGCATCAAAATCTATCCAGGATAATACACTTTAGCCAATCATCCAACTTGCCTTCCAGAATTACCCACATGGTAAACACCACTCACTACATAACCAAGTTTAACATAGATTTCTTGCTATTACATTTAATTTCATATGCTTTTATACTCATTTGCAATCGTTTAATTTATTTCAAATTTTCAAACAAAATCGTCAAACATATTCATTCTCAGTTACAGTGTTTCCTTTTTGGTTGCCAACAGGTATGAATACATGCTACTTACGACAGTTGTACAAGTGTTGCGAAGAAATCCAACAACAAGAACTTACATTACAAGATATTCAGACAAGGATCCTGCCACAACCATCCATGCCACTTTACCGTTTGCGCCCAGCAATTGCGTTGTTAAAAAATATAAGGAAACTACTTAAGATTACAATTCACATCCATGAAAGGGATGCACACAGGCATATGCGACACCAACTGCAGGAACAACTCGCACAACATGGCACCACAATAAACACTAACTAGTGTTGCCGATGCCATGCCCCATCATGCATATATGATTAGCGGCTCATTCTCAATTACACATCTACATAATGCTTTTATTGTACATATGCTTACAAGCCAACAAAACTTTCATTGTATATATCTTTACTTATATCTGGCATGTTTAGTTATATCTTAATAGAACTGTTCTTTGTTGTATGAACAAAGAGTATTCAAGTACGTGGTCCACTGCTCTTTATTTTGGGTTTCATGATTCAACCAACAACTTTTTTTATAAAGAAACACGTTTCTGACTTTACATAGGTCGATGTTTACAACAACCTACTAGGGAAATTTTCATTCAGCTCTTTAATTCTTTCTATTACTGTTGATAGGGTCAAAATCTGCATATTGTTTTTTTTATCATTTACCCAGTTGATAACTAGCTCTGAATCTCCCAGTATCTGGATTTGAGCAGTACCTTTCTTAATTGTTACATTTTCCAGTATCCAAAATGCACTTAACTCTGCCCAGTAGTTGGTACCTTCTGCCAATGCAGCTTTGAAACAGAAACTATGGTTTTCCTTAAGAAATAACACACGTCCAGCACCACAAATCCCTGGAATTTATGGGAATTTTATGTCTCATGCATTTCAGATTCATATTTGAAATTAAAATATTAGATGAGGATAGTTCTTGACAGTAGAGGTGTTTTCTTTATAATGAACTATTTCTTTTATTCTGGGCTCTTCACATGCTTGGTGATGCATGTTAGAGTGCCAAGTATTCTGAGTTGAGTTATTTTAGTTTCATTGTGTCTACATATGGCTCTTGGGCCTTTACTCGGATTTTAGAAGTGCTATCATTTTCATTTTGGAGGACAAGTTTTTTCAGTTGACATCTTTACTGTAGATTACAACTGCTGGCTTATAATGTGGATAAATTTAGGTCATGTTCATCTTTCTGAAAGGTAAATGAAATGGTGTCATTGGTTGCCAGCTGAAAGTTTTTCGTGCCTGGATATCAAATTTCCTCGTGGTTTACTTACATCAGCTGCTGCAAGGTGGTCCTAATCCATATTTGAGAAGCTATGGACATAGGCCCAACAACATACACGAGCAAAGAAGGCTTAACTATGATTGGAATTCTCGGCAAGCTCTGTATGGTACAGTAATACTGCAATGTATCAAAGAGTTGGACCAAGGAATCGACCACTTCCCCCATTGATTCTTCCAAATTATGGTTTAGCAAATAATCCTGGTTTCCATGGTAATTGTATAGTGGTTCTTATTCCAATTCATTTGGCAGGAATAATTCATAGCTGTTTCATATCTTGTTACTGTCACAATATTCATATTTGTAGTGGGTGAATTTTTGTTTTGCAGCTATACCAACATTATATTTTCCACCAAGAACACACCTAGATAGTGTTAGAGGCAGGCCTTCTTTTGTGTAGCCCCAACCTCCTGGTGTGTTCGTTTCTGCACCTGATCCTCAGTTGTGTGCTAGCATAGTCAAACAGATTGACTACTACTTCAGGTTTGCTGAGACATACACTTTTATTACTTGTGGCCTATTTTCATGAACCAAAACAATTAGTATGCTTGTAATTCATCAAAATGTGATTCTTTTGATTTTTTAATTCTATGACAAATAGCTCACGCTTACTGCCATCACAGTCAATCGAGTACCATGCCAGGTTTTCCTGCGCAGGGGTCTGATTATTCTGATTATTGCTGTTCCATTAGCATAATTGATATGTTTTTTTCCCTCATAAAAAGAACTTATATTCTCATTATCCAATATATACATTATGCAGACTAACAATTGATATGTTTACTTATTACTAATTATAAAAAGCCTCTTTACTTGAACTTTCTATCTGCTTACAATTAGTTTGTTCTTACCCCCATTGTGTTGTACATTCTTTACGATTTATTTGTTGTCTGCAGTGTTGTAAATTTATGTAAAGATCCCTTTTTGCGTATGAATATGGATGGGCAGGGTTGGGTGCCTATTTCATTGATTGCAGGTTTTAATCTGGTGAGATATTGGATAAGTGTTCATCTGTTATTATTCAATGTCTTATAAAGCCTACTACTGTCTACAATTGATATCCCAATAAGTTCATATCTTTTCTGGTTTACATAAAGGAGATTATCTGGTTTCTGTTCAGCAGTCTTTTGTGACAGGCTGACAAGATAAGGAGGCGTGGTGACTGGTCAAAGTGGGTCTTACCTCCTGGAGTTATCAAATCTACGTCAAGAACTCAACCACAAGACACCTGCATAAATGTTAAAACAGGCAATGTTGAAAATGATGCTAAATTGGAGGGGCAAACAAGTGTTTCGTCAAGGCATCTTATTGGATCTCCCTTAACAGAAAATGGAGTTCCAAGTGGATTTTCATCTGAATTGGAGAGAACTTGAGATCATGGAATATCTAAGAGAACTTTTCCTGAAGGGGATATCATTAACGGTATTCTTGATATCAGGATAAATGAGACAGTATGAACTGCATTTTTAAGCACTATTTTTTTCTGTACATTATAGGGTTGCTGAATGAAAAGAATCTGGTGGTGTTCCAGCAAAACTGAGTGCTGGAAGGTTTCGATTTCATATATTGGGACATGACAAAATGTGGAATGAAACATCATAAAAACTTCTTACAGTGATCTTCAGTTTGGCAAAGAGTTGGGAACTTAACAGTTCACCTGGAAAGACCTTAATTTGCATTTTTGGAAGAAAGTTCTTAATAATTTTAGATCATGGGCCATTACTCATGATCGAAAGGCTATGAAGTCTATTTTGGTATCTACCTCTGGTATTTTCTGCTTCGCATGCTGGGTTGCACATTCTGCTGTCAAAATAATGACAGAAGATGACTTTGATGTAATAATGACAACATTAATAGATCACAACTCATTACTGTTTTGGAAGTGCAACTTTTCAACTCCTTTGGTTGAATCAATTTTGAGTTAGGATTGAGAATAAATGACATGCATGCTAATTGTTGAGCTAAATAGTACATCTTCTGATATACATTCAATTCGATATTACATTTGGGTGGTCATGCTGAAATTAATTTGAACTTTTTGCATTGTCAAGCTTTTCCTGTTTACATGACAAGTACTGATATTTTAATTATTGGCTAAGGTGTGAATCTTTTAGTTATCATTCTGATGGTACTTCGAATAAATGTTTGTTTTAAGCCAGTTTCTGTTGTCTTTTTCGAGGATTCATGGGTTTTGGTTCATGCCAGTTTTAAACTTTCTTTGTAGTTAAACTTTGGTTCGATTCTTGCTTGCATTCATCATTTAATGTTTTTGGAGTGATGAAGAGAATGTAATGGACAAGGGAAACTCAAAGCAAAGCTTCTTTTTTTGGCATTTATGCTGAAGGTTTTGAAATTTTTGTTGATATAACATTGGGTAATCCAATAGAATGATGATTGCACTTCTGATAATGTGTCTAGACTTATTCCTTGTAAGATTCTTGCCTACGTTGAGAACAGTAGAAGGAATTGGATTTTTTGTCATTGAAGCTAAATCTAAGTGTTTCTTTTTGCCTCTTCATACAATGATTTGGGCTTACTGCATTGGAGATGCAGTTCATTTTCATCCTTACTCGTAACTAACATTTTTAATCCTGAAGAAATATTGTTTGGCGATGAGTTGGTTATGACCCAGATTTGAAACATAGAGAAAAACTTTGTAGAGTACTTGCCACACTCCCTTTCCTGGATTTTTTGTATATGTTGGTTGATTATTGTTCTGCTAATACTGTTGTCAATCTAGGAGTGTATCAATAGTCAGTTTGTGCATTTCCCTGTTCTTTCTGATGGTCATAACATAAATTACGGAGAACAAATGAAATACTGTGATACTGTTGAGTAAACAATGAATGGGAATCAGTCTTGTAGTGTTCTTTCTTAAGTATTCATTGTGTATACACTATATAGTCAACAAATTTAATGTATATATTAAGTAATGTTCCATTAACTTATTAAGTTATTTGTGAAGGGCGGTTGTTACTCTGTTCATGTAAATATCAGCAGTTGTATTTCTTTAAGTAAACGTCTGCCTTGCAATTTTGAGATGCAGGACTGCAAATTCACATTTTTCGAGTTGATTGGGTTTATTTCCGCTGGTACACGCTGCTCATCATGGTTAGCGCCTTCGTCACTACTGAGCTTTATATATGCTTGCCTATCTATATAGGTTTCCTCCTTCTACTAATCATATCGGCCTCTCTTTGTACCTTTTGGGACAATTGCTAGTTTAGGTAATGTCAAAAGGTGCAGACCCTTAGTGGGTGTATGGTTAGTGGGGCTTAACGGGCCATAGATCATAAGGCGGGCGCATATAAAGTTCCAGGTGACCCGACATAAGTAGTAGTCAATAAATATAAAACTCTTTGGTAAAACTTGTTGGTAAAGATGCTAGTTGGTAAAGACGGTAAAGACGTTCAAATTGCATGCAGCCCACTTGTCCACTTTCTTCAAATTGCATGCAACCTACTTGTCCACTTTCCCCAGACAACTATACCTTTGCCATCAACTGCTGCTTTCTGCCATCAGTTGTTGCGTTCCCCATGCAAATATACCTCTACCATCGGCTAAGATAGCTGGATGACTATAACTATGAAGTTGATGATTATAAGATAGATCTCTATCTGGTTCTGCTTCTTTATGGCATTCATTATATTCCATATCATACAAGAGCTCCAGTTCCGGTTCTACTTATGGATGGAATGCGTACTATCAATCATTTGCATAAGAAGAACTTGCATTATTTCGGCTCATAAGAGTCCTTGCTTGCTTTCTCCTTTGCTTATGGATGGAATCCCGGATAAGAACAAATTGAATCAGCTATCGCTCCCTTGTTGTCAGTATCTTTGCAGATATCGCTTCATTACAGATTGGAGGATGTTGTTTTGCAGTATGGCTACCCAAAACACAGCAATTGTGGTTCCATTACTCACAGGTATTAATTCTAGTTAATTCTAGCTGTAAATCAAGTATATTTCATTGATTTTTAGGTAAATAATCAATTTTCTACTTCCAAACAGCAATGAACCTTTAGGACTGTAAGCTTTCTCAATTGCCATATCCCTCGTATTCTCTTCAGCTTCGCAGATCTAGCTATGTAAAATAGCTCCATAGATACTCAGCATTTGAAGCTTTGCCCAAAGCTCCAACCCTTGTATGCTCTTCAGTTCCGCACATTCATATGCGTAATACTCGTCAATATTAACCAATGTTTCCATTGTTTCTCTTCCAGAGTTGTTATTTCTTTCAAATTCAGAAAAAGGAAGGAATATTAACTTGAAGCAAAAAATCTTAGTTGCATCACAACTTTGTAATAGGTTCAAAGTACCTGATTCATAAAAAGAGAGCATAGATTTCCCATCACAAGATGTTATTGGTTATAAACTGTGGCACCGCACAAGAGACTTGAAATATCCAAAGGATATTAGTTGTGTTCTTCCCCAGCAACAACAAAAGCCAACAAAAGAAGTAAAGCCAACAAAATAAAGTAGTTGTGTTCTTCCCCAGCAACAACAAAAGCTAGCAAAAGAAGTAAACCGAACAAAAGAAGTATGAGGTACCTTTCAATTTCTCGACCATTTTCCACTTTCAATTTCTCGCCCAATGGGCAAAAGAAGTAAAGCCAACAAAAGAAGTATGAGGTACCTTTCAATTTCTGGACCATTTTCCACTTTCAATTTCTCACCCATCTTCCACTGCCATCATAGTCAGTCTCTACAAATATTCCACTAGCCAGCAAAAGCAAAATCCAGCAAGCCAGCAAAAGAAGTAAAGCCCAACAAAAGAAGTATGAGGTACCTTTCAATTTCTCGCCCATTTTTAGTTCTCAATTTCTCACCCATCTTTCGCTGCCGATCTCTGCAAACATCCCACATCATAGCCAGCGAAAAAAAAAGTAAAACCAACAAAAGAAGTAGGAGGTGCCAATGAAGGAAAAGTACCAGACACAAGGGAAAAACTGGTATCACAGACACGAGAGCAGTACATGCAGTAGCCATGTGGTATTTGGTCTAGTTGTATGCAATGTGCGTGTCCCTAACATATATATCACTAACATATCTAAATAACCAAAACATATATATCACTAACATATCTAAATAACCAAAACATTTAATCAAAATGAGTTAATATGAGCATTAGTTTCACAATTTAAAAATGTCAAAAAACATATCAAAGAAACATAAAAATAACATATGGTTTTGGCCTCCCTGCCTCACGAAGAGACCAAATAAGATAGCGAAAAAAATTCCGCTACGAAAAATATATCACGAACCTTGAAACTTTAGTTATTGAAAATCTTACACAAGTCAATTAATGTTAATGAGCATCATATCAATTACTATACTATAGTCCCAGCGGGAGGGACTAATAATAAAGTATCACGTATTGAAAGCATATGTTGGATATGTTGGATTTCCTCTATGCTCACCGCATATTCACCTTTTGGTATCGCTTGAGTTTTTCCTTGGCTTGGTAAGTCCATGTCCATTGATAAATGGAAAATTGCGAAATTGCGGTAAATTTCGAATTCCAGGATTCGGTGAAAGAATTGAATATGAAAATTTTTAGTGTCTCTAAATGGAGGTGGCCATGATAAATGAACGCTCAAGGAAGAAAACTGTTTTGAGCTCTTAATAAAGTAAAGGTTCTGGAGCATTTCAATGATAAGCACAAAAAACTTTTCAAAGGCTTATTACACAAGGCTTATAAAATTATCACCATAAATTTTAGCAAAAAAATGTATGCCCACCTAGGTAATGATATATTCATTTAATATCTGAACATTTAAAAATATAGAAATGATGTAAAAGTGTTGTGTGCAAGATATAGATGAACGCCAATAAGGTTATCAAATATAGAGCTTAATGAAAACTCTCTCATTCGGAGTTGTTTATTTCTATTTATGTCATACAATTTAATTAGATCTTTTATTGTATATTTATATTCTATAATTTAATTAATTGGTTAAACTATTTTCTATAATCAATCAATTATATATATATATATATATATTAATATTATTTTAAAATTAATAATTAAAAAGGTAAAGTGTGAAAAATTACAATAATTTTATAATTAAATATTTTTTAAATAATATTTTAAATTTATTGGATTAACAAATTTATATTAATATCAACATTAAAATACAAAATAATTTTAAAATATAATTAAAATCATAAAATGAATGATTGTGTCCAAAAATATATTTGACAATTTAATATGAAGCAGATGTATAATTAGCAATTGCACCACATCATGTTGCAAAGGAAACGTCATAAGATAGATCATAGATGAATAATTATGATGGAACGATTTCAATAATAAAATTCGGATTCGACATTAAACTGTATTTAATTTCTTTGTAAACCGTCTACACATACATGTGGTTACTTTGACTGGTTGTACATGTGAATTCATAACATTGGATATCCTGAATGGGCCTAGATATTTGCCTTTGGCAAAGACACACTTCAATTAGCTCTTGCTATGGACATTTCTGTATGGGATGGAAGCAATTCAAGGGATGAATTCCTTGGGGGAGTTTTCTTTGATCTCTCGAAGGTTCCAACAAGAGTTCCTCCAGACAGCCCTTTGGCACCTTCATGGTTTAGGTTGGAAGGTGATGGTAGAGTCAAAGGTGATATTATGCTTGCAATTTGGATGGGAATACAGGCAAATGAAACATTCCCAGAGGCTTGGCAATCTAATATCGGAGGTATGATGAATACAAGATCAAAAGTATATTTGTCCCTAAAATTATGGTATTTGAGGGTCAATGTAATTGAATTCCAAGACTTGGATATTCCTGAAAAGATAATTTTCCTTGGGTTCAAAGTGAGGGTGCAGCTGGGTGTATAGGTTTTTGAGGACTATAACTTCTAATTCTAGAACCTTCTCAAGTCCATTTTGGAATGAAGATTTGATCTTTGTAGCAGCCGAACCATTTGAGGAACAACTTGTGTTATTAGTTGAGGATCGACCTAGTAGCGATTGTAACAAGGATGTGGAGGACTTAGACTAAAGCAGAATTGCACTAAATACAATTGAAAGGAGACTAGATTACAGTATAGCAATCTCAAGCTGGTTCAACTGAGAAAAAGTAAATGGAGAACCAAATGTTAAGTATCATGGATGAATTCATCTACGCTTGTGTTTTGATGGGGGATATCATGTAATGGATGAGGCTGCCCATTTAAGCAATGATTTACGACCAATTGCTAAATAGTTATGGAAACCATCTATAAGTGTGCTTGAATTGGGAATTTTGGCAGCCAAAAACATGTTACCTATGAAAACCAAAGGAGGAAGAGGTACAAAAAATGCCTATTGTGTAGCAAAGTATGGGCAGAAATGGGTTAGAACGAGAACAATTATTGATAGATTTGGCCCAAGCT
Source organism: Pinus tabuliformis (assembly GCA_031772625.1). Lineage (NCBI taxonomy): Eukaryota > Viridiplantae > Streptophyta > Pinopsida > Pinales > Pinaceae > Pinus > Pinus tabuliformis. Next base: position 725,490,270 of record CM062806.1, on the reverse strand, counting down.
AGAATGAACAATACACATGGGAAGTTTACGACCTATGCACTATTCTAACCTTAGGGGTCTTTGATAGTTGGCACATCTACATGAACAACTCAAATAAGAAGTCTCCAACACTCAAAGATGTTTGCATTGGAAAAGTGTGGATTCACATTTCAACACTGGAAAGAAAATTTTATAGAAACCCCTATCCATTGTTGGTTATCCAGTGTTCTCGTGTGAAAAAAAAGGGAGAAATTAAACTCATTGTTCATTCCATGCTAAAATGGAAAAATGAACGAAGCTCTATTTCATGTGTTTTGTTCTCTTATGTAATATTTAATAGCTAGATAATGTGTCGAATGAGTTTGCATTTCTTTCTTAATGTTTAATAACCACTAGGAGATGTTATGTATGCACAGCTTGAAAGAGTCTTCTTAGATACAGGTTCAAATGAAGTTATGCATGGTCTCGTTTATCAGTCTAGAAGGGGCAGGGAAACCAAAATTTGCATGTCAAAGTCTTGCAGTTGTTCCAGTTGTTGTTCAAGTCAGGAATCACCTGCTTGCTACATGTTCACCAACTTGTTGCTATCATGGATACATACAGGAGGGATTCCGCTGGACCGCAAGATCCTTATAAATAATGAGGTTGTGTAGGCAATCACTGGGCTCTTGGAGGATATCTCTTCTTAATACTTGAAATTTGTATTAAAACTTATTATTCATTTGCACCACATCATGCTGCAAAGGAAACGCGTAAGGAAGATCATAGATTAATAATTATGATGGAACGATTTCAATAACAAAATTCGAATTCAACATTAAGTTGCATTTAATTTCTTTGCAAACAGTCTACAAAGACATGTGGTTGCTTTGACTCGTTGTACATGTGAATATAGAGTCTGCTTGCATTTTCTTGGCTTATATTTTTGACATGTAGTGTTTATGGTTAGACTGTGTTAAATGTATTTAAAATCAGTCACAAGAAATAATACAGTGCACAAAATGGAATTCTCATTCCAAACACTACACTCACGACTGGCTTGTATAATAAGAATAGGAAGAGCAAGGTAGAAAATGGAAAATGGACAATTTCTCGACACAGACTTAAAAATTAGCAACAAATTGTTGTTAAATCTCATCTTCTAGTTCTTCCCCCTCTTTTGGATAATATTCATCACCAATGGTGTCAGTGTCCTTGGGTGTGTTTCCTTTATTTCACTGGTTGCAACCGACTAGATTCAAATACTCAGGATCCTCTCGCATGCTGAAAAACAAGGAGCAAGTGAAAGAGACCCACAGAGAAGAAGAATCAAGTTGCAACCATCATCAAAAGAAGAGAAATTCATGGTGGGTGGGAGTAGGTGAAGTGAGGAAGATTTTGGTTTATCCATTTAAAGGCCTCAAAAGATCATTTCCAGGATTCATGGTGTCATCCTCAAAGTGTGCTCAACAATCCTCTGCAGGATATGTTTCCGAATGTCACAGGGGTGTGTTAAATATAACTTGATTCGGGTCCTGTGAGTCTCATTCTGATGAGTCAAATCCTGCATAATTTAGCTATAAATATGTGAAAATTTTACTTGAAAGAAACAATTATTGCACAAATTAAATGCCCTTCAAGAGAATTGAGAAGGGTCTCAGTGACATTTATTCATTCACTATATTAATGGTTCACTTGAAAATAATTTTGGATCCGAGACCATGTTATAAATGCCTGATTATTCGTAGTGGTTTCCTGCTGCATTTAACCATAGATTGTGACTAGTATTAGGAACATAGTGCCTTGTTACTTATACAACATGTTTCTGGTAGACTCAATAGCAGGTGTGTGCCTACAATCAACAAATAAGCAGTTGAAAGTGACAATTTATATACTTGAACTATTAATACATAGTCTTTTAGGTTATATGGTTTGTTAGGATTGATTAAACCTAGTAAGATAATTTGGGTGTTTTTGAGATTTCTCAGAGAATACTTGTGTATTTTAGTTCTGGTAGGGCTTTGTTTATGGGCATTATTTCCATTGTTATTTAAGAGTTCATTGTATAATTTTCTAGGAAAAATTTGCAAAGGTACATAAGACTAAAGAAGAATTGGGATTGGTATAGAACAATAATTGTAGCAACTCTTGCTTTGCTAATGTCTAACCCTTTGTTTTGATCACAAAGGTAAGTGTGCCCTGTAAGAATGATGACAAGAAAAGGAATTGTGGAGGTGGCAGATGCAAAGAACCTCGTGCCAAAGGATGGAGAGGATCAACTAGTCCATTTGTGAAGGTTGATTTTGATGGATAGCAAAAGCATATAAAGATCAATTATAAGGATCTGAATCCTACTTGGAATGAGAAATTGGAGTTTACTATAAGTGATCCATCAACAATGATTTGTGAGGAACTGGAAATTGAGGTTTGTAATGATAAGAAAACCACTAGGGGTAGACGTCATCATTTTTTTGGAAGAGTTAAGTTGCCTGGGAAGCTCTACTAGAAAAAACACCACAGGTTGAATCGCCTCCACCTACAGAAGATAACACTGCTGAAATAGCAATGAAGCCCCTAGAAGTAGCAAAAGTGGATCACGTAGCAGCAGTAGTAATGTGTCATTTTGAGAGACCAACCATGGCTTGACCCTCATTCATGACTACAAAATATCTCATGAAGGATTTGGAAAGTTCTTATCCAAGCCACAATGAGCAACTTACTTATGATTTGATTGAGAAATTGGCATATCTTTTTGTAAGAATTATCAAGGCAAGAGAACCTCCATCCATAAATTCTACAGGTAATGCTCTATTTTGAGATTTATTTTCACACTATACTATAATAAAAATATTCATCTATGCATAGAGAAATATTATATACTGGAACGGTTCCTCTATTGATGATATTTAGCAATATTTAAAAAATTAAATTCAAGTTGCAAGGAGTTTTCGAGCTCATTATAATAGACTATAGTTAGTGTCTAGATTAGCGATGAATTTTGATCTCCATAGGACACCAGACTAGTTACTGTAAGACAATATTTCAAATATATGAACATGGGTAAATTTTCCAAAGATGTCATGGCAGATGGAAGTTTCTAGGTTAAGGGGTTTTTCATTGTTTATTTTTCGAGAAAATAATATTCTCAGTTAATACAATTTATGCGGAATGATTCAAGCTCTTGTTCCCAAATAGTTATATTATAGGTATTTGTTTGTCTTGATATTCTTTAGAGATGCAACATTGTTCGTTATGTTGGTAAGAATAGTGGCATGGTAAGGACTCCGTAGGGCTAAGAAAGCTGACTAAATTATTGTCCCTGTGCATCTGTTTCTTAGAATCTAGGCACAATGTGTGAGTCTCCATTCTCGAAAACACTCATTGAATAGTTCATAGTTTGGTAATTTTAATTTTTGCTCAAAAATATTTGGTTTGTTACAGGGTATGTAGGTCATCCATTTGCGAAAATTAGAGTGGGAGGAAAAATTGTTCAAACATGAAAATTTCATAACACTGCATATCCTGAATGGGACCGGATCTTTTCCTTTAGCAAAGACACACTTCAATCAGCTCTCGCTATGGAGATTTATGTATGGGATGGAAAAAATTAAACGGATAACTTCCTTGGGGGAGTCTTCTTTGATCTCTCGGAGGTTCCAACAAGATTTCCTCCAGACAGCCCTTTGGCACCTTCATGGTTTAGGTTGGAAGGTGATGGTAGAGTCAAAGGTGATATTATGCTTGCAGTTTGGATGGGAACACAGGCAGATGAAACATTCCCAGAGGCTTGGTAGTATGATACAGGAGGTATGATGAATACAAGATCAAAAGTATATTTGTCCCCAAAATTATGGTATCTGAGGGTCAATGTAATTGAAGCCCAAGACTTGCAGATTCCTAAAAAGATAAATTTTCTTGAGCTGAAAGTGAGGGTGCAGTTGGGTATACAAGTTTTGAGGACTAGAACTTCTAATTCTAGAACCTTGTCAAGCCCATTTTGGAATGAAGATTTGATCTTTGTTGCAGTTGAACCATTTGAGGAACAACTTGTGTTATTGGTTGAGGATCAACCTAGTAGCGGTGGTAACAAGGATGTGGAGGACTTAGGCCAAACCAGAATTGCACTAAATACAATTGAAAGGAGACTAGATTACAGTATGGTAAGCTCAAGGTGGTTCAATTGAGAAAAAGTAAATGGAAAACTAGATGTTAAGTATCATGGAAGAATTCATCTACGCTTGTGTTTTGATGGGGGATATCATGTAATGGATGAGGTTTCTCATTTAAGCAATGATTTAAGGCCAACTGCTAAAGAGTTATGGAAACCATCTATAGGTGTGTTTGAATTGGGAATATTGGGAGCCAAAAACATGTTACCTATGAAAACAAAAGGAGGAAGAGGTACAAGAGATGCTTACTGTGTAGCAAAGTATGTGCAAAAATGGGTTAGAATGAGAGAAATTATTGATAGATTTGACCCAAGCTGGAATGAGCAATACACATGGGAAGTTTATGACCCATGCATTGTTCTGACCTTAGGGGTCTTTGATAATTGGCACATCTACATGAACTTAGATAAGAAGTCTTTAGTGATCAAAGATTTTCACATTAGAAAAGTGTGGGTTCGCATTTCAACACTGGAAGGCAATGGAGTTTATAGAAATTCTTATCCATTGTTGGTTCTCCAGCTTTCTCGTGTGAAAAAAATGGGAGAAATTGAACTCGCAGTGCGTTTTTCCTGCTCTTCTTTGCTTGATGTTGTTCAAATTTACTCTCATCCATTACTTCCTAAGATATATTATTTACATCCCTTGAGCCTAAATCAACAGGACATGTTAAGAAACACATCAATGAATATTGTTCGATTGCGATTAGCTCATGCTGAGCCACCTTTTAGGTAAGAAGTAGTGCAATATATGTTGGATACAGAGTCTAATATGTGGATCAATAGGAGAAGTAAGGCTAATTGGTCAAAGTTATGAATGTTCTCTCTGGATTTGCATCTGTTTCTAAATTGGTTAATGATATATGTCAGTGGAGGAATCCCATTACAACAATTTTAGTGCATTTCCACTTCCTTGTCCTGGTTTGGTACCTAGTACTCATTGTACCAACAATTTTATTCTACATTTTTCTCATTGGTGCATGGTACTATAGGTTTTGACCTAGGATGCCACTGCACATGGATACACGAATTTCCCGTGCAGTTGTTGTTGATTAGGACTAACTTGATCAGGAATTTGATCCATTACAGAGCTCTAAGGCTTCTGAAATTGTTAGAGCGAGATATTGTCAATTAAGGATTTTGGATGCAAGGATACAAACTATATTAGGTTCTTTTTCTAAGCAGGGGATATAATTAAATCTCTTCTTACTTAGAGATATCCTCGTTCTACTGGCATTTTCATTGCTATAAGTTTCATGATGTCATGTATGTTGTACGTTATTCATTTAACCATAGATTGTGGCTAGTATTAGGGACATAGTGCCCTGTTATTGATACAACATATTTCCAGTACACTCGATAGCAAGTGTGTGCCTATAATCAACAAATAAGTGGTTGAAAGTGACAATTTATATATTTGAACTATTAATCAAGAGAATTCTGCAGGAAACATGTGACTGTTATTGAGGGTTTATTTGACAAATTACCTAATAAAGGAAATAAACCCCAGCTCCCTCCAAGCCTGTGAAGCAGATAGGAAAATCCTGGGAAGTTTTCGCCTCTAACAATGGAAAGGAAAACCCTATTAACGCAGAAATTGTACCTCAGAACAAATAATGGAGCAGAGAATCAGCCATTGAGTGGATGTGGCATCAAGGCAGTCACAAATAACCTAGAATCCCAAGAGGAGAAGGTCGTTGGAGCCGTGATGAGATTATTGTTGACAAATGGAATTGCAGAGTGAAACCCTCCAATCACAAACACTAGGAATGAGAGATTGAAGTGAGGGTTAGGTCGAATGGTTTCAAAAGATACCATTAATATTAATATAAAACATTAATAATCTCATTAATGTCTAAAAAGAATAAGTAATTGAACATAAAAAATAAAAAAATAAAAAAATAAAAAAATCCAATTACTTTCTAAGTAGAGTAACCGTGTAATTCATTTCATTTTTAATATAAAATTAATATCTAAAATTTATGAATTAATATTAGTAGTAAAAAAATACAATGTAGGTCATAAATAAAATACTTCAAAATTATTGATGTATATTTCAAAAATTGTTACTAATAAAAAAAGTATTTTAACGTATGTGGATCATAAATTAAATATTTCAATATCTATGCTAGATACATTTTTATTATATATTTTTAATTAAAAGAAAAAAATGCATATATCATACAAATCAATTGAAGAAAAAAAATATTATGGTTAAAACATTTTAAGTAGTCCCACTATTATGCATTTTGGCTCTGTTTTTCTTAATTTTTCCTAAAATCCATGAAAAATTTGTTATACATTTAAAATGACAAATTTAAACTATATATATATATATATATATATATATATATATATATATATATATATATCCCAAACAAGATATTTTGCCAAATTTGCAGAAATTTAACTCAACCTAATTTCACCATAAACTTTCCTTCAATTTACAGAAAATTGCCATGTAAAATAGAATAATAGAGTACATGCAATTCAATCATACAATGAGCAGAAATAATCTACCTTTTATTATAATATATAAACTGGGATTTTACATGCTGAAATAGAAAAATAGCTGATTTAGCTAAGATAGCACTGGCTTCAAGGATCTGCGCCAATGTTGCATGGGCCCTGCACCAACATTGAATTGAACTACCACTACTAAACTCTCATATGAATTATGGATAAATTCACCAAGGGGAGATGGGTACTCGGCCAATCTCACTAAATCACGTTAGGGTTTCCATTCTGGGGCCACCAAGGAAGTAGAGAATTGGGTTCCCAACCTCTCATACAAGGAAAAATATCAAATCCAAGATGTCCTCCTAATGGCCTCCTCCTCCTTTTTATAAATCTGATGGACCCCTCTAGAACCTCTGATTTTATTATTATTTTAATTGTTAAGCTCTATTTTATTATTATTTTAATCATTGAACTCATTTCCCTCTTTTGTTTCAATCAAAATATTCCTTTTAATGTGGGAAAATGGTAAATTGGCCATCACACCTCCTTAGGCCACTGAAAATCCCTGTTAATGATTCCATCATGTAGATATTCTCATTCCGGTTCCAATGTGCTATTACACTAAGGTGTTACGTCAAGTATTCCTGTCGAAAAGCCACCTTAAGCGTAATTAAATGAGTTATGCATAATAATAATCTCGTTTTATGGGATTTATAAGAATGCAATGGAACGAGGAGTGAGTTGTGTGGAATAAATCCTGATGTGAAGGATGGAAAGTGAACTCCAACAGACCCCATAAAACATCTCCAAAAGCCCCTGGTCTTATTGATGAATTAAACGTGCACCTGTGACATGTCTGCCTCCGGCAATGGAAGTCCATCATAACCATGCCACCAGAAAAAGGAACATCACAAATCCTCAGCCCCAGCATTGCCTTCCCTCAAGCGATCCATATCTTTTGGCAAATATGGTAGTCTCGTGCAACTGAGAATCAATACCTGGATCCCATACAAATCATTGGGTGATGCCATACCTCTATGCCACCAAACCAAGAATGAATCCCTCAATGCCCGAATCCTAGACTAAACTCTGACTTGACCTACCATCAACAGATACTTTTGGATCCCAATGCCACCATGGCCACTCATCAGTACCCCTATCCCACCTTTCTAGTTGTGCTTTGTCTCCAGCTATGGTCGTTGCTCCATCAACTGAATACCAACTCATCATCTCTCCCCAATCCAATCCTTGGCGTAGACTAAGGTCAATCTCGCCATGCTAATAAGCAGCTTGCCTATGTCCTACTGCCAACTGGAGCATATAGTACCCATCACATCTAAGGGCTCCTATAGTACAATGCTCCTGACTAAAGATGATACTCCATCAATAGGATATCAACTCATGATCTCCCGCCAATCCAATGTATGGACATCTGTGTAAGGAATACGTCTACTATGTTGATACTAGTCCATGCTCAATTGTTGATGCTCTACCCAGTCAACCAACAAAATTTGTCCAGGAAATCCTACCCCTCTCCCTATAATGGGAAAGAGTTGGCAAACTGTATTACAAGCCCTATCTACGTACTCCTAGAGAGGGCTTCTGTCTGAAAATTCTCCAACTTTCCTAGCTTCCACTACATCTTTTCATACCTTATCAATGGGTAGAGCCAAGGATGGATGCACTACCATCTCTCTTCTCTCATAGGAAACTCTAAGTTCCTCCAGTCTACCAACCTCCTGCAAAACTATTATGTCAGACCCTCGCACCTCTTAAGGACATGTGTCTGTAAATAATGATGCCCTGCTAGATGTTTGTACATCTATCTACTCATCAATGTTTGGCCCCAAGGATGGTTGCTCATCCTCCTCCATCTCAAGCCCAACATGAACCTCCAACTCAATCTCCTCAAAAGGCTCATCATGCATATTGTGCATATCGTCCCCCTTAGCTGACTCTTGCTCCTCTATCTGTTATCCATGTTGAATCATTAGTCGTTCACCTAGCAAGTCTGCTCCCCGGACAATATGCTTCTCATCATAGTCCATCTCACATGAATTCATACCTAGGTCACTTCCAATATACCCACATGACCATTCATGCTCCTCAGGGGTATCCTCATATGATCTCACAGACTCAACCATAGAGCAAAATCCTCACCTTGAAAGTCAGAAGGGATCTCCCCCTGCTCTAACCCCGTCAATTCCTATGCGTCCCTCAAGTATGAGTGGTCAGGTCCCCAAGTTTCCTTGCAAATGAAGAAAATACCCTTCTTCCTTAGCTCATTCCTGTTACATGGTTGGTTACCATAAATCCACTGCAACTCCTCTTAGGTCAATCGTCTCCTTAAGAGTCCAATGTTCGGCTCAACTAACCTTTCTTCTAGTTCATAAGAAGCAGGTGAAATCAATTATTCCTCCCTCCAGATGGCCAACAACTTAGACTACAAATGGAATCATGGCCTCCCATACATGAGGACAAAATGGATTGCATGTGTTATGACTGTATCATGATGATGTTTCCTAATGCTAAAGAAGCATTGGAACATCTGCAAGATCATGTCGCCACATCCCAACTCAAAAGTGAGGTCATAAAATCTAACTAATTCCATGACTTCTAGAATCTCTATATATTTAAAAAAAAAATGGAGTTATAAACAGCCCCAGTTTTGTCATCACCATATTACATTTATAGTAGTCATCTTTAGCAAAAATAAATTGGAGTTATAAATAGCCCCAGTTTTGTCATCACCATATTACATTTATAGTAGTCATCGTTAGCAAAAATTAAAACCGACATATGTAGTCATTTTAAAATATACAGTATCCCATCCTTAGCATCTTTGTACAGGATTATTAGCACCACATCGGCAGAAAGAAGCAACAATTTCTAGTATCTTTGGAAAAAAAAACATAACATGTGCATTATGAAAGCTAGCAGTGTATCATTCTGTAAGTATTCACAAAATCACAAAAATTATATAAAAAAAAAGCATATAAAAGATGCCTGATTCCTTGCTAAAGAAGACGATTTGGCAGAGAAAGCAAACCAGCATCCATTCTGTGTCCATCTATGTTACCAGAAACGTAATGATTGGCAATGTTCCTGCTAAAAACAGCTCCAGAAACCATACGGGACGGGAAACCACGTTTTATATGGGTGTTCTTGTTTTTATTGACAGGAAACTGGTTTCTGGCGAAACTGATCGTTTCCCACAACGTTTTATGCAAAAACGTTTATCCGTTTTCGCTGCAACATTTTGGTTCCGTCTCCGTTTTTCCTCAATTGGTGTTAAATCCCATTTAAAAAAAAGTTTCTGAGTTGGTCCATTTCAAAAATAGCAGTTTCCAAGTTGAGTTCTGTGAGTCAGTGGCTGTGCCTGCCTGTAAAGCGAGGTTTGAGCACGATTTAAGCTGGAGAGGAGCGTAGATTTGTCATTCAAGAGACACCGGTCAAGAACAGTTTAAGCAGAGAGGAGCGCATCAAACAGAGTCCATAGCATTCTGGATTTGTTTGAGAATTCCCAATTCCCGGGTATGTTTTCATATTATTTCAATGAACCTAGGCTAGCAATTGATCCTTCAGATGCAACAAATTGTCATTTCGATTGCTCTCTTCCTGCATTGATAATGGATTTTTGTTGCTAACATTGAATATAGTTTGCATGGTTGGGTAGAACACTAACATGCTTATTGTGGGCTTGGCTGTAAATGGTGTTCTTATTTTAGCTGTGGTTTCGATTTTTTTGTTGAATTTAAAGAATATGATACCATGAAATATGTTCATTTATTAAATGAGGGGGGAGATTTCTTGACAGAATAAACCGTAGTAGGTAACATCTGTTTTCAAACAAAGACAAAATGCCCCTGCTGAGAGGTAGAGATTAATTGCGAGTAAACAGTTATTAATTATGCTTTCAAATAATGTTTCGTGAGAGGTAGAGATTAATTGCGGTTATAGCCTAATAAAATGGTTGTTTTCTGGAAATTGATTTCCATACGAGCTGCTCTTTCAAGTATCCAACCTTTGTGATAGAACCAATTCCAAACGGCAGAAGGTCATGTACAAATAAAAGGTTAGATAATGATAAATGTCTACGTTTTATCTTACATGTCTTTTGAGAACTCAAAAAACATACTTCAACCTCAAAATGCTACTTAAACCTTACGCTATCATAACGAAAATAAAGGGCGAGAAAGGACACACTTAACTTCGCTGTTTTGAAAGTTTGAAAATATAGGTCTTCTTTGAGATCATCAAAAAGCTACTTCAACCTTAAGCAAGGAAAAGCCAGGGCCAAAATGGATACTCTTAACCGTCGTTCTTGTGCAAGTTTGAAAATGTATGATATTGAATTATTGATGAAAATTTAAAGCAACCAGCCAGTAAGTTAGTTGTTCTTCAAGTTTTATAATATTGATTAAAAGAGTATGTAGCCACTATTTCGATGAAGCTCTAGCCGTATAGCTATAAGATTTATTATTGTAAGTTTTCGGCATTCTTTGATAATATTTTTATTCTCTCTTTTCTTTTCCTTTCTCAGATGGTAATTTTTTCAGCCTTTATATATCTCATTTTAATTTAAAGTATTGTCTTTTCTTTTCCTTTCTCAGATGGTAATTTTTTCAGCCTTTATATATCTCATTTTAATTTAAAGTATTGTCTTTCTTTTCTTTGGATACTTGTTATTATTCTTTATAAAAATATAATATAGATTTAATTTGTTTTATAAAATAGATTTAATTTAAACAAATTAAGAGTTTTATCCTGAATAATTTTGATAAATCTTTTCCATCAAGTTTGAATATTTTGTTTTCACTTTATAATCTTTTCGATCAAGTTTGAATGTTTTGTTTTCACTTTATAGGGAATGCGATAAACAAGGCCTAGTCTAAGTCTCTACCATATTAGGTACAACGTTTTATGCTTTATTTGTCCCTACATCTGCTGGGAGTCCCTATACCATAGCTATTGTTGCTATTCACTTGCTATGTTGCTGGTTCAACAATGATGAAAGTGGATCCAGAGGCGAGAATGTCAACATCTGGTTGGTAAGGCCCCGGAATTGAACCGAGGTCAACTGACTTTTGTTAGTGTTAATCCCCCTACTAAGCATATTTTTTAGGTAATGTCAAAAGGTGCAGACCCCTAGTGGGCGTATGGTTAGTGGGGCTTAACGGGCCATAGATCATAAGGCGGGTGCATATAAAGTTCCAGGTGACCCGACATAAGTAGCAGTCAAGAAATATAAAACTCTTTGGTAAAACTTGTTGGTAAAGATGCTAGTTGGTAAAGACGGTAAAGACGTTCAAATTGCATGCAGCCCACTTGTCCACTTTCTTCAAATTGCATGCAACCTACTTGTCCACTTTCCCCAGACAACTATACCTTTGACATCAACTGCTGCTTTCTGCCATCAGTTGTTGCGTTCCCCAGGCAAATATACCTCTACCATCGGCTAAGATAGCTGGATAACTATAACTATGAAGTTGATGATTATAAGATAGATCTCTATCTGGTTCTGCTTCTTTATGGCATTCATTATATTCCGTATCATACGAGAGCTCCGGTTCCGGTTCTACTTATGGATGGAATGCGTACTATCAATCATTTGCATAAGAACAACTTGCATTCTTTCGGCTCATAAGAGTCCTTGCTTGCTTGCTCCTTTGCTTATGGATGGAATCCCGGATAAGAACAAATTGAATCAGCTATCGCTCCCTTGTTGTCAGTATCTTTGCAGATATCGCTTCATTACAGATTGGAGGATGTTGTTTTGCCTTATGGCTACCCAAAGCACAGCAATTGCGGTTCCATTACTCGCAGGTATTAATTCTAGTTAATTCTAGTTGTAAATCAAGTATATTTCATTGGTTTTTAGGTAAATAATCAATTTTCTACTTCCAAACAACAATGAACCTTTAGGACTATAAGCTTTCTCAACTGCCATATCCCTCGTATGCTCTTCAGCTTCGCAGATCTAGCTGTGTAAAATAGCTCCATAGATACTCAGCATCTGAAGCTTTGCCCAATGCTCCAACCCTTGTATGCTCTTCAGTTCCACACATCCATATGCGTAATACTCGTCAATATTAACCAATGTTTCCATTGTTTCTCTTCCAGAGTTGTAATTTCTTTCAAATTCAGAAAAAAGAAGGAATATTAGTTTGAAGCAAAAAATCTTAGTTGCATCACAACTTTGTAATAGGTTCAAAGTATCTGATTCATAAAAACAGAGCATAGATTTCCCATCACAAGATGTTATTAGTTATAAACTGTGGCACCGCACAAGAGATCCAAAGGATATTAGTTGTGCTCTTCCCCAGCAACAACAAAAGCCAACAAAAGAAGTAAAGCCAGCAAAATAAAGTAGTTGTGTTCTTCCCTAGCAACAACAAAAGCCAACAAAAGAAGTATGAGGTACCTTTCAATTTCTCGCCCATTTTCCACTTTCAATTTCTCGCCCATTTTCCACTTTCAATTTCTCGCCCAGCGGGCAAAAGAATAAAGCTGACAAAAGAAGTATGAGGTACCTTTCAATTTCTCGACCATTTTCCACTTTCAATTTCTTACCCATCTTCCGCTGCCGTCATAGCCAGTCTCTGCAAATATTCCACATCGTAGCCAACAAAAGCAAAATCCAGCAAGCCAACAAAAGAAGTAAAGCCAACAATAGAAGTATGAGGTACCTTTCAATTTCTTGCCCATTTTCAGTTCTCAATTTCTCACCCATCTTCCGCTGCCGGTCTCTACGAATATCCCACATCATAGCCAGCAACCAAAAAAAAAAGTAAAGCCAGCAAAAGAAGTAGGAGGTGCTAATGAAAGACAAGTACCAGACACAAGGGCAGTGCATGCAGTAGCCATGTGGTATCTGGTCTATGTATGCAATGTGCGTGTCCCTAACATATATATCACTAACATATCTAAATAACCAAAACATATATATCACTAAAATATCTAAATAGCCAAAACATTTAATGAGTTAATATGAGCATTAGTTTCACAAAAAAAGTAAAGCCGGCAAAAGAAGTAGGAGGTGCTAATGAAAGACAAGTACCAGACACAAGGGCAGTGCATGCAGTAGCCATGTGGTATCTGGTCTATGTATGCAATGTGCGTGTCCCTAACATATATATCACTAACATATCTAAATAACCAAAACATATATATCACTAACATATCTAAATAGCCAAAACATTTAATGAGTTAATATGAGCATTAGTTTCACAATTGAAAATGCCAAAGAAACATAAAAATAAAAATAACATAATAAAAATAACATATGGTTCTGGCCTCATTGAAAATGCCAAAGAAACATAAAAATAAAAATAACATATGGTTCTGGCCTCCCTGCCTCAGGAAGAGGCCAAATACGATAGCGAAAAAAATTCCGCTATAAAAAATATATGACGAACCTTAAAGCTTTAGTTATTGAAAATCTTAAACAAATCTAATGAACATCATATCAATTCACGAACCTTGAAACTTTAATTATTGAAAATCTTAAACAAGTCAATTAATGTTAGTGAGCACCCTATCAATTACTATACTATAGTCCCTGCCTAGCCTGCGGGAGGGACTAATAATAAAGTATCACGTATTGAAAGCATATGTTGGATTTCCTCTATGCTCACCGCATATTCACTTTCTGGTATCGCTTGAGTTTTTCCTTGGCTTGGGAAGTCCATGTCCATTGATAAATGGAAAATTGCGAAATTGCGGTAAAGTTCGAATTCCACGATTCGGTGAAAGAATTGAATATGAAAATTTTTAGTGTCTCTAAATGGAGGTGGCCATGATAAATGAACGCTTAAGGAATAAAACTGTTTTGAGATCTTAATAAAGTAAAGGTTATGGAGCATTTCAATGATAAGCACAAAAAACTTTTCAAAGGCTTATAAAATTATCACCATAAATTTATACAAGAGAAAAGAAATGAAAAAAGCAAATTTATACAAGAGAAAAGAAATGAAAAAAGCAAAAAATGTATGCCCACCAACTAGGTAATGATATATTCATTTAAAATCTGAACATTTAAAAATATAGAAATGATGTAAAAGTGTTGTGTGCACTATATAGATGAACGCCAATAAGGTTATCAAATATAGAGCTTAATGAAAACTCTCTCATTCGGAGTTGTTTATTTCTATTTATGTTATACAATTTGGTTAGTTCTTTTATTGTATATTTATATTCTATAATTTAATTAATTGGTTAAACTATTTTCTATAATCAATCAATTATATATATAGATATATAATTTTAAAATTAATAATTAAAAAAAAGTAAAGTGTGAAAAATTACAATAGTTTTATAATTAAATATTTTTTAAATAATATTTTAAATTTAATGGATTAACAAATTTATATTAACATCAATATTAAAATACAAAATAATTTTAAGATAATAATTTTAAGATATAATTAAAATCATAAAATGAATGATTGTGTTCAAAAATATTTTTGACAATTTAATATGAAGGAGATGTATAATTAGCAATTGCACCACATCATGTTGCAAAGGAAACATCATAAGGTAGATCATAGATGAATAATTATGATGGAACGATTTCAATAATAAAATTTGGATTCGACATTAAACTGTATTTAATTTCTTTGTAAACCGTCTACAAAGACATGTGGTTACTTTCACTGGTTATACATGTGAATTCATAACATTGGATATCCTGAATGGGCCTAGATATTTGCCTTTGGCAAAGACACACTTCAATCAACTCTCGCTATGGGCATTTCTGTATGGGATGGAAGCAATTCAAGGGATGACTTCCTTGGGGGAGTCTTCTTTGATCTCTCGGAGGTTCCAACAAGAGTTCCTCAAGACAGCCCTTTGGCACCTTCATGGTTTAGGTTGGAAGGTGATGGTAGAGTCAAAGGTGATATTATGCTTGCAATTTGGATGGGAATACAGGAAAATGAAACATTCCCAGAGGCTTGGCAGTCTAATATCGGAGGTATGATGAATACAAGATCAAAATTATATTTGTCCCCAAAATTATGGTATTTGAGGGTCAATGTAATTGAATTCCAAGACTTGAAGATTCCTGAAAAGATAATTTTCCTTGGGCTCAAAGTGAGGGTGCAGCTGGGTGTACAGGTTTTTGAGGACTATAACTTCTAATTCTAGAAACTTCTCAAGTCCATTTTGGAATGAAGATTTGATCTTTGTAGCAGCTGAACCATTTGAGAAACAACTTGTGTTATTGGTTGAGGATCGACCTAGTAGCGATTGTAACAAGGATGTGGAGGACTTAGGCTAAACCAGAATTGCACTAAATACAATTGAAAGGAGACTAGATTACAGTATAGCAATCTCAAGGTGGTTCAACTAAGAAAAAGTAAATGGAGAACCAAATGTTAAGTATCATGGATGAATTCATCTACGCTTGTGTTTTGATGGAGGATATAATGTAATGGATGAGCCTGCCCATTTAAGCAATGATTTACAACCAATTTCTAAATAGTTATGGAAACCATCTATAAGTGTGCTTGAATTGGGAATTTTGGGAGCCAAAAACATGTTACCTATGAAAACCAAAGGAGGAAGAGGTACCAAAAGTGCCTATTGTGTAGCAAAGTATGGGCAGAAATGGGTTAGAACGAAAACAATTATTGATAGATTTGGCCCAAGCTAGAATGAACAATACACATGGGAAGCTTACGACCTATGCACTATTCTGACCTTAGGGGTCTTTAATAGTTGGCACATCTACATGAAAAACTCAAATAAGAAGTCTCCAACACTCAAAGATGTTCGCATTGGAAAAGTGTGGATTCACATTTCAACACTGGAAAGAAAAGTTTATAGAAACCCCTATCCATTGTTGGTTATCCAGCGTTCTCGTGTGAAAAAAAGGGAGAAATTAAACTCATTGTTCATTCCATGCTAAAATGGAAAAATGAACGAAGCTCTATTTTATGTGTTTTGTTCTCTTATGTAATATTTAATAGCTAGATAATGAGTGGAATGAGTTTGCATTTCTTTCTTAATGTTTAATAGCCACTAGGAGATGTTATGTATGCACAGCTTGAAAGAGTCTTCTTAGATACAGGTTCAAATGAATTTATGCATGGCCTCGTTTATCAATCTAAAAGGGGCAGGGAAACCAAAATTTACATGTCAAAGTCTTGTGTTTGTTCCAGTTGTTGTTCAAGTCGGGAGTCACCTGCTTGCTACATGTTCACCAACTTGTTGCTATCATGGATACATACAGGAGGGATTCCGCTGGACTGCAAGATCCTTATAAATAATGAGGTTGTGCAGGCAATCACTGGGCTCTTGGAGGATATCTCTTCTTAATACTTGAAATTTGTATTAAAAGTTATTATTCATTTGCACCACATCATGTTGCAAAGGAAACACTTAAGGAAGATCGTAGATTAATAATTATGATGGAACGATTTCAATAATAAAATTCGGATTCAACATTAAGTTGCACTTAATTTCTTTGCAAATAGTCTACAAAGACATGTGGTTGCTTTGACTGGTTGTACATGTGAATATAGAGTCTGATTGCATTTTCTTGGCTTATATTTTTGATATGTAGTGTTTATGGTTAGACTGTGTTAAATGTATTTACAATTAGTCACAAGAAAGAATACAGTGCACAAAATGGAATTCTCATTCCAAACACTAGACTCACGACTGGTCTGTATAATAAGAACAGGAAGAGCAAGGTAGAAAATGGGAAATGGGCAATTTCTCGGCATAGACTTAAAAATTAGTAACAAATTGTTGTTAAATCTCGTCTTTTAGTTCCTCCTCCTCCTTTGGATAATCTTCATCATCAATGGTGTGAGTGTCCTTGGGTGTGTTTCCTTTATTTCACCGGTTGCAACCGACTAGATTCAAATACTCAGGATCCTCTCGCATGCTGAAAAACAAGGAGCAAGTGAAAGAGACCCAGAGAGAAGAAGAATCAAGTTGCAGCTATGATCAAAAGAAGAGAAATTCATGGTGGGTTGGAGTAGGTGAAGTGAGGAAGATTTTGGTTTATCCATTTAAAGGCCTCAAAAGATCATTTTCAGGATTCATGGTGTCATCCTCAAAGCGTGCTCAGCAATCCTCTGTAGGATATGTTTTTGGATGTCACAGGGGTGTGTTAAATATAACTTGATCCGGGTCCTGTGAGTCTCATTCTGATGAGTCAAATCCTACAGAATTTAGTTATAAATATGTGAAAATTTTACTTGAAAGAAACAATTTTTGCACGAATTAAATGCCCTTCAAGAGAATTGAGAAGGGTCTCAGTGACATTTATTCATTCGGTATATTAATGGTTCACTTGACAATAATTTTGGATCCCAGGCCATGTTATAAATGTATGATTATTCGTAGTGGTTTCCTAGTGCATTTAACCATAGATTGTGACTAGTATTAGGAACATAGTGCCTTGTTACTTATACAACATGTTTCTTGTAGACTCAATAACAGGTGTGTGCCTACAATCAACAAATAAGTGGTTGAAAGTGACAATTTATATACTTGAACTATTAATACATAGTCTTTTAGGTTATATGGTTTGTTAGGATTGATTATCCCCAGTAAGATAATTTGGGTGTTTTTGAGATTTCTCAGAGAATACTTGTGTATTTTAGTTCTGGTAGGGCTTTGTTTATGGGCATTATTTCCATTGTTTATTTAAGAGTTCATTGTATAATTTTCTAGGGAAAATTTGCAAAGGTACATAAGACTAAAGAAGAATTGGGATTGGTATAGAAGAGTAATTGTAGCAACTCTTGCTTTGCTAATGTCTAACCCTTTGTTTTGATCACAGAGGTAAGTGTGCCCTGTAATAATGATGACAAGAAAAGTAATTGTGGAGGTGGCAGATGCAAAGAACCTCGTGCCAAAGGATGGAGAGGGATCAACCAGTCCATTTGTGAAGGTTGATTTTGATGGATAGCAAAAGCATATAAAGATCAATTATAAGGATCTGAATCCTACTTGGAATGAGAAATTGGAGTTTACTATAAGTGATCCATCAACAACGATTTGTGAGGAACTGGAAATTGAGGTTTGTAATGATAAGAAAACCACTAGGGGTAGACGTCGTCATTTTTTTGGAAGAGTTAAGTTGCCTGGGAATCTCCACTAGAAAAAGCACCACAGGCTGAATCGTCTCCACCTACAGAAGATAACACTGCTAAAATAGCAACGAAGCCCCAAGAAGTAGCAAAAGTGGATCACGTAGCAGTAGTAGTAATGTGTCATTTGAGAGACCAACCATGGCCTGATCCTCATTCATGACTACAAATATCTCATGAAGGATTTGGGAAGTTCTTATCCAAGCCAGAATGAGCAACTTACTTATGATTTGGTTGAGAAAATGGCATATCTTTCTGTAAGAATTATCAAGGCAAGAGAACTTCCATCCATAAATTCTACAGGTAATGCTCTATTTTAAGATTTATTTTCACACTATACTATAATAAAAATATTCATCTATGCATAGAGAAATATTATATACTAGAATGGTTCCTCTATTGATGATATTTAGCAATATTTAAAAAATTAAATTCAAGTTGCAAGGAGTTTCCGAGTTCATTATGATAGACTATAGTTAGTGTCCAGATTAGCGATTAGATTAGTTCCAACAATTTGTGGAACTGATTGTGAGTTCAGTTAGTTAATGCATGCATGCATGTAACTAGTGTACTTCAGATAACTGAATATTCTCTCATAAATAACTCATGCATGTCAGTTCAGTCAGAGACTCGGTTGAGATCAAAGGATGGGACAGTGTACTATCAGTTGCAGGAATATTCCATTGAGGATATCTCTTGCATGTAGAAGGAATTCATTCCTTGAGGATTGCGCAGTTATTTATGAGTTTGGTGAGTTGTGTGAGAGGTGAATTCACACAGGTGGTAGCCAGAGGACCCAGGAGAAACTGCGCAAGGAAATAGGAGGCTTGGAGGACTGAGGGAAGGCATATGTTGTGTCTATTCAGTCTATGAGTAGCATTGAGGGATTGTACTGAGAGCTGGATAGCTTGTGAGCTAAAGCTTTGTGTAATTTAAAGATATTTCCACTTGTATGATAATACAGATAGTGGGGTTTTTAGCGGAGGCTTTCCCTAGAGTATTCTTCTGTGTTCATGTGTGATTGATTTCTCATTCTCTGTTATATGTGTTCTATTTGATCTTGCTCAAAATCGATTAAGCTTCTGCAACTTTGATTGTAGAAGTAGATCAAGTATTTTGCTTTAGTACATTGCATTCTCATGTGATCTACAGTGAGAAATTCTATAGTCGAGCTGCGACCGTTTTCGTCTGCAAGAACTAGCATGTTCTCTCGACTCTCATGAACGACTATCTGGTAAACTTGTTTTTAGAAGAGGAATGCTAGTTAATGGAAATGACACCCCCGAAAGTGGCCTCTGTCGAGACCTTTTGTTTCTCTTGGGGTTGTGGCTTGGTAACCCGGAGAGAATTTGTCGGGATTTTCATATGGGGAAGGCGGGTCGGGATCTCTGGTCTTGGTCTCAGGGAAGATAGGTCCTGGTGTATTGCGGCCTACTGGGACATCCTATGGGGTTTCCACAGTGGCGGTAGGAACAATCCTATCAAGCTGTTTTGGGGGAGTACGTGGCCTCGAAAGGAAGGTGTCCTAGTTAAGTGCGGAGGGGTAGAAGTTGCATCTGATTTGGCGACAAGGCTGATAAACCTCCATCTTGTGTTGATTCTGGCCCTAAACAAGCGGCACGGGAACAAATGCGATAATTGGGGTAGCAGTCATGGTAGGGATATAGTTCTGATAAATTCCCTGTCCAGCTCCTTTGTCGAGACCCAGGGTAGGGTAGCAATTCCATTCATCCATCCTGAGAAGCATTCCCTTGGTCGCTGGGGTGGCGACACACAAGGTTGGGTTGCAATTGCAGTCGGGTGGAGAAGCAAAGAAACCTCGTGGACAGTGGGTACCCGGGTTCTTCAAATTTTAATAGGAAACCACCGGAACGATGAGGAGGTCAGAAATCTCCATTTCTCTGAGGAGGGAGGGGGGAACTCGGGTGTTAATGGGGCTATTATAGTTCTCCAAGCAGAGATCGACTTAACAAGGCCACGCCAGAAGCCCCACTTGGGAGAGGGGAAGCCCTAGGTTACTCTATTTAAAATTATGTTGACTTACAAGATTATTTTCTTGGTTTCTGTTTTAGGTAAAATAACAAGCAGAGTGCAGAGAATTTTGGAGTCTCGAAACTCTATCTGTGCTCCAGCCCAGGAAAAGGTGTGTCACTCGGAAAAGGAGGAAGAAATACAGAAGGAGGTGAGGATGGAAAATGAAGGTAACCAACCGGGAAAGAAAGTAAACAAAGGGATGGGAAAGGCCGAAAAAAGGCGAAAGGATTGGAACCGACTTCTAGCAGAGGACCGAGAAAAAGAGGAAGGAAAACTGGGAAGGAGAGTATGCAGAACCTAATCAACGCATACGTCGTCGAAACACTGCCGGAGGTGAAAGCAGTAATATCCGAATGGGAAAGAGAGCTAAACAATAACATAGTAAATCAAGAGATTGAAGCAGAGGATTGGGAAACAATGGTTAAAGACCCTGGGAACACCAGAGGACGCCAAACGTTGTTCCGCCAAACAATTCAACAATATTGGGTTATGAAGAATATCCTGGCCCGCGCAATGACAACCTATAAGGAAAGAGAAGAACCAGAGGAAGATAGACCACCTGAGTCAAGCATGAATGATCTGCAAAGGGAGATCCAATCTGTCTAGCTGCAACTGTATCACAACAACCTCATGGTGAACAAGATTGAATAGAGCCTTCAGGGTATGAAGAGAAGTGAAATCTCGGGTTCAAGCGCGAAAGCCCCAGCCTCGGTGGACTCATTAGATGATTGAAGCAGGCCTATCAACAAAATTTTGATTATATGACGGTTAACATTTACTATTTTAATAAGAATTATATAGTAGATAAAGTTGTCAATGTAACTTGGATGGTAAGGAAAACTCTTTTCAAATTTTGGACAACGTTCGATGCGGACAGGTGGCCAACAAACCTGCTTTCCTGCGGGCAGGTTGAGGCCACCTACAATTTTTAATAAAATATTAATAGAAAAAAAAATTACCAAGCTTACAAAAAATAAAACTAAAGCAATCCTCAAAAATTCATTTCCTTTTATGATAAAAAATCTCATATCAATTAACCCAATTTAATAAGTAACTTATACTTTATATAAAAAATCTCAGAATTTTGTTTTCAGAAATTGTCTACCAATTACCACCCAATTTAATAAGTAACTTACACTTTCTTTTCAAAGAAAATTTTGGTCTTACACGACTGGAACTTTTTAAGATCGAAGTTGTGGTGGAACGTCTTTTAACTTAATTACAATTATTTTATGTTAATCATTAAATGTTGATGTTTAGAAATTGAAATATAATAACCGTATGTGCATAACACTTAAAATAACCGACCAAAAAAACTAATAATTGTGATCAAATTTTTACAACTAAATTTGAAATTCCAAACCTCAACCTCGTTGTAATTATTCACAAGATTAAATTCTTAACGTTATCAACCCAACGTACTCGTACTCTTAATGATGATCGATTGCTTGGCAAAACGCTTTGATTACTCAATTTGATGGGATGTCAATGTAATTATTCACATAAGCGAATTCGTTGATAATCAAATTCATTGAATTTTGTCAGCTCAACGTATTCCTACTCTTGATGATCAACCCAATGTACTCGTACCATTAACGATGGTGATTACTTGGCAAAATGATTTGATTACTCCAATTGGGATTTTAAATTATTTAATTATTGTCCTTGCTATTTGGTAAGATTATGCATTGGTTTTTTAGTCAAACCAATACTATTTTGCGTTTGAACAAAAAAAAATTGCAAAATTTCCAAATTTCAATATTAGAAATCTAAATTTATTATTTTAAATATATATGTATATATATTAACAATTTGATTGGTTATCAAATTCAACAACTTATTGCCCATTACTTTGAACTCTGTCTCATGCATTTATGTTGTTATCAACTTTCAAATGTGTTTGGGTAATGATACTTTAAGCAAATAGATATGCAAATTATTAGATTATTTATGATATCAATACATCATTACTTGCATCAATCACATCAATTGAAATCAATGCATTCATTTTAGTATGCATGCACCAATGCATTGATTTCAATGTACATGTCATTGATTCAACATTAACTATAAATTATAATATAAATATATCTTACATTTTTTGTGAGTAAAGTATGTATGTTCTTAATCTTAACTAGAAACTATGATTTAGCTACTCTACACCTCTTATTAATAAAAATAAAAAACTCTCTTGTGAAAGCGATATACAAAAACCAAAGGGTTATACCAACTAATGTGGTAGGAGTGTATGTGTCATGCCCCTGAGTCATCATCGCACTTGGGCGAGTCGGGCGCGCATGATGGGCGCGTTTAAATGACAAGTTGATGACAAGTCGTTAGGGCGCGTGGGTGAACGAGTCGAGCGATCACACATAACCGACGAGTTGCGACGAGCGCACCCAACCGACAAGCCGGGTCAACCAACGAGTTGAGGGGCGCGCCTACACGAGAGTCAAAATTTGGCTAAGTGTTGGAGAGCACGTGTCAACTCGCCTTGTAGGGGAGTGACGAGGTTAGGCACCCCCACACTTAGGCTGACATGTTAATTTGGCTAAGTGTTATGATGGGAGGTCGGCTTGGAGGGCGACATAACCATTGTGGCATGAGTATATATTAGCGGACGACAAAGTGGGAGAAAGGCATCATCCACAAGCGATCGAAGCAAGCAAGTCCAAGTATTGGGTAGGACGAGTGAGCTAAGAGGTGGGATGAGCCCGCGGTGACAAGCAGCAGAAAACATATCGCAGAAACGGGAATCCGAGTGAGGTGCAGTCGGAAGAACTGCAGACCCGGTAGCATCGGGCCGCAGGACGACAGGTCTGTTCGCCGAGTTACAATACAGGTAGCGGAGGACTGTAGTGGGCGCAGAGAGTTGGAATGACAACGGGTGTAGGCCGCGGGTTGGGCGAGCCAACACGGCTACAACCCAGGGCGACACGATAAGTGAACAACATTGCGGTGGGGCAATGAGTTCGGGTGAACGGGCAATGCGGTTGTGGTAGTGGATTGCGATAACGAGTTCGGGTAGCCGGGGCGG
Source organism: Pinus tabuliformis (assembly GCA_031772625.1). Taxonomy (NCBI): domain Eukaryota; kingdom Viridiplantae; phylum Streptophyta; class Pinopsida; order Pinales; family Pinaceae; genus Pinus; species Pinus tabuliformis. Next base: position 725,466,509 of record CM062806.1, on the reverse strand, counting down.
GGTTGCTCGGTGCAGTGGCCGAGTAAGGTAGACCAACCAAGGTGCACGACAGTTCGGTTCATGTTGTAAATTATGAACTCGATCGAGTATTACTTTTGAGGATTGTATAAAAAACATAAATTATAATATTATTACTGATATTATATCTTTATGAAGTGTCTCTTGTGTTCTTTTTGTTGGTGAAGATTTATGTTTATTCCGCAAACTAATATAATGAAAATGTCAAAAGATGAATGTGTTAGGCGTAGTCCGGGAAATGAATTAAAAAATAAAATGTTTAGGCATTTTGCCGGTGCCGCACGTAGACCAATTCGTGAAGAATTAGGGGCGTGACAATATGCCTCCCTTGTGAAAGCCAAAGTAATATATGATTTATATGTTCTAAAATTAGATTTTTTTTACAAATAACATTTTTTTAAATACATGCCCAATTAACAAATGAAATACATACATTTTCCACACAAAAATACAACTAAACGACATGAATTAACTACTATATAACCCTTGTTAAATTAATTTAACGTTATCAACACAATTTACTCGTACTTTTAATTATGACCGATTACTCGAAAAAGAAATTTAATGACCTATTACTTGAAAAAGAAATTTGATTTCTCGTTGGGATAGTCATTGTTTTAATTATTCATGTAATTAGGCCGATAGGCCTTCTTTTGAATCAGTTCAGTCGTCAACACTTCTATTTTCTGATTGACATGTGGCATACTCTGAACTGATTGACATGTGGCACACTATTTTTTTTAATGGAAATGAGGATTCGAAAACAACTCTCGCCGTTGGTTTTTCATAATAGGAGGACAATGATTTTGCAGAGGGAGGACACAACAGTAAGCTTCTCTCCCTTCTGGCAGTTGCTTTGGTTGCCACTATTGAAGTGAAATGACCCCATTCTCCGAATCTAGTGGAAATTTCAACCACGAGTAGTGCCATGATTGTATCGAGTGGCATGATGAAGTCCCTTCTGGCAGTTGCTCCGGTTGTTGCTATTGAAGTGAAACGGCCCCATTCTACGAATGCAGTGGAAATTTCAAGCACTGGTAGTGCCATGATCGTATCGAGTGGCATGATGAAGTAAAAAAGGCCAAAGAATTGGGTTGTGCGTTGACTTGTTAGTGGATATAATAATGACTCCACCACCATATCAACCGGTCTCAAGTTCGAGCCCATTCGACAAGCGCCTTAATCAACCACTCTGGCATTTAATGTAATGGACAACAAGGAATTAACTACAATTCTTCTTCTTCTGAATATGAAGATGCAGAGCTTGAAGAAATTGAAACGGAACTGAAGCCAGAAACACCACCATTGTGGTTCTCTGTCTCACAAGCTCTAGATTCATCTTAGTGCAGAGCTCCATTTTACGTCTGTTTGGCGAGTTCTAGATTCATCTTAGTGAAGAGCTCCATTTTATCAACTTCTATTCTGCTATAAACCTCTGAAAATCCCACCAAAGCGTCCACTAGAGCTTTAATGGGGTTATTTTCGCTGCACTCATCGGTCTTTGACTATTAGCGCTTCATTGATCAAAGTCGAACCCTTTGGACGACTTCCGTTGCTTACAATTTTACGGCTCCAATAATCCCAATCCATTCTCATAACATACAAAATTCAACACAAGATCGCAAAGCCCATCCACGCTCTCCAGCAAAACCTTTCCCTTGTCTTCTGAAGCGATAAACTCCATACAGTTATTATTATATTCGTTACTGCTGCCATGGATACTGTTCTTGCTATTCATAAAAGTATGGTGATTTTTGTGGTTAGTGTCTAAGATGTCCTTAAGATCCAACAAATCCACGAGCTCAAATGAGTGATTGTCCGAGATATAATTGTTCGTCTATGCTCTCCAACAAACCCTTGCCCTGGTCTCCCCGAAGCGACAAGATCATTATTATTAAGTTTATTACTACTGCAATGTTGACGCTAGGTGGACCTCATGCAAGGTAGGCCATTGCATGAGGTCCAGATGCACATTATTTATTTTATTCTATTTCTTGACACCTAATCCTCTACGGTTGGGTGAACTTGGAATGTGAACAGTCATTAGAAGATGAACTGAGCAGTCACATTCTTGTATATAACAATAGCTACCTAATGTAATAAATTGAATCAGTTTTCTGAGTTTTATGCCAAACTAGAGTTACTCCTGGCCTGACATGGTATCAGAGCCTGGTTCCAAAAATAGTTGTAACTCCCTTCATTTTTGCCACTGCCTCTGTCCTAAGCGCTGCTCTGCCTCTGTCCTGAAATAGTCTGCCACTGAATCAATCCTGAGCGCTGTTGTGCCTCTGTCGATGGCCTGACATGCCCAGAGATGCGTTGGTGCCTCTATGCAGACCTGTCCAAGCTCATTTCGCTCTCACCTGACCGAGTTGTTGTACGCTGAAGGCGTATGGTATTGGGATCTCAAGATCTCCTGTAACATTTACCTTTGCTATGAAAAGTGCCTCTTCATTTGCCCAAACCATTCTACTTTGCTGTAAAAACCGTCATTTCATTGCCCTGTTCGACCTGCATGATATGTGAACGCTATTCTATGGTAAATTTTAGCACTAGTGTCGCTCTGAATGCCAGCTCTTTTTTTCCTGGAGCCGAGAAAGAGCACTACTGTGCGTTTGCATTAACACTTGAATATTAATGCCCAGTCGTATCAACGTTTGAGTGTTGACGACAAGTGGTATTATCGTTTTGAGTTTTGAATTCTCAGTGCTGACGGCAAGTGGTATTATCGTGGTATTACGTTTTGAATTTTGAATGCGCAGAGACTTCTTTGAGTCTCCCAATTAGCTGGTATCTGCTATTGTGTTCAATTCAGAGACTTCTTTGTAAAGCTGATGACAAAGGCTTCTGAATTTAATCTTTTGCTTCATTGTGGACTTCTCGGTGAGGGCTTTTTTGAAATTTGCTGCCTTGAAATTTTTCACGAACAGTAGCTGAAGATTGCTTCCTTGAACCTACTTCATTGTCGATTTCTGCATTAGGCAACAGATTCTTTGAAACGCTGATCGGCTATTTTATTCAATTCTCTGAACTCCGTGAAAGATAAAAGGCTCCTTTGAAAAGCTGAAGTCATATTAACGTTTGAATGCGCTGTTGAATTAAAGCTGAAGTCGCATTGATGTTTGAATGTGTTTGCATTAATGTTTGAATGCGTTTGCATTATTAACCCTGTTGAATTAAAGCTGAATCCGCTCACTATATTCAAGTATTGAATGTGTATTAAAGTTGAGCGCATCCGGGGAAAACACTGTGGGTATTAACGTTGAGCACTGTGGGTGTATATATATATATATTTTCCAAGTCTATGGTATATATATATATATTGAATGGTTTTCTTGTTTAAAATAAAATGAAAGGGGAGGATATTTTATAAATTTTGGAGACATTTGAAGAAAACGTAGTGCATAAAGAATTTGAAATCTGTTGCCCTTTTGAGTACAACTTCACTGTATATCAGCAGAAAGTTTTTTTTAATCAGCAGAAGTTATTTATCAGCAGAAGTTTTTTTTATCAGCAGAAGTATTTTTTACAGAATGCATTCAATCATCTCTATGGTAGGAATAGTTCTCACTGGCAAGGAGAACTATCCTGAATGGTCCCGGATGATAAAACACACCCTCATCTTCAATGAGTTGTGGAAGGGAGTGTGTGTCAGAGAAGGAGACAATGACCCAGTGCAGCCTACATCAGACAAAGAGCTCGTCATTTGGGAAAACAAGAACATCAAAGCCTATGCATTAATCGCAGCATCTGTAAATGAAGAAGTAAGTCACCATATTTCATCATATTCAACTGCCTTTGAAGCTTTACAAAAGTTGAAAGAACTCTATGACTCACATTCTGCACTTGAAGTTGTTCAGCTCATGATTAAACTCTTCACTCTTGAACTGAAAAATAATGATCCTCTTGCTCTTGCATCTGAAGTAAAGTCTATAATGCATGATATTAAATCCACTAAGGTTGAGCTGGATATCCCTCTTATTGCTTTTCTCAAGGCACTCTATCCTACCTACTCCAATTATCTTGAGTCTTTACAAGCAAATGAAAATCTTAAAGATATAACCTTTGACTCTCTTGTGAAAAACTTTGTTGAAAGAGAGAAAGCCTTTGGAAAGAAGACAGCTCCTGAATCTTCTGAAGAGACTGTGTGCCTTGCTCATAAAGAAAAGCATCCTGCTCAAGATTCTACAAGAGGAAGAGGTGGACAAAGAGGAAGAGGAAGATACTTCAGAGGCAAGGGGGGCAGACATTCTCAAGGAGAAAAGGCAGATCTGCATTGCATTCGCTGCAAACGAAATGGATCACATGATGCTTCTACATGCAAGCTACCATGGGACAAAATTGAGTAGAAAAGAAACCAACAGAAAGGTAAAACTGATGATACAGACAAAGGTAAAGCACCTGAATCTGCTCACTATATTGAGGCACAATGTAACATTGGAGTAAATGAAGATTTGTTTAATGCTTCACTTGCTTCTTCGAAAAATGATTGGTTGCTTGATTTAGGAGCAACCTGTCATATGACTCATAGAAAAGATTTTTTTGAAGATTTCACTGACAATGTTGATGGAGCAGTATACTTTGCAGATCAGTCAAAAATCAAGCCATCAGGGCTTGGCACAATCAGGCTTAAACTGCCTGGTCTTCCAGACTTTCTTCTGGATCATGTTCTATATCTCCCACAGCTCAAGAGAAACTTGCTGTCCTTGGTCCACATCCGCCAGCAAGGTCACTCCATTCATATGTTTGATGGAAAGCTTGAGGTAAGAAAAGCATCTGACCACTCACTTGTCATGAGGGGAATAGAAGAAGAAAGGTTTCTCAAACTGCAAGGAACCTCTACTCATGCACAACATTTCTCATATATTTCTCATCATGAAGAAGGTACACTTCCATCAAGTTTATTATGGCATGCTAGATTTGGACATTTAAACTATGACAATCTCCGCTTATTGAAGAAAAATGGTGTTGCTGGTTTGCCTACAATTCCTAGGAAACATAAGCAATGTGATGCTTGCATTCTAGGAAAGCATAGCAAACAGTCTTTTCATGATTCACATTCAAGAGCACATAGTAAGCTTGAACTCATTCATTCAGATTTATGTGGTCCAATGCCTGTTCCTTCTACAAATGGAAATAAATATATCATGACATTTATTGATGATTACACCAGAATGTTTTGGGTTTATTTATTGAAGAACAAATCTGATGCTTTTCAAACATTCAAGAATTTTCATAAATGGATTGAAAATGATGCACAATCTCATATTGGGTCTATTCGCACTGATAATGGAAAAGAATATACATCAAATGAATTTTAAAACTATCTTCGCTAACATGGGATCAAACATCAAACAACTGTGCCTTATAATCCCCAACAGAATGGTGTAGCTGAAAGAATGAATAGAACAATCTTGAATATGGTACGATCCATGCTTTTCTTCAAAAATGTAAAGATAATGTTTTGCGCTGATGCTGTTCTATGTGTTGCATATATAAAGAATAGATGTCCATCTAATGCTATAAGAAACAAGACTCCTTATGAATTGTGGTATGGCCATGTTCGTTCGGTAAAACATCTCAGGATCTTTGGTTCCACCTGTTATGCTTTGATACCAAAGGTACATAGAAACAAACTTGGTGCTAGAAGTCGTAAGTGTATCTTCCTGGGGTATTCAAACACCTCTAAAGCATACCGCCTCTATGATGAAGTAAATAAAAAGATTGTTGTATCTAGAGATGTCATTTTTCTTAAATCATCCAAATCTGACAATGTTGTTGAGCGGCAACTTGATCGCTTGGATAGATTCGCAAAAACGAAATCATTTCAAGAATTTGATAATCAGATTCCACATCTTGAAGGGGGGATTCCTATACTAGAACAACATGTGGAATCTTCTTCTGAAGAACAATCTCCTCTGCATGAAACTCCAACAACGGATGATGCTTTAAGTGATGTAATTGATAGAATTGGGAGACTCAATCTTGATTCAGTCCTAACTCAATCAACAGAGCAGCCTGGACCATCTCAGAAATGTCCCCCAAAGTGACTGATAAAGACACTTGAAAGTGTTCATCCTGATGAAATTGGAAAAACAGGAACCAGAAATTCAAACCGACAAAATGGAGGTGATGTAGATGACTCTAATTCACCTGTTGATATGGATGTTACTTATGATTGTGAATTGAACTTGTCTACAGATTTTGAACCAACTTCCTTTAAAGAAGCTGCTTCTCATGATGAATGGAAAGAAGCGATGCAAAAGGAGTATGATGCCCTCATAAAGAATGGCACTTGGAAGCTGGTTGATCCTCCATTTGGAACCAAACCAATTGGCTGCAAGTGGGTCTACAAGAACAAGTACGAAGCTGATGGCTCACTTGACAAGCACAAAGCTAGGCTTGTGGCAAAAGGTTTTGCACAGAAGGAAGGGGTTGATTATGAGGAAAATTTTTCCCCCACAGCAAAATGGGCCACCATCCAAACACTCTTTGCACTAGCAGCTCAGAACGGTTGGAAAGTCCATCAAATGGATGTAAAAACTACATTCTTGAATGGAGATCTAAAAGAGAATGTTTTTATGTCCCAGCCCGAAGGATTTGCTGTGAAAGGACATAAACAAAAAGTATGCAAACTTGTGAAGTCCTTGTATGGCCTCAAACAAGCACCACGAGCCTGGTATGAAAAACTAACTGAGCATCTTCTGAAACTCAACTTCAATCATTTTGATCTTGATGTTGCAACTTTATTTGTCAAGAAAGTTGTATATCTTGTGGTATATGTAGATTATCTTTTAATGACAGGGAACAATGAAAGCTACATTGCATCCATAAAGAAGGAATTGGGGAAAAGTTTTGAAATGACTGATTTGGGCTATGTTCATTACTATCTTGGCATTGAAGTAACCCAACATCCAAAATCCATATTTCTTTCTCAAAAGAAATACATTGGAGATTTGTTAAACAGATTTGGCATGAAAGAGTGCAATCCTCTTTCTACTCCAATGGAACAAAACTTAAAGCTCACATCTATTGAACGAAAGGAATTTGAGGATGCAACAAAGTATAGACAGCTTGTAGGAAGTCTCATCTACCTCACTACTACCAGACTAGACATTTCATTTGTTGTTGGAATCCTCTCCAAGTTTATGCAAAAGCCTTGTGAGGGACATTGGTCTGTTGCAAAAGGAGTTCTAAGGTACTTGAAGGGAACTCAAGACCTTGGAATCAAGTATACACAAGTGGACGACTTCAGCTTGATTGGATACTCTGATTCAGACTTTGATGGAGACAAAGAAAGCGAGGTATCTACTTCAGGATATGCTATGAGTCTTGGATCAGGAGTTGTCTCTTGGAGATCACGCAAACAATCAGTTCCATCAAATTCCACAACAGAAGCAGAATACGTGGCAGCAGCTGAAGCAATGAAAGAAATTGTGTGGCTCAGGAAAATTCTTGAAGATTTGCAGGTAAAACAAGTACAATCAACTCCATTCATGATTGACAACACCTTTGCAATAAAGTTGGCCAAGAATCCAAAGTTCCATGATCGTACAAAGCACATCAATACTAAATATCATCTGATCCGACATCATGTTGAGGCCAAAACAATCCATCTCCGTCATTGTTCCACAAATGAGCAAATTGCAGACATCTTCACCAAAGCTCTTGGAAGAGAAAAGCTTGAAAGATTCAGAATGATGCTTGGACTCACCAACATCCCTTCAGATTAAGGGGGGGAATGTTGACACCTAATCCTCTGCGGTTGGGTGAACCTGGAATGTGAACAGTCATCAGAAGATGAACTGAGCAGTCACATTCTTGTATATAACAATAGCTACCTAATGTAATAAATTGAATCAGTTTTCTGAGTTTTATGCCAAACTGGAGTTACTCCTGGCCTGACACTATTTATTATTTCACTTTTTTTTTCTAATTTTAATTGACTCCAAGGCAATGATACACTTACAATTCCAGACCCAGTTGATGGAGATCGATAGGAAGGAGGTCAAGTTTTAAATTTGGGACACTTCAACCCAGGAAAGAGGTTCCAAGCAATCACATCATTTTACTACATGGGAATAGTCTGGTTCTTTTCTCTCTCTTTTACGGGACTGAGCTTCTTGCTTCTTTTTTTTTTAATGGCGCTATAAATATAAGACTAATATAAATGTTACAACACTTTTATTATGTCTACCTTTTCTATACCTAAATTTCACCAGCAGAAGGTAGGGTCAGGTCATGCTTTTTGCTGATTTGGAGAGTGCACCACGTCAGAGCAAAATTATGAGCAAGTTAATCATAACTATCATAAATTCATGAATACCCAGGGTGTACCTACCATGCCATGGTGAAACTCGTGCATTCATAGATAACTAATAGCCAGAAATGGAGCAGTAAGATTTTCCAGCTAAGAATCAAATGTGATTTTTTTTTTCCAAGGAAAAAATACCACGCTTTTCTATTAATGAAGTAATAAAAAAGCTACAAAAAGGAATGCGTTAACATTCAGCCTTTGTTTGCAAGGTCCACAGAGAAATTTATCTCTGTTGAGTTATCATAGTTGTCCATGTCTTTCTTGACCAAAGGACTTTTTGAGTCCTCCTAGATTTCAGCCTGAAACGGCCATATCAAAAATAGAAGTTCAGAAACGTCCACTAGAGATCTTGGGCCTCCTTTTTTACGGGAAAACAGCCCAATACAAAAAAACTATGAGTTTTAAAAAAACTTAAAGCCGAAACTTTGAACCAAACAGTCGGTCCAAAACACAGTATCATCTATAAACGAAACATCACAAAGATGTATGGAATACAAAAAGACTAAGGAAAAGGTGGGTGATCCGACACACGGATCAGGTCCTGAGATTGCTCCGTTATCCTCCAAACTCCCAGAACTTGCTGCAGACCTGTTTTAGAATACCGGTCGGCTTCTTCATTATTTTCCCTGTAGATATGAGCAATGGAGAAATGATTGAAATGAGACTTTAAACTTTTTACTTCTTCCAGTAGGGGGAACAGCATATAATTTCTGCATATAAATTTCTCATTGACCCAATGAATCACATTTGCCGAGTCGCCAAAAATCTGAACAGTGAGGATGTTTCTATGGATGAGCCAGCACAGGAGAAGTTTTAAGGCAGATAATTCTGCGAAATTGTTTGTGCCCGACCCAAGTCCTACAGAGGCTTTTAAGGAATGTGAAGGAGAGAGATGTATAATGATTCCGGCCCCAGTGACATTATTTTGGGCAGCTCCGTCAAAAAAAGCATAGGGGATGCCCTCTCTGATATTAAATTCTGCCCGCCTGTTTGAAGGAGTAGAGGCCTCAGGTTCAGGGAGACTAGCATAAATAGTTGATGCTTGAAGAGCAATAACATGTGCAGGGGTGAGCTTCTCGTTGAAAATGCATCCATTTCGGGAGATCCAAATACCCCAACAAACAATGGGCGGAAGATTTCTCAAATTTTTATCGGGGTAGTGATCCCACCAGTAATCCCAAGCAGCAGATAAAGTATCCCCTTCCCATCTCCCTGAGAATTTCAGAAGTTTGAAAATTTCCTCCCAAACTGCCCTGGAGAAAGGACACCTGACAAAAATATGGTGAATCGATTCTGAGGCTTCCTTACAAAGGGAACATCTGCTTGGCCCCAATTGGAAACGGGCTTGTAGAATGTCCCAAGTGGGAATTTTATTTTTTAGCGCACACCAAAGAAATAATCTGGCTTTTTTAGGACATTTTAATTTGAAGAGGGGCTTTGCCCACCAAGCCGGGGGCTCCCACCCTTTTCTACTCATCAAAAAACCATATCCGGCCTTTGGAGAGTAACGGCCTGTTTCTGCATGAGCCCAGACCAGTGAATCATGAACATCCTTTAATCTGACATTCGATCGTTTAAGTTCTTGGATGAAAGCATTCCATTCTTCTTGCCAACGAAAATCCAGATCCAAGTCTTCAGCTGATTTCCATCCCTGTCCCCAAATTGAAGATAATCCCGGGTTTGCAATCTGAGAAAGCTGATTGATTCCTTTAGAGACTAGGTGTTCCAGCAACCCAGGAGAAAGAGCAAATAATTCATTACACCCCACCCAAGGGTCCTTTCCAATTCGCACACATTCACCATTCCCCACCTGCCAAGCTAATCCTTGTTCAATGATTTTAAAGGCGTCCACTGTTGCCTTCCAAATGACCGAGCAATTTCTCCCTTTTTTGTTTGGGCTTCTTATCCAGTCTTCCAATGGGGTTGGATCAATATATTTCCTTTTAACAACCCTGGTCCAGAGGTTTTCAGCTACAACAATTCGCCAACCTGATTTTGCCGCCAAGGATTGGCAGAAATCCACCAGCTGTTTTACTCCCCATCCTCCCCACTCCTTCGGTCTAGCAATCTTGTCCCAGGCGACCCAGGGGAGCACAACATTTTCCTTTGAGCCTGACCACAAAAATCTGCTACAAATCTGCCTGATTTTATGAATAATTCCTCTGGGAATCCATGTCAGAGCTGCCCAGAACACAGGGATGGCTTGAAGGACTGAATTGACCAAAGTCAGTCTGCCGGCTCGAGAGAGCCACTTATAGCTCCAATGCGAAATCCTCTGTTCAATCTTAGTCACTAACCAGAACCAATCTTGTTTGTGATAAGATGATGGTTTTAGCCAAAACCCCAAGTATTTGAAAGGCTCATCCATCAGACAGGTTTCAAATGGCATGATGGAAGTAATTGCACTTACCTCATGTCTATTGAAGCCCTCCAAAATGTAATGAGATTTTCTGTGATTAACTTGAAGTCCCGTGGCTTTCAGAAATAGGTCAATAATATCTTTAAGAACTTTTACCTCATCTAGGTTCCCATTTAAGAATAACAAAATATCATCAACAAACAATAGGTGAGAAATGAATAAATTTACAGCAACCTCCAAACCTGTAAACAAGCCCGCCTGTTTTGCTTTTAAGATCAGTCTGCTCAACCCCTCTGCAGCCAGGAGAAAGAGCAGAGGAGACAGCGGGCACCCTTGTCTCAGACCTCGCTGGCTTTTGAAAAACTGGGAGGCCGCCCCATTTATCAGGACCGCAAAATTGACATTTGAAATACACCCCATAATCCAATTTATAAACTCTACTTTGAACCCCAGGTGGGTCAGAAGTAATCTTAAATACGACCAGTCAATCCTGTCATAGGCCTTGGACAGGTCAATTTTTAGAACAGCCCCTTTCTTCTTTGCTTGTCTGATACTGTGGATGGTTTCCTGTGCAACTCCAATTGCTTCGTGAATTTGCCGACCATCCAGGAACCCGAACTGTTCACTTGAGATATACTCAGATAGATAGGGCTTCAGGCGTACTGCAATGATCTTTGCAATAATCTTATAAATAGTATTGCAGAGGGAGATAGGCCTGAAGTCTTCAAAAGAGGAGGGGTTCTCATTTTTTGGAATAAGTGCTATGAAGGTGGAATTGAAAGAGCTGAAGATTTCTCCTTTCATTCTAGACTCCTCCACCACCTCGGTAAGCTCATCACCAATAATATCAAAAAAATGAGTGAAAAGTTCTATCGTCCAGCCATCCGGTCCCGGGCTTTTATCCTTTGGCATTGTCTTTATAATACGCTCGACTTCCTCCTTGTCCACTTCCCTAAAGAGAAGCTCTGCATCTTCTTCATCCACCATCCTTGGAAATGCTTGAGCTGTTCTAATAATTTCAGCCAAGGAGATCCCCCCTGGATTTGAAAAGAGGGCTTGAAAATGATTCTTCCCTAAAGAAGAAATTGCTTCAAAAGAGGACACTTCCCTTCCATCTGGGTCTCTCATCTTCCAAATGGTGTTTGCTATTTTTCGCCCTCTTGCATAATTATGAAAAAACTTTGTATTTTCATCCCCTGCTTTTAGCCAAATGGCCCTACTTTTCAGCCTCCACTCCTCTTCTTTCTCCAACAAAATATTTGCTTTACCTTTTTCTAAAGACATAATTTTCTCTTTTGTTTCCTGGGACGCATAGGCATCTGAATCAGGGTCTTCAAGAACCCCAATAGCCTCCTCAATCATTACCAGCTCCTCATTCTGTTTCCTTCTTCTCTCAGCAGCCCAATCAATGGTTGCTCTCTTAAGTCTCTTCAGATTTTCCATAAAATGACCTCCTTTGCTGACCTGAGAATTCGGCCCCAAATGTCTCCAGGTGCTTTTGAACAGTTGTTGGTAAGACTCCTCCTGAAGCCAGGAGGCATTAAATTTGAAAGGGGAAGCCGGCTTTGCAGGGGGCTTAGAGAGTTCGAGGTAGATTGGGAAGTGATCCGAGTTTCCCCCCTCACCCACCCATTGACGGAACAAAGGGATAAAAGTCGCCATCGTTTCATTGATGAGGAAACGATCCAACCTCTTAGCTATTCTATCTTCGCCCGTTCTTCTGTTCCTCCAAGTCGGCTTTGTCTTTATAATATTTACATCAATCAGCTTTGCACTCTGAAGGGCCTTTGAGAAGAAATCTGATAATGGATCTTCCCTCACGGATGGTCCCCAAGCTTCCGCCAGTCCCAAGGAGAAATTTAAATCCCCCCCAATCACCAAATTTTTGTTCCTTAGGATCTCTTTTGCCAAAAAATTATTCCAAAAAGAAACTCTACCCTGGCAAGGACCATAGATGTTAATAAGCAGCAGTGGCTGGTCAAACTCAGACGATAGAGCCTCCAAACCCAAAACATGATCCGAGCCCCAAATGCTTTGGATCTTTAACCTCCCGGTTTTGAAACCTATAGCAAGGCCTCCAGAATGACCAGCAGCGTCGAGAGCAGTAAAGGACCAACCCGGTAAGAGGGAACACATAGAAGATTCAACATCGATTCCCTTACCCAAGGTTTCCTGAAGAAAGACAACATCCGGATGATGACGAGAAATGAGGTCTTTCAGTGCTAGTTTTTTGGGCTTACTAGCTAAACCCCTACAATTCCAGGACATACAGATCATTTAAGAACCGCCTCAGGGGTTTTCGCTGCTCTAAGCGCCCCAGGAATCGTCATTTGCTTCCCATCAGCCACATCAAACTTTGCCTTGACTTGTGTCTTTGATAACAAAGATTTTCTACCTCTACCTTTCTTTGAAGGACCCCTAGAAGACTCAGGACTTAGACCACCCACAGATTCCTGAAAATCATTGGTGAGAGGAGAGGGCTTATGGAGGGACCTTAGGTTATAGGTACGAGAGACAGAAGGACAACCCTTTCCCATAATATTCTTTGGAAACACCTCACTGTTCAGATTTAAGGACGGGATGGCTTCCGACAGACACTCTATGTTATGTGAGAGATCTTCTGAGATTTGTAACTTAAAAGAGGTTGCCACATAATCATCATTGCACGAAACAGAATTAACAGGGGACAAAAAAGAAGGGGGCTGCATACCGGGAGCTGGATCCTCCAAAGGACCAGCCTTCTCAGCCGCAGGGGTCTCCCGACCTGATTGATCATCCGGTCGATGGTTGAGGCACTCCTCCTTCTGCTGCACATCCTCTTCCCCTTGTGAGGAGGGAACTTCGAACTGGAGATTCTCCTCAGGGACTTCCTCATTTTTCTTTTGGGATTTGGGTGATCCCAGCAAGTCCTCCCTTTCCTCCTCCTTCTGATGAAATCCCCTTCTTCTTTTCCCCAAAGGGCAGTCCCTCGCTAAATGCCCGTATACATGGCAAACATGACATCTGAAAGGAAAGAGTTCATAATCCAGTAATTGTTCATAGACATACTCCTTGTATTACAGAGGAAAAGATTCCACTAGTCCTTCGGAGGGATTGAGTCTAACCAGGATCCTTGCAACTCCTCTTTCAAAAGTATGGAGATAGGATCTATCCACATCCAGAAAAGTACCCAAATGATTCCCTATCGATTTGAAGACTGAGTCCACCCATAAATGTGGCGGGAGATTTGGGGCCCGAACCCAAACAGGAATTTCATCAACTTTCTCCTTTGCTGCATCAAACATGGGGGTCCAGCGTTTGAAAAAGACCGGTCTGCTCCCGAATGCCCAATTCCGAGCTTCCACCCATTCCATGGCTTCCTTAGAATCAAATTTCACCCTGAACCATCCTTTAAGCAGCGTATCCGTTCTGAAAGACTTTGCTGGGGTCTCCAACCATTGACTCTCAGCCCATTGTCTTAGGAATTTTCCAGATACGTACCTCCCTCTTGCTCTGCCCACAAGAGTGCACTCGGCAACCTCCAAAGCTTCTTCGACCTGGACATCCATGCCCAAAACCAGATTTGAAACCCGCTTCCTTTTCCACGCTTTCGCCTTCTTTCTCTTATCCTCTATTTTCTCGGTTGCCGGCTCCGGGCTCTTTCCGACAGTAGGCGAAGGTAGATCGCCTTCCTCCTGCCCTAAGGTTTTCCCCTTGTCCTTAGGGTTTTGGAATTCATTGGCCAGTGAGGAATCAACCAGACCCTCCACAGGACTGCCCGCTTCTCCTAGGGCCGAGTGTCCCTCATGCAAAGAATTTTCGCACTGCTTATGGTTTGAGAAGACCCCCTCATGCATAGAATGGAACTGACCCGCATTACCCTCATCCCTTTCAAGAAGACTCGGCAGACGGTCCTTCGAAATCAGATTTCTTTTTACATTCTCCAGGGAGGGCTGTTCTCCCCCAACTTTCCCCACACTCTGAACGCCACCCACCGATCTCCATACTCCATGAAGTTGGGGCGAGTTGATTATATCCTCGAGACCGCCCGATGAAACAAAATTTTTTGACGGAGAGGAGGACTTACCAACGGGGGAGGTGCCGACCTTCTCCTTCTGTATACCGAGGTAATGGTGAGGGCTTAACGGCTCCGTGAGTCTTCCTCCACCCCCATAGCTGCTTGAGAGTTCCAAACTCTCTTCCAGAAGCCCCTTCACCGGGTTATGCCGCCACGAGACACCTACCGGAAAAAACACACCAGGGAAACTGTTCGGTTGCCCAATAATTTCATTTATACTCTTCTCCGTGACTTCCTTGCCCCAAACAGTGAGAATATCTTCAGGAGCCGGGTCCAGTGCAACCGCGTCATTTGAATTTACCATGGTTAAAAACACTCCGTAAAAATCTGTAACCGACCTACGCTCGAAGCCCGAAGAGGAAACTGTCCAAAACCGCCACCGGGTGCCGTTTCAGGGTAATACCACCAAGTTTGAAGACCTTCACGAGATTGAAACCGTGACCAAACCGTCGTGTTCAGGAAACCGGAAGAGCAGCTGCAGGGCAGGGAAAACTCCGTTTGTCGCTGTCGTAGAGACCACTTTCCAACCTGCTCCCAGCTGTCACTAACTGCCGAAACCTGCCTTTGCCGTCCTTGATGGAGATGCCAGCTAGCCCGTAGCCTGTACTCTCTCTGTCCTCTCTGCGCCATCTGCTTCAGCTAGACCCTAGGCCTAGGGTTCCTGGATCAAACCCTAGCGGCGCCATCACCATCAGTCTCCTCAGTACACCTCTGAAAATTATTTTAAGAATCAAATGTGATATCAAAGGTGTTTTATTTAATTTCAATAAAGTTCTTCTAGAATTTTGGACACAGGCATGTAAGAATCAAATGTGATATCGAAGGTGTTTTATTTAATTTCAAGAAATTCAAAGAAGAATTTTGGACACAGGAATGCCATCATCAAATGGCAAGTTACGTCAAGAGCTTCGTTTTGATTTTTTGGAGTGTTGTGTCTTAGAATATTCCATTCTCCCTTTAGAAAACATCATGTGACAGGTACCTAAATCTGTCATTGAACATTAAAAAGAATAATATTTCCATGTTTTGTCAAAGAGAAATTTTCGATGCATTTTTTGAATAGACATTACAAAATAACACTCCATATTAGTCCTCCTTAGCTTCTATCCATTGTATTATGCTTTTCGGTCACTGCAATAATTGCAGGTTATAGCTACAAATCTCTTTGGCAGCAGTTTTGGGATATATTTGAGTTGCATGCATGTATACATAATGTTTTGTTACTAATTTCAACACTAATAAGCTTTGAAACAAACAAATCAGAGAGCAAGCCTTGATAACCTCCAATTTGGTTTAAAAACATCTATCTTAAAAGAATTTAGTTTGAATTGGTGATACCAACATTCAGAATGTTTTGTTACTAATTTCAACACTAATAAGCTTTGAAACAAACAAATTAGAGAGCAAGCCTTGATAACCTCCAATTTGTTCAAAAAACATCTATCTTAAAATAATTTAGTTTGAATTGGTGAGACCAACATTCAAACATATGCCCTGTAGTTTTTAGTTGCCAACACTCTAGCAAACCTCCTTGGATATGCACCAGCCACTTTGACCTTAAAGTTTTCCTCAAGGAGTGCCCAGAATTGGAGTGATTCTCCCAATCAGATAGACACTTCTCAATGTGCTTCTATCAACACCTTGTCACTAGAAATAACCTAGTCTTGATATAAAAGTAAATTGGTTAAATATCTTTCATCTGGATACCTACCATAAGATGCATGTTCTCCTGTTGAAACTGGTAATTCTGTCATGGAAGACTAGGAAGAATGGGAGGTAGATGAAGTCATGACAGATAAGATTCACATTCTGACAAATCACTCACTTCACTGCCATTAAATGGGCCTACAAAAAACATTTCTTGTCTTTGACCAAACCCACCCTTTGACATCTGTAAAATACTTGGAACAAGCATTGCCAGTAAAGAGCCTCCAACTGAGCTACCAAAAGGATTGAAATGACTGCCAAATCCCATGTGTTCCATTCCTTCCATGACTGCTACAAAATGGATGGCATGGATACAAATTTCTTCAACTTCAACAAAATGTTTGCCTTGAGCATATGGCAGTGGAATAGTCAGAGACATTCACGGCTTAGCATTTACTATCTCACTTTTTGCCTTGTAGAATGTCTTTTCCGGCCTTAAATTGTTTGTGAAAAAAAGAAGGGATTGAATTAACCTCTTGTCTAGCTTCTTCAACCCGTTTGTTTTCTTTTGAACATTCAGCTGTGCTTACTGTTCCCATGTTCTCTACTAGAGAATGCACTTGAAAATATATGTTACTAGTAGGATGTTCATGCCCAGTCCTATCATTAAGATCTTTGATCTTCCAATGATCTTGATCAACTGATATTGCTAGTTTCTTGTTCATTGCACCTTCAATATTTCTCCTATCATTCAATATTTCAAGACAAGATGCAACTTTAGCCTCACAAGAAGAATCCAAGCCAAGGGAATCAAAAAGCTTTACATCAACCCAACTATCCTCATCACTGTTGGGAGACTCACCTTTAGTAATATCTTTTGGAAACTCATTCAGATCCCTCTGCAACATGTTATGTGGGATCCCATCTTTCAGCTTGTTAAATATTGCCAAATTCTGCATGTGAACTGATTCTATGTAAGGTTCCTTGACCTCCTCAAATGCCTGAGTTCTATCTTCTTCCATTGAACTTACAGAACTGTTGAAGGACCTATTCATGAGGCTGGCCCTATTAAGTGGGTCACCTTTTCCTTCAGAAATAGTTTCTCCTTCATAGTTGGAATCATAAATCCTTGTAGAATTTTCACAATGGATAGTGCATACCATTGTGTTATGAAACCAGCTCAATAAAAGATAGAAAAGATAGATCAACGCCTTAGAATTCAGCCTCTTCGAGGGGGCAACCTCCTTTACATTACATAAATGAACAATTCTTGGATGATACAAATGAAAAGACCTCCTTTCTATATATAGGAGTTTAAGGGGTCATAACATAATCATAGCCGACATAACAATAATAATGTAAGGGCACAATAATAACAATAGTGGGCTTCTATGGGGTACAATAGTAACAATATGGGCACTACATGGGTACATCAATATAATAAGTGGGTTGTACTAATAACAATAAAGGGTTACACTAGTAGTATAGGGGTCTAACATGCCCCTCTCCTTCAAAAAGCGTTGTCCTCAACGCTTGAGTAGTTCTTGATGCTTCTATATAAAATTCTTGTCCTCGCATGTGGAATCTTCAGTGGGTAAGTTCTTCCACTTGATGAGATACTCTGAAATTGATCGATTTCGTAGCTGTCGGGTTCTTGTTTCTGTGACTGCTCCAGGTTCCAATATGATTTCTCCTTCCTCTTCAATTTCAGGAAATATTGTTTGAATTGGGATCTTTTGCAACTTTTGAATAAGTGGCCATACTTCTTCGTCCTTCTTCCATTCATCTCTTGCTTCGTTTATCCAATCTGGTTGGATAATAGAAACAACACAAAGCAATGCTTCCACATCCTTATCCTTAAAGAGTCTTCCCATTCGATAAGGTCGCCATTTTTTAAGTGCATGTAGTATTGCCAATATTTCTTTCTCATAAATAGATTGCTTGAGATGTAGCAGTAAAAATACCCAATCACCTACATCAAAACATTTTTCACTACGATGTTGATCTACCTGTTGTTTCATTTGATTTTGCACGGAAGTGGCCTTATCCTTTAAAAGTTGGAGAACTTGTTGTTGATGCTTGATGTGATCTTTCACTTCTTGAACCTTTTTCTTCTTGATATGTCATTCTATCTCTAGAGTTTGAGGAGTGGTAATTTCTTCCAATCCTTTACAAGATATGTTCGAATTCATTTCTTGATGCTCGATGTGATCTTTCACTTCTTGAACATTTTTCTTCTTGATATGTCCTTCTATCTTGATAGTTTGAGGAGTGGTAATTCTGACCAATGAATTAGAAGATATGGTTGAATTCATTTCTTCTTTCTTGATGTGATCTTTCACTTCTTGCACCTTTTTCTTCTTGATACGTCCTTCTATCTTGAGAGTTTTAGGAGTGGTCATTCTTGCCAATAGTTTACAAGATATGGTCTGATTCATTTCTTCTTTCTCTGGGGTTGGGTCCTGGGATATATCCTCTTCTTTTGATGTTTCTTGATCCTTTTCTTCCTCCTCTTCATACTCTATGCAAAATTATTTCTTCTTAGCACACTTATGACCTTTAGTGCATTTTCTCTCACGATTGTAACAAAGCCCTTTTTCTCTTTTTTCTTCCAATTGTTGTGGTGTAACCCTTGTAGGTTGTGGAAGGCTATGAGAAACAACACTTCCCTCTTTATAGTTGTGAGGGGTAGACTTCCTTGTTGCCATAATTTTACTTTGCAATATGTCACAAAGCCCTTTTACTCTTTCCAATTGTTGTGGTGTTTCTCTAAAGAAGGTGTTGCTCTTTGTATCCTCATAATGTGTTATCATTTCCTCCGTGAGAATTGACCACGTAACAAGTTTTTTACGAGAAGAAAGCCCTTTATACCATAAAAATTGATCCGGTTCTAAATATGAAGATGCAATACATACCTTTTGTAACAGTGGTACACCATGTAGATCAAAATATTGCTCCATCTAAAGTATCCAATTTACCGGATCCTTGCCATCAAACTTCCTCATCTTGCTTTTTCTTGATTTTAGGACCTCGATCTTAAAACGACTGTAACTCTATACTTTCAGATATTTAAGTTCTGAAATTACACCTATAGTAGCCCTCTGTGTCCTATTTCCAATGCCACCAGTCTGATCTAAATTGGATTCTCCAAGAAAGAGTTATGCACAATCTCCCAAGATGACCTGATTATAGACCTTTCCAGAATAGCGAAATTGTATGAAGTGCCACGTGTCAAATTTTCGACCTTTAGCTCTGAAAAAGATATACAAGAAACTACAGTCTGTCCTTTTTCTGTACCTTCTTATGGAATTTCAATCCGATGCTCAGAGAGAAAGTTATGACAATTTTCCCCAGGTCACTTGTTTGGAATGTAATTCAGGAGTCTGCAAAAAGACCAACTTCCTCAGATCATAGCTCCGCAAATATAATACGAAAAGATCTGAAATTTGAACCCAAGGTTCAGCGCGATTTCGTCTCAAATGGGTTTTTTTTGCGACTTCTGAAACGTCATAGAAAAAAATTTATAGCGAAAATTCCACGATGACCTGTTTGGAGCAGCGAAACCCTAGAATCCAAAGCTCTGATACCAAATGTTATGAAACTAGCTCAAGTAAAGATATAAAAGATAGATCAACACCTTAGAATTTAGCCTCTTCGAGGGGGCAACCTCCTTTACATTACATAAATGAAAAATTCTTGGATGATACAAATGAAAAGACCTCCTTTCTATATATAGGAGTCTAAGGGGTCATAACATAATCATAGCCGACATAACAATAATAATGTAAGGGCACAATAATAACAATAGTGGGCTTCTATGGGGTACAATAGTAACAATATGGGCACTACTTGGGTACATCAATATAATAAGTGGGTTGTACTAATAACAATAAGGGGTTACACTAGTAGTATGGGGGCCTAACACATTGTCACTATGAAGCTTTGACAAACTGTATAATTCATACAACTAGGTAGTACTTCTTAAGCAAATGTTGTGAACTTTGCATGGTCTTTCCATAAAATTGACTGCACCAAAAATTACATCCATAGATTTAGAGAAGCCTACACCACTGATTGAAAAAATCAAATCATGAAACTCTTCAAGAAACTCCATTTCTAATTTTTCATTTCTAGGAAAAACAAATGAAAACATCCTCCTTACGATCAAAATCCCAAAACCAAAACATCTAAGACAAAATGGAAAATAAAAATTATTTATCAGCACGTGATAGACCAACCAAGACTTCAGGCAGAAACATTTAAATTCTTAATACTTGCAAAAAAAAATTTCACCAGGATTCGAGAAAGTTGGAATCTAATAAAATAGACTAGAAACCGCCCTAAAACAAATCCATTCACCAGGAATCTAATCAAAGTTTGATAAATCAAAACATAATTAATATTTTTGTAGCTCTAATATATCATACACCATAAAGTTTTCCATGTTTAATGTGCTTCGGCCATCCTGTGCGTCAAGATATGTATAGCTGAGATTCTTGAGGGATTTTACGTGCCTTAAAGAGTCTCTACATTTTTTAAATTGTTTTTCAGTAGTTGTACATTTGAATGAAAACAATGTGTTTTTCTGTTCTACTCTCTTAATTCCCTTGGTGTTGCCTTTAAAGCATAATTATTGAGAAAACTGTATAAACTAGTTAGTGAGCCTTATGAAAAGTAACAACGCTAAACCATAGAAGCCCGCTTGGTCATACATGAGAGTTGCATTACCCAAATTGAATTTGAAGTTTTCTTGATGCAATATCTATAGGAGTCATGAGTTTTGTCATTTAGTAAATTACTCTAGGTAAGTTAGACGTCAAGAATCAATCAACTCCTAGGACTTGGAGAATGAATAACAGGTTTGCAGGTTCTTCAGCTGTCTAAAATTTGGAATATACATGTGATCTGAAGTTGTGGCGTTTGTCATGATTAAGTCAATGACAAGCATGGATTTGTCATATGATCATCTTGACTCTCAAATTCCATAGAATTCTTGGAATTGATATCATTTTTGCTCTTCTGATTGTTTGCATGTGTTCCTTCATCCTTACCAAATTGTTTAGGGGCCGCTTATATGCCATGTACCTTTATAAGCTCTTCACTTGTAGTTACATTTCCCACAGGACCATCATTCCAGAGAGATACATATTTAACTTTCTTAACACCGTGATTCTTAGCATTACTTGAAGCACATTTTTAACCAAAATGGCTAGATTCATAGCTTGTTTTATGACTTGCAAAGGAGTACACACAGTTCAGTTGCCAACAGCAAAGCCTTCTGCAAAATATAGAGGTCTCGAAGATCTCAAGGCAGTTGCAGAATGACTCCTTCCAACTACACACAGATATATAAGGGGTTCTGACACTGGAAGTGGATATGATTTTCCTTGCCTTGCAATCGATATAAGTAGCAACTGTAACCATGGATATAGCATACTACTCTAGTATTTGATCGCTAGTGTGCTTGTGAGTTATGTTGGAAAATGTTTCTATAGATAAGGGTAGGAATTTGTTACAATGATCTCTTGCTTTTTCTCCAACTGCATTCTGTAGATGCTCCAACAGTATAAATATTATATATTAAATCCCCATATATTATAAACCTATTAAATTTCCAAACCATACATCAAAGGCGTCCAGCAATACTTAGAAAGTTTTAGTCTAAGCTACCCACCTTGTTAGAACTCCACTACTATTAGGGGATGATTTCTTCCAAAATATGCAACTACTTGTCCTTGTATGCAGACTACCGTGACAGTAGGTCATGGTGACACCTATCAAGGTTGTAGTACTTATAATTTTAAAAACTGAAAGAAAGGTGCAAAGATGCAAGACAAAACATAACTTTTAGGGTTTCTTTTTATGATTCTTTCTTTTTATCAGCAATGTGCTTTTTAAGTTTGCATGGTCTGTGTGCATCCCACATTAGAAGACTAGAAACACCCCCTCTAGGTTGAAAATAGTTAGCCTCTAGGAGGTGGCCAAGAAACAGCTTAGAAAGTTTTCCATGAGATTTTTGCAAGTTAGCTTATGATCTACAAGAGCATTTATGGCTTGGATTCTTCAACAACTCGAGTATTTGATCGCTAGTGTGCTTGTGAGTTATGTTGGAACATGTTTCTATAGATAAGGGTAGGAATTTGCTAGAATGATCTCTTTCTTTTTCTCCAACTGCATTTTGTAGATGCTCCAACAGTATAAATATTATAAATTTATTTTATATATTTTTAAATTAGGAAATATTCATTTTCCATGAAGGTAAGAAAGGTAAAAATACTTTTTCTATATTATTAAATTTATATAAGTGATTTTAGCTTAAAGTTTAAGAATATGAGAAAGATTAAAAATTATAATTAATTAGGGAACAAATTTAATATTTCCATTATTTAAATCAATTAAGATTTGAAGAAAAATTGAATTAGTATTATATTTTTGTTTTTTATATTGAAATTTGATTATGTTTTTGTCTTTTACATGGGGATTTAGTGGAAAATTTTGGTATTTCTTTAGTGTATATAAGAAGCATATTGTTAGAGTATTTTTGCAAAAATAAATAAATATTATCAATTATATTATATTGTATAGTGTGTTTTTTATGTTGGTAACTTAGAAGACATTGTATTCTAGAAAATGTACACAAATTACATGCATATGAGCTTTACACAGATTACATAGAGAATGACCAAAAGAGAAAAACAAGAAAAGTAAATTTAGGTTGGAAAAATTTGTTTAGATGTCAAGAAGATTGTCAAATTCATGGATATAATATTTTATGTGTTATTTTTCATTATCAATCTCTAATCTCATGGATAGAATCTTTTATGTGTTATTCTGCATTATGATTTTGAGTAAAGTGATCTACGATGTACTATGAACACCTACAGATATACTTTGCTACCTTCAATGTGAAGCTCAAAGACAATTGCATCATTCAAAATTCAATATTCCAAATCAAAGTTCATTTATGACTTGATTATGGAAACCAAAATACATTTTTTTCAATTTAAAAATCTTATCGACCTCTCTTTACACTTTTTATGACAATTGCTAATTGATTAGTTTAACGTATCCACGCCACTTATTCGTACTCACGACTCTTGAATCTTGATGACCGGTTACTTGGCAAAACGCTTTAGTCATTCAAGTGGGGATCTTCAATGTTTAATTATTAACTTAATTTAAATCGTTGAACTTTATCATACCAATGTGTTCTGTTAATGATGATAGATTTCTTGGCAAAACGCTTAGATTACTCGTTGAAGAGTAGATCCAGTACTCAAGTCAGTCTTACTCAAGCGTGACAGGTTGTTCTGTAGATTTCAAGTCTTTAAATCAGCCTTGATCAAAGGCTGTTCCGTGGATTTCACGTCTTTAAATCAGCGTTAGTCAAACGTACGTGTCACGCTGTTCTATGAATTTCAAGTATCTAAATCAAAACCAGGCCATTGTTGTCGCTGCAGCCGACCCCTGACCCAGCCGTTTCGGACATTAGTGTAGGGGAGACCGTGAGAGCGCCCCTGATACAGCGATGGAATTTAGTAATTTAAAAAAAAATTAAAAATAAATAAATACAAAACCAACACGGTACTTTGTTAAATTTGTGAAAACGGGTCTGGAAAGTTGAAAACATGTGAGTATGTTTTGAAATTCCAACCCTGCCGTATACACTGAAGTTATAATTATAGGAGTCATCTGTAGGAATTGCTAGGACTGTTAAAAGTGGTCAGAATCCAGGTAAAAAATTTTCAAAAAATCTTGTAAAATCAATATTTGAATGGTGTTTTTATGGTGGAAATAGATTCAGCACAATCAAAAATGTTTAAGACCCCTAAAATTTTAAAATTTAACGACTATAATTTAAATTTACAAAAATCATTACCAAATTTTCTCTAAATATAACTTAATTACTTTCCTAACCATTTGTCAACCTCATGAGACTAATCAATAATTATACCCATCTATCACACGGCAATTCCTATTTCCAACCCCATTGAAACATAAATGCAGCCTGACATGCAAGGGATATAGCAGTTGCTTTGTTGCTAAAATGCCAAAGTCAACCCCATTGAAACATAAATACAAGAGAACTGCTATATCCCTTGCATGTCAGGCTGCATTTATGTTTCAATGGGGTTGGAAATAGGAATTGACTCTATCACACGGCATGGAAAGCAAATTTTGTAGGTATATATCAAAACCATCGACGTGACGTGTTGCTTTGAAACTTGGACAAAGTGGCAACATTTTATTTAGAGTGATATTACGATGCTATGTTTACGCCCTTTTTCTTTTTCATATGCTTTAATATATTTAGTCAAATTGATTGCTTGGAATCACAAGCGTGTTGAACTCTTCTAACATATTTAATCAAATTAATTTGTTGTAATCACAAACTCTCTCCAATCTAGCTGTTTCAATTTTCTTAGAGTATAAGTTAAAATATATTTTAAATAAAAAAAATTATTTAAACCAAATTTTATATAAAAAATCAAAAATATATAATAATATAATTATTAAATAATTTATTTTTTCTATAAATTTAATATTATATATTAAACTAAATTTTTTATATACATTTAATATTTTGTATTAAAATATATATATATAATAATTATATAAAATAATTAAACTACTAATTTTTATATGAATCTAATATTTTAAATTAAAAATTAAAAATATTTTCATTATTCAATCTTTGTTACTTATTTCAAAAGATTCACATTTATCCCTATCATTAAAATAGCAAAATATACAAATATCACATATTTTTGCTAGAATTTCTATTATTTTCCATAAAAATTTGACTAAATACACAATAAAATTTGATATAAATATTACTTAATTTATAATATGATATATTAAATTGATAATCATACTGATAATCATACGTTCAAAATTCTGCAAGTTGTCCTGCGTATCTTGGCCCGCATGAAATTTGATAGATTTAAACTCATAGCTACAAATTCAGGATGCGGTCAATTTAAAAGAAATGCAATCTCGTTCAACCACGTTGCAGGCATTGTGAAGTTTTGTTCAAAATAAAATACCGGAGAGATAGCCTGCATAGAGCAATACGAGTGCTAATATGGAAGTTACGTAGTTGCTTAATTACCCTAATCTTTTCACGCATCTGCCTACCTCCTTCCAACTCATATCTTCAAATTATTTCTATGCATTCAGCCATATTCCAATGTTACATTTCATAGCCAATAAATGTTTTTGAAACTTAAGTCGTGCTGAATAATTCAAAGTGTCCAGTCTTCTGATTTAGTAATGCAAGCCTCCTGTAGAATGTCGAGGAATAGAATTTTCTCAACAGTTTTAAACTTAAGTCGCGCTGAATACTTCAAAGTCTCCGGTCTTGTCATTTAGTAATGGAAGCCGCCCTATAGAATGTCCAGGGATAGAATTTTCTCTCCATTCTAGAAGGGGGGACTAGATTTTCTCAACACTTTTAACTTTAGTCGTGCTGAATACTTCAAAGTCTCCGGTCTTGTGACTTAGTGATGGAAGCCGCCCTGTAGATTCATTCTAGATGGAGGATGATATATAGATTTAGCTGCCTTCAAGCCGACTATAGATAAGCCTCTCCAAGTATCATGACAAGTCCCCTCCTCCGCTCACCCAACAAAAAGATGATCAACTTCAATGGAAAGCATTCCTGGTCTTTCATGGTTATATGTCTTGTTATCTTTTCCGTTAATACACGCAGATGCAGCAGCTTACAAGATGAGTGGTGGCCTACTCCTTACTGCAACTTGACCACCAAATATACAAACGACAGCACGTTTGTGAGCAACGTCAATACAACCTTGAACTATCTGCATGTCGACGTTAACAAGACATCCCAAGGCAGGTTTAACACCTCTGTTTATGGCCAAACTCCTAACAAAATATATGCCCTCCTCCAATGCAGGGGAGACGCAACAGTGGATGAATGCTACAATTGTTCGCGTCAAGCAAAGATCGATGTTCTGCATTATTGTGGGAATTACGTTGGTTGTAATGTTTGGTCCAAGTTCTGTTTCTTACGTTATAATGGAAACTATAACTTCACTGGACATATGGATACTTTTGGAGATAATTATTTCAATGACTATAATGCCTCCGCCGACCCTGCTGCCTATGCCGAGGCTGCTCGGCAGCTTTTGTCTGATTTGTCGTCCGAGATTACATCTGGATCTGCAACGAATCGGTATGCCTCAGGTTCAATTGTAGACTCCGGGCAGTTTCACACGATCTACGGTCTGGCCCAGTGCTGGGGAGATATATCCCTTGCCGACTGCAAGACATGTCTCTCAACAAAGATTGATCAATTGTTCAAACATAATCCTGGAAGACTTGGAGCTAGGGGTTTGGCTAGAAGCTGCATTATTCAATATGATGCGAATATTTTCTTTAATCCTTCGCCTTCACCAGCACCACAAATCAATGCTCCACCTGCATCACCACCAGAAAAGTCTTCAAGCAAAATACCCATAATTTTTGGAGTTATTGGCGGCTTACTTCTCCTGTTAATCATGTTCCTGTTTGGAATTCGAAAAAAAATGAAATCTGCCTTATTTGGAAGGCGGAGTGGAGGTATTGCAGAAGCTTTCGTTTTGCGCAGCTTTCCTACTAATAGGGTTCATTGAATTAAATCATTACGTTTTTTTTCATTTTTTGGATATAGCAGTAAAGTTTCATTTTTGTAGGATACTCAGGAATGAGAGAAAATCAGCAACAGGCCAGCGAGGGGCTTGTCCTAGCAAGGATTCCCAGCCTATCCGTAGGTTTCACAGTGTTTGAAATGGAAACATTGATAGCTGCAACAGAAAATTTTCATGATAATAACAAGCTTGGGGAGGGAGGATTTGGTGCTGTATACAAGGTAACATACTTTACGTAAACGTCGTCCATTCTGTTTTGGAGGGTTTTGAAATGTCTTACAATATGGTCGCCGGCATCTGTGTAAGTGTAGATGGATAATTCACAAAATCTTCTTAACCGTTTTCTTTCAATTTCTCAGGGAACTACTCCAGAGGGTAAAGAGATAGCGGTGAAGAAGCTTTCCTTAGAGTCTAGGCAAGGCAAGAAGGAATTTTTGAATGAAGTTAAGCTGGTGGCAAAAGTTCAACATCGAAATCTGGTGAAATTACTTGGCTGTTGCGAAGCGGGATCAGAAAGGTTGTTGGTTTATGAGTACTTGCCCAATAACAGCCTTGATAAAATTCTGTTCAGTAAGTATGGTTTATTTTATTGAAGACAAAATGGAACATTTGTGTAGGTAATGGAAATCATTCCCTGAAATGTTTATACATACTTTAAGTCGGTTATGATAATTTATTTTCCTGCATGGTCGATACAGTTCCAGATAGACGCAGGCAACTGGATTGGCAGAAGCGTTGCAGCATCATACTTGGTATAACTCGAGGGCTTCTCTACTTGCACGAGGATTCTCATCTCCGGATTATCCATCGGGATATTAAAGCCAGCAACATTTTGTTAGACAAAAACTTGAATCCCAAGATAGCAGATTTCGGATTGGCGAGACTCTTTGAGGAAGATGAAACTTCTGTGGGCACAGGAATTGCTGGAACTCGGTGAAACTTCTAACCATGCATCACTCGGTTACATTAACTACATTTTAGTATTATACTGTTTTGTTTCAGAAACAGTGTCTAGCCATTTTATGTTTTAGTATTTTAGGATTATAATTTTGGTTTCAGAAAAGCTGTTTAACTATTTTAAGTTGAAGTGGGAGTTTGGTGATCTTCCTGATATTTTATTTATTAATCACTTTTTTTTGGTTGTTTTTTTCTTTTTTTCTTTTCTTTGAATAGAGACTTGTAAATGTCATAAATTGTTTCATTTAAGCAAAATTTGTCAAAAATCTACCTGAAAAAGTTTGTAAATAATACTAAAACAACACCTTAAATAACTTTTAAAACATTCAAATTACACAGATTACATAACTCAAAACTCAAAATTGCAATTGCCACAAATTCACGTTAAATTTTGAACAAAACTACCTAAAATAAGATATGTTCAACCAAGAGAAAAAAGCGTAGTGGAATTAAAATACAGGCATACTTAGTAAACGATTGGTATTAATGGCATTGCACTACTCATCTTTCCTATGATGAAGTACACTTTTTTTTTAACGATGGGCAGAGGTATTTATAAAGTGAAATTGTTATTTGCAGAGGATATATGGCACCAGAGTATGTCATGCATGGGCAACTGTCTGCTAAAGCTGATGTATATAGTTTTGGGATTCTTCTTCTGGAACTTATCAGTGGAAAAAGGAACATGGATTTTAATTTACCACCTGAAATGCAGATCCTTTTACAGTGGGTAAGCTAACGTTTCCATTAAATTTCCAATTGGCAGCATCCACGTTATCCGGACCATGTTATTTAGGTGTTCCATAGATCATTTGGCCGTGTCATATGAGATTTAAGATTATTGATCCGATTCTGATCTCTTTTGACATGACTATAGTCATGGCATATGGATAATCCGCAGCTATTACTTAGTGCAATTCATCATAAACTAGTGATCGATCGTAGTGACCATACATATATTTTCTGAATTGCACGATATATTTTGATTATGCAGACATGGGGATTATATACACGAGGAAATATTGAGGCCATTGTTGATCCAGTAATAAATGAAACCTGTGGCGATCAGACAGAAGTCTTGAGATGCGTCCATGTTGCACTGCTGTGTACACAAGGCAGCCCATTACTCCGTCCATCAATGTCTACAGTGAACTTGATGCTTTCAACGGGGGCAATGCTGTTACCAGATCCCACGAAACCTGCTTTTGTGAGTTCTGTAGCTGCCTCCAATAATCCCGGCTCTTCACAGCATGGATCGTCACATACATCTGCAGCTACTGCATCATCTTCATCGCACACTCCTCTAGCATCCAACGCCAACGTTTCAATTTCTGAGTTGGAACCCAGATAAAGATTGATTTGTGAACCGGATTTATTCATGGTTCTCTTGGATACAAGTTTAATGGGTGATTATAAGGAACTAGTTTCCACCTGAAACAAGTTTAGTAACCTGATATTGAAACAAGTGTAGTAAGCTGATATTGATATTGATATTTTGTCAGTGTAAAAATATTTTATTCATAATACTTAATAATATGAGATATGTTTAGACAATTTTGTTTTACGTTTTATCTGAATTAATAGAATTTCAAAATATTAATCTGTATTTATCTTTAAATTCATATTTACCATTTCACTATTAAAAAAGAACATTAACATCATTTTTTATATTAACCATTTCATTATTGTCTAATATAGTTATAAAATTACCATATAAATAAAAAATAACAAATAACATATACATATATATATATATATAATTTTTATAAATATTATATCTTATTACCAAATAATGATGATTTTCTTTGATAGGTACATGTTTATATATCTCACATGAGAAATATATATATATATATATATATATATATATATATATATATATATATATATATATATATATATATATATCATCTATTGTAATAAAGTTTATCATTCTATTTGCAGGTGTTGAATGTTGGTAGGAGAATCTTTCAACCACCCAAAATAATCCCACTTGAGAATCTTTCATTACATTGCTATCTTATTTTTTATGGGGCATCTTGATAACATTGGCATAACTTCATGGAGTGGAAACACTTCTAATCTTTTTATAACTTTCACTATGATTTAGCTTTTGAAGAATGGAAACTTTGTCTTCGAATTTTCCAAATTTAACCTTTGGAGACTTGGAGCTTTAGTCATCATTGTATGGAGACTTACCTATATAACCTACCTATTTTTTGCATGGCGATCTTTTATAGCTAAGAATTTCATCCAATACTTGCGAGCTCTTCAATTTCTTGTTGAGCTTGTCAACTTCAACCCTCAATGAAAAAAAATCTTCAAGCTCCTCACATTCTTCTTCTTTCTTAGCCATCCAGATATTTATTACTTATTCCATTCCTTTTCCTTATTCAAGCTATATTTCATGGAGATGATTTATTCCTCAAATTTTCTTTCTTGTTGACTGAATTTTTTTTCAAGTTTGTTCAAGTCCTCACACCTTTCCTTAAGATGACTTGTCAAAATCCCTTCTCTCTTTCCTACTTCTTTCACCTCAAGCTTTAAGTGTCCAACTTCTTCTTCTTCTTTGATACTTTTTTTATTCTTTTTTTTAGAGTCTTGCATCTTTTCTTTTAACTAATTCACCAAAGTGTCCTCGTTCCTTTTAGAGTCTTCCAATTGTGCATTTAGAGAAGCAACATCATAGTCCCTAATTTCCAAGAATTCTCGTTGCCCTTTTCTTTCATTCATCATTTGATTGTTTCTCAAGAAGATATTCTCAACTTATATAGTTTTACATTGGTCTTCTTTTTCTTTTAGCTTGCTTCTTCTATCCTTGTTGCTTCTTCTAGAAGGCGTTCTCGTTTCCCTTTTCTTTCATTCATCATTTGATTGTTTCTCAAGAAGATATTCTCAACTTATATAGTTTTACATTGGTCTTCTTTTTCTTTTAGCCTGCTTCTTCTATCCTTGTTGCTTCTTCTTTTAGCCTGCTTCTTCTATCCATAATGAGATGATTCCCATCACTAAAGCGGTCACATCTTATTTGACAACAGACCAAACAAGAAATCACATTTTCATGGATATAATTGTTTTTCCCTCACATATTTCCAATATAAGCACTTATCCAATTGCTATGGAACAACTTTTGGCAGAGGAATTCCTCCTCATTTTCATCAATTTCGGATTTGCATCTATTGCATTGGCAAGAAGATAACTTTAACCAATGTTGTGTATTCAAGAATTCCAGACGACTTTGAAAAACGTTAGGTATTCTAGACTAAATATTATTGCAATTGTCAGGTATTGGTTATCCAAGAAATAAGGATTTGGGTGTCCATGAGCTGCGAGGTTTGGTTATTCGTGAAATACTGCGATGGGGAAAAAATTCGGATAACTCTCAAGTGTTAAAATTTTTCTGGGTATCCATTTTCTTGTCAAGTTGGTTATGTTTGTGGTTAAATCAGAGCACTGATCCAGTTTCAAATCCCCCAAAGACATGTTTATGCTTTAATATGGCTGACAGAGTTAACCGCTGCATTTGAGGCCAAGTGGAAGTACCAGCAATCTTGACAGCCCATGGATGTGGCACATTTCAATGGATTGGACCTTAGTGGTCCACATATGTGGCCTATCTCAACTAACATATACCCCTTCATTGTGGCATCTATAAACGAAGGACCATCTATCAAGACAACCAAAAGCATAGGATCATCAGCTTGTACTATTGTATATTTAAAAACAATAATCTCATCGGATATTCATCAAGTTGTGCTATGGTATCTTCTTGACTTGAATCCCATATCCACCAATGACATGGGTACTTTGCTGAATAACCTGGTCCAGAATTTTGATTAAGGATCCATATTAGCATGAAGTTTGTCTTGAGTTCAACTCC
This sequence comes from Pinus tabuliformis, assembly GCA_031772625.1. NCBI lineage: Eukaryota > Viridiplantae > Streptophyta > Pinopsida > Pinales > Pinaceae > Pinus > Pinus tabuliformis. The sequence goes on along the minus strand of CM062806.1, from coordinate 725,434,625 downwards.
ATGTGATGATTGCGCTTTGCTACAACTCCACATGTAGTTCATCGTTGGTTGACCCTCTTGCAGTGCCCAATGTGTTGCTACAAATCTGCTTGTATTAAATTTATATCAGTGACGTGGGTGGCACCTTGTCAAATTCCTTGGTTTGGCATTCTAATTAGGGATCCACATCCTTAGTTAGAACAAAATCGTGGTTTCTTAGTCTATCTAGGGAGTTGGTATGGCTTTGCTGGCATAATGCTCCCTCCATTTCCCTTCCTCGTACCATTTCACTAAGAAATTTGAGAGTTTGTGAATTTCAAGGTTGTAAAGCCGACCTCACCGAAAATTTCTTCAATTTTATTGATGAGGTAAGTAACCCGAAAATCTTATAGAAGTATTTGTCCCACGCTCACGTTAGATCATTTAATCAGTTTGTCATGCTTCACTAATGATGTGCATCCGTGATAGTTAGACTGAAACACTCATTTCCTGGAAATTAATTAACTAATTATGCTCATTGTAGATACCTTTGTAGTTATGTGAGGTCAACATTGATGTGAGGGGGCAGGGAGCATCTTCAAGTACTTCGAGTAGCGCTCAGTCAGTTGAGGAAAAAAGCATCATCCCATATTTTTCCCGTTTTCTTCAATCAATTGGAAGTTTGATGAAAAACTTGAATAAGATTGTATTGAAAGGTGCCATAGATGCACAATCACTCCCATTTGACTTTTGGGGACTTAAAAACTTAAGACATTTAGATTTATCTAGCTCTACTAAACTAACAATGTTGCCCAATTCCTTTTCTTAGTTATTGCAACTTCAACATTTGGAATTGCGAGGCTGCATTAATCTATACGTCCCAATGGATATTTTGGGAGAAATTTCCACACTGGATCATATCAATTTCAATGGTTGTGCTCAATTGGAACACTTGCCAAGGGGAATCACCTGTCAGAGGCGTTTAATATACCTGAATATACTAAATACTAATTTAGGAAAATTTCCCTTGAACTAAGAACCACTATGCCAATTAGAACAACTAAGAATAGGGAGAGCACGCTTGAAAAAATTACCATGTTCAGTGGCCTATTTAGTGCACTTAAAAGAGTTGATTATGGTCGAATGCTTCAAATTAAAGTATATCAACGCACATATTGAACATCTCACATGTTTGGAAAGGTTAGAAACATGTGGCTCTAAACTGCCCATTTTATCGAAGAGGATTTGCACTGCTGAAACATTTGAAAGTTTTGACTATATACAGTTGTCCAATAGAAAAAATTTCCTTGGATAAAAATGTCATGGATGCTTTAAAAAATTTGTCTTTGTTATACACAACCATATCCGACATAACCATTCCCACTGGTGCTTGCCCTAGTCTGGAAATTGTCGATCTTTCATATAATATTCACCTGAAAAAGGTTAAAGTCTTCCAATCAACCCATGTAAAATTGAATCTTTAGACTAAATAAGGACGTGGATCCTTAGTTGGACTAACTAAAATTAGACTAACTAACTAATCTTTAGACTAACTAAGGATGTGGATCCTTAAATTGAATCTTGAATCTTTAGGCTAACTAAAATTAGACTAACTAAGGATGTGGATCCTTGTCAAATGCCCTGCAGTGTTATATTTTTATCTTTTTTTTGTTCTCCTTCTCTATGGCACAACAGTTCCATCAGAGGCTACTTTGATTCCAGTGTAGTTAGAGTGAGGGCACAAAAGATTAGTATGATGGTGCAACACTAGTGTTCCTTGGAGCGACATTGGTGTTATGTAGGGAGAGAGAGTAAGGGTGCATGCATACCTCTAGTATGCATGTACCAACCTCTTCCAGCACCTATTTTAGACTATTGATCCACTTAAGTTAGCTTTTCTATTTCAATTTTTTTATTTATGAATGCATTATCTACCATTAGAGTGGGTTGTAGAGTCCTATATATGCTAGGTTACTCACACGAGGAGATGAGGAGGGTGCAGATCCAAAGGAGGGGTGTGCATGCATGCATGTGACCATTGTCCTCCACTTAAGATGAACTACATGTGGCACTTTATCCATGTAAGAGGGTGTGCTTGTTGCAAATAGCGCAGAAAACAACAAAACATATACTGTTTGAAATTGTACTTTTGTTGAGTTAGGAATCTGTTGTCCATAATTAGATGATACCCATCACTAGAGTAGACTCAGACACATCATATTTGACAACAGACCAAACAAGAAATCAAATTTTCATGGATGTAATTGTTTTTTCCTTGCATATTTCCAATATAAGAACTTATCCAATTACTCTATATTTTCCCTTATGGCAATATCTAGCGAATAGAGCAGAAAACAACAAAACATATACTGTTTGAAATTGTATTTTTGCAGAGATAGGAATTTGCTATCCATAATCAGATGATAGCCATCACTAGATTGGACTAATTCACATCATATTGGACAACAGACAGAACAAGAAAACACATTTTCATTGATCCAATTGTTCTGCCACTTATCCAATTGCTCTATATTTCCTTTGTGACAAAATCTTGCAAATAGAGCAGAAAACAACAAAACATAGTGTTTGAAACTGTATATTTGCTGAAATAGGAATATGATGTCCATAATCAGATGATTCCCACCACTAGATTAGAGTCAGTCACGTCAAAATTGACTACAGACAAAACAAGAAATCACATTTTCATTGATATAATTGTTTTTTCTGGGTTTGGAAAATTTTCAGCTTGAAGGCTTATATACCTTATTTGTATTGGAAATGAAATGTGCTTGTGATTTGGTTATAGGAAAGGATGGCTACAATGTATTGCAAAGGGGATGAATGGCTACCTTTCTCGAAAGACAATGCAGTGGAGGGTAAAATGGACATAAGTGTGATACTGGGGATGTAGTAATTGAGACTGAGGAGAATATCAACACTAGTGCAACATCATCTTCTTAGGCCAACAGTTTCAAAGAAGCATTCCAATGGATGATTATAATAACATTTGTGAAATATGAAAATTTGGGGTACATTACTATGTTACAATGGACAAGGTTGCTTGCTTACTTATCATCTGTTTTGCATTGATCCTCTTTGGTTCAGGTTCCTTCTGGGGATTGACTCTGCCCAACTTGTTGTACAAAAGAACTTCATCTCATTTATTCGGTTCGACTTACTCTTATTGTTACATCATCTACAACAATATTGAGCTAGACATATGAACAATAACAATGCGACCGACTGGTCAACTGTGTTGTTAGGGAGGAAATCAAAATTCAAAAGAAGTTATTGGAAAATAGATTCCAATAAAGAAAGTGGGTGTGTGATGGAAGAAATAGTTTTCTCGACCTGGGAGGTTGTTCATATTGATATTCAAAACTCTTAGACTAGGAAGCATTGGTAGTATATGGGTGCCAATGCCTTAAGTTACCAAAATTATTGCATGATTTGCATAATTTTTTTGTTCAAACCTCAAACCAAACCTCAATTTTTTTCGATTAAATTCATAGTCAAGTTCAAAATTATCTTTAGATTCAGATTCAATATTAGATTTATCTGTGAGGCTCAACAAACCTGAACCAAATTTCCAACATGAAGATTCAAGTTAAACAAAACCAAATTTCCCACTTGAAGATTCAAGTTCAACAAAACCCTGTGAATGAGATTGTGATATAATATGACTGGACAAATTCTTCAAAACGCATCAACACAGTCATACATCTGAGTTTTATGTCGCAAGTTCTATGTATGGTGGAGTGATGTCCACAAGGTTTCTTTTCCAAGTCTAAATCATCCTAAATCATTGAACATTTGATCAAAGCTCTAAATTGATGGTAATTGTGATTCATTTATCACCAAATTCTAGCAATCGAAACTGCGATTTTCCATATCGCCCGATTCCAACAACCAGAGGACGTTTTTTCCATGAGATGATATACGGCTCTAGAGACATGTTTATATTGACACCTAGTGGACCAGCTCACCTAAGTGTCTAGTATGTTTCATACATTTAGGGCCAGGGACAAGTCCTAAGAAAATATGGCAAAACCCTAGTCTTGATGTCTTAGTTGAAAGATTGTGTCCATGTGGTCTACCCCATTTGACATCTTCATTGAAGTATTGATTCCATGTGGTTATTCCCATTTAAGGATGATGAGGCTGGATGCAAGTTTAGCATATCACTCCTCAGACCTAGTAATTCAGTCCACTCTGTAGTGCAGTCCATGGCGCCATTTTCTCCAACCATTTCTAACCAAAATTACTAATAATTAAACTACTAGGGTGTGACTTCCTGTAGCTAATAGTCATTCTAGACTATTTTAAGATTCAACGATTTCCATAAAATAAATTAGCTTCTTTGAAATTGACAAGATTGAATTTTATGCCCATATTGCAAACCCCAATATTCAATGGGAAGAACACAGGTGTGAAATAAACGTGATGCATCTACTCACATATATTCATTCCTGGCACAATTTATCCATTGCTTGCTCTCCCCTCCAAAATAATTAAGTAGAATTGGCTGTCAAAACATAAATGAAATGGTATGAATACACAAAATGTTGAGTGAACATGGCAGTTGCATAATAGATGAATCAATAATTCGAACCCTTTTGGATTCAATTTTTCATATTACAACATATTACATAGTATACATATAAGAAGGGGCTTGGAGATGATATCGAACCATAGCAGCCAACCTGATTAAGATCAGGCTTGTTCGCAATAAATAACGATGTCCAGAGAGTCCCCAGATAAATAAAATAGTGATGCTGTTAAAATTTATTGCGGGCATTGGTGATCCGTAGCTTGACCGAATTGGTCGGCCCTTTCCAGAGCCACCACAGGAGGAGAAAGGTTTCATATCGGTATGGCCACATGTAGTGCATCCCTCTTCGCCATCAAACCAACACTTGCAGATAGATGGAACCCTCCTGGAGCCATTGCAGGTGGGGCATTGGGGCATGGGCATGGCCCCTCCTCCCATCGTACTCTTCTTTTGATTTTCTTCCTCCACGAGGGATTTGAACATCCATGTTCCAGCTATCATTCGTATTCTTGATGCCACTTGCGACACCATTACAACTGGAGACATGGTGCTTCTTCCCCAATTCTCTATCTCTCCATTAACTCGAAACGTAAATTCTTCTCGTTCCTCATCTTTTCATATCTGCAAATGACCTTTCACCCGCAATCTAATAAATTCTTGGTAGGTTTGCACAGGTTTTCACTGAGTCTTACGATGGGTTCATAAATCTCCGCTAGGACGATGGATTCCCACTGATCATGGACCAAAACTCGCCCAAATTTCTGCCAAACATGTCAAAATATAATTTGGTTGAAGGGTGAAAATAAAGCGCTCTAATTGGGTGGGGAAAATAGTGTTTACCCACCCAATCTCACAAAGAGAACACCTTTTGACATAATTAGGGTTCAACCCCTTTTTCTCTCTACAAACAAAATTATTTATTAAACAAAGGTAGTCGTTTTGTGTTATGTGGTCGAGAATGGAAGTTAGCATTTAGACAAAATAGTTAGGGGCAAGAATGGAACTTTTTGAAGTAAGAAATAGTATATAAAAAAAAGAGAACAGTTAACCATATTGTGAGAACAATTAACCCTATCAAGAAGTTAACAATGTGCAAAGAACATTTGATCATATCCAATAGAGTAATTGTGAACAAATAAATACTGAATCTAAAACCTTTAATAGAGGCAATGATTTTGAGTGAAAACTGAAGACACCCTCCAATGCACAGAACTCTAAGTGCAACAGGAAAGAGAGGATCCTATGTGTTTGGAGGTAGAAAATTTTCAAGGTGTCTAAATTGTGGGGATCCTTCCCATACATTTTACCAATGCCCCCAGCTCAAATGCCTATATATATATAAACTAAATTTTAATGGTGGAAACTCTCAGTTCACTTGGAAACCTAAATCCAAATTCAAAATCCAATGGAAAACTATCATTTATGAACCTAACCCTACCTTACAGTTTGGCAAACCTCCAGATCACTGTGAAGCAAACCAGGAATCTACGTTCTTCACTTCTGCACTTTCATACGGGGTTCTACCTTCACCCTCATTGATACTTAGGGGCATTGATTTGTTAGCTTGCCGCGAACCCTTTCCTATCTGTGCCAGTTTTACCATTTACAAGTTCTCTCTCAATTGAATCCAGGTAAAAACCATTAATCTGATATATGTCAGTGCTTCCATGCTCATTGCTCATTAGTAGAGGAGTAGATATTAAAATTAACCTTACATTTACACCAACTCCGAGTTCTTAAGATAGACACTTGGCCAAAAATAAAAATTATAATCCTTTGTGAAATGAAACGATGTTCAAAATTGTAGACGTAAGTTTTAATTATCGTCAATATTGCAACATGCCAACACACTTGCATGGATTGCAAGTGTCACTTACAAATGTCGTTCGCCTTATTTTTACTCATAACAGAGTCAAGCATTTGTTCTTTGTTCTGATAAGTCGTAACAGAGTCCATTTCACTGATCTGACTTCTTTACAGTGTTCCACAACCTCGTGTCTGCCTCACTGTCATGTCAAACGATTCGTCTCCTGGCTCATCGAGCCAGGGTTTTGAAGAACAGGGCGGGCTCCAGGCTTCCTCTGTAGGCAGGTAATACTGAAAGGCAAGAGCGAGAGACAAAACAATCAAACAAGGGTTGAAGGATGAAAACTATTATGGCCAGGTAACCTGAGCTGGACCAAGCCGGGGGCGCCCATAGAAAAATATTTTACCCGTGAGAAAGAAAGGGGCTTTACTCAGGCTTCCCCTTATTTTATATCAATGTAGAGAGGTTATTGAGTTATTAGATATGGATTTTACAGAGTAGCACCGTTAAAGCTAATACATAGATAATACTTTGTTTAGGGATGCTATATTCAGAGACGAAAGAGTTGGTCTCAGGTAGACGGAGATGGTAGCCTATTTGATGCGTAAGGGAGAAGGAGATCGATGATTAGGGGTCATATCTCTTTCCATCCAAGGTCCCCTGTGCATCAGCCCATCCTTTCATGTATGTAACAGTTCCGCTGCACGCGTTCTTTAACTTAGAGTAGGGTTTTTTATATATATAATTCGCAAGGTTGGCCTTCAAGCCTAGTTCTCCTGCCAGGGGAAGTACAAGTGTTGCTTAGAGGACCAACTCAACAAGATAGCAGCAGTTCAAAAGCGTTAGTGTCTCGCACTCCTTTCCTTAGTCATAGGGCTCCAATGTACATAACGAAACGACAAAACGAGTGCAGTAGTGAGTAACCCCAAGGGGCTTGTGACTACATGGTCGAATGCTAATGGGGCGATTGTAAAGTAGGGGTAGTAAGTGCGGTACCTAGAGAAACAATTCCATCTCCAGATTGTTATCGATACCCGGCAAATGGATAATTACCTACTCAAGAAAGTTCGACTGAAGGAGGGAAGGCTTTCAAAAAGAGGAGGTAATTGTTTTCTTAATATGTTTCCTACTAGCATATACTGGTTACTGATACTTGCAAAACTTAATTGATGATACTTGCAAAAATTTACTGATAATATCTGATAAAGAAAAACATTGTCTGACGAAGAATGATATCGTTTTTTTTATACAATGTGAACAAGAACATGCTTCTGTGGGTCTTCTGTGAGTGATCGTTTTGTTTTTTATACAATGTGAACATCAACATGCTTTCGTGATTCTTCTGTGAGTGATCATTTTGTTTTTTATACAATGTGAACATCAACAAGCTTCCGTGAGTCATCTGTGAGTGATCGTGATCGGGCAGGTTTCAATGTTCCGTAGAACTCTAAGGAAGACCGACTCCTGGCACCTCTGATATAGAATTTTTTGAAGTGGTCACATAAATGTGTGAAGCAACATAATAGTATAATAGACGAGAAGATGCGTGTACTAGGCTACAAAATATTGTGGCCAGAGTCAACGAAGCCACGTGTATAGAAGAACCAGCTAAGCCCCAAACATTTAATTTTAGTTAACTAATGCTAGAACAACACTGGCATTAGTCCATATTGAGAGCAACCATTCTGAAACTGAAACTGAGATGAAATTGAAATGTCGTAGATTCTTATTTTATAAACCCTATCCCTATAAAAAAAAAAAGGGTCTTAATAAGACCTTAGATTCATTCATTGGTTAACAATTTTGAGGTCTTAATAAGACCTCAGATTCATTCATTGGTTAACAATTTCGAGGTCTTAATAAGACCTCAGATTCATTCATTGGTTAACAATGAGAGATTTCAATATTCAAAAGGTGTTAATAAGACCTCAGATTCATTCATTGGTTAACAATGAGAGCTTTCAATATTCAACAGTTCAACAAAAAGATGCATTAAATTTTTTTAAGAAAACTTTGCTTAAAAAAATTATTAGCCTACATAAGGCTCGCATCTCAACACATTTCAATTGCAATAGTCCATATTGCCTATGGCAGGGACTAATAAACACTTTTTCCTTTTTATCACAAAATTTCGACAATGACTTTATAATTATTTGAAAACATTTTTAGAAAAAATCACATCGCATTTCAAACCAACTTGTGTGGTTCATCATCAAAACTTTATAACTTACATTGTTGACAAAAACGAACCTCTAATTATCCAACCTTTCAATCTTCTTTGAATAAATCTATGAGACAATATAGAACCCCTTAAAACCTAGAGTTTTATCATCTGCCATGGTGATCATAAATGCCTTCATTTCCTTAAATGCCGAGACTTGTTCAAGGATATTATTGAAGCAGTAACGGGCTATTTTCTCTTGTTAATTTTATGAATTCCTTGATGTTGGAACTGTTTTCCCTATTAAATTACAATACTTTTGTCTCCATGCACTTCCCTTTCATCTCAGCATGTTGTCGCAGCATAATCTCTTACGTTTCACTCACACTTTTCTACATGTTATAATAACGTTAATGCTAGTGAGTTTATTTAAAGATCCAAGTAAATAATATTTCTAGTCTCTGTCCATATCGAGTCTCTTGTAGTGCTTTTATATTTATTCATATATTAAAATTATTTTCAATAATAAATTTTGATAGTAAGATGAAAATAACACTACCAAGCATTGATTGATTTATAGAGTTTCGTGAATTTTCTATATTACTAATGGGTAGTTACATATAATCTGATTATTATCTTTAATTTTTATAACGATTTGACTGGCTAAATGATAGACCTTTTTTATTTAACCACTTGAGATAACCCCAATTGACACACATTTGTGTGTGTATCTGTCAATTGGGGTTATCTTAGGTGGTTAGGTAGAATGTTTGTTATCTCTGCCACCCAGGTTCAATTCCTTGACATGATCATGAGAAATATTGTTTCAATGGCTTCGGGCCTATGAATATTGTTGTATTGACCCCCACCCTTGATCTCGAGCTGAGAGAGAAGATGATTTCCCTTGGAAAACAAAAAATTACATGTATTTTGTGGCTTGTATGATTTATTGAACAACATTTTAGTGTTGCTATGCCGCCAACTAAAAGTTTCCTGTCATAATTTTTCCATGGTTTGGAAACATATCGAAAGAATTTGATGTTGAGTATCTAAAATTCCTCTGTAACAAAAAGCACAAATAAGATTTTCATACTTAAGTTGGTGAAAGCACCACTTTAATAATATGAAGTATTTTAACTATGAAATAGAAGCAGTCAAAGTTCAAGAATTTATAAATCCAAGCCTATTCTATTCTTTCAGGTATTTATCCAGTAAGTTTAGTGTATAATATAAAAATATTACAAAACCATATCCTATTTAAAATCAGTTGTAGGAACAAATAAGAATCCACCTAATCAATTTGAATTGCAACAAACTAAATTAATAACACTACTAGAAGCTTGGTGCTCTATTGTATTAATAAGGGAGATGTTGGTTATGTGTCTATAATGTGTATGGTGTGTGTAAACCGTTGTGTTATTTCTCTCTATACGTATACATATACATAGCATATTTTGATATTTTTTATCCTTCTCACCCAGATCCTGGGTATAGACGAACCTATTCTAGGAATCAAAACTCCCAACCATTGATATTAGTAAACATGGAATTATGTTTAAGGCTTGAGCTTCTTTTCAAGGGATTGTTCATATATAGGAATAAATAAGAATAACTTAGCAGTGATACCATAATAAATCTAAAATTATTGCACCAAGAAAAATGAGATACTCTATAGCCCATGTGGGAGAGATATTAGTGTATATTTGATGTGTCTTTGTGCATGCCTTTTTGTACAATATGTGTTTATGTGTATTTAGCACACTTCGAGATTTGTATCCCTTTCACATGATTCAAGGTTAAGATGGACCTATGCTATGTTAGTTTTTGGTAGCATCAAATAGGTGTTTTAGTCTCTATGGTGTCTAAGAGGCTAAGGAACATATATTCTCCAATACCTAAAAAAGGTTTTGCAAGAAACACCTTAGTTAGATTAATTAACCAATTATTAATTATTTTCCTAAGTCTAACTTAGAAAAATTGGTTAATTAAATCAGATTAATTGAGGAAAATCGATTCTTCTCTAGAGACTTTCGGAAAAGTCACTTGATGGGGTCAAGATGATCTTATCCATTGATTGTGATTAGATCATGCTCATTGATTTTTCAACAAGAGATTATAAAAGCAAGTCGATGGGGTTTGGAGAGACACACTTGAGCAGTTCAACTTATGTAGCTGCAGTGATTAGCAAGGGTGTAGTTGAAGCAAAGGGAGACACCAACAACATGGGTTTCAAGAGAGAATTTGGGAGGAAATTTCTGGAGAAGATATCCACATATTTTCTAGTGTTCTAGTGACAGGAAGAGAGGTTGAATTTATCTGCAGGGAGGTTGTACTAGGAAGTGTAAACTATCTAGTGCACACTTCCAGTTTATCTAGTTCGAGTTGCAAAGGATGCAAATCGAGTTCCAGTTCCATGATTAACTACCGAAGGAGTTCTGAGTGGCTTTAGTGAGTAGCAGTAGGCAGTGTGGTAGCCGGAACATAGTTCTGGAGGCTGATCAAATTTCCCAGAGCTAGTGGTGCACATTTCCAGCAACCAATGTGAGTTGCAGGAGTAGGTGTGAGTAGGCTGGGAAGAGGTTGAGTTATTTTTGTAGAAGAAACTTGTGTTTCTAGATTATTTTTATTGTGGAGAAAATTGTATGCTCGATCTTTGTTAATATCAAGCAAGAAATTGTATTTCTCAAGTAGTCGAGGAATTAATAATATAAACCCTAATCTATTGAACCGGTATTCCCCACACTAGAGTTTTTATAGGGACTACTGTCCAAAAATATTGGTGTCCATAATTTTGTGTGTGCATTATTTTCTTGGTTCCTGAATTTTATTTGTGAAGATTGTAAGTGAATTAATGGTTATTTTCTGTAATAATTTTCGAAGACAAATAAACTACATAAGTTAGAAGATTAATTTATGGTTGTTGGAATTAAGAAAATTTCACATGGTATCAAATTTGATCTAGGCGCAAACATTTTGCAGTGGTAAATAAGCATAGGGAAGAGGAAGTGAAGAGCACAAGGTGTTTTTTTTACCTAATTCTATTTCTCCAGTTTATTTGAGTTCTTATATTTCTAGAGATGGCCAAAATAGGATTGAGAGATCAGGATAGGTTCGATGGATCCTCACTAATTGGTGTTTGGAAGGCTAGGATGTCATTCCTTTTGGATGAGTATGGTTTGAAGGAGTATGTGGAGAATGTAATTGTCGTATTGACGAATCCACAACAACTGACAACCTACAAAAAGGAAAATGCCAAAACGAAGAGGATGATTCTTGATGGAGTCAAGGATTTCATTGTTCCACATATCGCAGAAAAGGGGACAATGAAAGAAATGTGAGAATCATCAAATTGTACCAGGATCCTTCAAAAAACATGAAATTTTTTCTCAAAGAAAGGCTAAGGACCATAAATATGTATAAGGGTGAGGATGTTACTTCTTATCTCACCAGAGTTTGGTTTTTTAGAGATGAATTAGCTTCAGTTGGAGACAAGCCAAGTGATGACGAGATACTGTGCATAACACCTAATATATTTTCTGAGGAATGGCACATGTTCATCCAAATGGTTTCTGGGTGAGACAAACTTCCATATTGGAATCGACTATGGAGTGATTTCACTAAGGAGGAGATGAGGCTCAACTTAGTCAATGACACTAATACCAATGACAAGGCAACAGAGATGAAAGAGGAGCAAGAGAATGAGGCCCTAGCTAGAAAGGGAAAGGTAAAGAAGGGTCCCAGTAAGGGACAAGGCTTTAAAGGAGAGAACAAGAAGAAGGACCTATTAAAGGTAAAATGTTTTAGTTGCAGCCAACATGTTCACTATGTCAGCCAATGTCCTAGCCGAAAGAAGGAAAAGAGGGGGAAGGATAAAGTAGCTTCAACAAACATTAAGGATTTGTATTCTTGGATGGAATATGAATTCGCTCTCATAGCTTGCCTCTCTAGTCCATATCCACAGGTGTATGGTACATAAAAAATGGTATGTCATCACATATGAAGGGGGTTAGAGAATATTTCTCTAGTTACAAGGAAGAGGAGATGGAATTCATTATTCGGATAAGAAATAATACAAAATTTACTCCAGTTGGGAGAGGTACTATTAGCGTTCAAATGGACTCAGGAATGAACACCAGTGCTATAGATGTGTTACATGTGTCAGGTTTGGGTCTGAACTCGATTTTAGTATCTACACTACAAGAAAAGGGTTACAATGTTTACTTCGTGGGGGAAAAGGTGTACATCAAACACCAAGGTTGGAATAAGTTCAAACAGATTGGGGTTCGAAGCAACAAGCTATATAGGTTGCAGTTCGATTCTCCAAAGACACTAGTTAGTAGTAGCAATATAAATGGTAGATACTTGAGAGAGTTGTGGCATAGGAGGATGGGACACTTACACAATGGAACACTCAGGTTGCTCAAATAGATTGTAACAAAGGTTCCAAAATTAAGCACAAAGAACGATGACATGTGTAGGGGGTGCGTACTTAGGAAGTTTGCAAAGGCAATGTTCCCAAGAAGTGACAATAGAGCCAATGGTGTGTTGTAGTTAATACACTCAGACATTTGTGCCATGTTGTCCACCAGATCTCTTGGAGGGTATGAGTATTTTGTGACCTTCATCTATGACTACTCCAGGAAAATCTGGATCTATTTTTTGAAGACGAAAAATGAGGTCTTTAGTCGCTTCCAAGAGTTTAAGGCTCTTGTGGAGAACCAAACACGCAAAAGGCTCAAGGTGATTCATAGAGAAAATGGAGGCGAGTATACATATAAGGAATTCATGGGGTTTTGTGCGAAGGAGTGCATCATAAGAAAGTGGAAAACTCCATACAATCTACAATAGAATGGAGTAGAAAAGCAGAAGAATAAGATTATTGTTGGGGTAGCAAAGGTGATGTTGTATGACTAGGATATGCCCAAGTTCCTATAGGCGGAGGCATGTAGCACGACAATGTACATACAAAACACGGTTGCTCACAAGACGTTGGGAAGATAATAGTAGAGGAGGTCTTGCTAGGTGTTGTAGTGGTTACAACCACCCTCCAAAATTTTTCCTTAGCTTCGTTTTGGAGCCTCCCTACCAACCTTTCACAACACCTTGTCTTGCTTCTTCAAGTACACAAGATTTATTGTTTTTCTTGCAGAAAGACAGCCTGTCAATCAAATTTTGATGCATTCCCCTCACAGGCTGTTTCTCCAGACTGGGTCTAGCTGCAGGCTGAGTAGCTCCTTCAAGAAATTCTGCAATTCTGGAGGGAAACCAGCCTTCCCTCCAGAAATTGCGCAATTCAGTCTGGCAGCCTACTGGGCTCCAAAATTGCACAATTCTACCAATCAGGCTTCATCCAAAAAATTGTGCAATTCTTCCTAGCAGGGCTGCTCAACCCAAGAATTGTGTAATCCTAGGCAACTATCAGCTGCTCTACCGAGAAATTGTGCAAATCTCTTGGGCAGTCAGTCCAGCTCCTATCCAGAAATGCACATTTTCTCCCAGCAGTTGAGTAGCCTCTTGCATGTGCAGTTGAGTTGACCAGTTCCCTCCAGGACCGAGAAAAACTGATTTTCATGCATGGGTTGCTTCTCCCAAGGTGGTATGCAAAGGAATCCCTTGATTCCGGGATCTACTTATAGCAGCTGGAGGTTACATGCAAGGATCATTTCAGAAACCTCCCACCAAGTGTCACTCTTCCTAGATTTGTGGCATGCACGTCACATCTTCAATTTTATCAAAACTCATGAACCGGATGCTGCATAGCTCATTCCTCACATCAACCTTGCAGCTCTAACATCCCACATTGCATCTAGGCTTCATCGCACATTCAGCTTAGTTTCTTTGGGGTAAGCCTACCTTCCATGTGTTGTATTGCATTTCTGGCACTTTTTTTGTTTCGCTTCGTATGAATGTTGTCTGCTTGATTTCAGTGAGTGCTTGTTGTTATTTTGATACATACTAGCTTGTACTAGCACCATTTCAGTTTTCATCAACATCTCACTCCTTTCGCATGCATGAAACTGTTTTTCACGAAAGATCATTGATTCGGCGACTCACCTCACCTACATGAATGTTGTTTCGTTTTCTGAATCTATCGTTCACCATTTGCATGCATGGTCATTCGCTTGTGCTTACACTCAGTATCACCATGCATTCACATTCACATTCACTTTCAGTTTCCCATCAACAGGTCTGAGCAGCCTTGGCCCAGACTCTGCCTTAGCAAGATAACATTGCGCAATCCTGAAAGGGAAGGCTTTGACTTCCTCTCAGGAAATTCACATTTCTACCACATGACTGTCCTCTAGTCTTGCATTATGCAATTCTGAGGGACAGTGACTGTTGGCCCAGAAAATTGTGCGATGCATTCACTGAGCCTGCAACCACTGCTAGATGAGATTACGCATTGCGCAATTCCAGCAGTCATCACCCAGGATGGACTGTGCATTGCGCAGTTCCAACAGTCAAATAGCCTCCTGACAGCCCAGACTATGCCTTGCGTAGTCTTGGAAGTTAGTCTCCTGACCTCCTGACAGAAATTCCACAACCTTCATGATCAGTCAGACAGGTATGTTGCAAGTAAGTTCTGAAGTTCATTATGGTTTTCCACTGACAGATTGCTTGCCATGAGTGTTGCCATGTCTCCAAGTGTCATAGGTGTTCATCTTCCTCTCAGCAACACAAGTACAATGGTTTCTAGGAGAGTAGAGTTGAAGACACCGTTCAGAGAACACTTGGGGATGCAGTCGATCAAGTGTCTATGAACTTGCCTACCCACGAAGACATCAAGTTGTTCGCAGACAAGGACATCAAGATATGATGGAAGCAACATCACAGCAAGCAACACCATGAACAAGAGCTGAAGGCAGCATAACGGATGCAACGAACGCAAGAGGAAGGTTGTTGACAACACAAGGCGGAACAAAGTTGCAAGCTCAAGCAATTCTACTTGTGGTGAAAGCAACTTTGGAGACTCAGGCTATGAGGTGACGACGTGACATGAAGATCACACGAAGGCAGAGAACAGAACAGAGAAGGAGTTGCATGTGCTCATGCAACAACTCAAGGAAGAACATGAGCTGCACAGAAAAAATAATGAGTTGCAACAGGAATAGGTATAGTAGGGGGCGCAACATGCATAGACAAATGGAACTGCATCCATACAAGTTATAGATTCATCCCAGCAGCTGGCATGGAGCAGACATGGTGAGTGGTGTTGTTGATTGCATGCAAGGGAGTTCAACAACTTGCATGTCATTGTGCACATGCATGTGATCCCACCCATTCGACACACTCACAGAGGCGAAGACAAGAAGCAAGTCCGACTGGAGCTGAACATGTACTTCGACAAGTTGATGTGCATGACCACCAACACACACTTGAAGATCAACATGGACACTATGCATCATTGTGTTGCCAGTTCAACCGCACCCAAGAAGACCATGCACATGTTAGTAGAAGAGTTGCATGGAGGAGCCACACCAATGCACCGGGATGCAACGGAGGCAAGAGTTCGCTTATCAAGATGTCACCATGGAGCGCATGCACACCATCATGGATGCCCAAGCTTGGCATTAACTCACCACCTTCACCATCACAAGCATGTCAAAGAGTTGGTCTCATCACAACGGATCGAGTGTCAGTGATGTCTTACATGGCTTGCTCCATCCATTTTGTCTCACATGGGCACATGTGCATTGTAATGTAACGTCTTGTCAAATGGAAGTTCAAGTGTTGATAGTTGGATGTAACAGTGATAGAGTAGATGAAGAGTCATGAGGGTAGATGAACTGTCACAAAGGGGAATGTCAAGGGTCACCCCACCCTTTGCTATAAATAGAATCTCATAACTCATTGTAAAGGCTTTTGGTCAGCCAAGCTTCCGATAAGACTATCTTAGAGAGAGCTTGGACAATATTGTAATGAGCCTTGGCTTCTCCACTGCGTAGAGCAAGTACATATATTTGGAGGAGCAGGCGGTTGTGACTGCAATGTTCCACTATTGGAACTAGTGGTCGAACATGGATGTATTGTATGACTAGAACTTACACTTCTTAATATAACAGAGCCAATACGTTTCATGCATATGTTGTATTGTATTCTATGCTATTTGGTTTACTCTAAATTATATATGTATTTGTTTTCTTACGCATGCATGTATGGACTATTCTGTATAAGTATGTATGAATCTTTCTGAAATGTGTTGTTGGTTTAACCATCACTTTGGATTTCTTGCTAAATTTCTTTCCATCTTGTGATGCACCTTCGCTCGTGTGTTCCCTTCCAAGCTGAGTACTATTATAGGTTTCCAAGGGGTGCACTCACCTCACCCTTAGTGTGTTAGAACCTCTCATGCACCTTCCTTGTCTTACTACAGCTGTCACACCCTTGCTACCAACAGAGTTATCTTACTTGCCTCTGTGCGAAATCGTGGTCAAGACATTACCGTACCACCCATTGCTGAGATTCCTACACCAAACGGTCTAAGGTCTAATTGGGAATTCTTACTAGGGAGATCCCCTGACATGTTGGCAGATCTAACACCGTCAACATTTCTAGTGCTAGAAGGAGGGCCATATGACAAGTCGTGTCCTCTCATCCTATTTTGAACATTTGCATATATATCATGGATTCATGCATTCTCCTCCCTCCACGATGTTTTTCGAATCACGAAGATTTCACCATCACGAGGGAATTTTTAGATCTATTTTCCACTTACACGTATGATGGTGAAGGTGAAGTGGCATGGCCTGAGTTCTTACATAAGTTTCTTTCCATGCTTCATGAGGAAGATGGATGTTCTAATGAATAGGCCAGTTTGCTGCTTGCATACACACTTCGCAAATCTCCACATCGGTGGTTGTGCAGCCTACCGGTTGACAACGTGCACTCACTTGAGTACTTTTGTGATCTCATTGAAGACACTTTCTATCATTTTGATCCAGAACATATTGACCAAAAAATGTTACAACAATGGAAGGCTCTACATGAATTGACTATGGATTTTTGGCAGTGCTTCCGTGATTTGCAGTTTCAAGCTCCAAAGAGCCAGATGAATTTTTTCTATCTTTGGGACCGATTCGAGTATTGCATTAAGAAATATGCTCATCCCAAGAAGAAGTTTGAAATCAAGCCTTGCTCAACATTCTTCAGTGATGGAGCTACGCAATCTCAGATGGATGCGGTCACTGTCACAAGTGACTGTCCGCCATCCCCTCATCAAACAGCTCCACTACTGCACAGTGATGTTGAGGATCAAGCTCACACACTTGTTCAGCTGTCACATCCTCCCAACATCACTTCACTTAATTTTCGCGCAGATTTGGTTGTAAGTCCATCGAGTTGTCATATGCATTTTTTCCACAAACTCTATCTTCACACTCGGTTGTTCCTACGGATGATACTTTCTTGTGTTCTTCCATTCCAGACTCTACACTTGTTTTGAACATAGAACAAGCCACTGACGGAGTTGGTATTGCACAACCAACATGTGCTATCATTCATGAAGAGTATGAGTGGGAGCTTGAGCATCAACACTTGGCGAAGGATGAATCCCTTTCGTTTGAGCCCCCTTCATTCTTCCCTGACATCTTTGGTGAACCTGCCATCCATTATTTCACATGTGTATCTTCATCCACGGATTCACCCATCGTTGATCACTCGTGGGACACATAGGATGTCAGTCCATCATCCGACAATGGATAGGATAAGTTATTCATTGAAAATCCACTTGATCTTTCATCTGCCTTTTCCGGAAACACAGAGGATGAATTTGTTCGCTTCTCATCTACCCCTCTATTTGCTTCATCAGATCATGAGGATGTCGATGAAATCATTGATTTTTCTGATCGTGGATGTCATGATCCATTCACTCCCATATTCGATCATGATCATGATTCTATCGAAGTTGATTTTTCAAAGTCACTGGTCTATGATGATCTATCTAACGATGAAGTTGAAACACTCCAGACTGTCGAGGCACTTCAGCCTGAGCTGATGGTTATGTCAGGCCCTCGCTCTCTCGGGGTTAGTTTCATCTTCGATCAGGAAATTGTTCAATCATGCGAGGCTCCTCATCACTCATTTGTATGCATTGAAGATCAATCTCACACACATATCATGCTTCCTCCACTCGAACTGCATGATCCTATCACTCATGCATTGGAGGAATCTTACATTGCAAGCACACGTGCATGACGCAAGTTGTCTTTGTTTCTTTTGTTTGCTTACATGTCATAGTTAAGAGTGTGCATATGCTTCAAAGTTGCACGCAGTGTCACACAACACCGTGATAAGTCCACAGACTACTTGTCATGCACTGGTACTCACTCATGTCCTGTGGGAACTTTGAAACATGAAGTGTGTTTTTCTTCATTATTATATCTTTCTTGCTTGCTAGTTCACACAACTAGCTTGCTCGCAGACCAAGCCTTCACCAACATGGGTCAACCAATGCGTCGATGGCTGCATTGGAAATATCACTTCACGTGATCAGGCCCATGCACCATTAGTCTAGGAGTAGGAGTAGTGTTTTATTTCAGTTGGTTTGCTTGCATGCTTGTCTGCTTGATTTGTTCGCTTGTTTGTTTGCCTGCTTGTTTGCTTACTTTGCTTTTGCTTTTGCTTTTACTTCTGCTTTTATTTGTTGTTTGTTTGTTTGCTTGTTTTGTTCATAGGTAGTTTCACATGAAGCCATGTATGACTCTTTAAACAAGTTGGGTAAAGTACAAGAGGCCTTGTGCAACTATCACTACTTGGTTATCTGTCATCCTGCCTCTATATGAAGAACTTATTACTTTTAGTCCATGATACGTCGAAGGAAAATACGTACTATTCAAAGTGAACCTTCGTGAAAGCAAAACGCTTGCGCGCTATCTAGTGTCACCTACTCTAGTTAGTTGTTTTTGGGTTAACCCTTGTCAGCTTAGTCAAAGTAGAGTAAGGTGAGGGGGAAAACCTTAATAGGCACATCAGAGGTACAATAAACTAATCCTCTGCTAGAACAACCTCTTCTGCTCTCAATAAGTAGGGATCCCTCTTCCGCCTCTGAAATGAATAAGTGCTATGCACAGTTATGAAAAAAATGAAAAGTGAAAAAATTAAAAATGAAAAATGGATAAGGCAAAAGAAGAGAAAGGCTTCCTGTGTAGAGAGGTGATGCAAGTAACTCCGCCAGGGTATTGACCAGGATCACTGGCAACATAGCCATGCTTGTGTTCCTATATGACTCTGCCGGGGTACTATCCAGTCCTGCTGGCAGCAGAGCAACACCAGAGATGAAACTAAGACTTTGACGACCAATATACCCCTCAACCCCAATCGAAAAAACTATGTTGCCTTGGCTTGGAATGTGTGTCAATCGACCAAGATCTTGGCATATGCTACATCTTACAATCAAGCTAGTGTGAAGCCAAGATGAAAGGAGAACTTAACAATACTTCCAGAGGTGTTAGACTTGCTTTTCATGAACAAGGTCCATTCAGAGAGCTAGAGTTCTACCAGTGTGTCGCCAAGTGTTGTAGTGGCTACAACCACCCTCCAAAAATTTTCCTTAGCTTCGTTTTGGAGCCTCCCTACCAACCTTTCACAACACCTTGTCTTGCTTCGTCAAGTACACAAGCTTTAGTGTTTTTCTTGCAGAAAGACAACCTGTCAATCAAATCTTGATGCATTCCTCTCATAGGATGTTTCTCCGGACTGGTTCCAGCTGCAGGCTGAGTAGCTCCTTCAAGAAATTGTGCAATTCTGGAGGGAAACCAGCCTTCCCTCCAGAAATTGCCAGGAATTGTGCAATCCTGGGCAGTTGTCAACTGCTTTGCCTAGAAATTGTGCTTCTCTTAGGCAGTCAGCCCAACTCCCATCCAGAAATACGCATTTTCTCCCAGTAGTTGAGCAGCCTCTTGCATGTGCAGTTGAGTTGACTAGTTGCCTCCGGGACCGAGAAAAACCGATTTTCATGCATGGGCTGCTTCTCCCAAGGCAGCATGCAAAGGCATCCCTTGATTCAGGGATCTCCTTCTAGCAGTTGGAGGTTGCATGCAAGGATCATTTCAGAAACCTCCCACCAAGTGTCGCTCTTGCTAGATTTGTGGCATGCGCGTCACATCTTCAATTTTATCAAAACTCATGAACCGGACGCTGCAGAGCTCATTCCTCACATCAACCTTGTAGCTTTGACATCCCACATCGCATCTAGGAGTTGTCGGCACATTCAGCTCAACTGTTTTGGGTTATGCCCGCCTTCCATGTCTTGTGTTGCATTTCTGGTGCTTTTTGTGTTTCGCTTTGTATGAATGATGTATGCTTTATTTCAGTGAGCACTTGCTGTTGTTTTGATACATACTAGCTTGTATTAGAACCGTTTCAGTTTTTGTCAACATCTCACCTGTGTTGCATGCATGAAATTGTTTTTCATGAACAATTACCGATTCGACGACTCACCTCACCCACATACATGTTGTTCCGTTTTCTGAATCTGTCATTCACTGTTTGCATGCACGACCATTCACTTATGCTTACACTCAATATTGCCATGCATTCACATTCACATTCACTTTCAGTTGCCCGTCGGCAGGTTTGGGCAGCCTTGGCCTGGACTCTGCCTCACCAAGACAACATTGCGCAATCTTGAAAGGGAAGGCTCTATCTTCCTCTCAGGAAATGCACATTTCTACCCAGTGACTGTCCTCCAGTCTTGCATTGCGCAATTCTGAGGGACAGGGATAGTGACAAATTTAAATAAAGAACAAAGTCCAAGTCGAAGTCGTCGAAGTTGTTGGTTTTTCCTGTCACATCACTTAGTGGACAACTTTAAATGAGGAACAAAGTCCAAGTCAAAGTCTCGGCTAAATTAAATATTAAAAGAATACGCTGTTGTGTCCCTTGTTTTCAAAGACTTTGACTTGAATTGGACCGATATTTAGAGTCGTCTAGTGTGTGGAGCCACATTGATAAAGATAAAACGAATACACCTTCCACCTTACACATAAATGAAATCAAAATTTTTTTGTATTATAAATAATCATTTATGTACAAAGGTGGATAAAATTTGTAATTTTTTTCGTGAGTCTTTTTCTCTTAAAATAAAAAATAATATCAATTATAATTAAAAACAAAATTCTTTAATTAATTTTAATTAAAAATATTGTAAAATATTAATAACATTAATTATATTATAACTTACTATAAGGGAGATGTGATAAGAATATTTTACTCTCATATTTATATTAATTTTAGAAATGATGTCTTCTTCTCTCTGTATATTCACTTTTGAATGTGAAAAAGATCCATAATATTTATAAACTATTTAAATATCCATGTTAACTATTTTAGTTCAATTCAATTTCATATATATATAGAGAAATGTGTGTGTGGAATCAAGAACATTTGAGTTTGTGGAGTGGGGAAAAAATGGCGCTTGTACGTATTAGGGTTTCGTTGAGTGGAAATGCAGGAAGAGGTTTGGAAACCAGGAACTGCCTCTCGGTGGATGCGAAGGGCAAACACGGGACCAAGGCAATAGGCCTCTCGTGGGCACTCAAATCTGGGTGGGAGCTTGCAGCTTCTCCAAAGAGGCGAGGTCATCTTGGTTGATGGAGTGCACAGGACCAGGAACATTCAGATGGAGGAAAACATGGCCAAGCGGCGAGTCTCATACTCAGGGCTATAATGGATTTTTCGCTCCGGTGCAAGTGTTTCACAACCGTACTCGAGATTGTTGGAGTTGACACACCCTTATTGGATTGGTTGAACAAGGTTACTTGGACGGAGGCGACAACAAATTATACTGTGGCCTTTGTCTTTGGGTATCTCCGGTTCCCTCTCCGGGACTCCACTGCGGTCTCATTTTATTTGTCTCTGTTTACCTATCTAGACAAACTACATTTTTCCCAGATATGATGAAATTATTGCATATCGATATTGTTGTGGCGACCAAGCACTCGAAACTACCATACCTGCGTGCTTCCTCTATGCTGGAGGGGAGAATAACTGATTTGGGTTCCCAGGGTTCTGCGGTAAAAGGGGAAAAAGACCCACGGATACAGGATGGCCACATTATTTCACGCTCTACTAAGATAGAACCTGATCAACAACTGTGATTTGGCTCAGAAGGGGCGTTCCCTGTTTCAACCTGTTTCATCGATCGGACCAGTCAGAGCACGGGGACACATGGAACATCTGAAGTAGATTGGATTCTTAGCAACAAGAAGGATATCGATGCCCGACATCTGGTAAATTCTGCCTTCTTTCAAATCTTTCTAAAGATCCCTGTCGAACATTCCTTATTAATTTGGGTGAATACATCAGGCAGAGTGATACAACTGAAGCATTACATCACACAAAAAATTGGATACCCTGCACATATGGAGAACTTGATATACGGGGGTAGAATAATGCAAGATTACCTGCTCCTGATGAATTATTACATCCTATCAGCATCCTCCATAACTGTTAGCCTGAGACTTAGAGGAGGAGCTGCGACTTCCAGTAAAATTAAAAGTGCATGAGGAGGTATTGGGAACATCACATCAAAAAGCACAGTATTAAAACAAAAGAATATAAATGGAGGACCATCCTTCAAGAACATTCTACAAGGAAAAAACACAGACACAGAACCAACAAAACAAGCTGGTAAATCACCCAGTCCATACATGGTGGAGCAACTGAACTATACTCCAGAACTAAACATAGACACTCCAGAAACAGATGAGCATTGTGTCACATTTGAAACACAAGCCATTATTTTTTGTTTCAACTGCTTCTGGCCAAAACCAGTAGATCTTTTTCACTAGATTTTTAAAAATTGGACTCTACAGTGTGAAATACACCTATGCTCCAAAGGTTTCTTCATTGTAAAATTCCCATCATCAGAGGAAAGAGATATTATCCTATGGGAAGGAGCATGGTTCTCGGGATCGTCGGACCTCTTCATCACACCTTGGTTTCTAGATTTTGATGTAAATACCATGGTCGTTTCCAGGATGTCAGTTTGGGTTCGGCTGCACAATCTCCCCCTTCATTACTGAGACAATAGAGTCCTAATAGGCATACGGAACAACATTGGGAAGTACATCAAGACAAACACCCAAAGAATGGAGGAAAGGGTCTTCACATTCACACGAATATGTGTGGAAGTAGATCTCAACAAAGGATTACCAAATCACATTCAACTGACCCACAGATAATGAAAGTGGACATAGACTATAGATTATGAGAACACAACTTTCAGGTGTAGAAATTGTAGGCAGACAAGGCACCTTCATAATACGTGTCCTGAAGCCAAGAAAGATACCCGAAGAAAGAAGAGGATTGGGAAACAACCCAAAGGTTGGCAATTTCCCCCGCCTGAGTCCGAAGAGGAGGAGGATGAAGCTGAGGATGAACCCTCACCCAATGGGAACAACCAGACACCAAATGAACCAGAAACAAAGGGGGAAACCCCACAAGACCCAATTGAATCTCAAAACCATCTGATGCAATCAGACATGATACCTAAAGAAAGGGATAATAGTGGGAACAAGAGTATACACTCATTAGACAATTCAGATTCAGACAAGGACAATGCAAGGCTTGAAGTTGGGAATCAGCTCGCACTTGTCTCTTCGGTGTCATCTCAAGCGAAATGGCGCAAGGTCAAAAAAAGAAAGGGAGAAAAGCCTAGCTTTTCTCTTCATATGTATATTAGTTTGCTTTTTGTAGGTTTCTGATTACCATGAGTCATGGATTTGGTGATGCTATGTTTCTTAGTAAGATGCAACATGTAATTTTGTTTTCATTAATAAAATTATGCTTTTTTCCTGGGAAAAAAAAGAGAAATGTGTGTGTGCGCGCTAACCATGACAAAATATTTCAATGTCCAAAAATAGGGATTTGTAATTCAAGATCCCTAGCATATGGACATGAGCATATGTGAAAGGCACCAACAACTATTGTTTGAAGTGCACCATGCATGTAACAAGAAACATAAACTCTACGCAATGAGCAAAGAAAGGAACAAAGTAGTTTGGCATGTAATAGGAGTAGCCCGATCCAGTGAATCCATGATACCATGGGCCAATACCATAGATCAATATCAATGGTAAGGAAGAAATAATATATAAATATAGTGTTAATACTTGGGGAGCAGGGAAAATTTTAAGAACCATCCTAAATTTATATGTATAATAAATGGGCTAATCCCCATGATACATAGGAAAAATGGGAGGCAATTTTATCTATAATATAATATGTATATATAATTTTTTTGGCAAATCTACCACTTGATTATATTATCTTGTATAGTGATGGAGAATCTTTCACTGAATTATAAAATCTTATAAGATCTTGGAAAATATTTTACTGAATAATAAAACATTGTGAAGTCTTGGCGAATGTTTTGTTAAAGTATGAAACCATATATGATAATAGGAAAACATATTCATTAAACTGTAATATACTCACATACATGTTTGGAAAAAGAAACATAATTTTCTCTTCCTACAAACAATGTTCCAAGTTTCAGTGGCTGTGTTTGTCAAGGTTCTTACAATACACTCTTTCATATCCTTCTATTAGTTTTGATAATATTCCACAACAAAGTTATTGTAGGTGTTGATATTGACAACGAGTTCTGTCAAGGTAGGAGAGATTAATATTTTCTCTACAACTTTTGTGAAGCTACCACTTTTTTCAAGTTATCAAATTTCTTTCTTATTCCATAGACTCCAACTGTGAGATAAAAAAAAACACATCAAGTTTGTTTACCCCAACACACCAACAAGTAGCAAGCCCCAACTATATTATATCAGAAAGTATTAGGTAGCTCAAGGGCTTGAAGGGGATCTAATTGAAAGAAGTGACCATTGTGAGAATCCTTCCAATCAATATATGAATATATAAATGTAGATTTATTATTATTTTCATTGGAAATCTTCAATTAAATAATAAAATTTAATTAGGTCTCTCCTAATCTAAATTGCTTATTAGCATAATTCACTACCCTCATAGGTCTCGCATTTTTTAACAGCCTTGTAACATGTAGATCTATTTCCTTTTTGGTGAACAATCTCCACCTTTTAGGAAAATATGGTGCAGTGGTTCCAACCCCTACAGGTCATTAGGACAAACTAAAAATAGCACAGAAGATGAAAGGTTGTACGAACCAACTTATTTTTCAAACAACTAATCCAACATCAGGACCTAAACTTTTTCATGAAGATATCACATTGAGAATGTTTGAAAAATGGTGAGAAATCTTCTGCGAAGGTGATGCGGAAAGAGTGATAAGGTTTCATTGTTTTTGAATTTTTTTTGTTAAATCAGAAAAAGTTAAAAACCAATATTAATGGAGATATTGGTATTTTTTACTAAATTGTGTGAAGTGACTAAATGTAGCTTTAACCATTCTTCTTAAGATGTTTTTAGAATATAATTTCCTAAGTCTATTTAATATCTTCATTATCATAAAAACCAACCTATATCCATCTTAACTCCACATCTACCACTCTTAGGGGGATGAAATCTATTTATCCCTCTAAGCACTTGGTAGACCCAGAATTAAGATGATAGAATTTCCCCTTTAAATAGTCTATGCTCACATGAATACCATGGTATTACCATGGGTCAATACCATGGGTTATCGTAAACCTGGAGCTTAAAAATTACTATTAGTAACTTATAAAAATCAATAAAATTAATAATTGATTTTTATTTTATTTTTTATTTCAACATCCATTTTTACTATTGATCCAAGAAGCCCCGAGATATTTGATATCTCTGGGGGTTTAGTAGATCAGAGTAAAGATAATCTATGCTGGTTTAATTCCCCCATTTAAATAGGCTACATTCCACTTGAATACCATGGGTCAATACCATGTGCCATTTTTATTTTTATTAATACTAATATTATGGTTAATAATGTTTTTTTGCATGGTATTAATAATAATCTAACCCATGGTATTTGGCCCATAGTATTTTTCCCATAGGTTTCACCTAAATATAACACATTTTTTTGAGTGTTTGTAAATATAAGGTGACTTATGAAGTAAATATAAAAAAATGTTTTATTTGTTTACCATGCCTTTCGTTTATTTATATTTTTATTAATTTACCATACCTCTTTTACCAATATGGTATTTGGCCCATGTGATTCACTTAAATAAAACCTCTTTTTTGAGCTTTCATAAATAGAAAGAGGGTTATGGACTAAATATAAAAGGAGGTTTTATTTATTTACTATACGTCTAGTTTATTTATATTTTTATTTATTTACCATACCTTTTGAGTAAGTATAAAAAGAGGTTTTATTTATTTACCATACCTCCACTTTATTTTTATTTTTATTTGTTTACACCTTTGCATGTATATAAGGTGACTTATGGAGTAAATATAAAAAAATGTTTTATTTATTTACCATACCTCTCATTTATTTATATTTTATTAATTTACCATACCTCTTTTATAAATATGGTATTTGGCCCATAGGATTCACTTAAATAAAACCTATTCTTGAAAATTAGGGCGAATGGAAGTTTGTAACTCCTAATTTCAAGGGCTAAATTTACCTTTTTTACCCTCTCCCTTAAAATAAGGTGGGCTATTTGAGGTGATTTGTAAAAATGTACTATGATACAAAATATTCGCCCACTAAAAATTTAAAACCCCTTAATTTCGCCAAAGGGCGAACATTCGCCCCTAAAATTTTCCATGTTGGGGAGAATAGCAAAAACCTATGAGATTAAGAGAGCTAGAATGGACCAAGTGAAGAAGGGTAAGCCAACTAAGGCACATGAAGTCTTAGTAGATTGAATTGCGAAGTGATGTGGTGACAGTGTTGAGTGTGTTAACCGGAACAAAGTAATTTGAATATCAAGTTGAAGAGAGCGTGAGGAACAAAGCAATTTGAATATCAAGTTGAAGAGAGCGTGAGCAAGCAATAAGTAATGTGAGATCTGGGCCAATAAAGAAAAGAGCATAGCATTGAAGCACAAAGATATGCAAGTTAACCAAGAAAGATAAAAGCGTTGCTCTAAGTAAAGAGCTAAAAGAAAGGTCAAGTTTTGCACATCTTGAGGTGTCAATTTTTTCTCAAATTTAACACATCAACACTTGTAAAATAGTTGTTCTAAGTAAAGAGCTAAAAAAAAATCAAATTTTGCACATCTTGAAGAGTAAATTTTTGAACAAATGTAATTTTTTTTCTCAAAATTTATACCTGTTAAAAAATTTGATTCCTTTAAATATTTATAAATTCAAATTCAAATTCAAAATTAAAATCAATCTATCTTTATCCTAAAATATAAAATATTCAAATATATTTGCATAATAAGAAAACATTGTTCACTAAACAGAGATATGTCAAATTCGCTTTTGTTTTTATCATCTAAAATATAAAATATTCAAATATATTTGCATAATAAGAAAACATTGTTCACTAAACAGAGATATGTCAAATTCGCTTTTGTTTTTATCATATAAATTATGCAATTATACCAACAGATTTGTCAGATTCACTTTTGTTTTTATCATATAAATTATGCACTTGTAATAACGATTTATCTTTATATTAGATATCATTTTTGGGATTCAACTGCGTTAAGTAAGTCATTCAAACGTATGACCATTTCCATGAGAGGTAGTCGTAACTGACTAATTTCTCATGATTTTTGAATAGTTCACTTAGCACTCATTGCATCGGGTGATGCTCACAGGGGTGAAGAAGTGGGATTGAAACTAGTGAAATGTGGAGAACGAATCACATAGCATCAATCATCACTTCCGGGGCTTGCACCCGGTAACCAGGACTTCCCAGGAGGTCACCCATCCCAGAACTCCTCTGGCTCAAGCGCGCTTAACTGTGGAGTTTTTCCCCACAATCAAGCCCACTTAGCTTGCTACCCCATTTGCAAAACCTTAGCAAGTATTGTGCCTCATGAACCATTCAAGTAGAGATCCCTTGACTCTTTTTGAATTTAAGTATGGGGGATTTACGCAGTGCATTATATTAGATATCATTTTTGGGATTCAACTGCGTTAAGTAAGTCATTCAAACGTATGACCATTTCCATGAGAGGTAGTCGTAACTGACTAATTTCTCATGATTTTTGAATAGTTCACTTAGCACTCATTGCATCGGGTGATGCTCACAGGGGTGAAGAAGTGGGATTGAAACTAGTGAAATGTGGAGAACGAATCACATAGCATCAATCATCACTTCCGGGGCTTGCACCCGGTAACCAGGACTTCCCAGGAGGTCACCCATCCCAGAACTCCTCTGGCTCAAGCGCGCTTAACTATGGAGTTTTTCCCCACAATCAAGCCCACTTAGCTTGCTACCCCATTTGCAAAACCTTAACAAGTATTGTGCCTCATGAACCATTCAAGTAGAGATCCCTTGACTCTTTTTGAATTTAAGTATGGGGGATTTACGCAGTGCATTATATTAGATATCATTTTTGGGATTCAACTGCGTTAAGTAAGTCATTCAAACGTATGACCATTTCCATGAGAGGTAGTCGTAACTGACTAATTTCTCATGATTTTTGAATAGTTCACTTAGCACTCATTGCATCGGGTGATGCTCACAGGGGTGAAGAAGTGGGATTGAAACTAGTGAAATGTGGAGAACGAATCACATAGCATCAATCATCACTTTCGGGGCTTGCACCCGGTAACCAGGACTTCCCAGGAGGTCACCCATCCCAAAACTCCTCTGGCTCAAGCGCGCTTAACTGTGGAGTTTTTCCCCACAATCAAGCCCGCTTAGCTTGCTACCCCATTTGCAAAACCTTAGCAAGTATTGTGCCTCATGAACCATTCAAGTAGAGATCCCTTGACTCTTTTTGAATTTAAGTATGGGGGATTTACGCAGTGCATTATATTAGATATCATTTTTGGGATTCAACTGCGTTAAGTAAGTCATTCAAACGTATGACCATTTCCATGAGAGGTAGTCGTAACTGACTAATTTCTCATGATTTTTGAATAGTTAACTTAGCACTCATTGCATCGGGTGATGCTCACAGGGGTGAAGAAGTGGGATTGAAACTAGTGAAATGTGGAGAACGAATCACATAGCATCAATCATCACTTCCGGGGCTTGCACCCGGTAACCAGGACTTCCCAGGAGGTCACCCATCCCAGAACTCCTCTGGCTCAAGCGCGCTTAACTGTGGAGTTTTTCCCCACAATCAAGCCCACTTAGCTTGCTACCCCATTTGCAAAACCTTAGCAAGTATTGTGCCTCATGAACCATTCAAGTAGAGATCCCTTGACTCTTTTTGAATTTAAGTATGGGGGATTTACGCAGTGCATTATATTAGATATCATTTTTGGGATTCAACTGCGTTAAGTAAGTCATTCAAACGTATGACCATTTCCATGAGAGGTAGTCGTAACTGACTAATTTCTCATGATTTTTGAATAGTTCACTTAGCACTCATTGCATCGGGTGATGCTCACAGGGGTGAAGAAGTGGGATTGAAACTAGTGAAATGTGGAGAACGAATCACATAGCATCAATCATCACTTCCGGGGCTTGCACCCGGTAACCAGGACTTCCCAGGAGGTCACCCATCCCAGAACTCCTCTGGCTCAAGCGCGCTTAACTGTGGAGTTTTTCCCCACAATCAAGCCCACTTAGCTTGCTACCCCATTTGCAAAACCTTAGCAAGTATTGTGCCTCATGAACCATTCAAGTAGAGATCCCTTGACTCTTTTTGAATTTAAGTATGGGGGATTTACGCAGTGCATTATATTAGATATCATTTTTGGGATTCAACTGCGTTAAGTAAGTCATTCAAACGTATGACCATTTCCATGAGAGGTAGTCGTAACTGACTAATTTCTCATGATTTTTGAATAGTTCACTTAGCACTCATTGCATCGGGTGATGCTCACAGGGGTGAAGAAGTGGGATTGAAACTAGTGAAATGTGGAGAACGAATCACATAGCATCAATCATCACTTCCGGGGCTTGCACCCGGTAACCAGGACTTCCCAGGAGGTCACCCATCCCAGAACTCCTCTGGCTCAAGTGCGCTTAACTGTGGAGTTTTTCCCCACAATCAAGCCCACTTAGCTTGCTACCCCATTTGCAAAACCTTAGCAAGTATTGTGCCTCATGAACCATTCAAGTAGAGATCCCTTGACTCTTTTTGAATTTAAGTATGGGGGATTTACGCAGTGCATTATATTAGATATCATTTTTGGGATTCAACTGCGTTAAGTAAGTCATTCAAACGTATGACCATTTCCATGAGAGGTAGTCGTAACTGACTAATTTCTCATGATTTTTGAATAGTTCACTTAGCACTCATTGCATCGGGTGATGCTCACAGGGGTGAAGAAGTGGGATTGAAACTAGTGAAATGTGGAGAACGAATCACATAGCATCAATCATCACTTCCGGGGCTTGCACCCGGTAACCAGGACTTCCCAGGAGGTCACCCATCCCAGAACTCCTCTGGCTCAAGCGCGCTTAACTGTGGAGTTTTTCCCCACAATCAAGCCCACTTAGCTTGCTACCCCATTTGCAAAACCTTAGCAAGTATTGTGCCTCATGAACCATTCAAGTAGAGATCCCTTGACTCTTTTTGAATTTAAGTATGGGGGATTTACGCAGTGCATTATATTAGATATCATTTTTGGGATTCAACTGCGTTAAGTAAGTCATTCAAACGTATGACCATTTCCATGAGAGGTAGTCGTAACTGACTAATTTCTCATGATTTTTGAATAGTTCACTTAGCACTCATTGCATCGGGTGATGCTCACAGGGGTGAAGAAGTGGGATTGAAACTAGTGAAATGTGGAGAACGAATCACATAGCATCAATCATCACTTCTGGGGCTTGCACCTGGTAACCAGGACTTCCCAGGAGGTCACCCATCCCAGAACTCCTCTGGCTCAAGCGCGCTTAACTGTGGAGTTTTTCCCCACAATCAGTCAGTTACGACTACCTCTCATGGAAATGGTCATACGTTTGAATGACTTACTTAACGCAGTTGAATCCCAAAAATGATATCTAATATAATGCACTGCGTAAATCCCCCATACTTAGATTTATCTTTAATTTTACGCGGCAATTATTTTTTCCTAATATGAGATTAATACAAGAATCTGTGCCATATAAATAAATGAGAGAACTCCAATCAAAATGGTTTTCTTTTCCATCGTTTCTGTCTGACTGTTAGTTACACTTCAGAAACCATCTTCTTGGAGGAGGAGATGGAGATACGTCACGTGCCTTCATTTCTCTGGTTTATTACGAGAATGATTTTGTTCTTTTATTTCATTCTTTGTGTCAGTCCTGTATTTTCCACCGACAAATTATCTTATCGTGGGCATCCTCGTCTCGGCAATGCTTCAGACCAAGAGGCTTTGCTTGGATTCATGTCTGCAATCACCGATTACGATGGATCCCTATCATTACCCACTGTCTGGAAACCAAATGTCTCGTTCTGCGAATGGACAGGTATCGTATGCAGTCGGCGAAGACAGAGAGTAGTTTCCCTCAATGTTTCAATGATTTGACGGGAGAAATACTTCCAGAGATTGGAAACCTGACTAGTTTAACATTGCTTGCTCTAGGCAGCAATAAATTTACAGGGGTAATCCCTTCTTCACTTACTTTGCTTCAAAGGTTGGAGAGATTATATCTGGATTCCAACTTTTTAGAAGTAAATATCCCTATACAAATAGGGAAACTTAGTTTAACATTGCTTGCTCTAGGCAGCAATAAATTTACAGGGGTAATCCCTTCTTCACTTACTTTGCTTCAAAGGTTGGAGAGATTATATCTGGATTCCAACTTTTTAGAAGTAAATATCCCTATACAAATAGGGCAACTTAAAAGCTTAGGGTACATAAATCTCTTTGGAAATAATCTCTGGGGAAGAATCCCTGAATTTATTGCCGACAACCAACAGCTAAGATATCTAAATCTGGCCCACAATATGTTATCAGGCAAACTCCCTGCAAATATAGGGAATTGTGTGAACTTACTAACGTGAGACCTATCATACAACAACCTCAGCGGGCATATACCTCAAGAAGTTGCACCTCTTGCAAATTTAGCTTTTTATTTCAACATTTCAAACAATCTATTGGATGGTCTAGTGCCTATGGAACTAAGCAAGATGACTATGCTTCAAGCCATTGATATTTCTGCTAATCAGTTCACTTGTAACATTTCAAGTGCACTTGGAAATTGCAAAGAACTAGAATACCTGAATCTTTCCTACAATGCACTTCAAGGTCCGATTCGAGTTTCACTTGGTGAACTTCAAAATCTTCAGGTCATGGATTTCTCCTTCAACAATTTGTCTAGTGGAATACCCTTGTCATTGGCAAATCTCAAAATGCTCAAGCACTTGAATTTTTCTTTCAACAAGTTGTCGCGGGTATGTCACCATGCTCTAGTCACAAACATAAAAGTGTTTGGCATATGAAATATCTTACCTATTGTTGCTGTTGTAATCATTGTTGTATTATGTTTGTTTTTGGGAATATTTTGGATTCTAAATTGCAAAAGACATATTCTTAGAGAGGTTGGGACATCCTTAAATGCGGAGCATCTGAGAATTTCCTATGGAGAGATCATCATTGCAACAAATGAATTTGATGATGCCAACTTGCTAGGTGTTGGTAATTTTGGGAAAGTTTATAAAGGGGTTTTGAACAATGGCACAAATGTTGCTATCAAGCTTTTCAATTTGGAAAATGAAGGGGCTTACAAGAGTTTTGACAGAGAGTGCAAAGTTTTGGGTAAAGTTAGGCACCGAAACCTGATTAGAATCATAACCACTTATTCAAATCTCCAAACCAAAGCTTTAATATTTCCATTAATGAAGCCTAGAAAAGTGGTTATATCCCAATGGTGAAGAAGAAAGTTGTTTGAGTTTGATTCAAAGGTTGAATATAGCAATAGACATTGCACAGGGCATGACATATCTCCATCACCATTGTTTCATGCAGGTGCTCCATTGTGATTTGAAACCTAGCAATGTGCTTCTAGGTGAAGATATGACAACATATTTAATAGACTTTGGTATTGCTACCATATGTTTTGAAAATCTCAAAGATTCAGCACTCACTTCGACACATGCACTCAAAGGATCCATAGGCTACATTCCTCCAGGTATTATTTGAACTAATAGCATGTTATATAATGTCATGAATTTCATATTAATAGTAAACATTGTGAACAAAACATTAAGATGAGAATTTTTGAATGCAGAATATGGATTGGGTGGGGGTGTCACAACAAAAGGTGATGTCTATAGCTATGGAATAATGCTATTAGAGATGTTAACTAGAAAGAAGCCCACCAACAACATGTTTGTGGAAGGAATGCACTTCCAGAAATGGGTGGCTAGTGGTTTCTCAAACCGAATAGGTGAAGTGGTGGACAAGAATCTATTGAGAACTTGTATGAACACTAGAGAAGATAATGATCTCAATTACCTCAAGCAATGCATAAGTGTGGGTTTGCTATGCACAAAAGAATCACCTGAAGGACAACCTACTATGATGGACATTGTGGGTACACTGCATCAAAGAGACATTTAGCATTCAAAAATTTCAATCAGATATAACAGATATAACACATCTACTGGGAAGTACAAGTTATATAACTCAGAACAATACTAGGGACAACCAAAATTCTTCTACATTCTAGTCTATTGCAAGGAACTAACGGTTGCGTAACTAGACCATGAAGAAATTTAAGTATATTGTCATTAGGTCCATCTATTTTATGCAACGCATTTTTTTGCATCTTATTTTGCTTTCCTTCTCTATATAGTTTGTCTGTTATCGGATGCATGTGATTGTGAAATACAAGGATATGCCATAAAAAGTGCATTTGAATGTTTTTGCAGTCACAGAATACGCTATCCCTATCTTAAGAATACATTATCTTTATCTTAGGACAGAATACGCTATCCCTATCTTAAGAATACATTATCTTTATCTTAGGAAAACTTCATGCAGATCAATGTTATTGTTCAATATTCATCTATGTCTACAATAAAATGCACTGGAATTTCGTTTTATTTGTATTGTTTCGGCCATATATATACCAAGAGCTTTGAAATTGTTTTGAAGAATTAAAAGTCAAAGTCAGTTGGTTTGTTTCCACACCCATTCATGATTTCACTAGTTCAAATAAAGAGCAAAAGCATGTTAACAAAGATGATGCTTTCTATACTTCTAGAGATATTCAAAACCTTCATCCTTTGCACCAAGATTTTGAAGCTACAGCTGTGGAACAAGATTAATCAATACAAGACACAACTACCTTCTCAGAACTGTTAAGAATTAGGCCGGACGCCTAAATTTCATAATAGGTAGCCGTATGGAGAAATTGGGTAGCTCAAATATCATTATGATTTGAAAATTTGGATTTAGATTATATTTGAAATTTTATTACAACATTGATTTAAAGAGGCCTAAATAAGGGGATTCAACAACACAATTATGAGGCATCTATATATAGAGATACTTTTATGCTGGATAATGCCATCATAGTGTGAATAGTTATAAATGCTGAGCATTTTTAATATATGTATGGCGGTTTGGTTTAGTTGGCCGCTAACTCCAGTAAATTAACAGGATATAAATAGGTTTTTGCATATCCAATCTTTTGAATTGAAGATATCCGATAATTTATTAACTTTTCTCATCTGGGGAAGTAGCATCGATTCCTTGACGCGTATTCTACTGTATGTTTTGGATGGCAGTTGTATTTTGTAAGCGGTAATCTAAAAACACTGACAATATGTCCTGCTACAAGAACTTACATTCAAATATGTGACAAGTTGTAATTAATATATTTTAACAAGACGAGCTGCAAAGCAGCAAGTCCCTGCCATACTTGAAGGGTGTTGGGCGATTGCAATGCAAGCCTAAAAGCACGGACTGTGGTGAAAACCAATTTGAGATCGAGAGCTAGTACTGACAGATTCAGTTTAATCAAGAGAGATCTACGAGAACGATTTGCGCAGTCAAAGGCTTGTCAAAAGTTCGAACAAATTCGAAAACTAAAACTACTGAGTCGTCGGTTTTTGGACAAAACTGATCCAAGTAGTATGTTGAGTTGAGCAGAGGAGTTCTCAAGTGATACTATGATGAACAGAGAAGGCAGGGCGTGAGTTCTGTAAATGTTGAGTTGAGCAGAGGAGTTTTTCACTCTATAAACTCAAGTGATCCTATGATGAACAGAGAAGGCAGGGCGTGAGTTCTGTAAATGGATTCTTGTCGAAAAGTCAAAGGTGTTTATAATGCTGCAAACAATCTTTTGAACTCAGATTTGCACTGCCCTAAGAACTATGCATAGATGATCTATATGCAAATAGCAAGTATCAACTTCAGTGGGCAATCTCAGGGATTCTACGAAGGCATGTTCGCTATTCTATTAGCAAAATTTGTTGAGCACAGAGCTAAATCTTTGGTTGACAATTCCACCATCAATCTTAATGGCTACAGGAAGCATCATTTTTAGCTGTGCTTCAAGGATGGAATAGTCCACAAGTACAACAATCACAGTGACTATTGTTCTCTTGGATAATCCTGTAGATTATTGCTCTCTGCAACTTAAAAAACTTTCCCAAAGGCTGAGAAGTGCGAAAAAACAAACCAGAAACTAGTGTTCTCCAGCTTAAGAAACTAGTGTTTTAAGTTTCCTAGAGTGAGGTTATTTCAAAAGCACCAGAGGATTGACTGTCGATCTCTGATATGAGGTGCTGGAAGAAAAGTGAGTTGTTTAGTTTAGGATCTGGTATGCATTAGCTAAGAACCTGGACATTAGCTAAGACTACAGGTAAGGTTTGTTTGACTGTAATTCTGGAAATGAAAAACCCTTTTCTCCTGTAAAAAAGTAATCAAAAGTTATATTCTTTATATTCTTCATTCAGGTCATTTTGAGCACTGGTAGCATCTTCCAGGTCTGGATTCCAAGCTATGTAAACCACCACCAGTAAATTCTGGAGCCATAACTATGCGTTATACCATCCCTGTAGACTGTAACCAAGAAGATTTAATGTGAAATCCTTAAAGTTCATTTCAACTGTAGAGTGGAGCATTCGAATCCGCTTGTTTGTTCCAAACTCTGTAAATGTATTCCAAGCTCTGTTGTAGGGTTGTATCAAGATCTTAGTTGTAAAGTTGTTGAGTTCTACGATGGAATTTGTTTGTTACCAAGAAAGGTAAGCTGTCATTCAATTATGATGGATGCAGAGTGGTTTTGTGAAATGGACAAGTGAAACTTCGGTGCTTATATACGTTGCACCCAGTATATTGATGTTTTTATTGATATGTAGGGTGCTCTCTTTCATGCTTTTAAGCTAGTGTCAGTCAGTCAATAGTCGTTGACAGAGTAGGGGCGTTGACAGAGGGCTAATAGCCAATTCTCCTAATTTTCGCTGTCAGGTTGATTGACATTAATGGGAGGTTGGGGTACCATGATTGGAGGAATTGAAGCTACTGGCAGATGGCCAAGAAAGGGATAGTATGGATTCATGGCTGCACCACCAATTGAAAAAGCATCCTAACCAGTTTGAGTTGCCCTTGCATCTTTTA
Source organism: Pinus tabuliformis (assembly GCA_031772625.1). Taxonomy (NCBI): domain Eukaryota; kingdom Viridiplantae; phylum Streptophyta; class Pinopsida; order Pinales; family Pinaceae; genus Pinus; species Pinus tabuliformis. The sequence continues at coordinate 725,397,593 of CM062806.1, read as the reverse complement.
CAGTTCGATAGCCAGAGTAAGCCCTTTCATGAATGGTGTCCTGGAAATAAGTCGGGACTGGATCCCCTGCTACAGGCAACGTGGAAACCACTGGCCTTTTGTCGAGATCAATTGTAATAACTGTGCAAGGGACTTCTAAAAAAAGGAAAACTTTCATCTTAGAGAAACCTACCTCACTAGAAGTGAAGTGAGCTCAAAGAAGCCTGCGTACTCAAAGGAGCCTGTAATGGAATTTAAAATGTTTAGATAATTTCAGTAAAGATCTGTTGGGGATTTTTCTGTCAAAATCCCAAAAACACAATATAAAATGCACACAGAGAACAATGCTCTGTTTCTCTCCAAGATCTTCACACAGCGGAAGTCTAAAAATTATTTATTAAAACAGAGTATTACACCCATAAACAAGGATCTGTGTTCATTAAAATGAAAAACCTGATACAAAATTCTTCCTCTTCTGCTCAGAGGGATTCACCCAAAAAAAAAAAACACAGTGCTACTCTATTCATTCAGTTCAGATTACATTCTACGCTGTTGCGTATTGTAAAACATACATCCACTTGCGCTACTGCGCTTCTACAAAACATTCATACACACACATTACAGACAATAGCACCCCCACAACAGACTACAACACTCTACGACAAAAACAAAACTTGAATGAATTAATGAACGAGGATGGAGACCCATGCTGTGAACTGCTCGGGGCTGTCCTTCCTGTCCTCAGCTAAGTTGCATATTTACTGCGGTGGCTGAGGAATTCAATGTCTTCCTTCTCGGCCATACTTGTGAATTGAATGCAGTTGCCTACTGCTGTACTGCTGCATGCCCTTTGTTTAACCAGCTCTGCGCCAATTCTCTGTTTCTCCTTATATTTGAAAGTATATGAGCAACACTACAAAACTCATAAAAATTCCTCTTGACAGACTTCAAATGTTAAACCAATATGTTTCGGGATCCCATTGGGTTCGGGCTTCATCGCATAGCGCTCATATATATAAAAGAGTGTGTGCCCATGGTTTCCCCGATTGCGATATGTCGATTGCACTATGGGCCGATACCTCTGATCATATATATATATATATATATATATATATATATATATATATATATTATAACACATGCCTGAAATACATTAAAACACGAAAAGAGAAAGCCCCTGGCGGAACTGAAATAACATTGAAACAAAATGTTAAACACCCGTCGGGTCCGGCTCATCGGATCGCGACAATATATATGCGAAAGGCCCATGCTCCATTGGAAACGCCGATAGCGATGTGCCGATAGCGATATCGGCGATCGCTCATCGCATAATAATAAAGCCCATTTGTAAGCCCTCTATTGCGATATCGGCGATCGCTCATCGCTGCCGCTGCCTGCCTCCGATACTCCAACCCGCCGATATGCCAACTTGCCGATACATGGCTCAACTGTTGCACAGTTGAAATTATATTTTCAACACTCCCCTTTAATTTCAACTGTTGGGCATTCAATCATACCCAAACACTTCCTCAAAAATTCAAAGCTTTTCTGATCCAATGGCTTTGTCAAAATGTCAGCTATCTGTTCTTGAGTCCTGCAATGTTGTAAACTGATTTCTCCATTGCTTACCAATTCTCTGATATAGTGGAACCATAGTTTTAAAAACCGCTCAGAAAAACCGGTAACCGGTCAAACCGGCCGGTTAGCTAGCTGGCCGGTCCGAACCGGCCTAAAAACCCGGTCAGACCCTTCATTTGCCCGATTTTTGGCCCTAACCGGTGAAAACCGGCCGGTTTAGGACAAAACCGGCCGGTTTGTTACAAACCGGCCGGTTTTGTCCTAAACCGGCCGGTTTTAGGCACAACCACCATAAAGTTAAAAAAACATGTTTTTGACTGTGTTTGAGGGGTTTTGGGGGGGGGACTAAGGGTGTTTCAACCCTAACAATGTTGGCAATTAATGGTAATGTTAAATTCTTAAAGTAAAAGTGACATTTCCTTTAATTTTCATTTTCATCCTTTTACTTAAATTTTTAACATTACCATGAAATGACTCAGGATGTTTGAGAGTGGTTTCGACCTCATTGGATTTCATATGGAGAAACTAGAATTTTAGATTTCACTCAAAATTCAGCAGACTTAATGGTTTTCAGGATTTCATGGTTTGGGGGTAAACAATAAATGCAATTAGAGCTCCAAATGATAAGAAAAACTCCTGATCTAGATCCCATTGTGTTGGACGATATTGATCCAACATCAGAATGGGTGGAGGAGACTGAAGAACCTGTGTTTGAGGCTGATTTTGATATCGACATGGCTTTGGCGGGGGATGAAGCAGATTATGTGGTGGCATCAGAACCAGGATCAATAGCGGCATCAAGGAAAGGCAAGGAACCAATGGAAGGCACTAGTCATGCAGGTCGACAAACTCGTGCTTCCATTAGGTCCACTTCTATTGTCATTGGTGGCATTGATACTGAGGTTGCAGATCAGGCTGAGGCATCCTCAGACTCTGAACCAGATGATGTCTATGTAGCTCCTGATGATGATCTTGTGTCTACTACTAGTAGTGGTAATGAACTTGATGATTGATCATGTGTATACTGTAGACTTGTAGTAGGCCAATGGCCTCATAGCTTGCAGCAATGTTTTTGGACTTTATAGGCCATTTAGAGCCTCATTTGTTATGTATTTTGCTATTTTGTTGATGATATGTATTGCACTCGGTGCCATTTTGATGTATTCACCTTTACATGGTATATAAATGAGCAAACTTTGCATATTTTGTCTCTATTGGCTTGGAATCATGGTTTTACATCTTAAAAATAGTTTTGTTTCATTAAAAATTAATTATTTAATGTATTTTTTTAAAACCGGTTCGTTTAGACCAAACCAGTGCCGGTTAGACCGGTTCCGGTCGGTAAACCGGTTCATTAGGTGGACCGGTCCGGTCACCGGTTCCGGTTTTAAAAACATTGAGTGGAACCTTGTATCAATGTGTTTCGTTCATTTGTGAAACACAGAATTCTTGGACAGGGCAATAGCTGAGCTATTGTCACAATAAATCACTGTTGCTTTTGCCTGCTCTTGGCCTAAGCTCCTCAACGTTCTTCTCATCCACACTGCTTGACATGTCGCTGCAGTAGCTGCCACGTACTTTGCTTCTGCTGTAGACAATGCCACAATTGGTTGTTTCTTGGAAGCCCATGAAATGGCTCCTGAACCCATGTGAAAAAGATAACCGGATGTGCTTTTCCGATCATCCACACTTCCAGCCCAATCGCTATCAGTGTACCCAACTAAATCTGAAATTTTTGAAAAAGTATACAAAATGCCAAATCTTTTTGTACCTTTGACATACCTCAAAATTCTTTTTGCTGCCTGTCAATGTGCCTCTTTTGGCCTCTCCATGAATCTGGAAATCAAACTAACAGCAAATGTTATGTCAGGTCTAGTTGCAGTTAAATACATAAGACTGCCAAGTATGCTCTTGTACAAACTAGGATCAAAATCCTTGTTGCTCTCCTCTTTCCTGAGTTTTAATCCCATTACCGTGGGAGTGATTGCTGCTTTGCATTCTTGCATGTGGAATCTTTCCAATACTTCATTTACATATCTTGCTTGAGTGATAAGAATTCCTTTTTCATTTTGATCTACTTCTATTCCTAAGAAGTATCTCAACAAGCCCATGTTAGTCATCTCAAATTCTTCTTTCATGACTGATTTAAAATTTTCAATGAGGTAGTCATCATTACCTGTAAAAATTACATCATCAACATATAAGACAACAATTAAAATTTTACCATCTTTTTCTTTGATGTAGACGGTGGGTTCTCCTTCACACTTGTCAAATTCATTATCCAATAGATAGGAATCTATTCTACTGTACCACGCTCTTGGAGCTTGCTTCAGCCCATAAAGAGCTTTCTTCAATTTGCAAACTTTGTGTTCTTGGCCTTTCTTCTCATAGCCTAGAGGCTGCTCAATATATACCTCCTCCTTTAACACTCCATTTAGGAATGCCGACTTCACGTCCATTTGGTAGACTTTCCATTTGTTTTGTGCTGCTATGGACAACACTGCTCTCACGGTTTCCATTCTTGCAACCGGTGCGAAAGTCTCCTCATAATCTCTCCCATACTGCTGCTTGTATCCCTTGACAACCAACCTTGCCTTGTGTCTTTCAATTTTGCCTTCAGCATTGCATTTGGTCTTATAGACCCATTTGACTCCAATGACTTCTTTACCTTTTGGTAGCTCAACCAAATCCCATGTCTTGTTTCTTTCTATGGCATTCATCTCCTCATCCATAGCTTCTATCCATTTCTTATCTTTAATAGCATCTTCGAAATGAATAGGATCATCAACATGACAATACAAGGCAAATAAGGAATTCATTCCTTCATTATAAATGTCACTTAAGTTTCTGAATTTCTTACCTCTTTCACTTGGTGTGCAAGTGCTTGAAGATGCACTTGAATTTCCTCCTTGTGGTGTGCTTGGAGAAGCACTCTCATTTCTCCTCAAGGGTGTTCCTTGCTGTCCTTGTGTTGGCGCTGCTGTTTGGGGATGTATTTCTACCATTTCCTCATCATCTTCATCATGAGACAAACAATTTTTAACATTAATTGTTTTCTCTATGCTTCCATCCCAAGCTTCCTCCTCAATAAACTGAACATCTCTGCTCACAAAGAATTTCTTGGTGGATGGGATATACAACCTGTAAGCCTTGGATTCCTCACTGTATCCGATGAAGATACATTTCTCCCCTTTGCTGTCCAACTTCTTCCTTAGCTGATCAGGAATGTGTGCATAGGCCACACATCCAAAAACCTTCATGTGGGTGACTCCTTGCTTTCTCCCACTCCATGCTTCTTCAGGCACTTTGTTCATCACAGCTTTTGTAGGACACCTATTCAAAATATATACAACACAGTTTACGGCTTCAGCCCAATAATCATTTGGCAAATGCTTTGCCTTCAACATGCTTCTTGCCATATCCATAATGGTTCTGTTCTTCCTTTCAGCAACTCCATTTTGCTGTGGGGTGTACCTTGCTGTAAACTGCTTATGTATTCCATTTTCTCTGCAAAAACATAAAAATTCTTTGGAGATATACTCACCTCCTCTGTCTGTTCTCAAAACTTTGATGCACAACCCACTTTGATTTTCCACGAGTGCTTTGAAATTTCGGAATTTTTCAAACACTTCACTTTTATTCTTCAAGAAATAAACCCAAGTTTTTCTTGTAAAATCATCAATAAATGTTAGAAAATATTGGTTGCCTGCTAAAGATTGATTTTGCATCGGTCCACATAAATCTGAGTGGACAATCTCTAAGGGTGCTTTTGCCCTTATGCTTTTCCCGCTTGGAAAACTTTCTCTGTGTTGTTTTCCCAATATGCAGCCTTCACAAAGGCTGTCAGGTTTCTCTATCAATGGTAATCCTCTTACCATTCCTTTTCTGCTCAACAAGTTAAGACCTCCAAAGTTGAGATGTCCAAATCTCAAGTGCCACAACCAATTTTCATCTTTTGGTTGACTTTGGAAAGCCTCTTGGGAAACTGCTGCAATTACTTTTTTGTTTTTCAAATCTGCTCTTATTCTAAGAGGGAACATCCTGTTCCTTGTCATCTTCACTTCAGCAATGCATCTTTTGCTGGGTGCTATATCCATGATGCTGCATACATCATTCTCAAAGAAAAAATTGTACCCCTTTTGGACAAGTTGTCCAATACTCAAGAGGTTACATCTCATTCCAAGGACATAGTAGACATCTGCTATGGTTTTCCTTTCACCTTGCTTTGTAAATATTTTAACTTCTCCTTTACTCATAACAGAAATTTTCCTATCAGTCCCAAGTGTGACTTGTGACTTCACACTTTGATCTAAAGCAGAAAACATGGCTAAGTTTCCTGTCATATGGTTGCTGCAACCGGAGTCTAGAAACCATATATCTTCACTATTTGTTTCAGCCATATTACACGCTAACAGCACATTATCTTGGCTGACATTTTCTCTAGTAATATTTGCATTTGATCTATTACTCACATCATGCTGCTTTTTCCTACATTCACTGGCATAATGCCCATATTTTTTACAGTAATAACATTGGACATTGGATTTTTCATACCTTTGTCCTTGAGCATGATTTTGTCCATTTTGTTGGTTGCTACCTTGGCCTTGGTTCTGATTTGGATTGTTGCCTCTTCCTTGAGCATTTGGTGGACTGTTCCTTCCACCTCTGTTCTGGCTTCTGCCTCTTCCTCTCTTGTTTCCTCTGCCTTGACCTCTTCCTCTTCCAAAGGACATCTGGGTCTTGAAGGCTTGCTCTAGAGATGAGTTTTCATTTCTACTCAACCTTTGCTCATGTGTGACCAGTGATGCATGAAGCTCATCAACTGAAAAGTTTGAGAGATCCTTTGTCTCTTCTATGGTGGTGACAATCACATGGAACCTTGAGGGTAGGCACCTCAATAGTTTCTCCACAATCCTCCTTTCTTCAAGTATCTCTCCATGAGATCTTATTTGTGTGACCAGGCCAATTACTTGAGTGAAGAATGAGTCAATATTGTCTGACTCCTTCATGTTCAGATTTTCAAAATCTTTCCTCAACAACTGTAGCTTTGCTGTCTTCACTTTCTCCATGCCTTGATAGGCTGTTTTAAGGGTTTGCCATGCTTCTTTGGATGTCTTAGCTGCTACTAACCTTGGAAACACGCTTCCATGCACTGCTTGATACAAGAAGAAGAGGGATTTTGAGTCCTTCTTGTGGCTCTTTAACAGATCCTTCTCTCCTTGAGTTAGATTATTAAACTCATTTTCATCTGCTGCTTGTTCAAAACCATCTTCAACTATTTCCCATAAGTCTTAGGAAGCAAACAAGGCTTTCATTTTTATTGCCCAATAGTCATATTTTTTGCCATCAAATAATGGGAGTTACATACCCATGCTATTGCTGGTGCTGGTGCCAGCCATTCTTGCACTACTTGACTATCTATTAAAAATCACTGAAAAAATACCTTGGATTCTTTTGCCTGAGTCTTCACACTGCTGGAGAAGTTTCTGCATTAAGAATCCTTCCTTCAGCTTCTTTGAACCCTTCAAAGAGCCTAGACTAGCTCTGATACCACTGTTGGGGATTTTTCTGTCAAAATCCCAAAAACACAATATAAAATGCACACAGAGAACAATGCTCTGTTTCTCTCCAGGATCTTCACACAGCGGAAGGCTAAAAATTATTTATTAGAACAGAGTATTACACCCATAAACAAGGATCTGTATTCATTAAAATGAAAAACCTGATACAAAATTCTTCCTCTTCTGCTCAGAGGGATTCACAAAAAAAAAAAACACAGTGCTACTCTATTCATTCAGTTCAGATTACATTCTACGCTGCTGCGTATTGTAAAACATACATCCACTTGCGCTACTGCGCTTCTACAAAACATTCATACACACACACTACAGACAATAGCACCCCCACACCGGACTACAACACTCTACAACAAAAACAAAACTTGAATGAATTAATGAACGAGGATGGAGACCCATGCTGTGAACTGCTCGAGGCTGTCCTTCCTGTCCTCGGCTGAGTTGCATATTTACTGCGGTGGCTGAGGAATTCAATGTCTTCCTTCTCGGCCATACTTGTGAATTGAATGCAGTCGCCTACTGCTGTACTGCTGCATGCCCTTTGTTTAACCAGCTCCGCGCCAATTCTCTGTTTCTCCTTATATTTGAAAGTATATGAGCAGCACTACAAAACTCATAAAAATTCCTCTTGACAGACTTCAAATGTTAAACCAATATGTTTCGGGATCCCATCGGGTCTGGGCTTCATCGCATAGCGCTCATATATATAAAAGAGTGTGTGCCCATGGTTTCCCCGATTGCGATATGCCGATCGCACTATGGGCCGATACCTCTGATCATATATATATATATATATATATATATATATATATATATATATACATTAAAACACGAAAAGAGAAAGCCCTTGGCAGAACTGAAGTAACATTGAAACAAAATGTTAAACACCCGTCGGGTCCGGCTCATCGGATCGCGACAATATATATGCGAAAGGCCCATGCTCCATTGGAAACGCCGATAGCGATATCGGCGATCGCTCATCGCATAATAATAAAGCCCATTTGTAAGCCCTCTATTGCGATACGCCGATGCGATATCGGCGATCGCTCATCGCTGCCGCTGCCTGCCTCCGATACTCCAACCCGCCGATATGCCAACTTGCCGATACATGGCTCAACTGTTGCACAGTGGAAAATATATTTTCAACAAGATCTTAAACATTAAGAGGTGAAACCTTACAAGTTAATATCGTTCAAGCAGAAATATTTTAGAGACAATTTCTGTATCAAAATTTCTGTTTATATTAACATCTATCTTTTGATTCTAAGAGAAGACGTCCCATAGACCGGGTAGGTCTCAAGAATATTAATAGAAAACATGAACAAAAGGAACCTTGGAGTCCAAGGAAATATTCTTCGTGATAAAGAAAATCAATCTAATCAAATCTAATCAAGATTGTTTAAAACAGATTAGTCAAAAGCATTGGGTTTTTATGAGTACTTCCAGCGTCTCCAAATGAACCAAATTGATATCATCAAAAGAGCCAACTTGATACTCTTGTCATTGAAATGACTTCATAATATCAAAACGACCAATTTGATATCTTCAAATGGTATGACTTGATACACTAAATGAGTTGATTTAAACAATCCAGCTTGATACACCAAGTGAACTTATTTACTTGTTATGCAACACAAGTGGGAAGGAGACTTGAATATTAAACAAGTAAACAATTGCATGGTAAAAAGATATCATAGAAACTTCAATGTAAATTAGAACCGCAGTAAGCCATAATTATTTTTTTATGGGCTCATATTGTATTTGTAATTTATTTTTTATAAAACAAAAATTATTATTTTCTTTTTCCTCTCAAATTTTACATGTTTGCGAGTGTAAACCTGAACGTAACGAAGTAATTGAAGTGAAACTCATGGTAAACAAGTAATAAAAGTGGAACTAAAACTGAAGGTAAACAAGTAATTAATGTCTGTAAAACAAAATTGCGTTGAAATAATTGAAGTGAAACTGAAGCTAAACAAATATATTTTGTCATCAGGGCAGCAATCCATTATTCAAGCATTTTTTCTCATTGTGAAAGTAATGGGTAGATCGCTGGAGTTGGAGGTGAAGAAGCCTTCAAAGGTGAGTGAGTAAGAAAGATAAAACTGTTAGAAAACTTAAACAACAATTCTACATGCGGAAAGAACGGAAAAGAATCACTGAATCTTAGTGCCCAGGGATACGAGTTACCTCCAGCCATTGGTGAAACCGTTGATGCGATATCCTTCTGAAACACCACGCTCCAGCTGCACATGCAAAAAGGAAAGAAGACAGCTGATCTGAAGGCACTTCCAAGCTCTGCTATCTCAGCTAGATGGTGTAGAACTGAAGGGGATTGAGATGCAAGCTTGGGGACCAAACAGATGAATTTATAGCTAAGCTTCCATCAAGCTTCTGATAGCTATGTGTCAGATGTCCCACAGATCAAGGCAGAGAACTCCAGATGGGAGTAATGGACCACTTCAGTAGCTCCTAACAATAAATTTATTAGCTGCAGTTGATTTTCTTAACTTAAGGAAACTACTGCAGTTGGTTTCCATAAGTTAAGGAAAGACTGCAGTTTAAATTCCATAATTTTAGGCAGCAATTGTGTAAAACTTAATGGAGCTAACATTCTCCCACTTGGTCCATACTTCCAAACTTAATGTCTCAACTTAAAAACCATTGATAATCTGTATTAAGTAATAGATACATGAATCATGGCGATAAGTCCTCTAATGACGAGTATTATCTTCCATGTATTACTATGTATTTATTCTTATTATAATTTATGTGGCAACAATTTCTTAATGAATAAACCCTATATTTATTCTTGGTCCTTCTTAAATGATTTTTCTCAAATCAACTTAAGGTGCACATAAATATGAGAAAAAACATCACAATAATTAAGAATTTCATAATCATTGTCCATACAATGAAAAACTGCATAATGGAACCAAGTCCCATATTCAATACATGATCCTTGAATTTAAACGGTGGCATGCCCTTAGTCAAAGGATCAGTGATCATTAACTCAGTGCTGACGTGCTCAATGACCACTTTCTTTTCTTTAACACGTTCCCTTATAGCTAAATACTTAATGTCGATGTGTTTATTTCGACTCCCACTTTTTTAGCCATAAAACCAGCAGCTGAATTATCACAATATATTCTCAATGGCTTAGAGATAGAATCCATAATTCTAAGCCCAGAAATGAAATTCTTAAGCTATACACCATGTACAGCAGCCTCAAACAGGATATACATAAGCATGTAGTATTTGGTCCCTTGAAGGTACCTTATTACTTTCTTTGCAGCTCTCTAGTGGTCTAAACCTGGATCACTCTGACATCGTCCCAACATTCCCAATGGGAGCTACACTTGGTGAACAATCCTTCATCCGAAATCTCTCTAAAATTTTATTAATATAGGTTTCCTGTGACAGACCCAAGATGCCTCGAAATCTGTCTCTATGGATCTTAATGCTAATGACATAAGATGCCTCACCCATATCTTTCATATCAAAAACTTTTAGAGAGGAATTGTCTCACCTCATGTAGAAAACCCTTATCATTGGTTGCTAGCAAAAGGTCATCCACATATAAAACAAGAAAACAAATTTTACTCCCACTAACCTTCAGGTATATACATTGATCCATAATGTTTTCTACAAAACCAAAAGAAGAAATTACATTATGGAATTTCAAATACCATTGGCGGGATGCTTGTTTTAAACCATATAATGACTTCTTGAGCTTGCAAACCAATTGCTCACCATGACTAGAGGGGAATCCTTCAGGTTGTTTCATGTAAACCTCCTCCTCTAGATCTCCATTAATTCTATCTATGGAGATATGACCTAGTTCGGGAATGTCACAACGAATTTCAGAGAAATTTGTAGGTTGTACTACTGCATCAAAATAAAGAATCACATGCTTATGTTAAAATTGAGGCTTAATAAACTTTCATGTTTTACCAATGTAAATCATGTTAAAAAGAATTGAATCAAATGACATAAAAATTGCCTGTGGGCTAAATTTTTAATTCAAACAGATTCAATAAAACTTTATGAACTTTCATGTTTTACCAATGTAAAATATGCTAAGAAGAATTGAATCAAATGACATGAAAATTGTCTGTGGGCTAAATTTTCAATTCAAGCAGATTCAATAAAACTTTATGAACTTTCACGTTTTACCAATGTAAAACATGCTAAGAAGAATTGAATCAAATGACATGAAAATTGCCTGTGGGCTAAATTTTCAATTCAAGCAGATTCAATAAAACTTTATGAACTTTCACGTTTTACCAATGTAAAACATGCTAAGAAGAATTGAATCAAATGACATGAAAATTGCCTGTGGGCTAAATTTTCAATTCAAACAGATTCAATAAAACTTTATGAACTTTCATGTTTTACCAATGTAAAACATGCTAAGAAGAATTGAATCAAATGACATGAAAATTGCCTGTGGGCTAAATTTTCGATTCAAGCAGATTCAATAAAACTTTATGAACTTTCACGTTTTACCAATGTAAAACATGCTAAGAAGAATTGAATCAAATGACATGAAAATTACCTGTGGGCTAAATTTTCAATTCAAACAGATTCAATAAACTTTATGATAAAACTTATTAATTCATAACTCCTGTGGGTAGGTTATGAAATTTTATCCTAATTAATCACATAAATATAATAAAAATTCCTGTGGGATAAAATTTATTATATTGAGTGTAATTAATTACAATTTAATGTCTAAATAATCTTTATGTGATCTTGCCAATCAATATATAATTTTATTTAATTAAAGAATGGCCACAGCATCTTTAATTAAATAAAATTATATGGATCACTAGACATTATTTTGTTGCATAAACAAAACTTAACCAGAGAGAAAAATAGTGTTTACTGAAAGGAGATGATATTTTAATAAACTCCATATAACTGTAATATTTTTCCAGCAAAATCAAATTTACATTCCTTAGTGTAACTGTCCCACAATTTATTTAAGACTAATTCTTAAATTAATCACAAAATGGACTCTAAACAATTTGCAAACAAAACTGCAAATTTGAAATATTATTTATACATATTTATATAAAATTTCATGTGAGCCTCCATAATTAAATATAACTTCAAAAAATAAAAATTGAACCAATATGGATTTCAACTTTTTGTTATTACATTGGATATTCATTAGTAAATGAACTAATGTTCATTTCAGCATTATAGGAACTTGCAAGCAAATCCAATTAATAACAATTTATAAATTTATAATTGATGTAATTTATAATTTATAAATTTATAATTGATGATAGACTAAACATATATAAACCTCTCTTAACTAAACATATATACAGCGCCCTTATTTATCCACGGTATAAAGTCTCCTTATTTATCCACTTGAAAAATCACTATATATATTTGAAATCACCAAAAAAATGTTTAAGATAAAAATTTCATTGAGCCTCCGAGTTTCTTTATCGACTAATATTTCTGGAAACGGGATGGAACAAGCGTATGCTCCAAATCAATGTTCCAACAAATATTACTCTCTTAAATTCCTTTCAAGAACTAGATATGGGCTTTTTCTATACTGTCAACTAAAATTAATAATCTTTAAATTTCGGATCGTGTGGCTTTACAGAAATTTAATTCCAAATGCATTACTGAAACATATTGGCAAAAATTAAAGCAAATAGCAAAGACCTGGTTTGGTCTTTCGTGTGGAATTGCATTTTCAATTACAAAGTTTAAGACTCGTATTAAAGTTTCGTAACCTTGCCATGCTATATATCGGTTCAAATGAAAAAGTGTGGTTTCAGAACCATAGAGTAATTAGAACTCCTAGCGAAATTAAATAAACGACAGTTTGACATTTGTTGTGGACTTACATTTACAGGCACAAAGATCAAGCTTCCCAACCGAAACGAATATCTATAATTTATTTTGCACGGTTGATTTTATATAGTTATCGAAATTAACTATATAAATAAATAAATAAATAAATAAATATATATATATATATATATAACCAAAACATAATAAAAAATATATAATTTGTAATATGGTTATATTATATAACATAACGGTTTATATGCATGTGTTATAAAACAAAAACCATATCCTTACCGTTGGACTACAAAGGCTTCCATCAAGCTAAAAATCTGAATCACTAACTAGCATTTTATGTGTTAGTGAAACCAACCCATCTCACCTTTCCCAAATTCTATGCGGTATGAAATCAAACAATTTTAAATGGGAACTGCATTTTGTGTGGATAATTCGTATTTCATTAACCATGAAATAACCCATAAAACTAATCACACGGAACAGAATGAAATGAGGAATTATGATTATGTTCTTACTGCTTTTTGATAATGCTTTTGATAAAACCTTCGTAACCATCAAGATTTCTCGCTCGCTTCACTCAAGACTCCAGATTATTTAGTCAGCGTTGAAGGCTTTATTGAGTTCAGAATCAAATTCATAGTCTCTCAATTTGTTTCATGGTCTCATGGGCAGTGTTCAATGCTAGACGATTAAAATTCCATCGATATTTTTACCGTAAAATTCCATCCGTATTTTTACCCAAATTGAAAAAATAAACAGAGTAACATTAACAAAATTAAAAGTTCGAAGTCAAATCAGGATTGACATCCATACTTACGTGATACTAACAACGAACATATAAGAAGAAACCTTAATCACATTCGTCTTATAGCGAACAGATGGGTTTTCAATTTGATTGGGCGTCATATCACACTTATGTTAAAAAACTAATAAAATTTAAAAAAAAGTACACGGAAGAAAGAGAAGGTATAAGCCAGCTCCAGGAAATTGGGGCAAGCAATAATGTTATGTCAGATTTAAATAAGTTAAACTCTGATGTTATGGATCCGGACATATAGGGTATTAAATCGCCTCTATATATTCCCAAAGAAATAAACTTCTGTCGGTGATCAAATTTTATACTTTGCCGTCAAGATCAACATGATTACCAAACCATAGACCTGGAAACCAATCTAAATGTGCTTTCTAAATCATTTACACTGACGTTGGAATGATATATTGCTAATAAATCGAAACAGAATAACAACTTTAACCAGAAAGAAAATTAACAAAAACACCCCAATTCAGAGATGAGGCAATTCTCTGAGAGAAAAGACAAAAGACGGACTTGCCTACACTTGTTATCAGACGCTGGTTAGGGGAAGAGAGCACTATCGTTAGAGAGGCTATTCCTCCATAACTATCTTTGCCTAGATAAAAACCGGCGAGGACGGAGATCAAAAAAACGGTTTTCCAAACCCACGTGACGACCGGTTTCGAATGCTCGAGTGGTTATTCGTTCGGCATAATTAACAAGTGCCGTCGTTCCCATATCCCGCCAAGACTTGAATAAGATGGAGTGGAAGGCATGCCAGTCAAACAAATGGAAATGTAAACAATAAAGCATGCATGACATAGATTCTTGGCCAACACACACCAAGGCAGAGGTAAAATGGCTCTGATACCAACTGTTAGAAAACTTAAACAGCAATTCTACATGCGGAAAGAACTGAAAAGAATCACTGAATCTTAGTGCCCAGGGATACGAGTTACCTCCAGCCATTGGTGAAACCGTTGATGCGATATCCTTCTGAAACACCACGCTCCAGCTGCACATGCAAAAGGAAAGAAGACAGCTGATCTGAAGGCACTTCCAAGCTCTGCTATCTCAGCTAGATGGTGTAGAACTGAAGGGGATTGAGATGCAAGCTTGGGGACCAAACAGATGAATTTATAGCTAAGCTTCCATCAAGCTTCTGATAGCTATGTGTCAGATGTCCCACAGATCAAGGCAGAGAACTCCAGATGGGAGTAATGGACCACTTCAGTAGCTCCTAACAATAAATTTATTAGTTGCAGTTGATTTCCTTAACTTAAGGAAACCACTGCAGTTGGTTTCCATAAGTTAAGGAAAGACTGCAGTTTAAATTCCATAATTTTAGGCAGCAATTGTGTAAAACTTAATGGAGCTAACAAAAATCACTCACGAAAATAAAATAATTTAGCAAGGAGGTGAAAATAAAATTATTGACTTGGGAAGGTCCCTCGTTGCCTTCGTAATTGATTTGTCGAACAATGAAGACTCCCAATCAGAAAGGATCCAATATTCAAGATAACATTTTTAAAAACCAGATGGGGTATACAGAAGATTGAAAATTAAATAAAAAATTTGGTTAGTGTCAACGAAATTTGAGAACTCGAATTCAAGATATCGATAACTAACAATTGCACCAAAAGGTATAAAGTAACATTTTAGATTGAAAGTTATCAATTACACCAAAAGTTACAAAGTAACGCTTTAGATTGGAAGTTACCAATTGCGTACGAAGTAACGCTTTAGATTGGATTCTTCAAGGTTGTTTGAGTAGTTGGTTGTTCGAGTAGTTCGAAAGGACCTCTCTGTTTGTGTGGTTCGGGTTTCTTTGATTGCGGGGTTCCGGTTTCTTGTCAGCAACATATAGAGGGGGCAACCAAGCTGGGTTTGAGGAATTGTCAGGATTGTTTCTTTTCCAGTGTTTGCCTATATGTTGCAATTTTTTACCAAAGTTATGTTTAGACTTTTAATCATGGATTCATTCCAATAAATATTATTAAAGTCTTCAACAATTACATTAATATATAAATCAATTTCTTTAAAAAATTTCAATATATAATTTAAGTCTTGGTTTTTTAATATAAATGGTTATACAATAATATAAAATATATATAATATATCTTTTATAAAATACATAATATATAAAGAAATGCTCTACAAATTACATGAAAAATATGCTTAGAAAATCTTCAAAAATTACATTAATGGATAAATCAATTTTTTTTTAATTATAAATATATAAATTTTTTTGTTTTTTTTACAATAATATAAAATATACATAATATATCTTTTATAAAATACATAATATAAACGTCATACTTATTTTATACAAATTATTTTGAGAAGTGTAGTGTTGTATGATTTAATTACAAATATCAAATTCCAAAAACAAATATGAAACAACAATTTATGAAGAAGAAGAAATGATTGTATACTTGGCTATAATTTTATTATAGCCACAATTTTCTCATGGAATGAAATCAATTAAAATAAATAATTCACGGCAATGGGTGAGTGCATTTGCCTAAATCAGGCAACAAATCTTCAGATTGACTTCTAATGTACATACAAACATCATTTATGTTGGGCAATTAAAAAGAGAAATCTAGTTGTAGCGAAACTAGGGGCAAACAACAATCACTCTTGCTCTAGCTTCACTAAATTTGTACTTGCACAGTGAAATGGATATGCTAAGCCAACTATCAACATTCCTATCCACCCAAAACTTTCGAAGTGATAGCTAACTGAGAAGATATGATAACTGGCTAGACTCGATGTAAGGAAATGTGCACGGTGGATATCTAATTTTCCCTATTCATTCTAGAAGTTTAATCAAAATGAAATCACACATAGTTCAATAAGAGTCTAAGATAATATGATCAATGAAACACAACACTGCCACGACTATGGACCCCAACTCCTGCAACAACAAAATATACAAAGAGATGAATTTATGTATAAGTATCATAACCATTTAACAATTAGAGCACAAAACATCAAACATATACTATTTGAAATTGTATTTTGCTGTGAGAGGAATCTGCTATCCATAATGAGATGATGCCCATCACTAGATTAAATGAAGTCACATCATACTGAACAACAGACCGAACAAAAAATCACAATTTCATGGATATAATTATTTTTCCCTTGCATATTTCGAATATAAGGACTTGTCCAATTGCTCTATCTTTTAACTGTACTTTTTTTGAGATAGGAATCTGCTATCCATAATCAGATGATTCCCATCACTAAAGCAGTCACATCCTATTTGACAACATACCAAACAAGAAATCACATTTTCATGGATATAATTGTTTTTCCCTCACATATTTCCAATATAAGCACTTATCCAATTGCTATGAAACAACTTTTGGCAGAGGAATTCCTCCTCATTTTCATCGATTTCAGATTTGCATTTATTGCATTGGCAAGAAGATAACTTTAACCAATGCTGGGTATTCAAGAATTCCAGATGACTTTGAAAAATGTTAGGTATTCTAGACTAAATATTGTTGCAATTTTCAAGTATTGGTTATCCAAGAAATAAGGATTTGGGTGTCCATGAGCCACGAGGTTTGGTTATTCACGAAATATTGTGATGGAGAAAAAAATTGGATAACTCTTAAGTGTTAAATTTTTTTTGGATATCCATTTTCTTGTCAAGTTGGTTATGTTTGTGGTTAAATTAGAGCATTGATCCAGTTTCAAAATCCCCAAAGACATGTTTATGCTTTAATATGGCTGAGTAAGTTAACCGCTGCATTTGAGGCCAAGTGGAAGTACTAGCGATCTTGACAGCCCATGGATGTGGCACATTTCAATGGAATGGACCTTAGTGGTCCACATATGTGGCCTATCTCAAATAACATATACCCCTTCATTGTGGCATCTATAAATGAAGGACCATCTATCAAGACAACCAAAAGCATAGGATCATCAGCTTGTACTAATGTATATTTAAAAACAATAATCTCATCAGATATTCATCAAGTTGTGCTATTGTATCTTCTTGACTTGAATCCCATATCCACTAGTCAATAATCCCATATCCACCAATGACATGGGTACTTTGTTGAATAACTTGGTTTGGAATTTTGATTAAGGATCCATATTAGCATGAAGTTTGTCTTGAGTTCAACTCCTTGTGATGATTGTGCTTTGCTACAACTCCACAGGTAGTTCATCGTTGGTTGATCCCCTTGCAGTGCCCAATGTGTTGCTACAAATCTGCATACAACTTCATGTATTGAATTTCTATCAGTGACGTGGGTGGCACCTTGTCAAATGCCCTAGTTTGGCATTTTAATTAAGGATCCACATCCTTAGTTAGAACAAAATCGTGGTTTCTTAGTCTGTTTGGGGAGTTGGTATGGCTTTGCTGGCATAATTCTCCCTTCATTTCCCTTCCTCGTACCATTTCACTGAGAAATTTGAGAGTTTGGGAATTTCAAGGTTGTAAAGCCGACCTCACCGGAAAGTTCTTCAATTTTATTGATGAGGTAAGTAACCCGAAAATCTTTTAGAAGTATTTGTCCCACGCTCACGTTAGATCATTTAATCAGTTCATCATGCTTCACTGATGATGTGCATCCGTGATAGTTAGACTGAAACACTCAGTTCTTGGAAATTAATTAACTAATTATGCTCATTGTAGATACCTTTGGAGTTGTGTGAGGTCAACATTGATGTGAGGGGGTAGGGAGCATCTTCAAGTACTTCGAGTAGCACTCAGTCAGTTGAGGAAAAAGCGTCATGCCATATTTTTCCTGTTTTCTTCAATCGATTGGCAGTTTGATGAAAAACTTGAATAAGATTGTATTGAAAGGTGCCATAGATGCACAATCACTCCCATTTGACTTTTGGGGACTTAAAAACTTAAGAAATTTAGATCTATCTAGCTCTACTAAACTAACAACATTGCCCAATTCCTTTTCTCAGTTATTGCAACTTCAACATTTGGAATTGCGAGGCTGCATTAATCTATACATCCCAATGGATATTTTGGGAGAAATTTCCACACTGGAGCATATCGACTTCAATGGTTGTGCTCAATTGGAACACTTGCCAAGGGGAATCACCTGTCAGAGGTGTTTAAGATACCTGAATATACTAAATACTAATTTAGGAAAATTTCCCTTGAACTAAGAACCACTATGCCAATTAGAACAACTAAGAATAGGGAGCGCAAGCTTGAAAGAGTTACCATGTTTTGTGGCCTATTTAGTGCACTTAAAAGAGTTGATTTTGGTCGAATGCTTCAAATTAAAGTATATCAATGCACGTATTGAACATCTCACATGTTTGGAAAGGTTAGAAATATGTGGCTCTAAACTGCCCATTTTACCAAAGAGGAGTTGCACTGCTGAAACATCTGAAAGTTTTGACTATATACAGTTGTCCAATAGAAAAAATTTCCTTGGATAACAATGTCATGGATGCTTTAACAAATTTGTCTTTGTTATACACGACCATATCCGACATAACCATTCCTACTGGTGCTTGCCCTAGGCTGGAAATTGTCGATCTTTCATATAATATTCACCTGAAAAAGGTTGAAGTCTTCCAATCAACCCTTGTAAAATTGAATCTTTAGACTAACTAAGGATGTGGATCCTTAGTTGGACTAACTAAAATTAGACTAACTAACTAATCTTTAGACTAACTAAGGATGTGGATCCTTAGATTGAATCTTGAATCTTTAGACTAACTAAGGATGTGGATCCTTGTCAAATGCCCTGCAGTGTTATATTTTTATCTTTTTTTTGTTCTCCTTCTCTATGGCGCAATAGTTCCATCATAGGCTACTTTGATTCCAGTGTAGTTAGAGTGAGGGTACAAAAGATTAGTATGATGGTGCAACACTAGTGTTCTTTGGAGCGACATTGGTGTTATGTAGGGAGAGAGAGTAAGGGTGCATGCATACCTCTATTATGCACATACAAACCTCTTCTAGCACTAGAATATTGATCCACTTAAGTTAGCTTTTCTATTTCATTTTTTAAAAAAAAAAATGCATTATGTACCATTAGAGCGGGTTGTAGAGTCCTAGATATGCTAGGTTACTCGCATGAGGAGTTGAGGAGGGTGCAGATCCAAAGGAGGGGTGTGCATGCATGCATGTGACCATTGTCCTCCACTTAAGATGAACTACATCTGGCACTTTATCCATGCAAGAGGGTGTGCTTGTTGCAAATAGAGCAGAAAACAACAAAACATATACTGTTTGAAATTGTACTTTTGCTGAGATAGGAATCTACTGTCCATAATCAGATGATGCCCATCACTAGAGTAGACTCAGGCACATCATATTTGACAACAGACCAAACAAGAAATCACATTTTCATGGATATAATTGTTTTTCCCTTGCATATTTCCAATATAAGAACTTATCCAATTGCTCTATATTTTCCCTTGTGGCAATATCTAGCGAATAGAGCAGAAAACAACAAAACATATATTGTTTGAAACTGTATTTTTGCAGAGATAGGAATTTTCTATCCATAATCAGATGATGGCCATCACTAGATTGGACTAAGTCACATCATATTGGACAACAGACAGAACAAGAAATCACATTTTCATTGATCCAATTGTTCTTCCACTTATCCAATTGCTCTATATTTCCTTTGTGACAAAATCTTGCAAATAGAGTAGAAAACAACAAAACATAGTGTTTGAAATTGTATATTTGCTGAAATAGGAATATGATATCCATAATCAGACGATTCCCATCACTAGATTAGAGTCAGTCACGTCAAATTTGACAACAGACAAAACAAGAAATCACATTTTCATTGATATAATTGTTTTTTATGGGTTTGGAAAATTTTCAGCTTGAAGGCTTGTATACCCTACTTGTCTTGGAAATGCAATGTGTTTGTGATTTGGTTACAGGAAAGGATGGCTACAATGTATTGCAAAGGGGATGAATGGCTACCTTTCTCAAAAGACAATGCAGTGGAGGGTAAAATGGACATAAGTGTGATATTGGGGATGTAGCAATTGAGACTGAGGAGAATATCAACACTAGTGCACCATCATCTTCTCAGACCAACAGTTTCAAAGAAGCATCCCAATGGATGATTATAATAACATTTGTGAAATATGAAAATTTGGGGTGCATTGCTATGTTACGATGGACAAGGTTGCTTGCTTACTTATCATCAGTTTTGCATTGATCCTCTCTGGTTCAGGTTCCTTCTGGGGATTGACTCTGCCCAACTTGTTGTACAAAAAAACTTCATCTCATTTATTCAGTTCGACTTACTCTTATTGTTACATCATCTACAACAATATCGAGCTAGACATATGAACAATAACAATGCGACCAACTGGTCAACTGTGTTGTTAGGGAGGAAATCAAAATTCAAAAGAAGTTATTGGAAAATAGATTCCAATAAGGAAAGTGGGTGTGTGATGGAAGAAATAGTTCTCTCAACCTGTGAGGTTGTTCATATTGATATTCAAAACTCTTAGACTAGGAAGAATTGGTAGTAGATGGGTGCCAATGCCTTAAGTTACCAAAATTATTGCATGATTTGCATAATTTTTTTGTTCAAACCTCAAACCAAACCTCAATTTTTTCCGATTAAATTCATAGTCAAGTTCAAAATTATCTTTAGATTCAGATTCAATATTAGATTTATCTGTGAGGTTCAACAAACCTGAACCGAATTTCCAACCTGAAGATTCAAGTTAAACAAAACCAAATTTCAAACTTGAAGATTCAAGTTCAACAAAACCCTGTGAATGAGATTGTGATATAATATGACTGGACAAATTCTTCAAACTGCATCAACACAGTCATACATCTGAGTTTTATGTTGCAAGTTCTATGTATGGTGGAGTGATGTCCACAAGGTTTTTTTCCAAGTCTGAATCATCCTAAATCATTGAACATTTGATCAAAGCTCCAAATCGATGGTAATTGTGATTCATTTATCACCAAACTCTAGCAATCGGAACTGCGATTTTCCATATCACCCGATTCCAACAACCAGAGGACGTTTTTTCCATGAGATGAGATATGGCTCCAGAGACATGTTCATATTGGCACCTAGTGGACCAGCTTACCTAAGTGTCTGGTACGTTTCATACATTTAGGGCCAGGGACAAGTCCTAAGCAAATATGGCAAAACCCTAGTCTTGATGTCTTAGTTGAAAGATTGTGTCCATGTGGTCTACCCCATTTGACGTCTTCATTGAAGGATTGCTTCCATGTGGTCCTTCCCATTTAAGGATGATGAGGCTGGATGCAAGTTTAGCATATCACCCCTCAGACCTAGTAAATCAGTCCACTCTGCAGTGCAGCCCATGGCGCCATTTTCTCCAACCATTTCTAACCAAAATTACTAATAATTAAACTACTAGGGTGTGACTTCCTGTAGCTAATAGTCACTTTAGACTATTTTAAGATTCAACAATTTCCAGAAAATAAATTAGCTTCTTTGAAATTGACAAGATTGAATTTTATGCACATATTGCAAACCCCAATATTCAGTGGGAAGAACACAGGTGTGAAATAAACGCGATGCATCTACTCACATTTATTCATTCCTAGCACAATTTATCCATTGCTTGCTCTCCCCTCCAAAATAATTAAGTAGAATTGGTTGTCAAAACAGAAATGAAATGGAATGAATACACAAAATGTTGAGTGAACATGGCAGTTGCATAACAGATGAATCAATAATTCGAACCCCTTTCGATTCAAGTTTTCATATTACAACATATTACATAGTATACATAGAAGAAGGGGCATGGAGATGATATCGAACCCTAGCAGCCAACTTGATTAAGATCAGGCTTGTTCGCAATAAATAATGATGTCCAGAGAGTCCCCAGATAAATAAAATAGTGATGCTGTTAAAATTTCTTGCAGGCATTGGAGATCCAGAGCTTGACCGGAATTGGTCGGCCCTTTCCAGAGCCACCACAAGAGGAGAAAGGTTTCATACCGGTATGGCCACATGTAGCACATCCCTCATTGCCATCAAACCAATGCTTGCAGATACAGGGAACCCTCTTGGAGCCATTGCAGGTGGGGCATTGGGGCATGGGCATGGCCCCTCCTCCCATCATACTCTTCTTGTGATCTGCTTCCTCCATGAGGGATTTGAACATCCATGTTCCAGCTATCATTCGTATCCCTGATGCCACTTGCGACACCATTACAGCTGGAGACATGGTGCTTCTTCCGTAGTTCTCTACCTCTCCATTAACTCGAAACGTAAATGCTTCCTGTTCCTCGTCTTTTCATATCTGCAAATGACCTTTCACCCGCAATCTAATAAATTCTTGGCAGGTCTGTGCAGGTTTTCACTGAGTCTTATGATGGGTTCATAAATCTCCGCCAGGACGATGGATTCCCATTGATCATGGACCAAAACTCGCCCAAATTTCTGCCAAACATGTCAAAATATAATTGGGTTGAAGGGCGAAAATAAAGCGCTCTAATTGGGTGGGGAAAACAGTGTTTTCCCACCCAATCTCACAAAGAGAACGCCTTTCGACGTAATTAGGGTTCAACCCCTTTTTTTCTCTACAAACAAAATTATTTATTAAACAAAGGTAGTCATTTTGTGTTATGTGGTCGAGAATGGAAGTTAGCATTCAGACAAAATAGTTAGGGGCAAGAATGGAACTTTTTGAAGTAAGAAATAGTATATAAAAAAGAGAACAATTAACCATATTGTGAGAACAACTAACCCTGTCAAGAAGTTAACGATGTGCAAAGAACATTTGATCAAGAGAACGCCTTTCGACGTAATTAGGGTTCAACCCCTTTTTTTCTCTACAAACAAAATTATTTATTAAACAAAGGTAGTCGTTTTGTGTTATGTGGTCGAGAATGAAAGTTAGCATTCAGACAAAATAGTTAGGGGCAAGAATAGTTAGGGGCAAGAATGGGGCAAGAATAATTAGGGGCAAGAATGGAACTTTTTGAAGTAAGAAATAGTATATAAAAAAGAGAACAATTAACCATATTGTGAGAACAACTAACCCTGTCAAGAAGTTAACGATGTGCAAAGAACATTTGATCTATCCAATAATTGTGAACAAATAAATATTGAATCTAAAACCTTTAATAGAGGCAATGATTTTGAGTGAAAACTGAAGACACCTTCCAATGCGCAGAGCTCTAATTGCAACGGGAAAGAGAGGATCCTATGTGTTTGGAGGCAGAAAATTTTCAGGGTGTCTAAATTGTGGGGATCCTTCCCATACATTTTACCAATGCCCCCAACTCAAACGCCTAAAAAATATATATATATTTTGAACCTAAATTTTAATGGTGGCAACTCTCAGTTCACACGGAAACCTAAATCCAAATTCAAAATCCAATGGAAAACTATCATTTATGAACCTAACCCTACCTTGCAGTTTGGGAAACCTCCAGACTACTGTGAAGCAAAACAGGAATCTGCGTTCTTCACTTTGGCACTTTCATACGGGGCTCTACCTTCACCTTCATTGATACTTAGGGGCATTGATTCGTTAGCTTGCCGCGAACCCTTTCCTATCTGTGCCAGGATGACCGTTCACAAATTCTCTCTCTCACTTGAATCCTGGTAAAAACCATTAATCTGATATATGTCAGTGCTTCCATGCTCATTGCTCATTAGTAGAGGAGAAGTAGATATTAAAATTAACCTTACATTTACACCAACTCCGAGTTCTTAAGATAGACACTTGGCCAAAAATAAAAATTATAATCCTTTGTGAAATGAAACGATGTTCAAAATTGTAGACTTAAGTTTTAATTATCGTCAATATTGCAACATGCCAACACACTTGCATGGATTGCAAGTGTCACTTACAAATGTCGTTCGCCTTATTTTTACTCCTGACAGAGTCAAGCATTTGTTCTTTGTTCTGCTCAGTCGTAACAGAGTCCATTTTACGACCGACTTCTTTACAGTATTCCACAACCTCGTGTCTGCCTGATTGTCATGTCAAACGCTTTGTATCCTGGCTCATCGAGCCAGGGTTTTGAAGAACGGGACGGGCTCCAGGCTTCCTCTGCAGGCAAGTAATACTGAAAGGCAAGAGCGAGAGACAAAACAATCGAACAAGGGTTGAAGGATGAAAACTATTATGGCTGGGTAACCTGAGCTGGACCGATTCAAGGGCGCCCATGGAAAAATATTTTACCCGTTAGAAAGAAAGGGGCTTTACTCAGGCTTCCCCTTATTTTATATCAATGTAGAGAGATTATTGAGTTATTAGATATGGATTTGACAGAGTAGCACCGTTAAAGCTAATACATAGATAATAGTTTGTTTAGGGCTGCTATATTCAGAGATGAAAGAGTCGGTCTCAGGTAGATGGAGAGGGTAGCCTGTTTGACGTGTAAAGGAGAAGGAGATCGATGATTGGGGGTCCTATCTCTTTCTGTCCAAGGTCCCCTGCGCATTAGCCCATCCTTTCATGTATGTAACAGTTCCTCCGCACACATTTTTTTACTTAGAGTAGGGTTTTCTATATATATAATTCGCAAGGTTGGCCTTCAAGCCTAGTTCTCCTGCCAGGGGAAGTACAAGGGTTGCTTGGAGGACCAACTCAACAAGATAGCAGCAGTTCAAAAGCTTTAGTGACTCGCACTCCTTTTCTCAGTCATAGGGCTCCGACATACATAACGGAACGAAAAAACGAGTGTAGTAGTGAGTAACCCTAAGGGGCTTGTGACTACATGGTCGAATGCTAATGGGGCGATTGTAAAGTAGGGGCAATAAGTGCGGTACCTAGAGAAACAGTTCCATCTCTAGATCGTTATCGATACCCAGCAAATGGATAATTACCTGCTGGATAATTACCTACTCAAGAAAGTTGACTGAAGGAGGGAAGGCTTTCAAAAAGAGAAGGTAATTGTTTTCTTAATATGTTTCCTACTAGCATATACTGGTTACTGATACTTGCAAAACTTTATTGATGATACTTGCAAAAATTTACTGATAATATCTGACAAAGAATGATATCGTTTTTCTTTATACAATGTGAACAACACCAGGCTTTTGTGAGTGATCGTTTTGTTTTTTATACAATGTAAACATCAACAGGCTTTAGTGAGTCTTCTTTGAGTGATCATTTTGTTTTTTTATACAATGTAAACATCAACAGGCTTTAGTGAGTCTTCTTTTGAGTGAACATCAACAAGCTTCCGTGAGTGGTCGTGGTCGGGCAGTTTTTCAACGTTCAGTAAAACTCCAATGAAAACCGACTCCTAGCACCTCTGATATAGAATTTTTTGAAGTGGTCACATAAACGTGTGAAGCAACATGATAGTATAATAGACGAACGTGTGAAGCAACATAATAGTATAATAGACGAGAAGATTGTGGCCAGAGTCAATGAAGCCGCGTGTACAGAAGAACCAGCTAAGCACCCAGACATTTAAGGCCAGAGTCAATGAAGCCGCGTGTACAGAAGAACCAGCTAAGCACCCAGACATTTAATTTTAGTTAATTAGTGCTACAACAACATTGGAATTAGTCCATATTGAGAGCAACCATTCTGAAACTGAAATGTCGTAGATTCTTATGTTATAAAACTTATTGCCTGGAAAAGAGGTCTTAAGAAGACCTTCGATTGATTCATTGGTTAACAATGAGAGTTTTCAATATTCAAAAGGTCTTAATAAAAACTAAGATTCATTCATTGGTTAACAATGAGACCTCAGAGACCTTAGATTGATTCATTGGTTAACAATGAGAGTTTTCAATATTCAAAAGGTCTTAATAAAAACTAAGATTCATTCATTGGTTAACAATGAGACCTCAGATTCATTCATTGGTTAACAATGAGAGCTTTCAATTTTCAATAGGTCAGCAAAAGATGCATTAAATTTTTTTAAGAAAACTTTGGTTAAAAAAATTATTAGCCTACATACGGCTCTCATCTCGACACATTTCAATTGCAATAGTCCCTATTCCCTGTGGCGGGGACTAATAAGACACTTCACTTTTCTTTTCTTTTTACTTTTTTTTTATCATAAAAGTGGGATAATGTATTTATAATTATCCGAAAATATTTTTATTTTTGGAAGAAATCAGATTGGAAAATTTAAGTCGATGCGTTTCAATGTCTTTATAATTATCCGAAAATATTTTTGGAAGAAATCACATTGGAAAATTTAAGTCGATGCGTTTCAAACCATCCTGTGTGATTCATCATCTAAACTTTATAACTTATATTATTAAGAAAACCAACCTCTGATTATCCAACCTTCTTGGAATAAGTTTATGGGACAATATAGAACCCCTTAAAACCTAGAGTTTTATCCTCTGCCATGGTGGTCATAATTGTCTTCATTTCCTTAATTGCCTCGAGACATGTTCAAGGATATTATTGAAACAGTAACGGGCTATTTTCTCTTGTCAATTTCAATTTTAAGAATTCCTTGATGTTGGAACTGTTTTCCCTATTAAATTACAATACTTTTGTCTCCATGCACTTCCCTTTCATCTCGACATGTTTTCGGTGCATAATCTCTTATGTTTCACTCACACTTCTCTACATGTTATAATAACGTTAATGCTAGCAAGTTTATTTAAAGATCCATGTAAATAATATTTCTAGTCTTTGTCCATATCGAGTTTGTTGCAGTGCTTTTATATTTATTCATATATTAAAAATATTTTCAATAATAAATCCTGATAGCAAGATGAAAATAGTACTACCACGCATTGATTGACTTATAGAGTTTCGTGAATTTTCTATATTACCAATGGGTAGTTCCATATAATTTGATTACTATTTTCAATTTTTAGAACGTTCAGACTTGAATGGTTGATGATAGATTTTATTTATTTATTTAATCACCTGAGATAACCTTAATTGACACACACACATCTGTGTATGTATTTATCAATTGGGGTTATCTTAAGTGGTTGGGTAGAATGTTTGTTATCTCTGCCACTAGGTTCAATTCCTTGACATGATCATGAAAAATATTGTTGCAATGGCTTCGGGCCTATGAATATTGTTGTATTGACCCCATTCTTGATCTCGAGTTGAGAGAGAAGATGATTTCCCTTGGAATACAAAAAAAGTACATGTATTTTGTGGCTTGTATGATTTATTGAAAAACATTTTAGTGTTGCTATGCCACCAACTAAAAGTTTCTTGTCATAATCTTTCCATGGTTTGGAAACATATCGAAAGAATTTGACGTTAAGTATCTAAAATTCCGTTGTAACAGAAAGCACAAATAAGATTTTCATACTTAATTTGGTGAAAGCACCACTTTAATAATATGAAATATTTTAACTATGAAATAGAAGCGGTCAAAGTTCAAGAATTTATAAATCCAAAGCTATTCTATTCTTTTAAGTATTATCCAGTAAGTTTAGTGTATAATATAAAAATATTACAAAACCATATCCTATTTACAATCAGTTGTAGGAACAAATAAGAATCCACCTAATCAATTTGAATTGCAACAAACTAAATTAATAACACTACTAGAAGCTTGGTGCTCTATTGTATTAATCAGGGAGATGTTGGTTATGTGTCTATAATGTGTATGTGTGTGTAAACCTTTGTGTTATTCCTCTCTATACATATATAACATATTTTGAGATTTTTTTATCTTTCTCACACTTACAGATTCTGGGTTTAGACGAACCTATTCTAGGAATCAAAACTCCCAACCATTGATATTAGTAAACATGGAATTATGTTTAAGGCTTGAGATTATTTTCAAGGGATTGTTCATATATAGGAATAAATAAGAATAACTTAGCACTGATATCATAATAAATCTAAAATTATTGCACCAAGAAAAACGAGATACTCTATAGCCCGTGTGGGAGAGATATTAGTGTATATTTAATGTGTCTTTGTGCATGCCTTTTTGTAGAATATGTGTCTATGTGTATTTAGCACACTTCGAGATTTGTATCACTTTCACACGATTCAAGGTTAAGATGGACCTATGCTATGTTAGTTTTTGGTAGCATCAGATAGGTGTTTTAGTCTCTATGGTGTCTAAGAGGCTAAGGAACATATATTCTCCAATACCTAAAAAAGGTTTCGCAAGAAACACCTCAATTAGATTAATTAACCAATTATTAATTATTTTCTTAAGTCTAACTTAGAAAAATTGGTTAATTAAATCAGATTAATTGAGGAAAATCGATTTTTCTCTAGAGACTTCTGGAAAAGTCACTTGATGGGGTCAAGATGATCTTAGCCATTGATTGTGATTAGATCATGCTCGTTGATTTTTCAACAAGAGATTATAAAAACAAGTTGATGGGGTTTGGAGAGACACACTTGAGCAGTTCGACTTATCCAGTTGCAGTGATTAGCAAGGGTGTAGTTGAAGTAGAGGGAGACACCAACAACATGGGTTTCAAGAGAGAATTTGGGAGGAAATTTATGGAGAAGATATGCACAGATTTTCTAGTGTTCTAGTGACAGGAAGAGAGGTTGAATTTATCTACAGGGAGGTTGTACTAGGAAGTGTGAATTATCTAGTGCGCACTTCCAGTTTATCCAGTTCGAGTTGCAAAGGATGCAAATCGAGTTCCAGTTCCATGATTAACTACTGAAGGAGTTCTGAGTGGCTTCAGTGAGTAGCGGTAGGCAATGTGGTAGTCGGAACATAGTTCTGGAGGCTGGTTAAATTTCCCAGAGCTAGTGGTGCACATTTCCAGCAAACAATGTGAGTTGCAGGAGTAGGTGTGAGTAGGTTGGCAAGAGGCCGAGTTATTTTTGTAGAAGAAACTTGTGTTTCTAGATTATCTTTCTCGTGGAGAAAATTGTATGTTGGATCTTTGTTAATATCAAGCAAGCAATTGTATTTCTCAAGTAGTTGAGGAATTAATAATATAAACCCTAATCTATTGAACCGGTATTCCCCACATTAGAGTTTTTATAGGGACTATTGTTCAAAAATATTGGTGTCCATAATTTTGTGTGTGCATTAATTTCTCGGTTCCTGAATTTTATTTGTGAAGATTGTAAGTGAATTAATGGTTATTTTCTATAATAATTTTCGAAGACAAATAAAGTACATAAGTTAGAAGATTAATTTCTGGTTGTTGGAATTAATAAAATTTCACATGGTATCAAATTTGATCTAGGCGCAAACATTTTGTAGTGGTAAATAAACATAGGGAAGAGGAAGCGAAGAGCACAAGGTTTTTTTTTTACCTAATTCGATTTCTCCAGTTTATTTGAGTTCGTATATTTCTAGAGATGGCCAAAATAGGATTGAGAGATTAGGATAGGTTCAATGGATCCTCAATTTTTGGTGTTTGGAAGGCCAGGATGTCATTCCTTCTGGATGAGTATGGTTTGAAGGAGTATGTGGAGAATGTAACTGTCATACCGACGAATCCACAACAACTAGCAACCTACAAAAAGGAAAATGCCAAAACGAAGAGGATGATTCTTGATGGAGTCAAGGATTTCATTGTTCCACATATCGCAAAAAAGGGGACAACAAAAGAAATGTGAGAATCATCAAACTGTACCAGGATCCTTTAGAAAACATGAAATTTTTTCTCAAAGAAAGGTTGAGGACCATAAATATGTATAAGGGTGAGGATGTTACTTCTTATCTCACCATAGTTTGGTTTGTTAGAGATGAATTAACTTCAGTTGGAGACAAGACAAGTGATGACGAGATACTGTGCATAGAACCTAATATATTTTCCGATGAATGGCACATGTTCATCGAAATGGTTTTTGGGTGAGACAAACTTCTAGATTGGAATCGACTATGGAGTGATTTCACTAAGGAGTAGATGAGTCTCAACTTAGTCAATGACACTAATAGCAATGGCAAGGCATCAGAGATGAAAGAGGAGCAAGAGAATGTGGCCCTAGCTAGAAAGTGAAAGGCAAAGAAGGGTCCCAGTAATGGAAAAGGCTTTAAAGGAGGGAACAAGATGGACCTGTCAAAGGTAAAATGTTTTAGTTGCAGTCAACATGTTCACTATGTCAGCGAATATCCTAGCCGAAAGAAGGACAAGAGGGGGAAGGATAAAGCAGCTTCAAAAAACATTAAGGATTTGTATTCCTGGATGGAAGATGAATTCACTCTCATAGCTTGCCTCTCTAGCTCCATATCCACAGGTGTATGGTACATAAAAAATGGTATGTAATCACATATGAAGGGGGTTAGAGACTATTTCTCCAGTTACAAGGAAGAGGAGATGGAATTCATTATTCAGATAAGAAATAATACGAAATTTACTCCAGTCGGGAGAGATACTATCAGCATTCAAATGGACTCAGGAATGAACACTAACGCTATATATGTGTTACATGTGTCAGGTTTGGGTCGAAACTTGATTTTAGTATCTACACTACAAGAAAAGGGTTACAATGTTTACTTTGTGGGGCAAAAGGTGTACATCAAACACTAGGGTTGGAATAAGTTCAAACAGATTGGGGTTTGAAGCAACAAGCTATACAGGTTGCAGTTCGATTCTCCAAAGACACTAGTTAGTAGTAGCAATATAAATGGTAGATACTTGAGAGAGTTGTGGCATAGGAGGATGGGACACTTACACAATGGAACACTCAAGTTTCTCAAAGAGACTGTAACAGAGGTTCCAAAATTAAGCATAGAGAATGATGACATGTGTAGGGGGGTGCGTACTTAGGAAGTTTGCAAAGGCAATGTTCCCAAGAAGTGACAATGTTAGGATATTCCGACACATAGGAAATAGTTAAGTACAACTTGGTCTAGTATAGAGTTAGGTAAAGTGTGTTTCTTTACCATTGTACATTTTGTAACTTACAATCCGACGGTCACGATATGTAGTGATCCGACGGCTCATTCTCTCCTCGGTATTACTGACACTTGATCCATGGCTTGACACCCGATTGGTCCATGATTTCTATTTAAAGCGCATGGAGGGTCATTTGTAGGGTAATCCGTGCTTGAGAGAAGCTTATGTAAATTTTCATTCTTTTATTAATAAATTGCCTGAAGTGGCCGCGTTGGCTCAGGCCGTGGACTGTTTCCCTCTTTGAGGGTTTTAACCACGTAAAAAATACTGGTGTATTGATCTGAGATCTGGTTGTGAGCGGTGTCCTTTGGTGTTCTGTCTGAGGAACTTACCCTGTAAATTCCTACATGGTATCAGAATAGCCTCAGGCCAAGAAAAGAAACCGAAGGATGAAGATAAGGCTGCTAAATGGGAAAATAGGCAAGATCAAGCACGTGGATTGATAGGGATGTCTATTTCTCCAGATCTTAGATTCCATTTTGCAGAACTTGATACTCCTGATGAAGCAATGAAACAAATCAATAAAGTTTTTGGGATTAAAAATGAACTTAGAGCCCATCAACTTGAAAATGAGTTGCTTACATTGGACCCTAATAATTTTTCTTGTATTGAAGATTTCTTGTCCAAGTTCAAGACCCTTAGATATCTCTTGGAAGGTGTTAAAGTTAAGAAAGAAGATAGTAACCTTATCTATTCCATTCTTACTAAGTTGGGACCAGCCTACTCTGTGTTTATTTCCACCTTCCATTCTACAAGAGAAGCCTTCATTTCTCAAGGAACAGACTACAAGTCCCCTTCCTTTGACTCTTTTTGTGATTCTTTAATAAGAGAACAAGAAAAACTCTTACACCTTGGTCTTCTTAATCTTGGAAACTCTTCCAAAAAAGCGTTAGCTGCCCAGCAGCAACCAAATTCAAAGAATCCTAAGAAGTCATATCCTAAAAAGAATGGTCCTAAACCAAACAAGGGTCCTAAGCAATTTCAGCCCCAAAATGAAAAATCATTTCAAGAAAATGATAAGACAAATAAAAACAAAGGGAAGAAGACTGATAGACATTGCAATTTTTGTAATCGAGATGGCCACTTAGAATCAAAATGCTTTAAGAAGATGGAAGCCTTGGAAGCAGCAATGAAGAAGCATAACATCCATTTGGGGCAATCTTCAACTTCAACTTCATCTTTAGGAATGGCACTTTCTGCATGTGGTTGTCAAGCATCTCGGTCTGGCTATGCATTAAATGTATCTTCTTCTTCTCATTCTCATGAGTGGCTCATTGATTCTGGAGCTTCTTATCACATGGCCAAAAACAAAGCCATGTTTTCTTCTTTAAATGATTGTAACACCAAAAATATATATGTTGGTGATGATAGATCTCTTAGTGTTGTAGGGACTAGAACTGTTCATCTAGACAATGGTCAGTTTAATGATGTATTATGTGTTCCAACCTTATCTTGCAACCTTCTATCTGTATATCAGATAACTCATTCAGGTGAAGGTAAAATCGTTGAATTTTCACCTCATGATGTTGTAATCAAGGACTTAAGAGATCCTAAACAGATTTTGGCTACTGGCATTGCTGATGATTCTACAAGGTTGTATAAGTTTCACAACTTTGGGTCATCAAATCTTCCCTCAGTATTTGTTGCTCATAACGATGAAGTGAGCAAACTTTTGCATGAGCGATTTGGTCACTTAAACTATCGCTCCCTTCAGCATCTATGTAAAGAAAATATGGTGACAGGTCTTCCTATGGTATCTTGCAGAGATGGTGTTTGTTCCGGATGTGTACTTGGAAAACATCATCGGGACAGTTTTGAAAAACGTGCCTCTTGGCACGCCTCAGCCCCTTTACAGCTTGTGCATATTGATTTATGTGGTCCACTCCCTGTTGTTTCATTATCTGGCTGCAAGTATTTCTTAACTTTCATTGATGATTTCTCCAGACGCACTTGGGTATACTTCTTAAAACTCAAGAGTGAAGTATTTAACACATTTTTGGCTTTCAAAGCCTTTGTTGAAAAACAATCTGGACATCAAATTCTTAATCTAAGATCTGATAATGGCGGAGAATATGTTAAAAACACATTCATCAACTTTTTCACTGAGAATGGAATTCAAATGCAACATACTGTTCCATATACTCCACAACAAAATGGTGTAGCTGAAAGGAAGAATCGCACCTTAAAGGAAATGGCTAATTGTATGCTACAATCTAAAGGACTTGGTCTTAGTTTTTGGGCAGAAGCAATTAACTGTGCAAATTACATAATAAATCGCACTCCTACTAAGGCTTTAAAGAATATCATTCCAGAAGAAGCATGGAGCTCAATCAAACCAGATGTAAGTCACTTTCGTGTTTTTGGAAGTGAAGCATGGGCCCATATTCCAGATGAAAAGCATAAAGCCTTAGAAACTAAGAGTGAAAAATGTACTTTTGTTGGATATTCTAAAGATGTCAAAGGCTATAGACTTATTCCATTTAAGTCCAAAAATGTTATCATTAGAAGAGATGTAAAATTTGATGAAAATATATCGGCCTGCGAGCCTAGTTCGGTGGATGTGCCACCTCTCCCTATCTCTTCTACTTTTGAAAACATTTCTTCTTCAGATGATGAAAGTGAGGATGACAATCCTCCCCCACCATCTCAGGATCCTCCTTCAGCTCCTCAGCTTCCAAAATGGGTTTGTGCTACTCGAGATGCAGCAGGTGATCTTGCCGGTGATCCTACAGATCAGCGCCGTACACGTTCTCAGTTCGAGAGAGCCTCTTCTTTACTGGCTCAAGCTCCAGTAAATTATGATCCTGACACCTTTGTAGAAGCTTCAGGCCATCCAGATTGGGAAGAAGCTATGAATGAAGAATATCATTCATTATTGGCAAATGATACATGGGATCTTGTTCCTCTACCAAAGGGACGAAAACTTGTTAGATGCAAATGGGTTTACAGAACCAAGTATGGACCAGATGGGAAAGTTGATAAACATAAAGCTCGTCTTGTTGCTAAAGGTTTTTCACAGGTTGAAGGCATTGAGTACACTAAAAACTTCTCCCCTGTTGCCAAAATGAACTCTATCCACCTTGTTCTTTCCCTTGCTGCCTCTTTCAAATGGGAAGTCCATCAGATGGATGTTAAATCTGCCTTCTTGCATGGGCACTTGCATGAAGAAATCTATATGGAACAACCCATTGGCTTCATACAAACAGACTCCAGCCTTGTATGTCGACTTAAGAAATCCCTTTATGGTCTCAAGCAAGCTCCTCGGGCTTGGTATGCCAAAATGGATAGCTTTCTTTTAGAATCTGGCTTTTCTAGGTGTCATTCTGACAATACTATCTACACCAAGAAAGTGGGCAACTCTCTTATCATCCTTGTTCTTTATGTTGATGATCTTATCATTACTGGTAGTGATCCCAACCTTATAAACCATGTGAAGTCTAGCCTTAAAAGGAAATTTGAAATGACAGACTTAGGACACTTACACTATTTTCTCGGTCTTCAAGTCTTGCAATCCAAGGAGGGTATTTCCCTTTCCCAATCCAAGTATTCTTGTGATATTCTACGTCATTTTCACATGGAAGACTGTAAGCCAGCCCCTTCTCCCTTTCAGTCTGGAGTCAAAATTTCAGTCACTTGTACTTCTCTTGAAGTTGATGCTACCTTATACCGTCAACTTGTAGGAAAACTTTTGTATCTAACCCATACTCGTCCTGACCTTTCCTTTGTTGTTGGCCTTGTTGCTCGGTTCATGCAAAACCCCCGTGAAAGTCATTGGAAAGCAGCTAAAAGAATACTTCGTTATGTTCGAGGTACAGTTCAGTTTGGGATTCATTACAGTGCCGAAGCAGCTCCTCTATTGGTTGGCTTCACTGATTCTGATTGGGCTGGTGACCCTGATGATCAGAAGTCTACTGCCGGTTATGTGTTCACTCTTGGTTCAGGACCTATTACATGGGCTTGCAAGAAACAGGGTGCCATTTCTCTTTCGTCAGCAGAAGCAAAGTATCTTGGTGCCGTAGAAGCTAGTAAGGAAGCCTTGTGGCTTCGTCAGATCCTGTCAGAGTTTGGCTTTGAGCAGCAACATCCGACTACACTTTGGTGTGATAATCAAAGTGCCATTCAACTATGCAAAGATCCAATCCAACATCAGCGCAGCAAACACATTGAACTGCACATGCACTTCATCAGAAAGCTCATTTATGACCATGTTCTTGAAGTGCAATATTGTTCAACAGATGATCAAGTTGCAGACAACTTCACAAAGGCTCTCACAGAGGCGAAGTTCACTAAACTTCGATTTATGGTTGGAGTTCAGGAAGTTGTCACTAAGGGGGGATAGGCTCTAGTGCCTCCTTCCTTCTCCTATTGTGTCATATTTGTAAATCCTTCAATCCGATCCCAAGTTGTTCTTAAGGGGGGATGTTAGGATATTCCGACACATAGGAAATAGTTAAGTACAACTTGGTCTAGTATAGAGTTAGGTAAAGTGTGTTTCTTTACCGTTGTACATTTTATAACTTACAATCCGACGGTCACGATATGTAGTGATCCGACGATTCATTCTCTCCTTGGTATTACCGACACTTGATCCGTGGCTTGATACCTGATTGGTCCATGATTTCTATTTAAATCGCATGGAGGGTAATTTGTAGGGTAATCCGTGCATGAGAGAAGCTTATGTAAATTTTCATTCATTTATTAATAAATTGCCTGAAGTGGCCGCGTTGGCTCAGGCCGTGGACTGTTTCCCTCTTTGAGGGTTTTAACCATGTCAAAAATACTGGTGTATTGATCTGAGATCTGGTTGTGAGTAGTGTCCTTTGGTGTTCTGTCTGAGGAACTTACCCTGTAAATTCCTACAGACAATAGAGCTAGTGGTGTGTTGTAGTTAATACACTCAGACATTTGCACCATGATGTCCACCAGATCTCTTGGAGGGTATGAGTATTTTTTGACCTTCATCTATGACTACTCTAGGAAAATCTGGATCTATTTTTTGAAGACGAAAAATGAGGTCTTTAGTCACTTCCAAGAGTTTAAGGCTCTTGTGGAGAACTCAACACGCAAAAGGATCAAGGTGCTTCATAGAGAAAATGGAGGCGAGTATACAGATAAGGACTTCATGGGGTTTTGTGTGAAGAAGCGCATCATAAGAGAGTGGAAAACTCCATACAATCCACAATAGAATGGAGTAGAAAAGCAAAAGAATAAGACTATTGTTGGGGTAGCAAAGGTGATGTTGTATGACTAGGATATGCCCAAGTTCCTATAGGCGAAGGCATGTAGCACGACAATGTACATACAAAACATGGTTCCTCACAAGGCGTTAGGGAAGATAATAGTAGAGGAGGTCTTGCTAGGTGTTGTAGCGGTTACAACCACCCTCTAAAAGTTTTCCTTAGCTTCGTTTTGGAGCCTCCCTACCAACCTTTCACAACACCTTGTCTTGCTTCATAAAGTACACAAGCTTTATTATTTTTCTTGCAGAAAGACAACCTGCCAATCAAATTTTGATGCATTCCCCTCACAAGATGTTTCTCTGGACTAGGTCCAGTTGCAGGCTAAACAACTCCCTTAAGAAATTCCACAATTTTGGAGGGAAACCATCCTTCCCTCCAGAAATTGCGCAATTCAGTTTAGCAGCCTACTGGGCTCCAGAATTACACAATTTTACCTGTCAAGCTTCATCCAAAAAATTGTGCAATTCTTCCTAGCAGGGCTGCCCTGCCTAGGAATTGTGAAATCTTGGGCAGTTGTCAGTTGCTCTGCCCAGAAATTGCGCAAATATCTTGGGCAGTCAGCCCAACTCCCATCCAGAAATGCACATTTTTTCCCAGCAGTTGAGCAGCCTCTTGCATGTGCAGTTGAGTTGACTGGTTCCCTCTTGGAACGAGTAAAACTGATTTGCATGCATGGGCTACTTCTCCCAAGGCATCATGCAAACGAATCCCTTAATTCAGGGATCTACTTATAGCAGCTATAGGTTGCATGCAAGGATCATTTTCGAAACCTCCCACCAAGTGTCACTTTTCCTAGATTTGTGGCATGCGCATCACATCTTCAATTTTATCAAAACTCATGAACAATATGCTGCAGAGCTCATTCCTCACATCAACCTTGCAGCTCTCACATCCCACATCGCATCTAGGAGTCGTCAACACATTCAAATCAGTTGTTTTGGGGTAAGCCTGCCTTCCATGTCTTGTGTTGCATTTCTGGCACTTTTTCTATTTTGCTTTGTATGAATGTTGTTTGCTTGATTTCAGTGAGTTCTTGCTATCATTTTGATACATACTTGCTTGTACTAGCACCGTTTTAGTTTTCGTCAACATCTCATTGTTGTCGCATGCATGAAACTGTTTTTCACGAACGGTCATCGATTCAGCGATTCGCTCACCCACATGCATGTTGTTCTGTTTTTTGAATCTATCATTCACCATTTGCATGCACGGTCATTCACTTGTGCTTACACTTAGTATCGCCATGCATTCACATTCACATTCGCTTTCAGTTTCCCGTCGGTGGGTCTGGGTAGCCTTTGCCTAGACTCTGCCTTACCAAGACAACATTGTGCAATCCTGAAAGGGAAGGCTCTATCTTCCTCTCAGGAAATGTGAATTTCTGCCCAGTAACTATCCTCCAGTCTTGCATTATTCAATTCTAAGGGACAGTGGCTGTTGGCCCAGAAAATTGCGCAATGTAGTCACTAAGCTTGCAACCATTACTAGCTGAGATTAAGCATTGCGCAATTCCAGCATTCATTAGCCAAGATGGACTGTGCATTGCGCAGTTTCAGTAGTTAGATAGGCTCCTAATAGCCCAGCTTGTGCCTCATGCAGTCTTGGCAGTTAGTCTCCCGACCTCCCGGTGGAAATTGCACAACCTTCATGATCAGTCATACATGTATGTTGCAAGTTAGTTCTCAAGTTCATTTTCGTTTTCGACTGACAAATTGCTTGACATGAGTGTTTCCATGTCTCCAGGTATCATAGGTGTTCATCTTGCTCTCAGCAACACAGGTACAAAGGTTTCCAGGAGACTAGAGTCGAAGACACCATTCAGAGCACACTTGGGGATGCAGTGGATCAAGTTTCTATGAACTTGCCTACCCACGAAGACATCAAGTTGTTCGTAGAGAAGGACATCAAGATATGATGACAACAACATCACAGCAAGCAACACCATGAACAACAGCTGAAGGCAGCATAAAGAATGCAATGAGCACAAGAGGAAGGTTGTTGACAACATAGAGGCAGAACAAATTTGCAAGCTCAAGTAGTTCTACTTGTGGTAAGAGAAACTTTGGAGACTCAGGCTATGAGGTGATGGCACAACATGAAGAACACGCGAAGGCAGAGAATAGAACAAAGAAGGAGTTGCATGTGCTCACGCAACAACTCAAGGAAGAACAGGAGCTGCACAGACAAAATAATGAGCTGCAACAGGAACAAGTACAGTAGGGGGTGCAACATGCACAAATGGATGGAACTGCACTCGCACAAGTTATAGAATCATCCCAGCAGCTGGCACAGAGCAGACATGGTGAGTGGTGTCGTTGATCACATGCAAGGGAATTCAACAACATGCATGTCATTGTGCACACACATGCGATCCCACCCATTCGGCACACTCATCGAGGCAAAGACAAGAAGCAAGTCCGACTAGAGCTGAACATGTACTTCAACAAGTTGATGCGCATGACCACCAACACACACTTGAAGATCAACACGAACACTATGCATCATTTTGTTGTTGTTTCAACCGCACCCAAGAAGACCATGCACATGTTAGCAGATGAGTTGCATGGAGGAGCCACACCAATGCACCAAGATGCAATGAAGGCAAGAGTTCACTTTAGCAAGATGTCACCATGGAGTGCATGCACACCATCATGGATGACAAAGCTTGGCATCAACTCACCACCTTCACCATCACAAGCATGTCAAAGAGTTGGTCTCATCACAACGGACCGAGTGTCAGTGATGTCTTACATGGCTTGCTCAATCCATTTTGTTTCACATGGGCACATGTGCATTATAATGTAACGTCTTGTCGAGTGGATGTTCGAGTGTCAACAGTTGGATGTAGAAGTCATAGAGTAGATGAAGAGTCATGAGGGTAGATGAATTGTCACAAAGGGGAATGTCAAGGGTCACCCAACCCTTTGCTATAAATAGAACCTCATAAATCATTGTAAAGGCTTTTGGTCAGCCAAGATTTTGATAAGACTATCTTAGAGAGAGCTTGGATAGTATTGTAATGAGCCTTGGCTTCTCCATTGCACAGAGCAAGTACATCTCTTTGGAGGAGCAGGCGGTTGTGGCTGTAATGTTCCACTATTGGAACTTGTGGTTGGAACTGGATGTATTGTATGAGTGGAACTTACACTTCTTAGTATAACAGAGCCAGCACGTTTCATGCATGTGTTGTATTGTATTCTATGCTATCTGGTTTCCTCTAAATGATATATGTATTTTTTTGCTTACGCATGCATGTATGGACTATTCTGTATAAGTATGTATGAATCTTTCTAAAATTTGTTGTTGGTTTAACCATCACTTTGGATTGCTCTCTAACTCTCTTTCCAGCTTGTGATGCATCTTCGCTTGTGTGTTCCCTTCCAAGCTGAGTATTATTACAGGTTTCCAAGGGGTGCACTCATCTCACCCTCAGTGTGCTAGAACCTGTCATGCACCTTCCTTGTCTTACTGCAGCTGTCACACCCTTTCTACCAACAGAGTTATCTTACTTGCCTTTGTGCAAAATCACGGTCAAGGCATTACCGTACCACCCACTACTGGACTCCTACACCAAACGGTCTGAGGTCTACCTAGGACTTCTTATAGGGGAGATCCCTTGACATGTTGATGGGTCCAACACCGTCAACGTTTATGGTGCTAGAAGGAGGGCCAGATGACAAGTTGTGTCCTCTCATCCTATTTTGAACATTTGCATAAATATCATGGATTATTTCTCTCTCCTCCCTCCATGATGTTTTCCAAATCACGAAGATGTCACCATCACGAGGGAGTTTTTCGATCTTTTTTCCACTTACACGTATGATGGTGAAGGTAAAGTGGCCTGGCCTAAGTTCTTACATGAGTTCTTTCCATGATTCATGAGGAAGATGGATGTTCTAACAAACATGCCAGTTTTATGCTTGCATACACATTTCACGAATCTCCACATTGGTGGTTGTGCAGCCTACCGGTTGACAACGTGCACTCACTTGAGCACTTCTATGATCTCATTGATGACACTTTCTATCATTTTGATCCAGAACATCTTGACCAAAAAATGTTACAGCAACGGAAGGCTCCGCATGAATCAACTATGGATTTTTGGCAGTGCCTGCGTGATTTGTAGTTTCAAGTTCTGAAGAGCTAGATGAAGTTTTTCTATCTTTGGGACCGATTCGAGTATTGCGTTAAGAAATATGCTCGTCCCAAGAATAAGTTTGAAATCAAGCCTCACTCAACATTCTTCAGTGATGGAGCTACACAATCTCAAATGAATGTCGTCACTGTCACAAGTGATTGTCCGCTATCCCCTCATCAAACAACTCCACCACTGCACAGTGATGTTGAGGATCAAGCTCACACACTTGTTCAGCTATCACATCCTCCCAACATCACTTTGCTTAATTTTCGTGCAGACTTGGATGAGTCCATCAAGTTTTCATATGCATTTTTTTCCACAACCTTTGTTTTCACACTCGGTTGTTCCTCTGGATAATATTGTCTTTTGTTCTTACATTCTAGACTCTACACTTGTTTTGAACATGGAACAAGCCACTGACGGAGTTGGTGTTGCACAACCAGCATGTGTTGTCATTGATGAAGAGTATGAGTGGGAGCTTGAGCATCAACACTTGGCGAAGGATGACTCCCTTTCGTCTGAGCCCCCTTCATTCTTCCCTGACATCTTTGGTGAACCTGCCATCCATTATTTCACATGTGTATCTTCATTCACGGATGCACCCATCGTTGATCACTCGCAGGACACACTGGATGTCAATCCATCATCCGACAATAGAGAGGATAAGTTATTCATTGAAAATCCACTTGATCTTTCATCTGCATTTTCTAGAAACATAGAGGATGAATTTCTTCTCATCTACCCCTTTGTTTGATTCATCATATCATGAGGATGTCGATGAAATCATTGATTTTTCTGATCGTGGCTATCATGATCCATTCACTCCCATATTTGATCACGATCATGATTCTATCATAGTTGATTTTTCAAATCCACTGGTCTATGATGATTTATCTGACAATGAAGTTGAAACACTCCAGACTCTCGAGGCACTTCAACTCGAGCTGATGGTTATGTTAGGCCCTTGCTCTCTCGGGGTTAGTTTCACATTCGATCAGGAAATTGTTCAATCATGCGAGGCTCCTCATCAATCATTTGTATGCATTGAAGATCAATCTCACACACAGATCATGCTTCCTCCACTCGAACTCCACGATCCTATCGCTGATGCATTGGAGGAATCTTACATTGCAAGCACACGTGCATGACACAAGTTGTCTTTGTTTCTTTTGTTTACTTGTATGTCACAGTCAAGAGTGTTCATATGCTTCAAAGCTGCACGGAGTGTCACATAACACCGTGATAAGTCCACGGACTGCTTGTCATGTACTAGCACTCACTCATGTCCTGTAGGCACTTTGAAACATGAGGTGTGTTTTTCTTCATTATTATATCTTTCTTGCTTGCTAGTTCGCACAACTAGGTTGCTCGTAGACCAAGCTTTCACCAACATGGGTCAACCAATGCGTCGATGTTTGCATTGGAAATATCACTTCACGTGATCAGGCCCATGCACCATTAGTCTAGGAGTAGGAGTAGTGTTTTCTTTCAGTTCGTTTTCTTGCATGCTTGTCTGCTTACTTGCTTTGTTTGCTTGTTTGTTTGCCTGCTTGTTTGCTTACTTTACTTTCGATTCTGCTTCTACTTCTGCTTTTCTTTGTTGTTCGTTTGTTTGCTTGTTTTGTTCGTAGGTAGTTTCACATGAAGCCATGTATGACTTTTGAAACAAGTTGGGTAAATTACAAGAGGTCTTGTGTAGCTATCACTACTTGGTTATCTGTAATCCTGACTCTATATGAAGAACTTGTTACTTTTAGTCCATGATACGTCGAAGGAAAATACGTACTATTCAAAGTGAACCTTGATGAAAGCAAAACGCTTGTGCGCTAACTAGTGTCACCTTCTCTAGTCGGTTGTTTTTGGGTTAACCCTTGTTAGCTAAGTCAAAATAGAGTAAGGGGAGTGGGAAAACCTTAATAGGCACGTCAGAGGTACAATAAACTAATTCTCTGCTAGAATAACCTCTTCTTCTCTCAATAAATTAGGATCCCTCTTCCGCCTCTGAAATGAATAAGTGTTATGCACAATTATGAAAAAAATGAAAAGTGAAAAAATAAACAATAAAAAATAAAAAATAAAAAATGGATAAGGTGAAAGAAGAGAAAGGCTTCCTGTGCAGAGAGGTGATGCAAGTAACTCCACTAGGGTACTAACCAGGATTGTTGGCAATGGAGCCATGCTTGTGTTCCTACGTGACTCCGTCGGGGTACTGTCCAGGTCTGCTGGCAGCAAAGAAACACTAGAGATGAAACTAAGACTTTGACGACTATACTGCTTG
The DNA here is from genome assembly GCA_031772625.1 of Pinus tabuliformis. Lineage (NCBI taxonomy): Eukaryota > Viridiplantae > Streptophyta > Pinopsida > Pinales > Pinaceae > Pinus > Pinus tabuliformis. Next base: position 725,354,429 of record CM062806.1, on the reverse strand, counting down.
TGCAAAAATATACCCCTCAACCCCAATCGAAACAACTATGTTGCCTTGGCTCGGAATGTGTATCAATCGACCAAGAGCTTGGCAGATGCTACATCTTACAATCAAGCTAGTGTGAAGCCAATACGAAAGGAAAACTGAACAATACTTTCAGAGGTGTTAGACTTGCTTTTCACAAAAAAGGTCCATTCAGAGAGCTCGAGTTCTACCAGTGTGTCGCCAAGTGTTGTAGTGGCTACAACCACCCTCCAAATTTTTTCCTTAGCTTTGTATTGGAGCCTCCCTACCAGCCTTTCACAACACCTTGTCTTGCTTCATCAAGTACACAGGCTTTAGTGTTTTTCTTGCAGAAAAACAGTCTATCAAACAAAGCTTGATGCATTCCTCTCACAGGCTATCTCTCCGGACTGGGTCCAACTGCAGGCTGAGAAGCTCCTTCAAGAAATTGCACAATTCTGGAGGGAAACCAACCTTCCCTCCAGAAATTGCGCAATTCAGTCTGGCAGCCTGCTGGGCTCCAGAATTGCGCAATTCTATGAGTCAAGCTTCATCTAAAAAATTGCGCAATTCTTCCCAGAAGGACTACTCAGTCGAGGAATTGTACAATCCTGGGTAGCAGTCAGCTACTTTGCCTAGAAATTGTGCTTCCCCTGGGCAGTTAGCCTAGCTCCCATCCATAAATGCGCATTTTCTCCTAGCAGTTGAATAGACTCTTGCATGTGCAGTTGAGTTGACCAGTTCCCTCCGGGACCGAGAAAAACCGATTTGCATGCATGGGCTACTTCTCCCAAGGCAACATGAAAATGCATACCTTGATTCAGGGATGTCCTTCTAGCAGCTGGAGGTTGCATGCAAGTGTTGGAAATAACACTGAGAGGGGGGGCAATGAATCAGTATTAGCAAATCAATAAAACTTTTTCATTTCCATACTTAGATACATATACACTACTTCAGTTAATGGAACTCGCGTGTATAAGCAACTGTGTCTAATGCAACTTGCGTATATCCAGAATACTTATGATTCAGTTAATCCATTATATGTTGATATTTAGTTAGTGCATCAGAACTTCATTAACCATATGAACAGTAAGCATGTGCAGTAAAATAGAACAGATCATCACACACATGAACACCATGATATAAGGTGGAAACCCAATGTGGGTGGAAACCACCTGCTGCAAGTCGTCTCTATCTCTTTTAACAAGAAAATTCATTTTACAATATTTTTGTACTGGTGCAGTCTTATACTAGTACACAGGCTTCTACCTGCAGAAGGCTACAACCTTCTCTCGTTCTCCAGACTCTCTTGGAAGGGAGCTACAACCCCCTTAGCTCTTGTACTAGCCGATCCATTTACTAGTACGTAGGTGCCGGCCTACTAAAATGCTCCAACCTTTACTCGTTCTCCAACTACTACTGGAAGGGAGCTACCACCCCCTTTGCTATTGTACTAGCTGATGTACTAGTACGTAGGTGCCGACCTACAGAAGGCTACAACCTTCTCTTTCTTCCTCCAGGTACCATGTTTCATACATTTTCAGACTGGATACTCCTGAAGCACAACATAATAATCTGAAGGCCACATTTCATCCAATTTTCATACTGGACCCATCAATATCATTGAAGCACAAAATCAATCAATACTAGCATCATCAATCTCTGAATCACTGAAACACTGAAACCTTGTCAACAACACAGTCACCAGAGCAGACAACAGAACTCTGCAATAACAATCAGACCCAACTGCAACTTCAAATATCATACTTCATAATGTATATGCTACTACGATGAAACAAACTCGCATACATACGCGCTTTTACCAAAGCTAACCCGCGTACACATCTGCAAATATTAACTCAGAGCTTTGCAGCTGTTCCAGACATCAGTCATACCCAAATCATAACATTTACAGAACATTACATGCATCAGTATACAGATCTAGACTAAACAAGATCAAACTGTATAGAGATGATTCATTCCAAGCCATTAGATCCTGATCTATCCTTAGATCTTGTTCTCCATCAATCGGTGAGATTCCTCCTTAGCTCAGATCAAGCAATGCATCATAAACCCATAACCTGCATACTGGATCTCATACTTCATCAGATATTCAAGACTTTCTCAATGCATTTGCCTAATGATCTTTTTCTCCTTTTATAGTCTTAGGCCTTACTCAATACCATGGTCCAAAACCATTGAGAACCAATACTAGGGACCCAATTGTTGTGAGGAAAAGTATCCGACTCGGATGACCCTATCCCTACTCTAAGGGTGACAGTCCTTAGCAACAACTGAAAGTAAAGCTTTGATATTTTCCTTTATGAAAGTACAGAGAAGGAAGAAAAGATTGACCAACCGGTGTCTTTTGCTTTTGTCGATCCTGTCCTCTCTCTTTGTCTCTTGTTCCCAGCTCCTTGCTCCCTTTGCCGGCCCAGCTACACAAAGATCCTGCACAAACAAGAGAAGGAAAACTACAAGAAACATGTACTCATAACTGATGCATGGATTAGAGTGAATCAGATATACAAGTGAATACAATACATCAATGCAATACAAGTATATAGGAGAACATTCAAAGCTTTATTGATAGAAGTAAAAGGGTTCTGAGAAGGTTACAACCATCAATGGCTCCAATCCAGCAGCACCTCCCCAGCAGCAAGAAATCTCCTCTTCACCTCTATAAAAGCAATCACCCAATAGCTCTAACTGTAAACCAACAGCACTTCCTTGCTTTGCACAAAATTCCAGCCTCCTTAGACCTCATAGAAGAGCTCTATATATAGGAGATTTGGAGAAAGGATGAGTCAGCTTGAGGCTGGCATAAAGCTGACTAGTGTCCTCTCCCACTTTAGTTAAACTTCAGTTCTTGAGTCCACTTGGAGATCCTTGCTTACACATGGAGATCAAGTACCTCTTACTCATCACAGGGCGAATCCCTTGAACCAAGTGTCAGTTTGGAAGCTTCCTGGGCAATTGACACCTTGCAGAATGACTGTGCCACTTGGCCAATCTCGCCCAGCGCAGGTAGCCTTCATTAGATTTGACTTTCAGTGCAGGTACAAGGAGGAGCAGTTGCATTCCAGCGCAGATGCTCAGTGGAGCAGTTGACATGATCCAAAAATAGCCTGTTTTTGAGTGTTTTCAGGTGGAGAACTGATGGGAAGTGCTGTGGTTTGCTGACCTTGTTCTTCTAGGGGTAAGAACAACATGTTTAGGGACTGAGGACCCCTGTAATTATTGACATTTCATGCTCCATGCTGCGAGGCACAAAAATGTCTATAACACCAATACCTGGGTTCAACACTTCGAATGCAATACCAAGGACTAAAACCATAGGTCTAACTACCATGGACCCAAAAATAAGCTTTCCCACATGTACGCGCTTTTCCATGCATGAAAGTGCGTGCATACGCATACGCGACTTTTGATTAGCAATCTCGCGTGTATACGCATCTTTGTATATAGATAACTTGCGTGTATACCCTACTTGTTATATAGCGAACCTGCATATATACACGACTTGGTACATAGTTAACCTGCGTATAACCTGCCTATGTACGCGACTTGGTATATAGTGAACCTGCTTATATACTCATCTTTCTTCATTCTTTGTAGTCTGATCATCAATTCTGCTACTGACCCGTTGCACTATAATCTGTCATCTTGCCATCAAGGACAACACTTGTATCATAATGCCAACAATCTTCCCCTTTGGACTTGATGGCAAAGCTAACTTATCATACTGAGAACTGTCATCTGATTCCTTTGAGCTGTCCTGCATCCCATGTATTCTGTCACATCTGATATCTCTTTTGTAGATTCATCTAGTTATATATAACTGAGTTGTTCTTCTACGAGTGGGTTGCTATCAAGTACAACACATGCATCATAATGCCAACAACAAGGATCATTTTGGAAACCTCCCACCAAGTGTTGCTCTTCCTAGATTTGTGGCATGCACGTCACATCTTTGATTTTATCAAAACTCATGGACCAGACACTGAAGAGCTCATTCCTCACATCAACCTTGCAACTTTGACATCCCACATCACATCTAGGAGTCGTCTGCGCATTCAACTCAATTGTTTTGGGGTAAGCCCGCCTTCCATGTCTTGTGTTGCATTTATGGAACTTTTTGTGTTTTGCTTCATATGAATGATGTCTGCTTGATTTCAGTGAGTGCTTGCTATCATTTTGATACATGCTAGCTTGTATGAACACCGTCTTAGTTTTCATCAACATATCACTGTTGTCGCATGCATGAAACTGTTTTTCACGAATGATCGTCGATTCAACGACTCGCCTCACCCACATGCATGTTGTTCCATTTTCTGAATCTGTCATTCAATGTTTGAATGCATGACCATTCACTTATTCTTACACTCAATATTGCCATGCATTCACATTCACATTCGCTTTCAGTTGCCTATTGGCGAGTCTGGGTAGCCTTGGCCCGGACTCTGCCTCACCAAGACAACATTGCACAATCCTGAAAGGGAAGGCTCTATCTTCCTCTCAAGAAATGCGCATTTCTGCCTAGTGATTGTCCTCGAGTCTTGCATTGCACAATTCTGAGGGAAAGGGATAGTGACAAATTTAAATAAAGAACAAAGTCCAAGTCAAAGTCGTTGAAGTTGTTGGTTGTTCCTATCACATGACTTAGTGGACAACTTTAAATGAGGAACAAAGTCCAAGTCAAAGTCTCGGCTAAATTAAATATTAAAAGAATACATTGTTGTGTCCCTTGTTTTTAAAGACTTTGACTTGAATTGGACCGATATTCAAAGTCGTCTAGTGTGTGGAGCCACATTGATAAAGATAAAAAGAATACACCTTCCACCTTACACATAAATGAAATCAAAATTTTATTGTATTGTAAATAATCATTTATGTACAAAAGTGGATAAAATTTGTAAATTTTTTTCGTGAGCCTTTTTCTCTTAAAATAAAAAATAATATCAATTATAATTAAAAACTAAATTGTTTAATTAGTTTTAATTAAAAATATTGTAAAATATTAATAACAATAATTATATTATATCTTAGTATAGGGGAGATGTGATAAGAATATTTTACTCTCATATTTATATTAATTTTAGAAATGATGTCTTCTTCTCTCTATATATTCACTTTTGAATGTGAAAAAGATCCATAATATTTATAAACTATTTAAATATCCATGTTAACTAATTTAGTTCAATTCAATTTCATATATATATATAGAAATGTGTGTGTGGAATCAAGAACATTTGAGTTTGTGGAGTGGGGCAAAAAAGGCGCTTGTATGCATTAGGGTTTCATTGAGTGGAAATGCAGGAAGAGGTTTGGAAACCAGGAACTACCTCTCGGTGGATGCGAAGGGAAAACACGGGACCGAGGCAATAGGCCTCTCGTGGGTGCTCAAATTTGGGTGGGAGCTTGCAACTTCTCCAAAGAGGCAAGGTCATCTTGGTTGGTGGAGTGCAGGGGACCGGGAACATTCAGATGGAGGAAAACATGACCAAGCAACAAGTCTCACACTCGGGGCTATAATGGCTTTTCCGCTCCGGTGCAAGCGTTTCACAACCCTACTCGATATTGTTGGAGTTGACACATCCTTATTGGATTGGCTGAACAAGGTTACTTGGACAGAGGCGACAACAAATTATATTGTGGCCTTTGTCTTTCGGTATCTCTGGTTCCCTCTCCGGGACTCCACTGCGGTCTAATTTTATTTGTTTCCATTTACCTATCTGGACAAACTACATTTTGCCCAGATATGCTGAAATTATTGCATATCGATATTGTTGTGGCGATCGGGCACTCGAAACTACCATACCTGCACGCTTCCTTTGTGATGGAGGGGAGAATAATTGATTTGGGTGCCCAGGGTTCTATGGTAAAAGGGGAAAAATACCCACGGATACAGGATGGCCACATTATTTCATGCTCTACTAAGATAGAACCTGATCAACAACTGTGATTTGGCTCAGAAGGGGCGTCCCCTGTTTCGACCCGTTTCATCAATCGGACCAGTTTAGAGCATGGGGCCATATGGAACATTTGAAGTAGATCGAATTCTTGGCAACAAGAAGGATATCGACGCCCGACATCTGGTAAGTTCTACCTTCTTTCAAATCTTTCTAAAGATTCCTGTCGAGCGTTCCTTATTAATTTGGGTGAATACATCAGGCAAAGTGATACAACTGAAGCATTACATCACACAAAAAGCTGGACACCCTGCATATATGCAGAACTTGGTATACGCGGGTAGAATAATGAAATATTAACTGCTCTTGATGAATTATTACATCCTCTGAGCATCCTCCATAACCCTTAGCCCGAGACTTAGAGGAGGAGCTATGACTTCTACTAAAATTAAAAGTGCAAGAGGAGGTATTGGGAACATCACATCAAGAAGCACAGTATTAAAACAAAAGAATATAAATGGAGGACCATCCTTCAAGAACATTCTACAAGGAAAAAAACGTAGACATGAAACCAAAAAAACAAGATGGTACATCACCCATTCCATACATGGTGGAGCAACTGAAATATACTCTTGAACTAAACATAGACACTCTAGAAACAGATGAGCATTGTGCCATATTTGAAACACAAGCCATTATTTTTTGTTTCAACTCCTTCTAGCCAAAACTAGTAGATCTTTTTCACTGGATTTTAAATAATTGGACTCTATAGTTTGAAATAAACCTATGCTCTAAAGGTTTCTTCATTGTAAAATTCCCATCATCATAGGCAAGAGATATTATCCTACAAGAAGGAGCATGGTTCTGGGGATTGTCGTGCCTCTTCATCACACCTTGGTTTCCAGATTTTGATGCAAATACCATGGTCGTTTCCAGGATACTGGTATGGGTTCGACTACATAATCTCCCCCTATATTATTGCGACAACCAAGTCCTAACAGGCATAGGGAACAACATTGGGAAGTACATCAAGACAAACACCCAAAGAATGGAGGAAATGGTCTTCACATTCACACAAGTATGTGTGGAAGTAGATCTTAACAAAGGATTACCAAATCACATTCAACTAACCCATAGAGAGCGGAAGTGGGCATAGACTATATATTATGAAAACACAACTTTCAAGTGTGGAAATTGTAGGTAGACAAGGCACCTTCATAATACATGTCTCGAAGACAAGAAAGATACCCGAAGAAAGAAGAAGATTGGGAAACAACCCAAAGGTTGGCAATTTCCCCCGCCTAAGTCCGTAGAGGAGGAGGATGAAGTTGAGGATGAACCCTCATCCAATGGGAACAACCAGACACCAAATGAACCAGAAACATAGGGGGAAACCCCACAAGACTCAATTGAATCTCAAAACCATCTGATGCAATCAGGCATGATACCTGAAGAAAGGGATAACAGCGGGAACAAGCATATACACTCATCAGACAATTCAGATTCAGATAAGGACAATGCAAGACTTGATGTTTGGAATCAGCTCACACTTGTCTCTTCGGTGCCATCTCAAGCGGAATGGCGCAAGGTCAAAAAAAAGAAAGGGAGAAAAGCCTAGCTTTTCTCTTCATTTGTATATTAGTTTTCTTTTTGTAGGTTGATTACCATTAGTCATGGACTTGATGATGCTATGTTTCTTAGTAATATGCAGCATGTAATTCTATTTTCATTAATAAAATTACGCTTTTTTCTTGGGAAAAAAAAGAGAAATGTGTGTGTGCGCGCTAACCATGACAAAATATTTCAATGCCCAAAATAAGTATTTGTAATTCAAGATCCCTGGCATATGGACATGAGCACATGTGAAAGGTACCAACAACTATTGTTTGAAGTGCACCATTCATGTAACAAGAAACATAAACTCTATGCAATGAGAAAAGAAAGGAACAAAGCAGTTTGGTGTGTAATAGGAGTAGCCCAATCTAGTGAATCCATGATACCATGGGTCTGTTGGCATTATAGCACAGGTTTGGAGCTATGGCACAGGTGTTGTCCTTGATGGAAACTCTCTTTGGTAAAAGATCTCAGTTCAGGCCAGTTCAAGCTTTAAGAATGAAGGAAAAGACATATACGCAGGTTCATCTAGACAAAGACGCGTATACACGCGGGTTTGACGTTTCAAAGGCGCGTATGCGTATACATGCACTTTCATGCAAGGAAAAGCACGTATATGTTGGAGAACTTACTTTTGGTCCGTGGTAGTTAGTCCTCGGTATTTGAACCTATGGTTTTGGACCATGGTATCTCGACAAGTGTGTTGATCCCAAGTATTGAGCCCTTGGTATTGTTTTGTTATGGTTTTAGACCTTGGTATTGAGAAAGGCCTAGCACTATAAAAGAGGGAGGAGATCATTAGGCAAGCACACTATCTGAATTATTGAATATCTGATGTTATGCTAGATCTGGAATACTAGTGATTGGATTATGGTGCAGATCTGGATCTAAAGGAAGGAGGAACCTGAGCGCAAGAAGGATAAGGTCTATTGATGGATCAAAATCTCAAGGCTTGAACATTGGTATCTCTATATGATTTTGATCTGTTATATGTGGCGCACACTTGATCTATAAATCTGATAATCTGGGTTAACTAATAACTGAATGTTTAAAAGAATGAATTATCCTTTATAGATCTGTATGCAGGTTCAGTGAAGTTCAGGCACGTATACACGCTTTTTTTGTAAGTGAAAGAAGCATATACGCAGGTTGGTTGTGGTACAGAGGCATATACAGGCAGGTTTTCTGAATATTGTGAAGTAGCGTACATATCTTGATTTATGTTCTAGCTGCTTCTGTTTTATTGATGCAGTGTTCTGGGTTCAGAATTGGTGTTTGGTTACTGTTACTGTGTTCTGGGTACAACAGTCAGAGAAGTGTTTATTTGATTCAGTTGTTGATTGGTGAAAAGGAGTTTGGTTGATGCAAAATTTTTTGATGTTTTATTGATGATATCTGTGGATCCAGTCTGAAAATTCATGAAACGAGGTCCCTGAAAGCAAAGAGAAGGTTGCAGCCTTCTGCAGGTAGGAGCATGCATACTAGTATCTCAAGGCTAGTACAAGAACTAAGGGGGTTGGAGCTCCCTTCCAGGAAAGCTGGAGAACGAGAGAGAGTTGTAGCTCCTGCAGGTTGCAGCCTGCGTACTAGTAAAGACTGCACCAGTACAAAACATTGTAAAGAGAAGATTCTTATTAAAAAGAAGATAGAGACGAATTGCAACAGGGGGTTTTCACCCACATTGGGTTTCCTCCTTATATCTTGTGTTCTTGTGTGTGACTGTCTTCTGCTCTGTTTCACTGTTCTTGGTACTGTTTATTTGCTTCTGATTCACAGATTAATGACTAACATCTGAAAGTTAAATCAAATAATAATATTGCTTTATATATGCGGGTTTCTTTATCTGTAGTTGCATATATACGCAATTTTTATTAACTGAAGTAGTGTATATGATCTGAAGTTGAAAAATAAATTATTTGACTTGATAATACTGATTCACCCCCCCTCTCAGTATTATTTCCAACAATTGGTATCAGAGCCAGGTTCTTCATAAGGAGCTTGATCGCTTGAAGAAATATCTTTCATCATGAGCAACTACGAGAGGGAAGAATCAATCAGGCCACCAATTTTTGATGGGACAAACTTCGTTTATTGGAAGGTAAGAGTTACTGCCTATCTTCAATCCCTTGGTACAGAAGTCTGGGATATCAAAGATACAGGGTATACTTTTCCATCAGCAACTCCTACAGATTCGGCTGAGAAGAAGAAATATGAAACAAATGCAAAGGCGGTCAATACTCTATTAGGATGCCTATCTCAATCAGAATTTGTCAAGGTAATGCAGTTTAAATCCGCAAAAGAGATATGGGACAATATTGTTCTGAGCTATGAAGGAGATGATCAGGTAAAATGAGCAAAACTTCAAACCCTCAAGATTTAGTATGAAAATATCAGGATGTATAATTATGAAAGTGTGGCTAACTATTTTCTTCGTGTAGATGATATTGTTAATTGTATGAAAAATTTGGGTGAAGAAATAAAAGAGGCTGTTGTGGTTGAAAAAGTTCTAAGATCTTTGTCCCCTAGGTTTGAATGTAAAGTTTCTGCAATAGAAGAAAAAGAGAATCTACAAAATCTTAAAATGTCACAGCTGCACGGAATTCTAACTGCTTATGAAATGAGGAAAGGAGGTCCATCAGACAGGAGAGAAGCTGCCTTCAAGGCTTCAGGCAAAGGAGAGCACTATGAGTCAGGACACGTGTCAGAAGAAGAAGAAGAATCAAATTTTGTCAGAAATCTTCAACGGGGTACTGGAAGATTCAGAGATAAGTTACCTTTTAAATGCTTTGCTTGTGGAAGAGTAGGTCATTATGCCGCCAAATGTCCTCATAAGGATAAGATTGACAAGGGAAAGGAACCTGTTAGATGGAACAAGAAACATAATGCAAATAAGAAAAGCTACTACACTCATGAAGACAGTGATGGGCTATCAAATAGTGATGAAGATGAACAAGGTAATGACTATAAACTTTTAATGGCTTTTGAAGATGATGATTACATGGATGCTATAGATGTGGATAGCTTTTATGAAGAGATTTCTAGACTCAAGACATGTTTAGAAGAAAAGAATATTATCATTGATACTCTGCAATTTCAACTTGATGAAAAAGAAAAATTTCTTGAGAAGTTAGAATGTGAAATTGTTGGCCTTAGAAAAGAAATTGAGAAAACAAAGGCTCTTAATCTTAAATTTGTTAAAGGATCTGAAACTCTGGATGAGATTATCAATGTACAACGTTCTCCACTAATCAAGACAGGTCTGGGTTATAATGGAGAAACATCTCAAGCATCCACCTCAAAGAGTTATCTTGATGCAGCAAGGAGGAATGAGCAAAAGCCCAATGGAGATCACCAGGTAAAACAAGGACGAATTACATCAAGAACAAACAAAGACTACCAGGTAAACCAGGGGCAATCCATCTTAAGGGTGAACAAAAGCTACAACCAGCCACAGGTAAAAAATTCTCAATTTGCTTCAAGAATGGATGACAATAGAAATTAAAATCATTTGGCTGGTAGATTTGATAATCGCAGAAGTTTCTTCAATGGCTAATGTTTCTCTTGCCATAACTTTGGTCACAAAGCAGCTCAATGTGTTGCCTATAAGACAATCATGACTAGAGAAGCTCAAAAACAAAGAAGTATGACTGGGATTACGAAAAGGACCTATAACAACTTTTCGGCACTTGAAAATGAAATTGAATGTTCTATTTGTAATAACTTCGGTCATGAAGATTCTGAATGCAGGAGCAAGTTTCGGCAGACAAAGGAACAAGCCTCAAGCACCAGAACATGGAGAATAAAGGAACCACAACCAAAAAGATGTGGGATAGCTTTTTATGCAGAAGGACAGGAAAATCTATGGTACATCGACAGTGGATGTTCGAAGCATATGACAGGTGATAAAGAAAAACTTGAACCATATACTGCTTTAGAAAAGGGAAAGAAAGTTTCTTTTGGAAATGATACCCCTGCAGCCATAAAAGGAAAGGGCACTACTCAGTTGAAAGAAAAGGTCAAAGTTGGAAATGTTTTGTATGTTGATGGCTTGAGGCATAATCTTCTGAGTGTCAGTTAGATGTGCGATCAAGGAACCGAGGTAATATTTAGATCAAATGGATGTAGTGTTCGTGATCTTGATACAGGAAAAACAGTGATCAAAGGTAGAAGAAATCCAAATAATTTATACATATTTGAAGAAGGACAACAACAATGCTATTTGAGCAAGGATGATGAACACTGGTTATGGCACCGGAGGTTAGGACATCTAAGCTTTTCACAAATAAGGAAAGCATGCAAATACCAGGCAATTCGTGGTCTTCCAGATATCAAAATTCCAGACAACACAATATGCAAATCATGTCAGTTTGGTAAGCAAACCAGAACTAACTTCCCTGAGAAGGAATGATCAGCTAGCAGACCTCTTGAGCTAGTCCATACAGATGTATGTGGTCCATTTAGGACAAGGTCACCTCGAGGAGAAGAATACTTTATATTATTCATTGACGACTTCTCCAGGATGGTTTGGTTGGGACTTATGAAACACAAGGATGAAGCATTCGAAAAATTCAAATCTTTCAAAGCCTTGGCTGAAAACGAATCAGATCATAAAATTAAGTGCCTCAAGTCTGACAGAGGTGGGGAGTTCACCTCAAATGAATTTTTCAATTTCTGTGAGGAACATGGAATAAGAGGGGAATTCTCTACATCTAGGACTCCTTAGCAAAATGGAGTGGTGGAAAGAATGAACAGAACAGTTCAACAAATGGCTCATGCTATGCTTGATGAGTCTGGAACTCCCGCAACCTTCTGGGGTGAAGCTGCATTTGCTGCGGTTGTTATTCTCAACAAAAAAAATGTCCGAGTAAACAACACTCAAACTCCGCATGAGCTCTGGTATGGTGAGACTCCTTCGGTAAAGCATTTCAAAAATTTTGGGAGCAAATGCTATATTAAGAATACTGATGAAAAGCTTGGCAAACTTGAACCTAGAACAGATGAAGGCATTCTCCTTGGTTATTCTCCCCACAGCAAAGCATATAAGTGTTACAATAAAAGACTTGGAAGAATTTTTGACAGCATTGATGTAGTGGTTGATGAAAAAGGATACATCCCTAGGCAAGTAAATCATGAAAATATTGAAGAGGATGAAGACTACTCTCCAAATCAGACAGATGATGAATAAGAACCTCAAGAGGCACTTGAGGAACAAATAAGGATAGAAGAGAAGACTCCATCCAGGTACGCTAAGAAGAATCATCCAGAATCTCAGATTTTGGGGCAGAAAGAAGCAGGTGTACAAACAAGAAGAACAATTGCAGAAGCCTCAAGCTATTTGGCATTACTCTCCTCCACTGAACCACAAAATGTAAGAGAGGCATGCAAAGATGAATGTTGGGTCAAGGCAATGGATGAAGAACTTGAGCAGATCGAAAAGAACAACACTTGGGAGTTAGTTCCTAGACCAAAGATAAGAATGTCATAGGGACAAAATGGATCTTCAAAAATACTTTGAATGAAAATGGGGAAGTAATTAGAAACAAGGCCAGACTTGTGTGTAAAGGGTATGCTCAACAAGAAGGAATAGACTTTGAAGAAACTTTTGCTCCCGTTGCTAGACTTGAGGCCATCTGAATGTTCCTTGCTCTCTCAAGCTTTCAGAAGTTCAAAGTTTTTCAAATGGACGTGAAATCAGCCTTTCTGAATGGGGACTTAGAAGAAGAAGTGTACATTGAGCAACCAGATGGTTTCATCCTTGGGAATGATCCAAATCTTGTATGTAGACTAGAAAAGGCTCTCTATGGTCTTAAACAGGCTCCAAGGGCTTGGTACTACCGTTTGGACAAATATCTTCATCAACAAGGTTTTTCAAAGGGATCAGCAGATAGCAATCTTTACATAAAAATTGAAAACAACAAATTTCTAATACTTGTTGTGTATGTAGATGATATTATCTTTGGCAGCAATTAAGAAGCTATGAGTCAAAGCTTTTCCTTGGTGATGCAGAAAGAATTCGAAATGTCTTTGCTTGGAGAATTGACATATTTTCTTGGATTGCAAATCCAACAAAATGAAGGCGGTATCTTCTTGTCTCAAACCAAGTATCTCAAGCAGATTTTGAAGAAATATGGCATGGAAGATGCAAAACCAGTATGTACCCCCATGGTCACAGGATGCAGCCTCAGTGCAAATGATGAATCAACAGCAGTGCATCAACCAACCTACATATCTATGATTGGAAGTCTAATTTATTTGACAGGTACCTGACCAGACATCATGCATGCAGTGGGAATAGTTGGAAGATTTCAGGCAAATCCAAAGGAAACTCATCTTCAGGCAGTCAAGAGAATCTTCAAGTACCTTCAAGGAACTCAAAACTATGGCTTATGGTATCTTAGAGATACAGATCTCACACTTCATGCTTACACAGATGCAGATTGGGCCGGAAGCGTGGATGACAGGAAGAGCACAAGTGGTGGTGCATTCTTTATGGGTTCCAGATTAGTATCTTGGTTCAGCAAGAAACAGAGTTCGATTGCTTTATCTACATCTGAAGCGGAATATGTGGCTGCTGCATCTTGCTGCACTCAACTTCTTTGGATGATGCAGACCTTGCAGGATTTTCAAATCACTTGTACACCACCTATCTCCATCTTATGTGATAATACAAGTGTAATCATCATTTCAAAGAACCCAGTCGTGCATTCAAAGACCAAGCACATACCGATCAAGTATCACTTTCTCCGTTAACAAGTGTTGGAACAAAAGGTCAAATTGGAGTATGTTCCTTCTAAGGAACAAGTTGCTGATATTCTCACCAAACCACTGCCCAGGGAGACATTTGAATACCTCAAACAAAAGCTGGGAGTAGTTGATGCATCATCTTGCTATTAAATCGTGTCTGTTTCAGAGAAAAATGGGTGTACGCGAGTCGAATGAGGAGGATCCGCGTACATACGCCGATTTGTGCAGAGACAGTCGCGTATATGGAGATTTGATGGATATCAGTAGGGACAGGCTCTGGTTGGAGATATTTTGATATGGGTCTGACAGAGACCATCCGACAGAGGTTCAGGGGGAGCAGATAATCTTCTAATAATGCATTGTTGGCATTATCTTAGAAGCTTTTGGTTCTAGTTCACAGTTGTTGTTGGTTTTAGGTGGAGCAGAGGCAGAGGGAGAACAGAAGGAAATCTTGGTTACTGATCTGAATTGTGATTGACAGATGCTGCTGCTATCAGTTATTTGTGACTTTCATAAGTCTTGTTCTAGATATTTCGTCTCTATGTCATGTATCTCTTTTGTGGTATCTCTTTTATGGTGTCAAGGTCATGTAACGGCCTATCTTGGTTTCCCCACTATGCCTGGGATGAACATGTAATGAACTTGGTTGTCATATGTAATTTTCTGATGTATCCCCACTTGGTTGGGTGGATGATCCCCACTTGGTTGGGTGATGGATGTATGTATTGAGTCTTTTGGTGATAGGAAGGTCTTTTATAATGTATAAGTCATGGTTCTTCTTGAAGAACATCTTTTGCAGATCTTGCCTACAGTCAGGGGGAGCATGGTCAGCACAGCAGGGCAGAAATTTCAGCATGTACTCAGGGGGAGCACAACCCTTTGCCCTTGATGACAAAGGGGGAGAATGACTTTGAGGATTTTGGGTTGCCATCAAGTCCAAAGGGGGAGATTGTTGGCATTATGGCACAGGTTTGGAGCTATGGCACAGGTGTTGTCCTTGATGGCAACTCTCTTCGGTAACAGATCTCAGTTTAGGCCAGTTCAGGCTTTCAGAATGAAGGAAAAGACATATACGCAGGTTCATCTAGACAAAGACACGTATACACGCGGGTTTGACGTTTCAAAGGCGCATATGCATATACACGCACTTTCATGCAAGGAAAAGCGCGTATATGTTGGAGAACTTACTTTTGGTCCGTGGTAGTTAGTCCTCGGTATTTGAACCTATGGTTTTGGACCATGGTATCTCGACAAGTGTGTTGATCCCAAGTATTGGGCCCTTGGTATTGTTTTGTTATGGTTTTGGACCTTGGTATTGAGAAAGGCCTAGCACTATAAAAGAGGGAGGAGATCATTAGGCAAGGACACCATCTGAATTATTGAATATCTGATATTGTGCTAGATCTGGAATACTGGTGATTGGATTATGGTGCAGATCTGGATCTAAAGGAAGGAGGAACCTGAGCGCAAGAAGGATAAGGTCTATTGATGGATCAAAATCTCAAGGCTTGAACATTGGTATCTCTGTATGATTTTGATCTGTTATATGTGGCGCACACTTGATCTATAAATCTGATAATCTGGGTTAACTAATGACTGAATGTTTAAAAGAATGAATTAGCCTTTATAAATTTGTACGTAGGTTCAGTGAAGTTTAGGCGTGTATACACGCTTTTTCAGTAAGTGAAAGAAGCGTATACGCAGGTTGGTTGTGGTACAGAAGCGTATACACGCAGGTTTCTGAATAGTGAAGTAGCGTACATATCTTGATTTATGTTCTAGCTGCTTCTGTTTTATTGCTGCAGTGTTCTGGGTTCAGAATTGGTGTTTGGTTACTGTTACTGTATTCTGGGTACAACAGTCAGAGAAGTGTTTATTTGATTCAGTTGTTGATTGGTGAAAAGGAGTTTGGTTGATGCAAAAATTCTTGATGTTTGATTGATGATATCTGTGGATCCAGTCTGAAAATTCATGAAACGAGGTCCCTGAAAGCAAAGAGAAGGTTGCAGCCTTCTGCAGGTAGGAGCCTGCGTACTAGTATCTCAAGGCTAGTACAAGAACTAAGGGGGTTGGAGCTCCCTTCCAGGAAAGCTGGAGAATGAGAGAGAGTTGTAGCTCTCTGTAGGTTGTAGCCTGCGTACTGGTAAAGACTGCACCAGTACAAAACATTGTAAAGAGAAGTTTCTTATTAAAAAGAAGATAGAGACGAATTGCAGCAGGGGGTTTTCACCCACATTGGGTTTCCTCCTTATATCTTGTGTTCTTGTGTGTGATTGTCTTCTTCTCTGTTTCACTGTTCTTGGTACTGTTTATTTTCTTCTGATTCACAGATTAATGACTGACATCTGAAAGTTAAATCAAATAATAAGACTGCTTTATATACGCGGGTTTCTCTATCTGTAGTTGCGTATATACGCGGTTTTTATTAACTGAAGTAGCGTATATGATCTGAAGTTGAAAAAGAAATTATTTGACTTGATAATACTGATTCACTCCCCCTCTCAGTATTATTTCCAACAGGGTCAATACCATGGATCAATATCAATGGTATGGAAGCAATAATCTATAAATATAGTGTTAATACTTAGGGAGAATAGAAAAAACCTATGAGATTAAGAGAACTACAATGGACCAAGTGAAGAAGGGTAAGTCACTGAACCCATGATACCATGGGTCAATACCATGGATCAATATCAATGGTAAGGAAGAAATAATATATAAATATAGTGTTAATACTTAGGGAGAATAGCAAAAACCTATGAGATTAAGAGAGCTAGAATGGACCAAGTGAAGAAGGGTAAGCCAACTAAAGCACATGAAGTCTTAGTAGATTGAATTGCGAAGTGATGTGGTGACAATGCTGAGTGTGTTAACCAGAACAGAACAAAACAAAATGTAGATCTGAGTTGCAATTTGAATATCAAGTTGAAGAGAGCGTGAGCAAGCAATAAGTAATGTGAGATCTGGGCCAATAAAGGAAAGAACATAACATTGAAGCGCAGAGTTGTGCAGAGATATGCAAGTTAACCAAGAAAGAGAAAATCGTTGCTCTAAGTAAAGAGCTAAAAGAAAGGTCAAGTTTTGCACATCTTGAGGTGTCAATTTTTTCTCAAATTTAGCACATTAAAAAATATTTGATCCCTCTCAACACTTGTAAAATATTTGTTCTAAGTAAAGAGCTAAAAGAAATATCAAGTTTTTCACATCTTGAATTGTAAATTTTTGAGCAAATGTATTTTTTTTCTCTAAATTTATACATCTTAAAAAATTTGATTCCTTTCGACATTTGTAAATTCAAATTCAAAATTAAAATAAATCTATCTTAATCATAAAATATAAAATATTCAAATATATTTGCATAATAAGAAAACATAGTTCACTAAACAGAGATATGTCAAATTCACTTTTGTTTTTATCATATAAATTATGCAATTATACTAACAGATTTGTCAGATTCACTTTTGTTTTTATCATATAAATTATGCAATTATACCAACAGATTTGTCAGATTCACTTTTGTTTTTATCATATAAATTATGCAATTATACTAACGATTTATCTTTAATTTTACGCGTCAATAATTTTTTCCTAATATGAAATTAATACAAGAATCTGTGCCATATAAATAAATGAGAGAACTCCAATCAAAATGGTTTTCTCTTCCATTGTTTCTGTCTGACTGTTAGTTACACTTCAGAAACCATCTTCTTGGAGGAGGAGATGGAGATCCATCATGTCCCTTCATTTCTCTGGTTTATTACGAGAATGATTTTGTTCTTTTATTTCATTCTTTGTGTCAATCCTGTATTTTACACCGGAAAATTATCTAATCGTGGGCATCCTCGTCTCAGAAATGCTTTAGACCAAGAGGATTTTCTTGGATTCATGTCTGCAATCACCAATTATGATGGATCCCTATCATTACCCATTATCTGGAAACCAAATGTATCATTCTGCAAATGGATAGGTATCGTATGCAATTGGCACAGACAGAGAGTAGTTTCCCTCAATGTTTCAAGCACTGGATTACAAGGTACAGTCTCTCCTCTTCTCGGAAATCTCTCCTTTCTTACAGTACTTGACCTTAGTAACAACGGTCATATTCCCTATCAATTGGGACACAATCAATTGGGAAATTTTTTTAGCTTAGAGAAAATTTACTTGGATTTCAATAAACTCCAAGGTTCTATTCAACCCACTCTCGGTGGGTGCCGTAGATTACAGTTTTTCTCTCTGCCCGATAACAATCTCACAGGAAAAATTCCGTCAGAACTTTGCATCCTTCCCAAGTTACAATTCTTTGACTTAAAAAGTGTAAATGTGTTAGAAAACCTACACAGATGAATCTAACTAGTAAAGGTTGAACACACAGCTTTGCAGAGAAAAAACACTAAAAGAAATCGAAAGAACAAAAAAAATTATTGATTTTCAGAAAATAGGTTACAATGCTCATGATATAGCATCACTGGGTGAAGATCCCAAGGTAATGTGCCATAGTGGTGATCAATGAGAGGAATCGACACCTACAACAAGTTCTAGAGAGAACTAGCCAGTTGCGGAGTGAAAGGAGGAGCAAATCAAGGAGTAAATCATGCAGAAAGGATCTTGCATGTAGTCCCATGCATGCATGGATAGTCAAAGGTACCAATCTGGTGAAGATTCCAATGTTGAAGCCTTGCATGTCAGTGAATTCTCTAACTAAGTGTCCGCATGTGCCAGTAATGAAGGTCTTAGGTGTGTAGTACCTCCAACACCTCCCCTGAACACCACTATGGGGAAAAATAGAAAATCGGCCCTCACAACTAAGGCCAAAGGTTACCCAAAATACATTGCAACTTGTACTAAAATTGAGGAAAGAGGGAAAACCTCGTGGGAAAAGCCCCCCCCCCCCTCAAAATACAATGTAATCAAAAGAAAAGAGGAAGAAAATACAATTGCTAAGAAACTGTGTCCTTCACTCCAAGACGATCGCGCAGAGAGTGAAACTTCTGCTCAGTGAATGTCTTGGTGAAGATGTCTACAGTCTATTCTGATTAAGGACAGAACTGCAAATCAATGACCCGATCATGTACTAAGTCTCTGATGTAGTGCATATGGATCTCTATGTGCTTCATCTGCTGCCACTGTACTAGATCCTACAAAATTTGAGAGTGCTCTGGTTGTCACACCAGATGACAGTGAGCTGGTGGAACTAGACGCCCAACTTAGTGAGGAAGTGTTGTAGCCACAGAGCCTGAATGGTGATGTTGACTACTCCTCTGTACTCAGCCTCAGCTGAAGATAGAGCAATAGCAGCTTGCTTCTTTCTCGACCAACAGATAGGGCCAGACCCTAAACTAAGTGAATATCCAGAGGTGGACTTGCGATCAATGTTGTTTCCCACCCAATCAGAATCTGTGAAGCCAAGGAGATTCAATGTAGTGTCTTCTGCATAGTGAATCTCGAAGGTGATGGTGCCCTGCACATATCGGAGGATGCGCTTGGCAGCTTTCCAGTGTAGCTCATGCGGCTCCTGCATGTATCTGGAAACTACCCCTACTGCATATGAGAGATCTAGTCTGGAGTGGGTGAGGTACAGTAAGCTCCCCACTAGCTGCCGATATAGAGTACTATTAACTAATGGAGTGTCACCTCCATCCTCAAGGTAGACCCCAGATAGAAAAGGATTCGATGCTGGCTTGCAGTCAGTCATGTGAAATCTATCAAGGAGATCTTGTGCATACTTAGCCTGAGAGATTTTGATGCCTGTGGCATCTTGGCTGATCTCAAGACCAAGAAAGAAGTGTAATGGACCCATGTTCGTCATCAAGAACCTATCATGTAAGGTCCTCTTGACTGCAGAAATGGCTGAAGCCGAGTTGCCGGTGATCAGGAGATCATCCACATACAAAACTAAGATAAGAAGAGAGTAATGTGTCCTAAGCATGTAAACATTCGGATCAGACTTACATCTTTCGAAGTTTTGTGATAAGAGAAAAGAATCCATCTTTGCATACCAAGCTCTCGGGGCCTGCTTAAGGTTGTAGAGAAACTTCTTCAGTCTGCAGCCCAAAGATGAATCGTGAATGAAACAATGTGGCTACGCCATGTAGATCTCCTCAGATAGGTCTCCATGAAGAAATGAATTCTTCACATCCATTTGATGTACTTCCCACCCCTGGGCAGCCGCAATGGCAAGCGCAAGGCGTATGGAATCCATCTTTGCTACTAGAGCAAAGGTCTCATCATAATCAATGCCATGAACTTGCTGGAAGCCTTTAGCTACTAGCCTGGCTTTATGTCTGGTGATTTTCCCATCTGCAACACTCTTGGTCCTGTAGACCCATTTGCATCAGACAAGTTTCCTTCCTGAAGGAAGGGGGACCAGATCCCAGGTTTGGTTCTCGAGGAGGGAGTTGTACTCCTCCTCCATGGCGGACTCCCAAGAGGGATGCCCAATAGCCTCAACATAAGATTATGGATTAGAAGATTGAACCAAATGACAATGTCGGGATGGCATTGGTTCAGTGGTCGTGAGGGCAAGAGGAGGCTCAATAAACTCTGAGCTAGTCCTCCACGAATCAGAATTATCCCCCACAAGACCATTTCTAGTCGTTGGGTGGTCTTGTGCATATATCTCACTTAAGCTCCTTGTTCTCTAATTTATGACAGGGGAAGTTGATTCACTACTGGAAGCCCGATCTGGGCTTGGATGTGGATCATCATATGCATGCACTGGATTTGTATCTGAAGACTCTGTCTCTGCATCTACATGATCTACCTCAGCATTTGCATGTTCTGTATCTGCATTTGAGTGTATTGAGTCATCAGCTCAGTCATGAGGTAGATAAAAGGTGTCTGCATGCGGCAGTTGAGGTGCATGCGAGAGACTTTCCTCAAATTGGACACTTCGCTCAATGATGAGCTTGTCTGTAGAGGAAATCAAGAGTCGATATCCCTTCACACCATCAGCGTATCCAACAAAGATGCACTCAATGCTCTATGGATCAAGAGCCTTCCTCTTTTCAGAGGGGATCTTGGCCCATGCTCAGGAGCCAAAAACGCGGAAGTGGGTGACCTCTGGTTTAGTGCCACTCCAAGCCTCGAAGGGGGTTTGATCCTTGACAGATCTATGAGGAGATCTGTTCTGGATGTAGTTAGCACAATTAAGTGCTTCATCCCATAACTTATGAGGTAGTGACTTAGCATGTAGCATGTAGGAAGCCATCTCTTTGAGAGATCGGTTCTTTCTCTCAGCAACTCTGTTCTGTTGTAGAGTGTATGGAACTGTGTGCTGCAATTGTATGCTGGACTCAAGGAAAAGGTTCTGAAGTGCTATGTTAACATATTCCCCCCATTGTCTGTATGGAGGGCTTTGATATTTCTCTCTGACTATGTCTCAACTAGTGCTTTGAAATCTTAAAAGTGCACAAAAACTTCAGATTTGGCCCTGAGAAGATATACCCAAGTATAACGTGAGAAATCATCAATAAATGTAAGCACATACCTTGCTTTGTTGATGGAGGGATGAGGAAAAGGCCCCATAAGATCACTATGGATCAGATCTAGAGGAGAGGATGCTCTGTGAGTCTTGTCAATGTCAAACTTTTCTCTAGGATGTTTGCCAAGGACACACCCTTCACAAAATCCTTTGGAGAAATTCATATTTGGCAAGCCTTCCACCATCTCATGCTTGCTTAGCTACTACATATACCTGTAATCTAAGTGACCAAACCTCTCATGCCAAAGCCCACTACTATCATCAGCATGTGTAAGCAATAAGGAGGATTCAGATTCAATAAATTTAGAAAATGTATATAGCCTAGCTCCATTGTTTACCTCACCAGTTGCAATTTTGGAGTTGCTATGTAGGCCATATATGTTCACTGCATCTGGAATGAATTCCACTCTCTTTCCGGTGTTGGAATGAGTTATCTAATAAACTGAAAGCAGGTTTACCAAAAGTTTTGGAAGATGAAGCACATCTTCAAAGCTTCCGTGTAAAAGTTCCACTCTACCTTTTCCGGTGACCTCAATAGGTGAGTCATCTCCCATGAGGATGGGAGGTCCTTTGCATGCATCCAGAGAGGAATAGACTTCCTTTGCAGCAACCATATGATGTGATGCACTAGAATCTATAATCCATGCATCAGGGGAAGAGTTAATTGCAACTAAAGCATGAAAATTGTTACCTTTCCCGTGTGAAGGATCCTCAGTTTTCTTCTTGGCGCCCTCAGGGATGTGGTCCCCAAGGTTGTGATTTTGAAGGATTTCTGCCATTTGGTCAATTTTTTTCTTCAAGCAAGAGGATTCCAGATGGAATCCTCAGTGACAATAGGTGCATTTGTCTCCTTTCTTCCCTTTCTCATTTTTGGAGCCAGAGGAGTCATTGAAGGGCTTGGTGTACCCTTCCTTCTTTGGATAGGAATACACTTTTCCCTTGTCTTTTTGCTGATGATTTTTCTGATTTGAATCAGATCTGTGATTTTTATTGTGGCTGCCATCATGCACAACAAGTGCATGCACTTCTGGAGGTTTGATTTTCCCCATGCCAATGAGTTTATCTTTCTCAAAAGTGAGGGACTCCATGTACTCTTTGAAAGAAGGCATAATGTAGGATTTACCTATTGCGAGCCTTACTGAATGAAATGTAGACACAAAGATGGAGTATTTTGGTCCAAGCTTTGACATAATAGAGAGAACTTGGCGACTCTCCTCCTTGGATTTGTCAATTCCACAACCCTTGAGTTGCAACAATAGATCATTATATTTGGTGAAGAAGTCTTGAATTTTGTCATAGTTCCGTGGATCCAATGAGAGCAACTCCACTTCGAGTAGATGTCCTTTCATCTCATCCTATTTCCCATAGAGTTCTTCAACCTTTTTCCAAATCTCATTGGGAGTACTGCAGGCAGATAGATGAAACTGCAACTCTGGGGAGATGCACATGCATATGGATCCGTGGGCCTCATCCATGCGGTTGAGGTACTTGGATTTCTCTATGGTTGAAGTGGGTTCCACTTCTGCAGCCATGGTAATCCTGTACAACCCTTTCTGATGAAGGTATTGAGCCATTTGGTCCTTCCATTCGTGATAGTTGTACAGTGTTAGGATTGATGCTTTGGGAAACTCCATTTTTTTTCGATCTTTGATCTCCAAGCTGTAATACCTGCAAAATAAAGTACTGGTGCACATTTGATCTAGCAACCTGTGGGCTCTAATACCATGTAAATGTGTTAGTAAACCTGCACAGATGAATCTAGCTATTAAAGGTTGAACACACAGATCTGCAGAGAAAAAACACTAAAAGAAATCGAAAGAACAAAAAGAATTATTGATTTTCAAAAAATAGGTTACAATGCTCATGATATAGCATCACTGGGTGAAGATCCCAAGGTAATGCACCATAGTGGTGATCAATGAGAGGACTCGACACCTACAACAAGTTTCAGAGAGAACTAGCCAGTTGCAGAGTGAAAGGAGGAGCAAATCAAGGAGTAAATCATACAGAAAGGATCTTGCATGTAGTCCCATGCATGCATGGATAGTCAAAGGTGCCAATCTGGTGAAGATTCCAATGTTGAAGCCTTGCATGTTAGTGAATGCTCTAACTAAGTGTCCGCATGTGCTTGGGAAACATATCATCTTTGGATGTCTTAAAATTGTACGAGAACAACTTTCATGGCAGTCTTCCGTCCGAATTGGGTATGCTAAGCAAGTTGACCATTATAGCTTTGTATTCTAACCATTTCAGTGGACAACTTCCATCTAGTTTCTTGTCCAACTGCACCAATCTTCAAAAAGTGGATATATCTAGAAACTTGGTTGTCTAGTCACATTCCAGCAGAGTCATGTCGTAAGAATACTCGACTGACGATATTCTATTTGCACTCAAAAATGTTGAATGGCACGATTCCTCATTCCTTCTTCAACTGTACAAATCTTTGAGATATTTACTTAGGGTATAACTAGCTCAGCGAAGTAATGTCCATTGAGTTTGGTAAGCTGACTCATCTCCAGCGGCTTTCCTTAGGTGATAATAAACTGGTTAGCGGTAGCACCATAAGCTTGCCCATTCTTTTTGCTCTTACTAATTGTTCCAGCCTACAACAAATACTTTTATTCTCAAATCATCACACAGGACATTTGCCTCTTTCTATAGGCCAACTCTCTACAAGCATGGATGTCCTAATCTTGGAATTCAAGGAGAAATACTTCCAGAGATTGGAAACCTAACTAGTTTAACATTGCTTTCTCTAGACAACAATTACTTTAATGGGGTAATCCCTTCTTCACTTACTATGCTTCAAAGATTGGAGAGATTATATCTGGATTCTAACTTCTTAGAAGGAAATATCTCTATCTTCAAAGGTTGGAGAGATTATATCTAGATTCGAACTTCTTAGAAGGAAATATCCCTTTCCAAATTTGGCAACTCAAAAGCTTAGGGTACATAAATTTTTTTGGAAATACTCTTTAGGGAAGAGTCCCTGATTTTACCGTTGGCAACCAACAAATAAGATATTTAAATTTGGCCCACAATATGTTAACAGGAAAAACCCCTGCAAATATAGGGAATTGTGTGAACTTACTAACACTAGACCTATCATACAACAACCCCGGTGGGCATATACCTCAAGAAGTTGCAGGTCTTGCAAATTTAGCCTTCTATTTCAACATTTCAAACAATTTATTGGATGGTCTAGTGCCTATGGAACTAAGCAAGATGACTATGCTTCAAGCCACTGATATTTCTACTAATCAATTCACTGGTAACATTTCAAGTGCACTTGGAAATTGCAAAGAACTAGAATACCTGAATCTTTCCTACAATGAACTTCAAGGTCCAATTCCAGTTGCACTTGGTGGACTTCAAAATCTTCAGGTCATGGATTTCTCCTTCAACAATTTGTCTAGTGGAATACCCATGTCATTTGCAAATCTCAAAATTCTCGACCACTTGAATTTTTCTTTCAACAAGTTGTCAAGAGAAGTCCCTAACAAAGGAGTTTTCAAAAATCTTGGTGCCACAACATTTATGGGAAACCTTGGGTAGGTTTGTCACCATACTCTAGTCACAAACATAAAAGTGTTTGGCATATGAAAAGAGTTATCTTACTATTTTTGCTACCAATGTTAGCAGACTCAAAATCGGCGATAAATCAACAAGGAAAAAGAGCAAAGAGTTTTAATCGTATCAGGAAAAAAAATTAGCAAAAAATCAAGAAAAAATGGTGAATTCAATAAATAAAAATATACACATATATTGAATTAAAAAAGAAAAAAACATTTTTCATTGATATTCAGTAAATTCATGTCCAAACAATGCATAATATCAATATATGTCCAAAATATCATAAATGAATAAGTATCTCATATATGTTATGAGTCCAAACATGATCCAAAGTAATGAGTCCTGACACTTAACCAATGACTACATTGAACTAGAAGCATCTGCTTATAAAAGTTTACAAAAAATTGCATACTAGTCAATAAAAAATGAGTAACTAAGAGTCTAAGACTCTTAAGAGTGAGAACTAGAAGCGATTCCTCCCACTCATTCGCTTGCTTGACTCTCAAAGTTCTCCAAGTCTTGTAGGCTTAAAAGAGGTGCCTCCTCTAATTGGACCCAATCTGCTGCATTTGTAGTTTACATATATATCTCTTCAAGGTTGATTGATGAATTATCAAAACCTATCATTATCATGAGAGTCTAGACATTGAAATGTGAATTAAAATTTGAACTTTTTTGGTTAAACTTTAAAGTGAAAATCAGATTATGAAACATTCAAATTCAGCCTCTCCCCTAGTATTTTCTTGTTGCAAAGTCATAGATTGTACTGGACAAATACAAGGTCATTTAAGCACTTTTGTGTCAATCGGTTGCACTTCTTAGAATGTATTTTCTCAAACATGCTCCAGTTGCGCTCACAACCTAAAGCACTGGATGCCTAGTTTAATATTCGAATGGCGAATCTCTTCAAAATTGGCATATCACTGCCAAAGTTTTTCCACCAAAGACCTAGCAAGTGGTGAGGGTTCGTGAGTAGAAGTACTAAATACTAAATAGTAAAAACTTAAAAAGACAACAAAATTTAATAGAACATTTAACAAACAAAATAAAGTTTAAACAAATTTAATGAATTGATGAAGCCTTCAAGCCTCAAAGGGTACCTGGCAACATCTTAGACCTTTCTCGTATAACATCGGTATAGGAAAATAATTTAGTTGACGCCCTATGTAGCTGGGCAAAGAAATGGCTTTGAAAATTTGGATCAGGGAAGCACCTTTCAATGCATGTCATAAGTCCTTTGCCAACCTCCCCATCGTCATTAAATTTGCTCTTATCATAAGAACATTGTGGGTTTAAGAATTACCCAGCAGCATGTAAGGAGGAATACAATTTCCTATCCCAACGTGTAACAATAATGTCCCAAAGAGACATATACGTTGCCTCCTCATCACCGTATCTTCTTTTGATGGCCTCCTTTGCGAGATCCATTGCCTCATAAATATAACCCATAGCGGGTGTGTCACCATCAACCATCCTGAAAGTTCAAGCTTTCAAATTTAAAGAAATATGAAACATTGAAAATAAAAAGAATCTTGAAATGAAATTTTAAAAATGAAAAAGTTAAAAGACTTGAAGTACCTGAGAACTCTAACAAGGGGCTCTGTCATGGCAATAATATTTTTCAGCATCTTTCCAGAAACTATAATTAAACACAAGTGTAACAATTTCAATGCCTTCAAGGGCATTTGAATGTTGAGATGCCATCCACTAAGGTCCCAAGAACATCCTCTTCAGATTTATCTTTTGTTCAACCACAAATTGCAAAGATATGAAATTTATTGCAAATTTTGTCATGTTATGAATAAATATAAGGAAATAATGTAAATAATAATAATTAAAATGATTAGTTATTAGTAATTAGGTTGAAGAGTCATGTCTAAATGAGACATGATTCTCCATGAAGAGGCACCTGCATAGTATATAAGTAGATCTCTCACTCTCATTTGTATGATCAATCTTATGCATACATTTAATATATAATATTTGTATCTTCATGGATATCTTTATATTCCAAGTCTTCAGGAGTAATTAATCTGAAGAAGGAACTTTGTTTGCTTCATTTGGTATCAAAGCCACGTCTGATCCCAACTTTTAGCCATCAAACTCCGTCAACATTGTTGTCGTCAAGACTCAAGCATTTCTCTACGAAGTGGGAGGTTATCCATTCAACCAGTTTCACTACTAGGCCCTTGGCCATTAAAAAAAATGGAAAAAATAGTTGTAAAAAAATAATTATAAATTTATATAAAAAAAAATTAAAAAAATGAAAAGAGAGAGAGAGAAGGAGAATTATAAAAACATAAATAGTGAAAAAAGGACTATATAAAAAAAATGTAAAAAAAAGGACTATATATATATATATATATTAATAATAATAATAATAATAATAATTAAAAATAAAAGAATACACAAAAAAATAAATAGAAAAATAAAAAAATTATCGCAATAAACAACAACCACGGTGCCCATACAGTTCCGCCACCACCCATGGAGCTACGAACGTGATTGCAGTCGTAACCTTTAGTCGTCGTCCCTCGCTAGAAACCTCACCATTGCAACTGTTTGTGTCCACTGTAGACCGTCCAAATTGACAACCACCACACAGGTTGACAATTGTTTCACCCGACCACTTTTATATGACTTGGCCATCACCACATTACCTAATTTGTTCCGACAAACCCTTGGCACCTCCTCATCTGTCACCCACCGATTCATTGGCAATCACAACAAACTGTCATTCCCTTGACCAAGCTGCCATTTTTATCCACTCCGAAAATATTGTCAACATCTCCCTCGACCTTCGACGTTCACTGTTCTTGGGTGTTCACCTTGTTCCAGCTAATGCGTTTATGGATTATTATCATTCCACGTTGACCGCTACTCCATCTTGACTACCCAAAAAACCCTTCTCTGTCAAGGTTTCATTGTCTCTTGACCATCGACTGTCGATTGAACCACTATTTCCTACAGCTAAACTAGTGTGCCCTCGACACCCTAATTGTGTTTTCAAGGACATTGTTCTCTGAACATTCGTTGCCTCCATCTGTTGTGGGCCGGTCCTATTCAAAGCACAACCAAAAAATTCATTGACTGTCATCCCGTTTCATTTCGCTCGACACCATTTCGTTGGTCTATAGTTTTATATATGCTTTAAAAATAACTAATTTAATGATTTAAATTAATTATTGATTAAATTAATTAATTGGATTATTTAAACTATATATATTTAAATTATAAACAAAAAACAAAAAAAACAAAAGGAAAATATAAGGGTATGTAACAAAAAACCAAAAAAATAAAAAATAAAAAATAAAAAAAGGTTCCATACCATGTTAAAAGAAGTGAAGAAAAAGGAAAAAAAATATGGAATCTCTAAGTGATGCTAAAAAACAATCAATTGCAAGAGATATAGGACAATTAATGGCAATATATAAGCAACAACATGTTGATTTTAATAAGGAAATGAAGAAAACACAATCCACATTGCGAGTTGAAAGCCCATCATCACTCCTACAAAGAGATGTAATCTAGCGTACCAAGAAATTGCAGCTAGAAGATCAAGAGAAAGGCAAAATAGCCAAACCTCGGTAAAACAAGAAAGTGTTACAACAAGAACATAAAAATCTTGTGGATATGCACTATAAGGATGTAATGGAAAAAGATGAAGAAATCTCTCGCTTCAAGAACCACGTCGAAAAATTTCTTCCACAAGTGAAGAAGGCTAAGGTCACAAAGAAAGAACTTAAGAAGCACTTATCAGAACAAGAAGAGGAAAATTTACGTTTAAAGAAGGTTAATAAAAATTTATTAGAAAAAATTAGAGATCTAAAAGATGAAAAAAATAAAAGTCAAAACATTGGAAATAAGGTTTATGAATCAGAAACCAAAGAACTTTTACATCTGAGAAACCATAATCAAAGTCTACTCACTCAAATTAAGAAACTCAAGGTTGATAAGAAATCATTTAAAGACAAGTTAGAAAAATTTGCTCAAGAAGAAGTATCAAAATCTCCAGTCGTAACAGTCCAAGTTGAAGCGAACAAAGTTCCTTCTTTAGATTAATTACTCCAGAAGACTTGGAATATAAAGATATCCATGAGGATACAAATATTATATATTAAATGTATGAATAAGATTGATCATACAAATGAGAGTGAGAGGTCTGCTTATATATTATGCAGGTGCCTCTTCATGGAGAGTCATGTCTCATTTAGGCATGACTCTTCAACCTAATTACTAATTAACTAATCATTATTAATTATTATTATTTACATTATTTTCTATATATTTATTCATAACATGTCACTTCAGGTCTAACAATTTCTTTACCTTCAGTGTATTTTCTCATAGTGTGGTTGTATAGGTATTTGGTTATGGATTTTGCCTTCTCCACAACCTCATGTATCCAATGAAGCTTACCAATGTCCTCAGGCATTAAATATATGCAATGGGCAGCACAAGAGGTCCAAAAAATAGTGGGGTGTGTAATCTCAAAAAGTCTACCAGAAGCCATATAATTAGCTGCATTGTCAGCGACAATTTGTACAACATGTTCTTCTCCCATATCTTGAATGACATCCTCCATCATTTCACAAATATGTTGGGCAGTCTTAGCCTTGTCTAAGGCATCCACTAATTAGAGAAACATTGTGCTTGTTGGACAACATACAAGGAAATTTATTAAAGTTTTATTCCTTTGATCTATCCATCCATAAGTCATGATGGTGCAACTTGTTTCTATCCATGATAAATGAAAATCATATGGCACAAGCATGACATCTTCAACACTCCCTAACAACAAATTTGTCCTAAGGCTCTATGATGAAGGTGCTTTGAACCCTGGACGTAAAACAACAACTACATCAATAATAGCTTGCAAATAAGGACTTCTGACACAGTGGAAAGGTATGTTAGAATAGTACCAAAAGTTAGCAATGGCCTTCCCTGCATGACTATGGATATTTTTTCCAACCAGTGGCATCCAAGGTAGGTTGGGAATGAGGTTTTGTGTGGAGAAAAAAAGGTGTTTATGTTTCCACCTCTAATGTTGAATGCAAGAAGATTCATTTGGCCTTGAGTTTGACTTGCAATTGGAGGCATGTGTGGGAAACTTGGGAATGACATTAAGGATTCAACAAAGAGAGATGACAAGGGGGTATTGGAAGAAAAATCGTCAACTCCAAGAGTTTCTATTTCTTTATTTTGCTTTGCTTTCTTGGCATTATGCTGACTCAACATATCAAGGGCCAAGGTTGCTTGGTGTTTGACATTTTCTTCAATGTCTTTGTTGAGACCTATATCATGGTCATGTATCTTTGCAAGGTGGTACTTCAATCTTAAAATGCCTCCACTACATTTCACTTTGCAAAATTTACAAAGGAGCTTGGGGTCTCTAGGAATCTTGTCACAATAAGCCCAAGCAAAGTCCTTCTCTATCGACATTGTTGTTGTTTTGGACTTGTGTTTAAATTGTGGCTTCTTTTAAGATTTGGAGTCGTGCCTTCTGTTTAATTTGGCTCCTATAAAAGACAATAAAAATTAAAAATTAAAAATTCCATATATGTTTGAACATTGAAATTTGTACTATGTACCTAATCTAAATAGTTAATTAAGGCAGGAATCGAGCTAAAGAACTGGAGGAAGCATATAGATTAGGGTAGGGCTGGGAAGCATATAGATTGTTGTAAAAAACATTGGCACAATGAAACCCTCTAAAAACCCTACAACAAAATTCATAAAATTTTCTAATAGTAAATCCATATCAAGAAAAAGGTTGCTTTGGATTTACCATTTGCATTCTTGGGTAGGCATTCCTTAAGGCATTGAAATATGGTTCGACATGGAAGTTACACTAATCTATGTTGGGAAATACAAATGGGATTCAAAATTACTAATAGATCATAAACCATACAACAAAATGCATTAAATTTTATAATAGTAAATCTATATCAAGAAGAAGGTCACTTTGGATTTACCATTTGCATTCCTGGGTAGGCATTCCATGAGGCATTAAGATATGGGTCGAGATGGAAATAATAGTGAGCTTTTTTGGGCAACAATCATAAGATCAAAAATTAGTAATACATCATAAAACGTATTTCTTATAAAGTAAGGCATATGGTAGATATGTCCCCACAAGGAAAGGAAATCATACAATTAGAAGATTTGTACATAGAGGAAGATTATCAGCCCACCTAAAAATATGTTGGCTGCTAAAAATAACTAGGCTCGTCGCCTATTCGTTTACCTTCTCGATGTCTCTAAGAAATGTAATTACATTCTCGTGTATCGTGAGCAGTGGAAAATGAAACTAGGAAGGGATGTGTTTACGTTTTAGAATGTGACAACCCTAAATCGAAATCAAAATCGAATAAAATGCAGCCAAGAAATCCTATTACTCACCAAAATTATATCTAATCGTCGACTCACGAGTCAAACTTGATCAACTCGACTTTGACTTATAGAGTTTTGAATTGGAATTTTTGAAGGCTGAGCTGATAAGACTTGCGATTAATCGCGATCACTAGACGATTCTTGTAACACTGGTTGCAATTGCAATCATTGTTGTATTATGTTTGTTTTTGGGAACCTTCTGGATTCTAAATTGAAATAGACATATTCTTAGAGACGTTGGGACATCCTTAAATGTGGAGCATCTGAGAATTTTCCATGGAGAGATCATCACTGCAACAAATGAATTTGATGATGCCAACTTACTAGGTGTTGCTACAATGGCACAAGTGTTGCTATCAAGCTTCTCAGTTTGGAAAATGAAGGGGTTTACAAGGGTTTTGATAGACAGAGAAAAGTTTTGGGTAAAGTTAGGCACCAAATATGAATAGAATCACGACCTCTTATTCAGATCTCCAAACCATAGATTTAATATTTCCATTTATGTCAAACAGAAGCCTAGAAAAGTGGTGATATCCCGATGGTGAAGAAGAAAGTTGTTTGAGTTTGATTTAAAGGTTGAATATAGCAATAGAAATTGCACAAGGCATGGCATATCTCCATCGCCATTGTTTCATGTAGGCGCTCCATTGTGATTTGAAACCTAGCAATGTGCTTCTAAGTGAAGATATGAAAACATATTTAATAGACTTTGGTATTGCTACCATATGTTTTGAAAATATCAAAGATTCATCACTCACTTCGACACATGCACTCAAAGGATCCATAAGCTACATTCCTCCAAGTATTATTTTAATTAATAGCATGCTATAATGTCGTGAATTTCATATTAATAATAAACATTGTGAACAAAACTTTAAGATGATGATTTTTGAATGCAGAATATGGTTTGGGTGGGCATGTAAAAAAAAAAGGTGATGTCTATAGCTATGGAATAATGTTATTAGAGTTGTTAAATAAAAGGAAGCCCACCAACACCATGTTTGTGGAAGGAATGCACTTCTAGAAATGGGTCGTTGGTGGTTTCTCAAACCAAATAGGTGAAGTGGTGGACAAGAATCTATTGAGAACTTATATTAACATTGGAGAAGATAAGGATATAAATTGCCTCAAGCAATGCATAAGTGTGGGTTTGTTATGCACAAAAGAATCTCCTGAAGGACGACCTACTATGATGGACATTGTGGGTACACTGCAAAGCATCAGAAAGACATTTTTGGAAGTTGCTAGCATTCCAAAATTTCAATCAGATATAACACATCTACTGGGAAGTACAAGTTATATCACTCACAACAATACTAGGGCCAACCAAATTTCTTCTACATTCTAGTCTATTGCAAGGAACTAGTGGTTGCATAACTAGACCATGAAGAAATTTAAGTATATTGTCATTAGGTCCATCTAGTTTATGAAACACAAATTGTTGCATCTTATTTTTCTTTCCTTCTCTATATGGTTTATCTATTATCGGGTGCATGTAATTGTGAAAAACAAAGATATGCCATAAAAATTGCAATTGAATGTTTCTGCAGTCACAAAATACCCTATTCCTATCTTAAGAATGCGCTATCCTTATCTTAGGAAAACTTCATGCAAATCAATGTTATTATTCAATATTCATATACATATACAATAAAATGCACTAGAATTTCATTTTATTTGTGTTCTTTGGGCCATATATTTACCAAGAGCTTTGTAATTGTTTTGAAGAATTAAAAGGAAAGTCAGTTGTTTTGTTTCCACACCCCTTCATGATTTTACTAGTTCAAAGAAAGAGAAAGAGCATGTTAACAAAGATGATGCTTTCTCTACTTTAAATATATTCAAAATCTTCATCCTTTGCACCAAGATTTTGAAGTTACAACTGTGGAACAAGATTAATCAATACAAGACACAACTACCTTCTCAGAACTGTTAAGAATTAGGTCAGACACCTAAATTTCATAATAGGTAGTTGTATGGCGAAATTAGGTAGCTCAATTATCATTATGATTTGAAGATTTAGATTTAGAATATATTTAAAATTTTATTACAACATTGATTTAAAGAGGCCTAAATAAGGGGATTGAATAATGCAATTCTAAGGCATCTATATGTCGACAAATCCACAACAACTGACAACCTACAAAAATGAAAATGTCAAAACTAAGAGGATGATTCTTAATGGAGTTAAGGATTGCATTGCTCCACATATTGCAGAAAAGGGGACAATGAAAGAAATGTTGTATGCCATCATCAAATTGTACCATGATCCTTCAGAAAACATGAAAATGATTCTCAAAGAAAGGTTGAGGACCATAAATATGTATATGGGTGAGGATGTTACTTCTTATGTCACCATAGTTCAATCTTTTAGAGATGAGTTAGCTATAGTTGGAGGCAAGCCAAGCGATGATGAGCTACTGTGCATGGCACTCAATAGATTTTCCAAGGAATGGCACATGTTCATCTAAGTGGTTTCTGGGTGAGACAAACTTCCAAATTGGAATTGACTATGGAGTGATTTCACTGAGGATGCACTGAGGCTCAGCTTAGTCAATGACATCGCTAGCAGTGACAAGGCATCAAAAGTGAAAAAGGAGAAAGAGAATATGGCCCTAGCAGGACAGGAAAAGGCAAAGAAGGGTCCCAGTAAGGGACAATTATTTAAAGGAGAGAAGAAGAAGAACAACCTATCAAAGATCAAATGCTTTGGTTGCACTCAACATGGTCACTATGTCAGCCAATGTCCTAACCTAAAGAAGGACAAGAGGGGGAACCAAATAGTAGCATCAACGAACATTGAGGATTTGTCTTCCAGGTGGGAAGATGAATTCACTCTCATATCTTGCCTCTCTAGCTCCACATCCATAGGTGTCTAGTACATAGACAGTCGTGTGTCAGTACATATGATGGGGGTTGAAGATTATTTCTCTAGTTACAAGGAAGAGGAGATGGACTTCCATATTTATATGGGAAATTAAACAAAATTTACTCTAGTTGGGAGAGGTACCATCAACATTCAGAGGGACTCAAGCAAGAACACTAGTGCTACAGATGTGTTGCATGTGCCAGGTTTGGGTATGAACCTGATTTCAGTATCTACACTACAAGATAAGGGTTACGATGTTTACTTTATGGGGCAGAAGGTGTACATCGAACACTGGAGTTGGAAGAAGGTCAAACAGATTGGGGTTCGAAGCAATAAGATATACATGTTGCAGTTCGATTCTCCAAAGGCACTGGTCAGTAGCAACAATAACAATGGTAGAGACTTGGGAGAGTTGTGACATAGGAGGATGGGACACTTACACCATGGAGCACTCAGGTTTCTCAAAGATAATGTAACACGAGTTCCAGAATTAAGCATAGAACACGATGACATGTAGGGGGGGGGGTGTGTACTTGGGAAGTTTTCGAAGGCAACATTCCAAAGAAGTGACAATAGAGACAATGGTGTGTTGCAGTTAGTACACTCAGACATTTGTGACTTGATATCCACCAAATCTCTTAGAGGGTACGATTATTTTGTGACCTTCATTGATGAATACTCCAAGAAAACTTGGATCTATTTTTTGAAGACGAAAAATGAGGTCTTTAGTCCTTCCAAGAGTTTAAGGCTTTTTGACCACTACGTGTCAATGACCCATAGTAGTACACCCCCTTTTTTTGCAAAAGGGATAGCGCTTGATGGATGTGTCTGAGTCATCCAATTATCATCATCAGCCTGATCATCATGTCATAATGTAAACCCATTTTGCATGTATATGATGTAAATAATCTCAACAGAACCATGTCATGTATGTAAAAACCTAGGTAAACTTACCTTTCTAGTGATGATCTCCATTCTGGGAGGTTTTTTAACTCACTGATCCATTCTTGGATGGTCGGTAGAGTTTTCCACTCCAGTCTTACCCAAAAGTTGGAATGGATTTTGTTGCTAGGATTTTAGGCGAGTCCTAGTGTATTAGATCGAGTCTATGTAAAAGCGATTTGGGAATAATCTTAACTATTTGGTTAGGTTATTTTATTACAAATTGCTTGGTCCACTGGATTATATGTTAGGATATTTTGACACATAGGAAATAGTTAAGTATAACTTGGTCTAGTATAGAGTTAGGTAAAGTGTGTTTCTTTACTATGTACTTTTGTAACTTACAATCTGATGGTCATGATATGTTCTAGACATGAAGTGATCCGACGATTCATTCTCTCCTCGGTATTACCAACACTTGATCTATAGCTTAACACTCGATTGGTCCATGATCTCTATTTAAAAATCATGGAGGGTCATTTGTAAGGTGACCATTCATGAGAGAAGCTTATGTAAATTTTCATTATTTTATTAATAAATTGCTTGAAGTGGTCGCATTGGCTCAGGCTGTGGACAGTTTCCCTCTTTGAGGGTTTTAACCAAGTCAAGAACACTAGTGTATTGATCTGTGATTTGTTTGTGAGCGGTGCCCTCTGGTGTTCTATCGTAGGAACTTACCTTGTAAATTCCTACATGGTATCAGAGCTATTTGAGGGCCGCATCCATTGGTGATACAAATCCGAAGCCAGTAGAAGTGCATGCGACTATGGTTTCCTAGATCTACTATTTTTGACTACTTTCGGGCCAAGAGGACTGCTCTATTGTGTTAGGAGCATATGCTCTAGTGAGGAACCCCTTTCATTTCACACGAAAAGGTTTCTAGTAGACCTAGCTACGTTATTTTTAAGATTTGGAGGTATACAGTGTTTATCTGCAGTTGTAGTTATTCATCTCTCTTTTTATTTTTGTTTATTTAGCTCTCTGTTTTTTTATTACCAGATATATACCTTCCATTTTTACATATGCTCTTTGCCCTGCGACTCTGTGCGATCTGGGCAAATTAGAAATAGAAAGGAAGGATTTTTCTCATGCGTATGCTTTTTTCCGCCACGCCTTAGTGTGATCTCAAAAAATTAGAAACATTGAGGAAAATATTTAGCTTCTAGCGAAAGCTAACTTCAAGCCATAAGGTTTGGTTTTTTGCATGTCCGTGTTGGGTTGTGTGGTTTTTTGTTTTGTAGGAAAAAAGAGCTTCTTCAAGTAAGCACACACTCTAAAGCTTCAGTGACTAAAAGTTACTTTATGAGAATAGAGGTCTTGGGTTCAAGTCTTTCTTTTTGTTAAGTTACTTTTTCAAAAATCACATGTAACTTATGTTTTAAAGTTACTTTATGTAAAAGTTCTCTCACCCATTATAAAAAGTGAGTCACTTATAATTCTAAAGTCTCTTTATCTTTTATTTAAGTTACAATTTAGTGGGTAGCTCATAAAGTACCATTGTAAAAGTGACTTTCACTTATTTATATAAGTGGGTCACATAAAATAATTTTTTAAGTGAGCTAATTAGATTAAGTTTGGAAAGGGTTTTTTTTTTTTTTTTTTTTTTTTTTTAATATAACATTATCATTCACTTTCGCACATTAACGCACTTCGTCGACATCTTCAACAACTTTTCTTCAAAAGGTGATAACTTCTTCATTTGGAAGCCGTTTTTTTAATTGGCCTAATTTTTCGAGATCTTTCCATTGCAACAGTTAGTTTCAGCATCTATAGTTTCAGTCTCTGTTAAAATGGAAAGTCCATGCAAATTTATTCTTGATAGCACCAACTACCTCCAATGGTGGTCCTACATTGTGGATTTACTTAGAAGTAAAATTATTTACAGAATAGCCTTAGGCCAAGAAACTAAACCTAAAGATGAAGATAAGGCAGCCAAATGGGAAAATAGGCAAGATCAAGCACATGGGTTGATAGGGATGTCTATTTCTCCAGACCTTATATTCCATATCGCAGAACTTGATACCCCTAATGAAACAATGAAACAACTCACTAAAGTTTTTTGAATTAAAAATGAAATTAGAGCCCATCAACTAGAAAATGAGTTGCTTACGTTAGACCCAAATAATTTTTCTTCCATTGAAGATTTTTTGTCCAATTTCAAGATCCTTAGACTTCTCTTGGAAGGTGTTAAGGTTAAGAAAGAAGATGGTAGTCTTATCTGTTCCATTCTTACTAAATTGGGACCAACCTACTCTGTGTTTGTTTCCACCTTCCATTATGCTAGAGAAGCCTTTATTTCTCAAGGACAAGACTACAAGTCCCCCTCTTTTGATGCCTTTCGTGATTCTTTAATAAGAGAACAAGAAAAACTCTTACATCTTGGTCTTATTAATCTTGGAAACTCTTCTAAGAAAGCCTTAGTTGCCCAGCAACAACCAAATTCAAAGAATACTAAGAAGTAGTATCCCAAAAACAATGGTCCTAAACCAAACAAGGGTTCTAAGCAATTTCAGTCTCAAATTGAAAAATTAATTCAAAAAAATGATAAGGCAAATAAAAACAAAGGGAAGAAAAGTGATAGACATTGCAACTTTTGTAATCGAGATGGCCACTTAGAATCCAAATGATTTAAGAAGATGGAAGCCTTGGAAGCAACAATGAAGAAGCATAACATCCATTTGGAGAATTCTTCAACTTCAACTTCATCTTTAGGAATAACACTTTCTGCATGTGGTTGTCAAGCATCTCGGTCTGGTTATGCACTAAATGTATCTTCTTCTTCTCATTCTCATGAGTGGCTTATTGATTCTGGAGCTTCTTATCACATGACAAAAAACAAAGCCATGTTTTCTTATTTAAATGATTGTAACACCAAAAATATATATGTTGGTGATGATAGATCTCTTAGTGTTGTAGGGACTGGAACTATCCATCTAGACAATGGTCAATTTAATGATGTATTATGTGATCCAACCTTATCCTGCAACCTTCTATCTGTATATCAGATAACTCATTTAGGTGAAGGCAAAATCGTTGAATTTTCACCTCATGATGTTGTAATTAAGGACCTACGAGATCCTCGACAGATTTTAGCTACTGGCATTGCTGATGATTCTACAAGGTTGTATAACTTTAACAACTTTGGGTCATCAACTCTTCCCTCCGTATTTGTTGCTCATAATGATGAAGTGAGCAAACTTTGGCATGAACGATTTGGTCACTTAAACTATCGCTCCCTTCAAAATCTATGTAAAGAAAATATGGTGACAAGTCTTCCTATGGTATCTTGCAGAGATGGTGTTTGTTCCGGATGTGTACTTGGAAAACATTATCTTGATAGTTTTGAAAAATGTGTCTCTTGGCACGCCTCAGCCTCTTTACAGCTTGTGCATAGTGATTTATGTGGTCCACTTCCAGTTGTTTCATTCTCTGGCTACAAGTATTTCTTAACTTTCATTGATGATTTCTCTAGACGCACTTGGGTATACTTCTTAAAACTCAAGAGTGAAGTGTTTAACATGTTCTTAGCCTTTAAGGCCTTTGTTGAGAAACAATATGGACATCAAATTCTTAAGCTAAGATCTAATAATGGCAGAGAATATGTTAACAACAAATTCATCAACTTTTGCACTGAACATGGAATTCAAATGCAACATATTGTTCCATACACTCCACAACAAAAAGGTGTAGCTGAAAGGAAGAATCACACCTTAAAGGAAATGGTTAATTGTATGCTTCAATCTAAAGGACTTAGTCTTAATTTTTGGGCAGAAGCAATTAACTGTGCAAATTACATAGTAAATCACACTCCTACTAAGGTTTTAAAAAATATCACTCTAGAAGAAGCATGGAGCTCAATTAAACCAAATGTAAGTCAATTTCATGTTTTTGGAAGTGAAGCATGGGCCCATATTCCAGATGAGAAACATAAAGCTTTAGAACCTAAAAGTGAAAAATGTATTTTTGTTGGATATTCTTAAGATGTCAAAGGATATATACTTATTCCACTTAAGTCCAAAAATGTTATCATTAGAAGAGATGTAAAGTTTGTTGAAAATATATCGGCCTACAAGCCTAGTTCGACGGATGTGCCACCTCTCTCTATCCCTTCTACCTCTGAAAATATTTATTCTTCAGATGGTGACAGTGAGGATGACATTCCTCCCCCACCTTCCTCCTTCAACTCCTCAACTTCCAAACCGGGTCCACACTACTCAGGGGGTGGCAGGTGCTCTTGCAGGTGATCCTATAGATCAACATCACACTCATTCTCAGTTTGATAGAGCCTCTTCTTTACTGGCTCAAGTTCCAGCGAATTATGCTCATGACACCTTTGCAGAAGCTTAAGGCCATCCAGACTGGGACACAACTATGAATGAAGAATATCGTTCATTATTGGCAAATGATACATGGGATCTTCATTCATAGCTTCTTCCCAATCTGGATGGCCTGAAGCTTCTGCAAAGTTGTCAGGATCATAATTTACTGGAGCTTGAGCAAGTAAAGAAGAGGCTATCTCGAACTGAGAACGTGTACGACGCTGATCTGTAGGATCACCGGCAAGATCACCTGCTACATCTCGAGTAGCACAAACCCATTTTGGAAGCTGAGGAGCTGAAGGAGGATCCTGAGATGGTGGGGGAGGATTGTCATCCTCACTTTCATCATGTGAAGAAGAAATGTTTTCAAAAGTAGAAGAGATAGGGAGAGGTGGCACATCCGCCGGACTAGGCTCGTAGGCCGATATATTTTCATCAAATTTTACATCTCTTCTAATGATAACATTTTTGGACTTAAATGGAATAAGTCTATAGCCTTTGACATCTTTAGAATATCCAACAAAAGTACATTTTTCACTCTTAGGTTCTAAGGCTTTATGCTTTTCATTTGGAATATGGGCCCATGCTTCACTTCCAAAAACACGAAAGTGACTTACATCTGGTTTGATTGAGCTCCATGCTTCTTCTGGAATGATATTCTTTAAAGCCTTAGTAGGAGTGTGATTTATTATGTAATTTGCACAGTTAATTGCTTCTGCCCAAAAACTAATACCAAGTCCAATGAGGTCGGGATATAAGGAGTTAAGGCTTGAACTGGTCGAACCTTTACAAGACCAGCCTCGCAAATCCCGACAGCCTCCCATGGCGGGTGAGAAGAAAGATGAGGGGACAGGAGATCCTATCAAAATCTTGCTCGAAGAAGCCCTCGAGTGACAAAGGAACGCGATGATGGATAGCTTTGCACAGATCCTTCAGCGGCTACCCAGAAGCGACGCATTGGCTTCCAGCAGCTACTCTAGAAACGCCACGCCCTTTAAGGTACAAGTTAATTTTGAAATCCCCATATTCGAGGGTCAGATAGATGCAGATGCCGTAGATAAATGGTTAAATCTACTAGAGGGTTATTTTTCTGTTCATGAATTTTCGAGTAGGGAAAAGATTGTTTTCGCTCTTCTCAAAGCAGCCCCCCACGTCAAGGACTGGTGGGAAACATACTGCGAGCAGAAGCATGGAAGTACAGGCTCACTATTTTCAGCCACACCCACTTGGAATGACTTCTGAGATGCCATCAAGGAGCAGCACTACCCTGTCAAAAGCTATGAGGACAAATACATCAAATGGACCAGACTGCGGCAGGGACGAGACCAAGATGTGCCAGAGTTCAAAAACATTTTTCATACCCTTCACACACAATTGGGTATATCAAAGATTCTGAGCTACATCTGGTACTCATATACCACGGCTGCCTACACAAATACATCCAGGAAGAGATGGAGTTCTTGAACATCTCCTCACTCGGCACAGCATACCGATACGCTGTCAAAATCGAGAAAAAGTTCAAGCAGAAGAAGCGAGACTTTGGGTCTGCAAATCCGAAGCCCAAAGGAGAAAGCTAAGGTGGGGTGACCTAAGACAACTCATCAAAGCTGCAAGAAAAGAACAACACCACGAAGTCGAAGAAGGACACAGGAAAGTGGTGTGAGTTCCAAAAGAGTCCCACTCATAACACAAGTGAGTGTCGGACCAAGCAGTCATTGGTCGCTGAGTTGAAGGCTTCCGAATCAAATGCATGTTTCAACCCTGAGCCAGAACCTGACAAGGGGAATGGCAAAGGGAAGCAGATCATTGATGCAAATCCCAGTGCCACTGTTGCCACTGCCAA
The DNA here is from genome assembly GCA_031772625.1 of Pinus tabuliformis. NCBI lineage: Eukaryota > Viridiplantae > Streptophyta > Pinopsida > Pinales > Pinaceae > Pinus > Pinus tabuliformis. Next base: position 725,312,746 of record CM062806.1, on the reverse strand, counting down.
GATCCAAAAAAATGAGCCTGAAAATCTAGAGGAGGGGGAGCGTCTTTTCCACTCACAAATGTGGGTGAAGGGTTCACCGTTGCAATTCATTGTTGACAGTGGGAGCCAAAAGAACCTCATTTCTGCAGAGGTCGTGAAGCGGTTGGGCCTATCAACTACACCACACCCGCAGCCATACAGTATCGGGTGGCTTCATGAAGGACGAGATCTCAAAGTTCGCTAATAGTGTCGCCTTCCCTACAGCATCAAGCCCTTCACAGATGAGGTATTGTGTGATGTTACACCTCTGGATGTTTGCGATGTACTATTAGGCCAGCCATACTTGTTGAGGCGACATGCTGTGTATGAGTCAAGGCCTCGCGCTGTCATTATTTCTTTGGATAATTCATTATACAGGATACTGGAGGTAGCCCCACCTACTGCCACCTCTCTGATCATTGCTAAGAAAGGCAGCAAGCTCATCTCCCAGACCAAGAAATTCATTTGTCTAGTTCACCCCCAAAGTGAGGGGAAGATCGTTGCTACATCCATGACCCCTGCAAAGGGTTCCTCCATGCAGTAGTAGCAGCAAAGTGATATGGTCATGACAGAACACAGGAACAACTTCTCCTCACCCACAGGGGTACCATGCAAGTTTCAGCTGGGCGACAAAGTTTGGCTACATCTGCAGAGAGAACGCCTTACCAGAACCCATCAAAAACTTAGACCACTCCGACATGGTCCTTACACCAGTACCAAGGCTACGGGAAATAATGCTTTGAAGCACAACATTCCTCCATTCCTTCGCTTGCACCAAGTGTTCAATGTGGACCATCGTCGACCATGCTTCCCACCATTTTTGGACACATCAGAGATTGCAGAATAGCTCATCAAGGACCATGTTCAGCAGATGGAGGAACTCAATGCAATGGGGACCATTGCTTCCTAAGGGGGGAGGAATGATCCAGGTGGATGTTGGTGGCCACCCACCTATCCCATTTGGACCCCCACAAATATCTCTTTTAGTCTTTTCTGTTTCCTAAATTATAGCATAGTTTACTATTTTTAGCAGTTTTTCGTTTCCTGAACTTCTGGAGCCGTTTTGAGGCCCTAAACGATGTTTTTTGAGAAATCTAGAGGCAACATTGCCCTTCCCAAAGTGGTAGTTCTCAGATAGATCTTTCTAACGAGCTATCGCACATGCCAAATGGAGATCGTATGCCAAAGTTACGACCCCGGGAAGTTGATGTACCAATTTACCCAAACGGGGCCCATAGTTTGGCGTTTCATCTTCTAGGGTTAGGTTTTGGAATTTTAAGGGTTTTCCATTGTTTGTCAACAATAAATAGGCCTTCGAGCCTCATTGTAACACAGTTCAGAGGCATGTAGCCACCACATCTCTTCTCAGAGATAAGCTACCATCGCCCTAGCTGGTTTATTTCCATTACTGTTTGTAAGCATATTTCAGTATTTTACATCAATGAAATGAAGTATTATTTCCGCTACATATATGTGTTTATGGTTATCTCTGTAATTTGTTGCGTTCCTGTTTAAGTCCGGATCAAAGATGGGTACCTCTAGGACGTAAGACCTCCTTAGACCAATGAAAAATTCATTGTAGCAAAACCTTCTCGAACAGAGACCATGCTATTATGTAACAAAATCACCTGTGATAGATGAAGGAAGGAAAAGGAATAGAGACTTATCTCCTCACACTCGGTTTTGAGTTTCAATGAACAAGGTCGGCAATTCCCCTACATAAGTTAGAGGAATTAGACACATGTTCATCCATGATGGGGCAATCAGAATGGAAGAAACTCAATTGGGCTCTCAAGTCGTCCATGCTTTCTCTGATATAACCCAAATTTTGGGAGCATCCATGTGAAGAGGTCAATCTCACAGTCGCCTCCTATCTTAGTGAGATCATAGCATTAACATCGCCACTTCCACCTTAATAATGATATCATGAGTGAGATATTGCAACTAATAGTAGAAACCCTGCAAGGGTTGGACAACATCATGCTTCCTAACTTTAAGAGTAGGCACAAAATTTTAGAACTCATGGTAGAGTTAAACTTTGGTACAATCATGTTGGATCTGGAATGTGACAACTTAATCTTTCAAATGCTCTAGTAATTTTGCACTAGAATTACAAAAACTCATCTAGACAGTGTCAAAATAAACATGCAAAATATTTTCTCCATGTTCATAGGTAAAGGTGATGCCATATACAAAATGCTAATATCCAAATTGTTGGTCATTTGGAGAGAGGAACTAAGCATATCACTTGTTGCTTATGAACTAGTTGATAGTTTGGTCAGGGATAACATAAAAATAGTCATAAGGTAGTTGACTTAGAAGGAACTAACGAGGATTGATGGAAAAAGTAAGAACAAAGGAAGTAAAACTAGTAGCAAGAATGAGATAAGAAGGAAAGGTATATGCTTTATCTATAAGGGACATTGGGAACCTAACCATTCATGCCTAGGTGATTGGAGGGAGACCATAGGGGCAAAGAAGGAGGATATTCCTTCTGACCATGAAGATTCTTCTATAATTGGGGCCATTGATTTACAAGAAAGCACCCATGAAGAATATGAGTAGTCAAGTATATATGGTGATCAGCAACATGATGTTATTCAAAGAGACCCGTAGGATAAGATGATAATATTTCTAAATTTAGGCTTCTTTGATTCATATTACATTAAGAAGAGTCTTTTTAGTAGAAATAACATAGGATAAAATTTTGTCGACGTGTTTCGAACCAGCCAATGTGGTTCATCATCAGGACAAGATGAAGATGCAGATCATGTCACATGCTTAAATAAAGGGCAATGTAGAGACCAAAAGAGCATATAACAACTATCATATGAAATATTAATTTCATATACTAATCGTTATATGATCTTTTGGTCCTGATGATGAACCACACTAGTTGGTTTGAAACACTTCGGAAATTTTTTCTCCTATGTGATTTCTACCGAAAAGACTATTCTTAAAGATGATAATAATCAGCCATCATAATAAGCACTTAGAAGTGCATGGATAAGGGAAGGAGGAAATTATTCCTAATTGTGTTGATGAGGTAGAATCTTGTACAATTGAGTCCGTAGATTTCCAAGAGGAAATCAATGTAGAATACAAGCAGTGAAGTGTGGGTGTTAGTAGTTTTTCGCCTAAAAACAAGTTGATTCTATGAGCATTCAGGGAGACTTGCAAGATGAGCTAGTAGTGGTGAACCAACATTATGAAAACTTAGAGGTACGTAGGTATGATGAGGAAAATACACATGATGTGCATAACCAATTAGAAGTTGAAGTTGGATTTCTAACTGAGGTAGTAGATCATCCATATTTGGATCTCTAACTGAGGTAGTAGATCATCCATATAGGGATCTTCATTCATAGCTTCTTCCCAATCTCACTCTTATGGTTTGTGATGCTGCACTCATGGCCTAGGGCAACCCCTCCTTCCAGACCTAGTCCTAAAATTTAAAAAACAGTGTTTTATTCCCTATACGCGATATTGCCCTGAGTTAAACGCGTGTACACGCGGGTCTGTGTATACCCAACCCGCGTGTATGTATTAAAACACTTAAAAAAATAATAAATTCCTTATTTTCGGGCGGAGATCGCGGGTTTTACCTGCTGGATCACCTGTTAGTGCCCGTGGCCCAACTGTTCCCAACCAACTCCTAACTAAAAAACTACTTTGGAGATGGTATAAAAAGACATCAAAGGGAAGGCCAAAGGGAGAGAAAAGAAGAGCAAGATTATTATGCTGAGATTTTCCCCATAGACCAGGTCTGAAGTCCTTGGTGCTTTCTGCACTTCCCCCATTTTGCATAGGAAACCCTTGTTTCCATGTGTATTGGTGATCATTCATCCTTGATCATTTTGCATAGGAAACCCTTGTTTCCATGTGTTGGAGGCTTGAGGCTGGAACGAATCCGGGAGGAAGCTTTGCTTGGAGCCTGCTGAAGGTGTTCAGGTGATATCTTTCCGTTATATGTACTTTATTTGCCTTTATATATAAAGAAACACGTCTTTGTTCCCGAAACAATCTTTCTTTATGCTTATGAGATTCTTGTTTTGAATTCTTATGCAAGTGGTTACTTAAAGATTTTTATAACTAACTTTATAGCATAAATATGGTTTATACATAAGTATTTGTACATGTATTGTTGTGTTCTTTGATTTGTTTGTCTTACAAGTCAAAGGAAGAAGCAGGGAACTCCAAGAACGGTTTGGACCCTAAAGGCCTTCTCGAATGTAGGACCTTAGGTACGTACCCTTAACATTAGAATTTGCTTAAAAGTAAAGATAATGGTTGTGTGTGTGTTTCTTTGAATAAGCAATTTTCAGTCTGGTAGAGTCTTAGCCCAAAGGACCCTAGGGGTACTTTCCCTTCAACCAGAATTGGCGACTCCACTAGGGACAACACTCTTGTTGTTCCTAGTTTGGGTAGTCTTCAAGCCAATCAAGGCTCAGCCCCTCTGTTTGTTGGCTCTGACTGTCTGATCTGTTCTTGAACTCCAAGCTTTTCCAGTTTTTCAGTCTGTGTTTTTTATTTTTCTTGAAAGACTTCAGATACGCTCTTTTTCTGGATTACAGAAGCGTATATACGCAAGTTGCACTAAGTGAACCCGCGTATACGCAGGTTTCCTTAGTTACAGTCGCGTGTACACGCATTCTGCACATAATTGCAGGCGCGTATATTACATAATTTTCAAGATTTATAAATTTTCTTTTTGCTGAATGTTTGTCTGGTGGTTTGGGTCAGTTTCAAGCAGTCATTTTCCAGTAACAGTCCTCTGTTTAACAGGGGGCATCTTGTTCTGAACTCTCTCTAGTCATAAGGAGTATTAATCTTGTTTTCGTTGATTGCAAGCGTCATTGATTTTTGACACACAAGATTTCTGTTTAGAAATCTTGATTGCTCTGTTTCGGCAGAGTAGGAAGATTGGGTTCAATATTTGTGTCCATTTTGCTTTCATGACACTTTTGTTTGCTTAACGAAATCATTTTTGTGACCATTTGCTCCTTCGTTTCGGGAAAGTTGTTTGTTATCATTTTCTTGAAACTTGTCTTTTGATCTTTTGGACTTTCATTGCTGCTTCTGATTGTCAAAAGCGATTTCAAACACATTTATTTTTGTTGAGTTTTCATCATTTGAAAGGTGTCAATTCACAAAAGTGTTTAGTTTCCTATTTATCAATCATTGGTGCCAGTATTTTTGAGAGCTTTCCTTTGAAAAAGACTTTTTGGTTTGATTGAAAGAAAATCTTTTGAAAGTTTTGAGTTTCGCTTTCTTAAACTTGCTTTTCATTTGATTTCCTTTTTTGCGAAGTGAAAGTGCTTTGTTTTTATCTTAAAACTTGTTTTTATTGTTTGGACGAAATGATTGGTAACACATCATATTCTATCTAAGCATTTTAGTGGCAAGACAAAATTTGGTAAAGCAGCAACTTTCCTTCTTTGTTTTTAGGAGTAGTCTTTAAATCTTGCATCCACATATAGTTCTTGCATTAGGATAGATTTGCATCTCTTTTTAGGCATATTTAGTTTTGTTAGTTTTTGTGAGTGTGGAGTCTGAAAAGAAAAAGAAAATTTGTTTATATTAGAAGTACCTCTGAACCTCATAGAAATTGCTCTTCATCGAAAACAAAAAGTGCATGTGCATGTAGCTAAGTTTTATTAATTTCTTTTGCGTCCATAAAAACACCACAAGTTTCATCTCCATTACCTTGTGACTTAAAGAACAGCCTAATAAAATCAAGCGCTAAATTAAAATCCACTAGAACTTTTTTGTTTTAGTCAGTTACACCAACAAGTTTAGGATTTTAGGGCCTTGGATTAGGCAAGTGGAGATTTAACTCTCCAAGGCCACATAAAACGTCAAACATAAGAGTCTGATTAATGAGAGTAAATCCAATAGCGTTAGGAAGACCAGGAAAGCTCCGGATCTGGGAGTTAAGCACAAGGGTCTGTGAAGACAGGAAAGAGAGATACCCCCTCTCCTACTTGTCCGAACTTACCTCACGACTGTTCTGCCTGGCTTCTGCGATGAGTTGGTACCCATAGTTGCCTCTCCTAGGGATCTGCATAGGTGGCTGCGGAGGGGAATCCCGTGGCACCTGAGGTCGACGTTGTATCACTCTCGACAGTACTACTGGAGGGCACCCTTGCGAAGCTTGGGGGCTTGTACCGGTGCAGGCTGTTGTTAGGAGGTCAGCGTAACTTCCTCTGATACCTTCGCTGATAGGACTGGGCCCTCATCATCCAAGACTATCTTCGGAAGGCCCCTTGATTCACTTTCTCGTATTTTGGTGTCCGGTCCTAATCACCCGGAGCGGAAATACATGGAATTTGTTTGACTGGCTGTAATCTTTAGGGACTTTATAGTGTGTGCTCTGTGCTCCTAGTTGGCCTAGCTTTTAATTTTTTGAGTCTTTAGTTAGATCATAACAAAAAATTCAAAGTGGCTGACCGGTCTCGAAGACTTCGTGGTCTCTCGCCACCTAGTTTAGAGCCTTCTCCTAGAAGGCGCAGAGGGGATACTACCGGTGGGGTCCATCCCACGCCGGTTGATGCATTGGGGATTGATCCTCCTCTCGGGGATATTAGAGGCCAAGCAAGGCCTGGTACTTCTGAGCAAGAGAGGGACACTCCAGTCCTTTCTCGAGTTCGCTTTCAAGCGGAGAATAATGTAGAGGTAGAAGAACTTTAAGAATCATTAGTGGTTCCAAATTCTCCTCTACCATTTAGTCATCCAGACGTATTGCAATACGTTGGGACTCCGTCACATAGACCGGCAAGTCCAGGTTACGCTACGCGCTTACCATTTATGATCACTACTGGAAGCATGGCTTCTACGAGTGCTACGACTATGCAAACCCCTACATCAGTGCAAGGGGGAGGAACCATTTCCATCCCCTCCACTTCCTTGTTTGGATCTTTCGCGAGCACATCTCTACTTGGGTCTACCTCCATTCCGTCCACGAGTGGAAATGCCCAAACCAATGCTTTTAGTACCAGACTCTTCTCTTTTGGCACCCAATCACAGGGTATTCCATCGGTTCCGTTTAGTGCGGCTACGTCCATGATGGGTGGATCGGCCTCATTCCAGGGTTTTCCTTTCGGAAGTGGTCATATACCACATTCCAACCTGACGGTAGGATCCATGCCTTTTTCTTCTATAGGACAAAGCAACAATCCTTTCCAAGGTTGGAATAACCCTGGGGTTAGTAGTGCAGGAACTGGGAATCCATTTATCGGCCAACAAGGGAATAGGCCGTACACCACGGTTAGTTCGTTTCAAAGTATTCCTCCCCTTGCTTCGGCTTGGAACCCATATCAGGGGTTATCAACTCCTTACCATCCAGGAGGAAACTTTGCAGGCTATGGAGGATATACGGCATGAGTTGGTCAAACTCCGAATTTTGCTGGACCATAAGGCTTGCCTTTTGGTTCAGCCGGTTCTACTGGTCACTTCGGGCAGCCTGGTGCCTCCCAAATCCCAAGACAATCTTTTCAGAACTTAGGGATTTCTACCCAGTTTGGGTGGAATCCCCTAGGTCCTCCTAGGCTTCCGTTTCTGGCAACGTTAAACCTGCTAGATCTCACAAAGTTAACAAACGACCCAATCAGGTATAATCCGGCCTGGCCTCCGGTCCCAACCAAACTCCCTTCGGACATTCCAAAATTCGAAGGGAAGAGTGGTGAAGATCCGGGCGATCATGTAACCACATTCTATTTGTGGTGCTCATCCAACTCCCTCATTGAGGATTCTATTAGGTTGAGACTCTTTCAGCGCACCTTGACTGGTAATGCGGCTAAATGGTACATAGAGTTGCCAGGGGGCAACTTTACATTGTTCGCTGACTTAGCCAATATCTTCTTAAATCACTTCCAGTTGCCTGTCCGCTATGATGCCGAAACTGAACTTCTGGCCACCTTTCGTCAGGATAAGGCAACCCACATTTCTGATCACATTCAGGAATGGAGACGGAGAAAGAGGCTCATCAAAGCCGAAATCCCTCCGGAGTACCGTCTAGAGTGGTTTTTGAAGTCTTTGCAACCTGAGATCTCCAAGGATGTCTCCATGTCTGGGGTCTATTCTGAGGAACAAGCCATTTTCAGGGCCCAGCAGTTAGAACTGATTTACTCTCAGTCTAGGATCCTCCAAAAATACTTGCCAGATGCTCCTGGATCTAAGGTTGATTTAGCTAAGCCAAAGCCAGGTCCGCACGCGGATGGTATCGTTGGGTCAGTAGACTCGACTACAGTGAACTTGTTGAATCAATTGCAGCAGTTGTCATTACAAACTTCTTCTAACAACCAAGTCACATTGTCTTATCCTCCCGCTTCCCAAAATTCTTCCATTAACGCCGTCCAATCCGATAACCCCAAAGGAAATCAAAATTCCAATGGGAAAAAGAAAGGACGTGGTAAGAAGAAGAACTCAGATGGGAAGCCCAATGCAAATAAATCCGGCAACAACGCTGGTGGTGGTAAAGGTGAGTCGAGAAAGAAAGTCAAGTTCCCTTGCAAGTTATGCAGCGGGGACCATCTAACTCATCTCTGCCCTAGAATTGAAGACGCTCAGCACTTGTTAGGACAGCAAGGGACTTCTAGTTCGCAAGCTGTGTTAACTAACCCGTTTCCCCAAGGGCAGCAACTTCTTGCTGGCGCGAATTCGAATCCTAGGACCTCCTCAGGGGGCAACCAGGAAGGGGAAAAAGCATCAAATGTTTTTATGATGGGTTCAAACGTCCATGTGACTACTCGGTCACGTGATTATGGTGAAGCTAAAACATCTAAGGATAAAACTGTTCCCGGAGGTAGTGACCTTCATATTGAGCGACCTCCTGTTGAGACTATACCTAGGATACCGAAAGGTTCCGCCAAATGCGCGACGATTAACCCTAATGCTAGGGCCGCCCAAAATTACTCCATTGTGGAGGATTTGGCTCAAAGCCCGTGTGCTATGTCCGCTTTGGAGGTTCTCCAGTCGTGTCCGTCTCAGAGAAGTGCTTTACTCTCCGCAATTGGAGCAGTCGATCCAGCTAATTCCTTAATGCTCTCTTTTGACATGTCAAATGTCAAAAAGAGACTCCCTCATCATATGGCTTTTCAAATAAAGTCTACATACTGGAAAATCAATATTTTTCGCACCGTTATAGATGAAGGAGCTTCCACATGTGTCATGTCTATGTCATGTTGGAAGGCTATTGGTTCACCTTCGGTTGTTCCTTCACCAACCGTCTTAACTGCATTTGATGGCCATTCTCACAAGCCACATGGGATTATCCCGGCCTTTCCTATATGTGTTGGAGGGAAGGTCGTTAATATCGAAGTTGAAGTCGTAGATGCTAACCTAGACTATAATCTCCTATTAGGAAGGAACTGGGTGTACGAGATGGAAGCCGTCGTGTCGACTCTGTTTCGTGTCATTTGCTTTCCTCATGAGGGGAAAATCGTTAAGGTTGATCAATTGGACTATTCCCCAATCGATCCTCAAGCAAGCTCCGACTCTACTGTTCCTTTGGTGGATAACCCTCGCCCGCCGACTGAGAATTTAGGAGTAGGGATGTATTCCTCATTGATGGGTATGTTTGATCTTCCCTCTCCTTTTGCAAGAATCAATGCTATTTCATCATCCAAGGAGTCTCCTCGAGAAGAGTTCTTCCGAACTCATTATTTTTCTGACCCTTAGACCTTGCCTTCACCTACGACCACATTAGTTGGAGGACAAGTTAATGGAATGGTGTTTCCTATATCTGCAGCTGAGCTTAGATATCAGTCTATCGTAGACTCTGCAGATAACCATTCTACTCCTTTTTCCGAAGAGGAGTTAGATGGTCATGTGGCCCCGGCTTGGAGCTTTGATTCTACCTCTGCCTTGGACTGCTTAGATTCGGTTCTACCTTCTGAAGAAGAATTCCTCGAAGTAATGATGGGTATAGATCGACCTTGGGAAGACTTACACCATCATTCATATTTTCTTCCTCCATTACAGGAAGTAGAATCTAGATTCTCCGAGCTCGTTGGTAGTGATGTTTGTACGGTGTCGAACCCTTTGGCTCCAACACACATACGTGCCGAAGGTAATATGTCGGTAATCTCAAAAACGATACCTATAAACATCTCTAAGGATCCTAACATCTTCGAGATTATATTCATCGGAATTGAGTGTTCCCCTGAAGAAATTCAAATTTACACCGACCTATTCAAGGAATATCGTGATGTGTTTGCTTGGTCTTATGAGGAAATGCCCGGCATTGATCCTTCTATAGTCCAACATGAGATCAAGACGTACGAAAATGCAAAACCGATTCGTCAAAGGCTTCGGCCGGTTAACCCTAGGAAAGCAGCGTCTATCAAAGCTGAGGTTGAGAAGCTGCTAAGGGCGGGTTTTATATACCCTGTTCCTCTTACGGATTGGGTTTCTAATCCAGTCCCTGTGGACAAAAAGCAAGGAACAATCTGAGTATGCATTGATTTTAGGGACTTAAACAAGGCTTGTCTGAAAGACAACTACCCCACGCCATTCATTGATCAGATTATCGACGAGTGTGCGGGTAATGAAACTTTTTCCTTCATGGATGGTTTTTCGGGTTATAATCAAATCTCTATCCGTCCTGAAGACCAACATAAGACACCCTTTTGGGTACCTTTGCATATCGAAAGATTCCTTTTGGTCTTAAAAATGCTGGAGCCACTTTTCAGCGGCCCATGTCATACGCTTTCCACGACATCAAACATGTCATCGAGGCATACTTAGATGATCTCGCTGCTCGCTCTCGAAAGAGAACTGATCATCCGAGTCATCTTCGATTAGTCTTTGAGCGATGTCGTTTCTATAAAATCCGGTTGAATCCCAATAAATGCGTTTTCGCGGTTACATCCGGTCGGCTGTTAGGGTTTATTGTGTCCAATGAAGGGATTTGGGTTGATCCCTTCAAGGTTGAGGCAATAGTTCAGTTGCCTCCCCCGTCCTCAATTCGTCAACTTCAAAGTCTTCAAGGGAAGGCTAATTTCTTAAGACGATTTATAGCAAAATATGCTGAGATCACTAAAGGGTTCATGCGTTTGCTACGGAAAGGAGTTCCATTTGTGTGGGACGACTTTGCGCAGCGGTCGTTTGATGCTTTGAAAAAAGCATTAGCCTCTACCCCGCTTTTGAGTCCACCGGATTATGGTAGAGACTTCCTTTTATATCTCGCTGCAGCAGAATCTACCATTGGTATGGTTCTAGTTCAGGAAGACGATGCTCTTGTCGAGCACGTGATTTATTATCTGAGCCGAGGCTTAATAGGTCCTGAACTCTGCTATTCTCCGGTTGAGAAATTGGCCTTGGCAGCTGTCCATGCTGTCCAGAGGCTCCGTCATTATATTTTGCTATGCAAAACTTTTGTCTTAGCGGCGATCAATCCATTTCAATTTGTCCTCAGTAGGCGAGTGATTGGGGGCAAATATAATAGATGGATAGTCATTTTACAAGAATTCGATCTCGAATTCTTGTCCGCCAAGTCTAAGAAATCTATGGTCTTCGCGGAGCTAATTTCTGAGCTTCCTTGTGGAGAGGATATTGTTTATGAGGAAATTTTACCCGACGAACATATATTCCTCATCTCTTCACAAGACCCTTGGTATGGAGATATCATTGTTTATCTCCAGACTTCGAAGTTTCCCTCTACTTTCTCCAAGGATGAACGATGCAAGTTACGTCACCTGGCTAAAAACTATGTTATCATTGGTGACACATTATACCATCGAGGGGCTGATGCAATTCTTCAACGTTGTTTAACCTTAGAGGAAGCAGAGTCTGTTCTTAATGATTGCCACAGTGGAGCTTGTGGTGGTCATCTATCAAGGCTTGCTACAGCCCAGCGCATCTTACGTGCCGACTACTTTTGGCTTTCACTCTTTAAGGACTGTGTGGAAGCGGTCAAACGCTGCCACCCGTGTCAAATTTTTACTCGCAAGATGCGCGCGCATCCAGCTCCCCTTTTTCCCGTTGTCACCATTGGTCCCTTCACTAAGTGGGGTATTGATTTTACGACTTGTAATCCGCCTTCAGCGGCGAATCACAGGTATATTATAGTGGTTTTAGACTACTTCACGAAGTGGGCTGAAGCCATGCCTACTTATAAGAACGACAGTGACACGACAGCTTTGTTTCTTTTCAATCAGGTTATCTCAAGATTCGGTATCCCAAGGGAGATTGTCACTGACCATGGCAGTCATTTCCAAAATCAGCTAATGTCCGAATTGGCCCTTAAATTAGGATTCCGTCAGGAGCATTCGTCCCCTTATTATCCTCAGGCCAATGGATAGGTCGAGGCGGTCAATAAAACTCTTAAGACGATACTCCAACGGACAATCGATAAAAATCGGTCCAATTGGCACATTATGTTGTATCCGGCGCTTTGGGCATACCGAACCTCCGTCAAAACGGCTACTGGTTTTACTCCTTTTCAGTTGGTTTACGGGATGGAATCTATTTTTCCGGTTGAATGTGAAATCCCATCTCTAAAGTTGGCTGTTGAGCTTCTTCCTGAGACGTCAAGTCTCGAGGAGCGCCTTGTTCACTTGGAACATCTCGATGAGCAGCGTCGAGATGCCGCCATGATGAATGAGGCCCATAAGAAAAGGGTCAAAACACAGTATGATAAGTCTGTCCATCCTCGTGTCTTTTCTGAAGGTGACCTTGTCTTGGTCTATGACCAAGATAAGGACGCCTTGGGGGCAGGCAAATTTAAGCCTATGTGGTACGGTCCTTTCATTATCAAACGAGTTTTAGAAAAAGGATCGTATGAGTTAATTGATTTCGAAGGAAACAAGCTGGCGGAGCCCCGAAATGGGCTCTACCTAAAGAAGTAATTTGCTTAGTTCAGGCTGGGCGATGACTTCTTTGTATTTTATGTATATATTTATACATATATTGTCGAGCGTTTTCTGATATCAGTGCTTTTTGGTCTGCTGTGGCAGGTGCTGATGGATGATTTGGTCTATTTTGGATTCGCCGATGGTGCTAGTCGGCACACTCGGAATCTTGCTTCCGCAGCTTGGGTACTTTATTACCCAACTGGTCAGTTGATGATATCGAGAGGCATGTGTATCGGTCCTGCTTCAAACAATATGGCCGAGTATACAGTTGTTATCAATTTATTATCCGAGGAAATCTCTTATGGGATCGACTCGTTGGTAGTATATCTTGATTCTCAATTGATAGTTTCTCAGTTAAATAACATTTATCGGGTTAGAGATCCATTATTATATCGCCAATATTTAAGGGTGAGGTTGTTTCAAAGATCATTTATTTACATTAATTATTTGCACATTCCAAGATCTCAAAATTGGTTAGCTGATTCTATCACTAATCAAGCATTAGACTAGCATATCAATCATTCATCATCATAAAATCATGCATCAAAAAGTCAAACTGTATATATATATATATATATATATATATATATATATATATATATATAGATATAGATATATCGCAAAGCATCTCGAGTGTACATATGTGTGTCCAAAAAATATACAAAATTGGGACTCAAATTCCCATAATCATGTCAGGCATATCTAGCGCCTCGGCTCAGGATGAGCATCTAAGTATGTCACTATAGCGTGGGCCACGCGCCGAAAGATGCGAACCCAATCACGTGGCATGCAAACCACATGACGCTGCATATCTGGAGGAAGGTCCTCTATCTCGGCCATCGGTACTTGGCAGCTCAGTCTCGCCAAGTGTCGCTGGACGTTGTTCAAGGTCCGTTCCGCATCCGCAGCCGCCTCTTCGGCTCCTCGGCCACGCCGTCCATGCAGCGGGAATCCATCTGGTCGTACGGGCCCAATGTCTGGAACATGATCATCATATTAGTCATTTGAATCTCATCGAAAAATATTTTTCAAAGTTCATCATTATATTTGAAAAATCCAAAAAAAATCATAAAATCATAAAAATCAAAAATCTTACCAATCTCGCCCCATGCTGCATCCGGTGGTAACACTAGATCAGGATCTCCTCAGAAATCCAGTCCGGCATAGGGGTAATCATCCATGGCGATGATTTGCTGCTCCCACCAGGTAAAGAAATCATCGTCGAATGCATTCCTAGGGACTTCCCCACCCCCCAGACGTTTCATCAAGTCAGCCCACCGTCCCATGCGTAGATCACGTGGACTACTGATGGAAACTGCTACCCTGGGGCAGAGTGCGGGAACCTTCTCGAAGAAGAAAGTGCACAAGATGGTTCCGAACCCAAAGTTCTTGGTCTGTCCCCTCCTGATAGAAGTGAGTTGTTCCTTCATGTTGGCAAGGAGAGGAGTACACCAGTCAAACACTGTAGTGAGACAGTCCACTGCCACGCTCATGTTTACTCGTGATGCCTGATGTAGTGAGGATGATCTGTTCACTCGACCTATGGTGAACAAGATTATCCTGAGTGACAAACTCGCCACACGTGGGATAGAGATCTGACTCTCGACCTTCTGATGACCCGGGCAATAAATCTGTACATAGTCATCTATACTGAGGCTACTCTGTGTCCTGCCCTAGGAATGCACTACCTCTCCCCTTTGGGAAAGGCCCGTGATAAAATATATATCTTCCACTTCTACCCTGAGTGGCATCTGATCAATGATGAATGCTTCCTCATCAACATCCCAATAATCAATGAGTCTCTCGAGCAAACGCGTGTTGGCTTTCATATTTGGCAATTTGAAGATTTTTAGCAACCCGCATCCCCGTAGGGCATCTAATGCCTCATCATTGTTCATAACTTCATTATCCACAGCTGAGTGCTCTCTTTCATGCCATGTGAGAGTCATCCTGGAAGAAAAAATCATTTTCATCCGTTAGTTTTGTATATAAAATTAGTTTGTTGCATACACGCGGGTTCCTTTGTATACAGTCGCGTGTAGGGTCATCGTATACGCAAGTTCTATATAGCCAACCCGCGTGTACGCCGCAAAGGAATTTTTTGCAAAAATCCAACGGCAAAACATCAATTAAACTTCCTAAAAACTATCACAATTAATTGCAAGACAAGTTTAGTGCTTACCTGGAAGTTTTCGGCAAGTTTGAACGGTTGAATAAGTCACAGGGAAGTTTGCTCCTTTTGCTCCACAATTTTTGCTCTCCAAGTCAAACGGTGAAAATAGTAAGTCCAAAATTTCTTTTTATAAGTTTTGAAAATGCAAAATTTTTTCAAAATTTTATTTTGTTTGGTTTCATGTCACTTTTAACTTGGGAGCTTGGAATGTCGAGATTGGGTTGTTTTTCAGGACATTTTGGACATTTTTCGACGGTTCGAGACGGTTCCATGACTGCTGACCCATCATGGCAGGTATCGTGTTCTCACTGGCATATAGGTTAGGGACACCATTTTTCCGTTGCATACTAGCCTCCATTTGACCAATACATCTGCCATAGGGTCAACCCCATCGTGTTATGGTTCGTTAGCCATTTTCACTCGCCGATTCTTTAAATCATGACATGATGATAGAGCCATCTTTTACATGGGCATCCTAGTTAGCACCTCACTGACATTTGTTGCCCATGCTGCTTCGTTTTGCGTAGGCTCGGGAGTCCTCTGTAGTCCCACCATGACTTTTGCGTTGAAGCCTCATTCCTCTTTGCTTCTTCGCTTCGTTCTGGCCTTATACCCGAGAGGTTCCTATGAGTGTCGAGTTGTACTTTTGCATTGCATGTTGACCATTTGCACCTTTTGGCCTAGAGCCGGCTTCACTTGGACTCGTGTTTAAGCCAACTTTTGACCATGACGTCTGCAAAATCAACCTTGCGTACCTTTGACTTCTGCAGCTTGACATACCCAGATCCGTGGAAGGAACATACCTCTGAGTGTCACTGACCAGTTTTCACCTCCCTGCATTGAGCATAGGAACGTTCCTTTCCCAGGAACTAGATCATCTGTTTCACTGACACTCGTTCTTTCCACTGTACCATAACATTCTTTTATTCTTTTTCCGGCTTATCAGAAAAAGACAAAAAAATTAAATATTCCAAAAAAGAGCGGGAACAGGGACATTATTTCCATTTATTGTTGGCAGCTAGAGTCAGTCGTGTCGCCCTTGAACAAAGCACTCAAAACAAAGTCTCCTCCGCATGGGTGGGATTTAGTTTGAATTAGGTATGCCATAACCTTGTTATCGAGTCAGTTCTCCCCCGATTGGTTATCTCTTCCAATCATATGGAGGGTTCGTTCGTGCCTCCTGCATGACGAACTTATACAGATTCATCATATGCTACCACATAGTCACATTGAGTCGTGCTTTTATTCAAGGGAAGTTAGCCTGAGTCGTCCTTTCTGCGGTGTCCCTTGACTCAATTTTTCAGTCGGCCATCCCTGGTTGTCAGTGTCATGTCTATCATCACATCAGTTATATTGGTCCTTTACTCGTGCCGGTTTGAGAAGGTCCCCATTGACTTCTTGCTGGCGGGTCTTGTCCTTATCGATGACGACACCTTGCTCTGAGGACACGCCTAGAGCCGCACCCTAGCCCTATTTTCATTATTGATAGGTCACCTTGTGCTCAGCATCGATCAGTATCATGGGTCTTTGACTGAGTGGTTTCCCTTGTGTTCGATGTCAGCATACATTATCACACATTGGGATTCGTGCAGTACCTTGGTTTCCATTTGACCCTATTGGTGGATACCTCGCCTCTATGTCAGCTTTCATTATTGGTTGGTTCAGAGGGTTTCTGCCGTGCGCTAGCCACATCTTGTGTACGCCGGAAACGTACTTCGGTTGGGTTACTACATCTTTTTTCGTCCGATTCCTTCCACATTATTGGCCTACGGGTTACACTCGCACTAGATTGATGGAGGATGCCTTAATGCCTTCCTTCTAGCGGATCTTTCCCTATCGA
Organism: Pinus tabuliformis; assembly: GCA_031772625.1. Taxonomy (NCBI): domain Eukaryota; kingdom Viridiplantae; phylum Streptophyta; class Pinopsida; order Pinales; family Pinaceae; genus Pinus; species Pinus tabuliformis. The sequence goes on along the minus strand of CM062806.1, from coordinate 725,295,861 downwards.
CTCCGACTCATTGCTCTGGGGCAAAGATCTAGAGTCCATTTGGCAGTACCTTGGGGTTTGCAGTCATTAGTGGCAGATCCTTCGCTATCGACAGTGGGAAACCATCATTGTCTCCTGATCGATAGATTCTTACAGGTGTTCGACTTCAGCTCATCTATTCACACTTGTTAGATTGTACTAGGTACCTTGACGCTCATTATCATTATCGGTGAGTAGTCTCGCGTTTGTTAACGATATACATCAATGACCGGTAATCAAACGATTTCTCACATGGTCGACTTCAGATCATTTATTCCCATGGTGTAGAAATGTACCACGGCGGTCGGTGAAGACCTCAGGTTGTATCAGCATTCATTGGTTCACTTGACAGTTGCTCCTGTTGCTGCTAGTTGATACCACTCCACCTTATATGTTGTAGTCAGTCATGGCGACATTCTATATGCTGGCACCTGAGTTTGCAGTGTTGTACCATCCTATTCCATCATGTTCAGGTTGTACCTTTTGGGATCAGTCTTTGATATCATTGATTTGTTGCATCTTTCAGCATCATTGACAGTTTTATATGTGATATTTAGACATGTACTTACTCATTATGAACAGATGATCCATTATGTATCTTTCAGTCATGTATACTTGTATACTTAGTGGATCCGCTTGTACTTGCTACGTGGACATGCTTTACTTTCCCTGAGCATGGGTATGCCCGCCTCAAACAGTGTTTCTTTCTGATCTCCTTTCGGTGGCTTGGCAGGCTGAATTCTGGTGAAGTCCTCCTCGGTTTTTCGACAGAGTTCCTTTCCTTGTACTTACATAATATATTTCGGCCATCATGTTCCCCTTCTGACCTCATACATTAGGGGGCATCTGTTATAGCTCCAAATCTCACTCTTATGGTTTGTGATGCTGCACTCATGGCCTAGGGCAACCCCTCCTTCTAGACCTGGTCCTAAAATTTAAAAAACAGTGTTTTATTCCCTATACGGGACATTGCCCTGAGTTAAACGCGTGTACATGCGGGTCTGTGTATACCCAACCCGCGTGTATGTATTAAAACACTTAAAAAAATAATAAATTCCTTATTTTCGGGCGGAGATCGCGGGTTTTACCTGCTGGATCACCTGTTAGTGCCCGTGGCCCAACTGTTCCCAACCAAATCCTAACTAAAAAACTACTTTGGAGATGGTATAAAAAGACATCAAAGGGAAGGCCAAAGGGAGAGAAAAGAAGAGAAAGATTATTATGCTGAGATTTTCCCCATAGACCAGGTCTGAAGTCCTTGGTGCTTTCTGCACTTCCCCCATTTTGCATAGGAAACCCTTGTTTCCATGTGTATTGGTGATCATTCATCCTTGATATCATCATTGAGTAAGACTTGGAAGGAGCTCTTGTTGGAGGCTTGAGGCTGGAACGAATCCGGGAGGAAGCTTAGCTTGGAGCCTGCTGAAGGTGTTCAGGTGATATCTTTCCGTTATATGTACTTTATTTTCCTTTATATATAAAGAAACACGTCTTTGTTCCCGAAACAATGTTTCTTTATGCTTATGAGATTCTTGTTTTGAATTCTTATGCAAGTGGTTACTTAAATATTTTTATAACTAACTTTATAGCATAAAGATGGTTTATACATAAGTATTTGTACATGTACTGTTGTGTTCTTTGATTTGTTTGTCTTACAGGTCAAAGGAAGAAGAAGGGAACTCCAAGAAGGGTTTGGACCCTAAAGGCCTTCTCGAATGTAGGACCTTAGGTACGTACCCTTAACATTAGAATTTGCTTAAAAGTAAAGATAATGGCTGTCTGTGTGTTTCTTTGAATAAGCAATTTTCAGTCTGGTAGAGTCTTAGCCCAAAGGACCCTAGGGGTACTTTCCCTTCAACCACAAATGATCCTCATAAGACTTTTTATGAATGAGGCCTCTTTTTCTTCATTTTCCATTATTTTCCTTCAATTTCCTCCTCACATGCAACCTGTGACCTTTCACCTCCATTTTCTCCTAATTTCCATTATTTTCATAAATAAATGTGCCAAAATGCCACTATGCCTTTCCAAAGCCTTAGCCATTTCCTTTGCCAATTTCCTTAGCCATTAACCAACCTCAAGTGATCCCCATCACTATGATTTTTCCTAACATTCAACTTGGAATAAGTGTCCTATAAACTGTGGTTATTATTTTTCCTTTATTAACTTTTGCTACATGGAATTTTCACCAGGGATATTACAGAACCCTCCTCCTAGGGGGAACACCTTCTATGGTGTTCAAAAACAAATATAACAACAAACTGTTGCAAGAAAACATACTGTCGATGGTGCTTTATAACTTAGCCTGTTGCAGTATTTACAATAATCATCCTACTGAGAAGCAAACCAACATGAAAACATAACAACATAACATCATAATGACATTGCACCCATACCGCTTATTAGAGCTTTATAACATAGCTCATTGTGGTATTTACATCCATATACATATGTACATATAACAAACATCACCAAAACATATACCAAAACTGCTTTGCCTCAATCAGAAAACAAGGAAGGATACATAGCCCGCATCTGATCTGTCATCTCTCATGTAGCTTAATTGGCCCCAAATTGCTTCCATTGCACCTTAACTTGCTTGATTCCTCGGTTCTGGAGCATGAGCACCTTTTTTTCAATATACATTGAGGCTCCAGCTGGAATTCTTCATCTAGTTCGACCTGCAATATAGACTAGTTAATCACATGATCAACATCTTTAACATACTTCTTAAGCAATGACACATGGAAAAAATCATGGACTTTCACTCTCAGAGGCAGTGTAAGTCAATAGGCTATTGGCCCAATCCTCTTAATGATACTGAAGGGTCCACATAACCATGGTGCCAACTTGGAACATGATCCAATCCATAAGGAGCTCTTATTCGGTTTGATGCGCAAGTACACTTGTTCCCCAACCTAGAACTCCTTGAACAACCTGTTTCGATCTGCATAGCTCTTCTACCTATCCTATGCTACTCTCAAATTCTTCTTGATTACCTACATTTCCTGTTCCATTTCCACCAACATGTCTGGTACAATCAAAATCTTGTTAACTGGATCAATCCAATAGATAGGATTATTGTAACTCTGCCCATAAAATGCCTCAAACAAACTCATCCTCAGAGATTCTTGATACCCATTGTTGTAAGCGAAATCTGCTAGTGGAAGGTACTCTTCCCACTTTGGCTACTGATGCATCAGATACATCCTTAACATGTCATCCAAGATCCTGTTGACCCTCTTTGTTTGTCCATCTGTCTACGGATGATTAGTTGTACTAAAGTCCAAATTCATGCCTAAACCTGCAAATAACTCCTTCCAAAACTTGGAAGTGAACTTTGTTTCCCTGTCTAAAAAAATCTTCTTTGGAACACCATGAAATTTGACCACATCCCTATTGAATACCTATGCTACATCACTGGCTAAGAATGTAGACTTCATTGGGATTAAGTGCACAACCTTTGTTAACCTGTTCACAATAACCATGATGGAATCATTCTGTCTCATTGTCCTCAGAAAACATGTGATGAAGTCCATGGAAATGACTTCCCATTTCCACTCTGGAATCATAATGGTTATAGTAGTCCACCTGGATTCTTACACTCTGGCTTCACAAACTGATAGTCGAAGCACATATCCACAAAATCTGCTACATCCCTCTTCAGGTTCGGCCAATAATAAAATCTCTTCACTGTCGTCAGTGTCTTTTGATAACCTGGGTGACCTGAATATGGTTTCACATGGAACTCCCTCATGATCACCTTCTTGAGCTCACTACTGTCTGGCACATATATCTTGTCTTTGAATCTAACCAATCCATCCACTGTAAGACAATAATCCACATCCTTTGCATCTGCACCTATACCTGTACCTGTACCTGTACTACCACCTGTACCTGTACTATCACTTGTACCTATACCTTTACCTATACTATCACCTGTACATGTATCAATACTTTGCTGCAACCTATGCATAATCTCCATATATATAACATCTTATTGACCTACCTACAAGATCCTATCTTGTAAGTCTATCCCATAGGAGCTCATAGCTACTAAGTGGTTTACCTATATTCACCTGCCAAGAGCATCTTCCACTTTATTCTATTTACCTTTGATGTACCTAATCTCAAAGTCAAAATCACTGATGTGGCCAACCACTGAGCCTACCTTCCATTTAGTTTCGGTTGGTCAAATAGATACCGTAACCCACTGTGATCATTCATCGATAAAAACCTCCTGCCCAAAAGATAGTGCCTCCACATTTTCAATGCATGTATAATCACTTCCAACTCAAGATCATGTGTGGGGTAGTTCTCCTTGTGCTCGTTCAGTTTTCACAACTCATAACATACCACCTATCCATACTACATAAGGACTCCACCAAGTCCTTTCTTGCAAGCATATGTGCACGCTACAAACTCTTTGTCTGGGCCTGCAATCTTTAAGACTCATGCATGTGTCAAAAACTACTTAAGCTACTTAAAACTAGCCTCAAGCTCCTCTGCCCATTCAAACTTCTTACCTTTCCTCTGCAATGATGTGATAGGATAAGCAATATGTTAGAACTTCCTGATGAACCTCCTATAATAGCCTGCCAACCCCATGAAAGATCTCACCTCATCTACATTCCTGGGATTTACCCACTCCATGATGGCTCTTATATTTTATGGATCTACTGCAATTCCCTCCTTAGAGACAACATGCCCCAAGTAATGTACCTTAGTCTGAAAGAAACTACACTTGTTGAGCTTAGCATACAACTGATGCTTTCTCAAAAATCTCAACACTTTTGCTAAATGCTCGGCATGTTGTTCCTCATTTTTATAATATACCAATATGTCATCAGTGAACACAATAACAAACTTATCCAAAAACAGATGCAACACACTATTCATCATGCACATAAATATAGCTGGAGCATTAGTCAAACCAAATGGAACTACAACAAACTCATAATTCCCATACATGGTCTGGAAAGTTGTCTTGTAAATGTCCTCTTGTTTGATGCGTACCAGATGATATCTGGATCTCATATCAATCTTCAAGAACACTCCTACTCCCTTCAATTGATCAAACAAGTCATCAATCCTCGATAACAAAAAACTATTCTCGATGGTCACTTTGTTCAATTGCCTATAGTCAATGAATAATATGAGAGTACCATCTTTCTTTTTCACAAACAATATCAGTTCGCCCAATGGTGATAAACTTGGTCTAATGTATCCCTTGTCCAACATTTCCTTCAAGTGCAACTTCAACTCTACCAACTCAGGTGTGTTCATCCTGTAAGGTGCTTTTGATGTCGAAGTTTCCCCTAGCACTAACTCAATGGAAAAGTCTACCACCCTATGAGGTGAAAACTCTAAAATATCCCTAGGAATTTATACATCCATGAACTATTTTATAACTGGGTACCTACTCAAAACATCTGCATCCACAACTTCCTTACCCTTGTCACTAGAAACGTGTACTGCACATAACACACACCCTTTTCTACGACTACGTTTTACTTGCATCACTGTCACCATCCTAACTAAAGTGGCTTTCTTCTTACCCTGTAAGACTCTTGGTTCACCATTGTCATCCAGGCACTCAATAGCTTTGTCATAAAAATCCACCTTGGTTCTAAGAAGATACAACCAATCCAATCCCAACAACATACTATATGATCCCAATGGTAATATAATCAAGTGTGTTGTTGTAGGAATACCATTCAAATCAAATGCATAAGATATTACCCAACAATGAACTCACTTCTTTATACCTGTAGCAAACTGCACTAATCAAGATTCTGCATGCAATTCCTTACTCAAACCACACTTATCCACCAAGTCAGGACTAACATAGCTATAATTAGATCCAAGGTCAATAAAAATAGAAATAACTTGATCACAAAGTTTACCATCCATCTCAATTATAGATACCTGATGGTCTACTTGTTTTTTATCCAATGTTGCATAAATACGAGGAATACTTTGACCAACATCCCCAACAGTTTGTGCGTCATGTGCACTATATATCTGAGGTCTATCGTCCTGATACTGTGGACAATCTCTCCTTCTATGATCCCCTCCACAAGTCCAACACTGCACGGGCTCCTTACTCTGCTCCTTAGATCAATGTCCCTATCCTCTGTCTGATGCATTGAACCTTTTAGGTGGTGCAACATTCTCCTTATTACCTGAATCCTGAGGTCTTGCTCGTTTCTTATCCCATTTTCCTTTGTTCTTTGCATTACCTTTCTAGGCTAGCTTAGTCTCAGATCTGTTCTTCGATTGCTCAGAGCAATGCCTTAACTTTCAGATGGTTTCCACCAATGATTTAGGCTCTTCGAACTCAATATTTTCTTTAAATGCAACTAGTAATCCACTAATGAACCTCTAAATCTTGGCCTTCTCCTCCATGAGATAAGGCACATACCTCAGTAACTCCAAGAACCTTCTAGTGTACTCCTCATATGTTATCAATCCCATCTTTAGCTCATAGAATTCTTTTTTGTTGTCATCCAAGTATCTCTCCTACAAATACTTCTTCTTGAATATCCGCTCAAACTCACTCCAAGTCAAGTCCTCCTCATGAATACATCTGACATTCTTCACATCTTCCCACCAAATGTATGCTTTACATTTGAGACTAAATGCAACTACTTTGGCTTTCATGTTCTCTAAATAATCATGTAACCTGAAGAACTTCCTCATACCAAGAAACCATGCCTCTGCATCCCGTGGTTTATTCATCTCTCCATCAAAAGTAGGTGGCTTTTCTTTCTTAAACTCATCTGACAAATATCCCCCATCACTCCTCCTGTAAGGATGATAATGATGACGATCATAGTTCCTATCTGAATCAGAACTAGTATAATACTTGTGTCTATCCCTCCTCCTATCCGAAGTGTCCAACAATCTGCCCTCTCTGACCGTGTCATCTCTATCTGACATGTGACCACCATGTGACCTACTACTATATGCCCCATTAGTTCGGTCCTCCTACTCATAGCTAATCTGATGTGGTCCCTATCACTACAAATTTGACAAACTTTGAAGTACCACTGCATTTACCTCTGCTTGTTTCTCTTATGTCTGCATGATTTTATCATTATCTCCCTTACAACTCCTTATTTCTTCCTTTAAGCTTATCAGTGTATCTTGCAAATAGGAAGATTTCCCAACACCATACTGCTCTTCTGATTCATAGGGAGAGTCTTTGTAGTCTACCATCTTGCTAGCCATTTGATATTTCTTCCTACAAGGTATATCATGTCTACTAAACCAAATCACAATAAACCAATGTACCTTAGTATAGCTCGGGGAGGATACATTGTCCGCAAGATAAAAAAATCAACATGATTCATGTATAACATAAACATGACAGTATATAGAAACATAACACATAAGCATATAACCACACAACCATCATTCTAGCTAGGGTCCAGTCATCAATGCATGACATTATTAACAATGCATACCACGACCTCATGCATGACAACAACCATTACATCACTATACGCTTGACCATAGGAAAACATGAATATGCATAAGCAATGTGAAATCATCCACACACATGCATAACCACATATAATCAAGCATAACCGAACAACACTTGTAACCAAGCTTACAAGAATGATATATGCAACCAAGAATACAAGAATGTAACCAAACATACAAGAATGTAACCAAGCATACAAAAATGATACATGTAAGTGACATATAACAACATGTAACCAATCATACACTCATGGCGGTGCATTCCAAAATTTCAACGTCAAATTCCACATGGCGACATCACTACGACCGTGATCAACATTATGCAAATGCAACAAGCACATGGAATGCAAGTGTAAGATACACACATGCAACTGACATGCATGCATGACCAAAAAACAACCCATCTAGTCTGAGGGGTAAACCATGCTCTGGTACCACTCTATAACACCCTCCTCCAACATCTACCCAACCTACCGACCAACTGGGGTAAACATGAGACGAGAGGCCACTATGATATGATTCGACCTCCTAAGTCACGTTAAGGAAGTGGAACCGACAAAAAAATGCCATACATGATCTAGGTGGATATTGGTTGCCACCTACCTATTCCATTTGGACCCCCACCATTGTTTCTTTCAGTTTCCTTATTTGTAGCACAATTTACTATTTTTGGCAGTTTTTCGTGTCCTGAACTTCCAGAGCAATTTTGAGGCCCTAAACGACATTTGTTTTGAGAAAATTAGGGAAAGCATGGGTTTTAGATCAATGTCATCCATTCAAAAGTTGTATTCCTTGGATAGATATTTCTAATGAGGTATTGTGCGCATTAAACAGAGATCGTATGCCAAAGTTACGACCCTGGAAAGTTGGTGTACCAATTTACCCAAACGGGGCCCATAGTTTAGCGCTTCATCTCCTAGGGTTAGGTTTTTGGATGTTTAAGGTTTTCCATTATTTCTCAATAATAAATAGGCCTTCGAGCCTCATTGTAACATAGTTTAGAGGCATGTGTATGCCACATCTCTTCTCAGAGATAAGCTACCATCGCCCAAGCTAGTCTTATTTCCATTATGTTTGTAAGCATATTCAATATTTGATATTAATGAAATGAAGTGTTATTTCCATTGAATCTCTGTATTTATGGCTATATCTGTAATTTGTTACATTCCTTTTTAAATCCAGATCAATACAAACATTCATCGTCAACATTAGGACCCTCAAGAACCAATCCAACCTTTCTGCCAACCGGCCCTTCGGTCCCACTGAGATTTTGGACCACTTTATCTCTAGACACTCTCATGCTATGGGCATGCCAATGTCTAGGGACCTCTGGACACTCTCACAGGTCTGTAAGCCAGCGTCGAGGGACTATTTTTCACAGGGTTGTGCCAGCGTCCCCGAGATTTGAGCCACATTTTCAGGCCCATAATCCCAGGTCACTACCAAGAATTGAATGCAATCGCTTGAATAAGACCTTGACTGGACCGCTACTAGCCATGACAGGAATTTCGTCAAGTATATCAAGAATATGTAATCTACAGGTGTAAATAACAGATCTGAGCATAGGGGTATCATACTTAGCTGGGAATCGCTAAGAAGCATTGATGCCTCAACACATCAACTGCCACTTAATCCATTAGGTCATAGATACATTGTTCATTCATTTATCAATAAAAAGTGATGAGAGCCATACACATATATTGTCATAAAACATATGTATAACTAGCATAATAGCAACAGAAATACTAATGAAATCACAACCATATAAACCACATATAACCCGTATAATATTGATAGAATTACAAGCAGAAATAACCTCATATTGATGATGAAAAATCCAAACCTGAGATGGGACTTCTACTTTCCACCCAACCGTAGAATGGTTGAGACAAATCTCTCTTCAGCCATTCACCCTCGTGCCATATTCCAAACATGAATGTGGCATCTCATAGAACACATCAATCCAAAATCATCCAGGGATTCCATAGGACATCCACCTCAAGCCATCAAACAATGATTCCACCTCACAGTCAAACATCACAAAACCATTGAATGAGCATCACTGTAACTAACAATATCGTTAGTTAAATTAAATCTATTTCAAAAAATTTGGTAAAGAGTAACATTTGTCTTCACCTGAAGAATTCCTATGTAGTTCTAATGCTCTGAGGCCCGTCAACCTTTTTCTCCTCTGATCTTCCATGTTTCCTTCATGGCCTTAAGGCTTTGCCTGTTAGGTCGACGTCCCTCCCGCTGCATCTTCCCTTTTACTCTACTCTACCCCTTTGAATCCCCCCCCCCTTTTTTTTCTTTGCTTATTCCCCTATTCTCCCTCCATATAGATCCTCTAGCCGTCGGCCCCGGCCTTGGCTGGGTGGTCAATCATGACTAATCCGGCCTCCCCTCCTCATCTTGACCAGGAGGTCGAAGCTTTTAACTCCTTGGTATGGAATGGACCTAAGTTCCAAAAGACTTCATCCTCTCATTTTGTGAAAAAATTGGATGAGATCCCCAAAGTCTAAATCTTGGCTCCCCAAACTAGGCTTCAAGCTCTTTAATTGGAAGATTGGGGCCTACTAGGTCAATTCATGGGCCTATGGCTCCCCCATGAATAGTTTTCCAGTGGGCCCTAAATAATTGGAAACCCTTGATAGATGGAAGAGTCACTTCTTCATTTTGTGGCAAGGCTTTCTTCACCATCTTCTTCAAGAAAAAATCAGATCAAGATGAGATATTCTGCAGTGGGTTGCACTTCATGGGAGCACAAGGGTTGTATTTGGATTGATGGAGCCCCAACTTCAACCTCGGTTGCAATGTCCCTTTATTTTTTCATATGGGTGAAGTTTTTCTTCCTTCCCATTCACTATTGGAATGATGCCACCTTTAGAATGATCGAGAACACATTGGGGAAATTTGTTGATTGTGCTGAACCCAAAGTTGGACAATTCTCTTGTGCTAGGATATGTGTTAAAGTATATCTAATAAAAGGTCTACCTGTGGCAATCAATCTAAGCTTGGAAATTTGGGCACACATTCATGAAGTTGACTATGATCAACTGTCATTCAAATGCCAAATTTGTCACGACTATGGACATTTCGCTAGAAATTTCCTAAAGAAACCAGAAGATCAGGAGAAGAAAAGTGATTAAGGGGACTAATGGCAACAAGCTAAAAGGAGAAAATGCCCTCAAAAGCTAAATCCTCCTTCAACCCAACCATAGAGACAAGCGCCTGCTAAATAATTTTGGGGCCCCCCCTCCAAAGAACAAATTGGTAGGAAATGGAGAAGGCACAAGCAAATCAGTTAATAGAGGAATCTCAAGTAATAGGTATGAAACACTTGCAAATGAAGATGAAGATGAGGAGATACCCCAAGAAAATCCCGTAATCATGGATCTGACCCCTATCCTCATACCTTCTTAAGGCCCAATGAAAGGATTTGCGGTAGTTATATCCAATGAAGACCCAATGCATATGCAAGTCAAATCCTCAAAAGCAGAGGAAGACATCTTTTTGCTAAGGGATGGTATGACATGAGCTCCATTTTCTAGTTCAGCGGATGAAAAATTAGAAGCATACAAAGTGAGGTATATTAATCATAAAACCTATTGATCAGGGAGGAAATCCAACAGAGAAATAAGGATTGAACAAACGAAAAAAAGAGAAAGAACTGGGCCATTAGCTAACCCTCAAAAACATCCAAATGGGTGACCTAGGAAGCAAAGGAAATAAGAGAAGTTTTGGATTTTTCCCACCTAAAGGGGCTCCCCACTCAAAAAGTAAGGAATGATAGTTCTCTCCTATAATTGTAGGGGCTTAAGGTCTAGAAAAAGGAAATTATAAGTGAAATCTCTAATCAAGAAGGAAAATCTCTCTATTGCCCTTCTCTAGGAGACAAAGCTTGAGGATCAAGAAATATTAGCCCAACACTTAGTGCCCATTAATCACCTTCACTTCTCCATGGAAAAAGGACCTATGTCAGAGGAAATGTTGAGCGAAGAAAAACTTTTGTTTGAAAAATACCATTCACTGCTAAAATATGAAGAGGAATATTGGACACTTAATTCTCAAAGCTTGCGACTACAGGGTGGAGATTGAAACACCAAATTCTTTCAGAAACAAGTGAAAAATAGGCAGTGGAAAAAAATTATCTAGGAGATTGAGGTAAATGGTACCAAGATAGGAGACTTCCAACAAATCAAGAAAGCAATAGTGGGATTTTTTAGTAATATATACTCTTATAAGGACCCTCTCTCATAGGAGGTTGAACTCTATATGTTATAGTATATTTAGCATGCCAAACCTGCTAAGCACGTGAAACAATATACAAGGTGGTGTTGGATAGTGGAGAAGTGGTTGTTGTAAAGAAAATCTGTAACAACCAACGAGGAAATTTTGGGGCTCTAGCATATAAGGAATTCAATGCAGATATGGAGATGGTTAGCAGTAAGATGAAGCATAACAATGTGGTGAAGCTTTTGTGTTGCACTTCAAGCAATGATTGGAAGCTACTCGTGTATGAATTTTTGCCCAAATTTCCTAAGTGGGAATGAGAATGGTTCGTCAAGAGAATTGTTGCAGTGGCTTGTTCGTCCTAAGATTGCAATAAGTGTTGTTGGAATTGTGAGACACGTGTCTAAGATTGCGAAGGGAATAGTGAATCTGAATAGTGTCACCACGATAAACCTCACAACAAAAACACCTATCGACATAATTAATATACAACCATAATATTAACTTTCTACTTACACACCAATAACATTTTATATATAATAAATTTATATCTATAATATATATTATAGATATTCATATATACTATACACTCTATTATATTATTACTATAGGTTAACATAGATTTAATATATATTATATTATTAATATACTATAACATAATTCAAAAAATAATATATATATATATATATATATATAATTTATATTTTACTAATTATCTTTTTAATTTTAAGCCGGCTATATTATGTATGCTTTTTATATCTACTTGGTGCTTTTGAACACGAAAATCCTAATTACATAAACATAAAAAATAAATATGATACCTAAACATGAAAAAATAAATATGATTCTATTAATTATTAATTGATATGTGAATAATATCAATTATTTTATATCATTTTGAATATTATAATAACATAAAAAATAAATATGATACATAAACATAAAAAATAAATATGATTATATTAATTATTAATTGATATGTGAATAATATTAATTATTTTATATTATTTTTAATTAATATTATAATAGATGTTTAAAAACCAAAAAACAACTGTATAGATTTATTTTAATTTTTTAATTTATTAATGTAAATATATTCATTTTATAAACATTCAAATTTTAATTAAGATTCAAGTTTTCATATTTAAAAAGTAATTACAAATTTTCCAAACCTTTTTCTAACAATATTGCATGCCGACAAAAGTAAACATAGGAATATATTAATGTCATACCGCTTACAATTTACTTTTTCTCTCTCTTTTTGTTTTTTAATTTATTTAGAATTCAGTTTTAATTTTTACCATGCTTTGAGTTTTTTTCATATATTTTTGTGTGGTTGAAACTACAACTATTTATCACTGTAATCATTTACTTTTCACCTTATGCACTTGTCATGTTGTTTGGGGATTCTATAGTAATCAAACATTGACTCTTCAAACTTTCTAACATGGATGGACTCCCTAATGGAACATGGAGGACCGCAAGGCCTCATTACATCCATGTACAACTTGCACAACCTAAGCGACACATAAGCATCCCTTTAATCGTTGTCATAGCCTCTAAATGGACCTCCAATTAGGTGAGTCTCTCATTGGCGTAGCTGCTCGAGTACACCCCTACCCCACCGAACTCTCCGACAAAACTCAACCCAAAGCGACTCCAACGACATCGCATATTCCACACCTGGAAGATCCTGTATCTTAGGGCATTCCCTAACCTCTAAGCTTTTCAGCATTTGGAGGAACATCAATGGTGGTATGCTCTCCATCTCCTCGTAGCACACGACTTCCAAACTCTCTAAAGAAATCAAATGTTCCAAACCTTGGAGCGTTTGTATCTTACGGCAATACCCAACATGTAGCATTTTGAGCTTTTGGAGGAACCTCAACGGTGGTATGCTCTCTAGCTCCTTGCAATCCTTGACTTCCAAACTCTGTAAAGAAATCAAATGTTCCACACCTGGCAGATCCTGTATCTTAGGGCATCCCTCAACATGTAGGCTTTTGAGCTTTTGGAGGAACCTCAACGGTGGTATGCTCTCCAGCTCATTGCAATCCTTGACCTTCAAAATCTCTAAAGAAATCAAATGTTCCAAACCTTGGAGTGTTTGTATCCCACGGCTTTTTGGGAAGTGCCACAAAGGTATCTGACTACTAACATTCAACTCCTTCAAAGAAACCAAATGTTCCAAACCTAGGAGCGTTTGTATCTCATGGCATCCCTTGACATTTAGTGTCTCGAGCTTTGTGAGGTACCCCAATCCTGGCATGCTCTCGAGCTCATTGCATCGACAAACCTCCAACTTCTTCAAAGAAATCAAATGTTTCAAACCCTGGAGCGATTTTATCTCACTGCAGGTTAGTGTCTCTATGTTTGTGAGGTGCTTCAAACTTGGTATGCTCCGCAGACTCTTGCATCCATCAACTTCCAGGCCCGGTAATGAAGTCAAATGTTCTAAACTTGGCAGCTTTTTCATAAGGCAATCCTTGATATATAGTGTTCAGAGCTTTTTGAGCTGCCCCAACCTTGGTATAAACTCGATGAACCTAAATCCAGAAAGAGTCAACGTCTCCAAAGACGTCAACGTTTATTATTAACTTGGGTTTATAATATCAATCATGGTCATCTTTGTAATATCAATCCCTTGGGTTATTATTCCCTTAGGTTTATAATATCGATCATGGTCAACCATTGTCAATCATAGACAACCATGGTCAACCATGGTTGAATGTCACATCGTGACAAGGATTGTCTCACCATGAAAATAAACCATGTTTATTTTAGCCTTTCTAATATTTATATTAGGGTTTACCAATGTTGGGTTTATAATATTAGTCCACTGGGTTTAATATTATTTCCTTAGGTTCATAATCCCTTGGCATTTTAGTATTAATCCTTTGGGTTTATAATATCAATCATGGTCATCTTTATTAATCTCTTGTATTTGTAATATCAATCCCTTGCACTTCTTGATCCCTTAGGTTTTTAATATTTATCCGTTGGGTTCAATAATTCCTTGGGTTTATAATATTAAACCATTGGGTTTATTAGTTCCTCGGGTTTATAATATTAGTCCCTTTTGTTTATCTTAGGTTTTTGATGAAAAGAGATCTTGGGGGTTAACCAAAATCCCTTTCCTTAAAAAAATATCGATCTTGAGGCCTGTGGGTTATGGCCCACTAAGCCTATTGGAAGCATTTCTTTAGGCCTTGAGCCTTTCAACCATGGACTTACATTAAATCAGAGCCATATAACTTTATTAGGGCTTTTATACTATCAGAAGCATTACATATAGGCCTTTAAGCCTTAAAATCCCTTTAACCATTCATCTATCGGAATATGGGAAATACACGGGAAAACCATGAAAACCTACTCCGAACCCTTAGTTCGGACTTCAAAATTCATACACCCGCATCTATAAAGATGATCAGGTCTGCTCTTCTGACCTTTCCGCAGCTCCGATTGCTGACACCCGACTTCTGATTCCTCTGATCGCCGATTTATCACTATCAGCATATCGGCGTTTTGCCACATCGCGCTATTACAACATTCATAAACTGTTAGTCCTTGACCTCCCCAATATGCGATCGCCGATCGCATCTGGACCGTTGATCTAGACTCTCGATCCAACGTCCATGATGCATCGCATTATCACAATCGGTCTTTTCAATGGTCGGACCCCATTCACTCCAAAGCGTCGATCTGACCAAACTTCCGGACCTGATAAGGGTATAGGGAAATTTTTATAAGTTTTCAAGTTTGCTTTACGGATCCACTAAGTGTTTTTGCGTGATTTTTTAGTGTATTTTGATTGGGGTAAAGAGTATTGGGGTATGCGATAAGAGTGGACCCAAAGATTTATTAAGCATGGCTTATATGAATTGATGTTCGTTATGTTAATCGCATATCAGAGGAGATGGAGTCATGTGTTAAAATGACCTTGGGAATGGAAAGTTGCGATAGCGATAAAGGTGATCCTCGTTAAGTGTGCCAAGACTGTACGAAAAGTGGAAAAGGTATGGTTTGCATGTATTTTCCTTTGTAAATGGGTTATAAGGGAAATAGCACCGATAAAGGGTTTTCATGTGTTAATTATATATAACAAATGGTTCATAAAGGAAAAGGTTATATATACTGGGTTAAGAGTCATAAACAAAGGTTATGAAGGGTTTTAAGGCGTTGATAGGAAGGTTTAATGAAAGACCTCAATAAAGTCTTATATGAAGTCTCAAAGGTTGATTAAAGTTCTGATAGGAGGTTTTAGCGGGGTGATTGGGTTCCGATATAAAGGAACTGATAAAAGAGGGCCTTAACCATTTGTGGGTGATGTTTTGACTCCTTTGAGAGTTAAATACCTAGGACTGATGTGTTTATGCATTTTTATGCATATTGTGGGTATGTGTGGGGTATCCCTGCATCATTTTTATATACCTTGGGTTATACTATTAATCATTTTGGTTTTTTAGGTTTTTAGTATTAATCCCTTGTTGTTATTAGTTCCTTAGGTTTATATTATTAATCCCTTGGGTTTATTAATCTAAGGGTTCATATTCTTAGCATATAATATTATTGATAGGGTTTATAATATTAACGAGTGTTTAATATAGATTCTTTGGGTTTATAATCCATTAGGTTTATGATATAAATTCCTTAGGTTTATAGTATTAATCATAGGTTTTATATTATTATGAGTTTATATTATTATAATAAAATTCATATAATAATCATAAATATATAAATATATAAGAATATAGTTGCTATTATTTGTATAGTTATTAATTATCATAAATAATAATATTGATTATATTATAATAATAATAATAATTATATTTGTATATTGTTATAATAGTATAATAAAAATATAATATTATTATAATAATAATATTATTATTATTATTATTATTATACAATATAATTGTTATTATTATTTTTATAATTTTATATTATTTGATTTTTAAAATAATATAATGATAATCTAATATTATTATGAGCTATTGTTATTATTAATTAATATATATTAGGAGTTTATATAATTATTATAATATTTATACAGTAAACATATATAAATAATCTAGTTGTTAATATTTATATAGTTATTAATAATCCTAAATACTAATATTAATTAACCCTATATATACAAACTCTAAGATAAATATTTAAAATACTAAAGCCTAAGGATATTATTATTATTATTATTATTATTATGAGTTTGTATTATTATAATAATATTAAGATAATAATCATAAATATATAATCATATAAGAATATAGTTGCTATTATTTGTATAGTTATTAATTATCATAGATAATAAATAATTGGTCTTTATTGCTCTTATTATAATAATATATTATAATAATATTGATTATATTATTATTATAATAATAATTATATTTGTCTATTATTATAATAATATAATATTATTATAATATTATAATCGAATGTTATTAATAACTATATAAATATAACAATCAGATTATTTCTATATATTATTATATTAATATTATAATAATAATATAAACTCCTAATAATATTATAATAATATTGATTATATTATTATGATAATATGGTAATTATATTTATATATTATTATAATAATAATATAATAGTGTTATAATATTATAATCAAATATTAATATCATCATTTTTATTATTATAATAATAATACAATATAATTGTTATTATTTTTTTAAATTTTATATTATTAGATTATTTAAATAATATAATGATAATCTAATATTATTATGAGTTATTCTTATTATTAATTAATATATATTATAATATTTATACAGTGATATATATAAATAATTTGGTTGTTAATATTTATATAGTTATTAATAATCTTAAATACCTATAATAATTATTAATGAGGTTGATATAAGCCTATCTATCAACTACATTGGAAAATTTGGTTATATATATGGTTGATATATCGGCGTATATCAACCATATTGGTAAACATGGTTGTGCTAGTATAATCTCGATGAATCTAAATCCAGAAAGAGTCAATGTCTCCAAAGACGTCAAATGTTCCAGACTTGGTAGCTCTCGTAGGAAACTCCATCCAGAAAGGTTTAGATTTCGGAGCTTTGTGAACGACCCCAACGTTGGTATCTTCTCTAGGTTCCCGCATTCTGTAATATCCAACGTTTGCAAAGAAGTCAAATGTTTCAAACTTGGCATCCTCTGCAGCTTTCGGCATCGAACATCGAGTATCTGGAGCTTTTTTAGCTGGGCCAACCCTGGTATGCTGTGCAGCTCATGGCATGCCCTAATGTTCAACGTCTTCAAAGAAGTCAAATTATCCAAACCCAAGAGCGATTATATCTCGCAACAAACACTAGCATCTAGTGTTTGGAGCTTTGTGAGCTACCCAACTCTGGTATGCTCTCAAGGTCCTGGCACTCCCTAACATTCAACGTCTTCATAGACGTGAGACGTCCCACGCTTGGCAGCTCTCGTATCTCATAGCATCCACTAACATTTAATATCTGGAGCTTTGTGAGCTTCCCCAACTCTAGTATGTTCAGAAGCTTCTTGCACTCACTAACATTCAACGTCTCCAAAGATGCGAGACGTTCCATGCCTGGCAGCTCTCGTATCTCATAGCATCCACTAACATTTAATATTTGGAGCTTTGTGAGTTTCCCCAACTCTAGTATGTTCTGAAGCTTCTTGCACTCACTAACATTCAATGTCTCCAAAGACGTGAGACGTTCCATGCCTGGTAGCTCTTGTATCTCATAGCATCCACTAACATTTAATATTTGGAGCTTTGTGAGCTTCCCCAACTCTGGTATGTTCTGAAGCTTCTTGCACTCACTAACATTCAACTTCTTCAAAGAAGTCAAATATTTCAAACCTAAGAGCCATTGTATCTGGCACCCACCAACATCTAGTGCTTGGAGCTTTCTGAGCTACCCCAACCATCATATGTTTTGAAGCTTCTTGCACTCACTAATATTCAACGTCTCCAAAGACGTAAGAAATTCCACACTTCGCAGCTCTCGTATCTCATAGCATCTACCGACATTTAATATTTGAAGCTTTCTGAGCTGCCCCAACCCTCTTATGCTCTGTAGCTTCTCGCATCCACTAACATTCAACGTCTTCAAAGAGGTCAAATGTTCCAAACCGAAGAGCAATTGTATCTCACAACACCCACTAACATCTATTGTTCTGAGCTTTGTTTGTAGCCCCAAACTTGGTAATCTCTGCAGCTTCTTGCATCCACTAACATTCAACTTCTTCAAAGAAGTCAAATGTTCCAAACCTGACAACCTATGTATCCCTCTGCTTCCACTAACATCTATGCTATGGAGCTTCTCGCATCCCCTAACATTAAAAGTCTCCAACGAGGTCAAATGTTTCAAGCCTGGCAATGTCTGTATCTCACTGCAACCACTAACATCTAGTGTTTGGAGCTTTGTGAGCTGCCCCAACCCTCCTATGCTCTGGAGTTTCTGGCACCCGCTAACATTAAAAGACTCTAAAGAAGTCAAATTTTCCAAACCTGGCAGCAATTTTATCTCACTGCATCCACTAATATTTAACTCTGGGAGTTTTGTGAGCTGCCCCAACCCTGGTATGCTCTAGAGCTTCTGGCATCCGCTAACATTAAACATCTCCAAAGAATTCAAATGTTTTAAACCTGATAGCAATTTTATCTAGCTGCATCCACTAACATCTAGTATTTGGATCTTGATGAGCTGCCCCAACTCTGGTATGCTCTCGAGATTCTTGCATCCCCTAACATCTAACGTCTCCAAAGAAGTGAAATGTTCCAAACCAGTCAGCTCTCGTATCTCACTGCACCCTTCCAGAGATAGATACTTGAGTACAGTTAAATTCCCAAATGATTTTGGAAGCATCTGTAAGCAAGAAGCGCCTTTCAAATCGAGATATTGGAGGTTTGCTAGATCTTCGAAGGAATCGGGCAGCGACATCATTCCTGAGCACTCTCTCATCTCTAAGTATTTCAATGAGCGCAACCGACAAAATTCTTCCGGCAAAGCTATGAATGGGAGTGGTACAGAACATTTAACTACAATCTTTTCAAGGAGCTTCAGTTGACCTATGGACTGTGGAAACAGTGAAAGGGGAGCACAGATATTTAGCTCCCGCAACTGGAGCGGAACCTGCGATGTTTAGATATCAACTATCAAACGATTTTCTTTTATGAAATGAAATGAAACGAAGGAATAACGAACACAAAAATTTACCAAACTTGAGATTCAGTTTGCCACAATTCTGTTAATTTGCTTCCGTCCACTTCTAAAACACGTAATTTCTCCATGGAAATCTAGGGAGGAAGAGAAGAGTGGGTGCACTTATGCCACTTTAGCCATAAGAGATCTGTTGATCCCACCCTAGTCAATATCTTTTCTACATAACCACCTTGAGCTGCAAGAAATTTCAAATTCCTGGAACCACTAAACGTCTCACCACTCTGTTTGCAACATGGCATTTCAGTTTCATCTCCGGGGTCTCCATTCATTGTAATTCCACGGAATTGGGCTAGTTCCTGTTCAATCATTATAAGTATAAAATACAGAGATGCATCTCTCTTACGAATAAACAAAAGATGCGTTTCTCTTAAGAATAAATAGAAATTCAAAGGTTTACAAAGGTTTGAAGGATTGCAGAAGCACTTACAGATGGCGATTTCTCAAGCAAATCATTGATCTACTTGGTCTCCTCATGCCAAAGCCGACGTGGCGTTAATCTGTTAGCCTTATTTCTTCCATAATTTCGCAGGAATTCATTCATTTCTATTTTACTGGTCACCTGCAATAGACATCTGTTCTCTAGCTTCTCAAGTGCTTCCATGCCGAATATCCTTGTTGCACTATCACTGTCTTCACCTATGAAGAAGCAAGCAACATCTAAGAATATTTGTTGTTCCACTTCGTTAAGTGAATCATAACAAATATTAAGTTTATGCTCTATCTCAATAGGTAGTATGCATTTGTGTCGAAGTTGATTCAATTGCTCTTCCCAGCCAGATCTTTCTTTTCCACTCAGACGCTCCCCTAGTTCTTTCAACGGTAGTGGCAAACCATCACAGGCCATTACAAACTTTTCTACTAGAGATTCAAATACTGGATCATCAAAAAGGTGTCGTGGAAATGGGCAATCGAAGCCATAGGAGAGTAAAAGGTTCTGGAAATCTTGTATTTTTAGTCCAAGTGAATGATAAATTGACGGGTGTCGTAGATTCAGGAGATTGAAGGCGTAGGAGAGTAAAATCTTTCGGGAGTCTTCTCTATTTAGTCCAGCTAGATGATAAATTGATCAATCTACAATGCCAAACTTATTGAGGACATCCTTGTCACGAGAGGTAACCAAAATCAAGCTCTTTGGGTGAAGGGTTGGCATCAATGCATAAAGTTGATCCACATGATCAACATCATCTAATATTATGAGAGCTTGGCACAATCGGAGATGTTGTTTGAGTATCTCCTTACCTTCTTCGACACTCTCAATTTCTTTACTAGGACTATGTTTCAAGTCTTTAATGATCATACTTTGCAAATCTTTTAGAGCATATTTTCTCGCAACATAGTTTCTCACATTAAACAAATAGGAGGATTCATTGTAATTTGATCTCTTCCACTTGAAAATTTATTTTGCCAGTGTTGTTTTCCCAATTCCGACCCCACCCAGAATTCCCACAACCTTGGCCTCTATAGGCTTTTCCTCTTGCTACGATAGCACCGCCTACTCGAAATCTTCTAATTTTTCGTGCAGCCCAATATACAAGTCTTCCCCGGGGACGGCTTCGGACCATTTTGAAACATCGTTTAGAACATTTTTCAACGCTCTTTTCTCTTCAGAGCTTATCATGAATTCTGATGGTTTTGGAATATATTTCAACACTCTTTCGACAATCTTATCCATAAGATCCTCCTTGAGCTCCTCCCTGAATATTTCGTTAGAAAAGAGTAAAACCAATTTAATAAGCAGTGAGAAATACCTACCCTAATGACATGTATTCCAACAAATTGAAAACTGCCCTTGAGGGATGGGAAAGGTCTTAGTTTATATCCATTGCAAATTCAGTTAATGGGTTTGGATTAAAGTAAACTACACATATTGGATGAATAACAAAACTAATAATTAAGTATTAGATACCTGGAATATGCAATGACACAAGGATGCTCTCAGAAAAGATGATAAGAAATCTTACCCAGCCAGCATGAATTCATCTGATTTTGGGACATTGGCAAGAGCGCCTATCCATTTCTCAATAGTCTCTCTGTCGTGTCGTTGTTTATCTCTGTGGGAGAGTAGGGTTCCAATGTAAAGTTTATCCAGAGCGGAAGGCTTCACTTCATAGAAAACGGGTAAAATGGCACCCATGCCCTTTGTCATGAGGAAGAGTTCATCCATGCACCAAGAAGATTCCGGAAATCTGGGAGAAAATATAACGATATTGACAGACGCGAATTGAATAGGCACCTCTATTTGAGTTTCAATCTTGAGTGCCCCCACCAATTCTGGCTTGTCCAGAAAGACTCGTAATCCACGGGAAACAAGGCGATCGTAGAGAGGCTAGGCGAATTTCTCCTTCGTGTCTGGCCCGCGATGACTCAAGAAAACATGGTAATGGCGAGGAGTACAGGTTTTGAAGATGATGTCCATGACTTTACCCAAGAGCACCTCCTGGCCCCTAAATATTCAAGCAGAGTGTAAAATAAGCAGTGAGAAACGCTTTTATGTGTTAAGTCACAATGGTGAGAAACCCCTGCCAATCGATCAAATTGAAGACGATCATTAAGGATTTGAATAGTATGAAATGCTCACCCATTGCTTTCCTCCAGTTGGAAACCACTTATATTGGAAACATGGAATAGAGCGTCTCTCCAAGCTTGAATAGTTTGCGAGTCGTATCGTCCTTTCTCCTCAGAATTTTTGAGATACACAGATCTAGATCTGCAAAACAATAAACAAGCTTGCAAGAGAAGGAAGGAAGCGAGCAAGAATTGAGAAAAGAATAAAAAATTGATTCTTCAATATTAGTTTTAGAATAAATACATAAAAGCAACTAAGTTAAGCTTAGTTGTACATGCAATAACTAAAGCTAACTAAAGCTAAGTGTGCTTTATCTTATGTTAATGTGTACATGTGCCACATGCAAGCAATAAGTTAACTGGAGCTAATCTAGGTGCATGTACACCAACACAGCTAGTCTAAGTGCATGTACACCAACACCCCCCCTTAAGCATAACTTAGGTGAGTGTGATGCAAAATGAATGAGTCCCTGCAACACGGCCATTTTAGGTACCCATATACAATGCATAAAAAGGAGGAAAGAGGGAAAACCTAGTGGGAAGAAAACCCCCCCTCAAAATATAATGCAAAAGTAGAGAAAAGACAACTGCTAGGCAGTCGTGTCCTTCACCCGAGACGATCTCGCAGGAATCGAAACTTCTGCTCAGTGAAAGTCTTGGTGAAGATGTCAGCAATCTGCTCGGAACTAGGACAGTACGGAAGATCGATGATCCCATCATGAATGAGTTCTCTAATGAAGTGCATGTGGATCTCGATGTGTTTGGTACGCTGCCGCTGCACTGGATCTCTGCAAAACTTTAGCGTACTTTGATTATCGCACCAGATGACAGTTGGATGATGGACACTAATCCCAAGCTCAGATAGGAAATGTTGTAGCCAAATTGCCTGAATAGTGGCAATGACTGCTCCTCTATACTCGGCCTCTGCTGATGATAAAGCAATGGCAGCCTGCTTCTTACTTGACCAACAAATTGGGCCGGATCCCAAACTAAGTACATAACCGGAAGTAGACTTGCGATCAAT
This sequence comes from Pinus tabuliformis, assembly GCA_031772625.1. NCBI lineage: Eukaryota > Viridiplantae > Streptophyta > Pinopsida > Pinales > Pinaceae > Pinus > Pinus tabuliformis. The sequence goes on along the minus strand of CM062806.1, from coordinate 725,272,308 downwards.
GGTGTCGCCAGCCCAGTCTGAATCTGTGAACCCGATGAGATTCAAAGAACAATTGGCTGCATAATGAATCCCATAGGTGATTGTCCCCTGGACATATCGAAGGATGCGCTTTGCAGCATTCCAGTGTAACTCATGTGGCTCCTGCATGTATCTGGAAACTGCTCCGACAGCATAGGAGAGATCAGGACGGGAGTGAGTGAGATAAAGAAGACTTCCCACAAGCTAGCGATACAATGTGCAATCAACCAATGGTGTGTCTTTGCCATTCTCAAGCTTTATCCCTGATAAGAAAGGTGTGGCTGCTGGCTTGCAGTCACTCATGTGAAATCGTGCCAAAAGATCTCTGGCATATTTTGGTTGAGAAATGGTAATGCCAGAATCACGCTGATGGATCTCTAGTCCAAGGAAGAAATTTAGCAAGCCCATGTCTGTCATAGAAAACCGCTTATGCAATGCAGTTTTGATGTTAGTAATGACAGAAGTTGAACTACCCGTTATCAAAAGATCATCTACGTAGAGTACTATGATCAACAAGGAGTCAATTTTCTTCAGAAAATAAACATTGGAATCAGATTTGCAGCGTACAAAATTTTGAGATAACAAATAAGAATCCATCTTTGCATACCATGCTCTAGGTGCCTGCTTGAGGCCATAGAGAGACTTCTTTAGTTTGCATACCAGAGATGAATTCTGCATGTATCCCGGTGGCTGCTCCATGTAGATTTCCTCCTCGAGATCACCATGAAGAAAGGCATTCTTCACATCCATATGATGTACCTCCCATCCTCTTGCTGCTGCAATGGAGAGAGCTAACCGAATGGAATCCATTTTTGCCACTGGAGCAAAAGTCTCATCATAGTCAACACCATGTACTTGCTGAAAACCTTTTGCTACCAATTGTGCCTTATATCGACTAACTTGGCCATTTGATGCTTTCTTGGTCCGGTAAACCCACTTGCATCTCACAAGTTTGTGATTTGAAGGTAGCGGAACCAAATCCCAAGTCTGGTTCTCAATGAGAGAGTTATATTCCTCATCCATGGCGGCTTCCCATTCAGGATGCCCATTTGCTTCTGCATAAGTTTGTGGATCAGATCCATGCATCATATAAGCATGCATGGGCATGGATGGCTCCATAGCTAAGATTGCTTGCGGATCTTCCTCAAACAAAGGGATAGAGGCAGGATCATCAAGGATATCACTCATGCTGCGCCATTTTTGTGTTGAAGGTGGTCGAGAATCTTCCGAACTACATGCAGAAGTATGATCTTGATGTTCAACAACAGGTGGTCTAACAGGGGTCACAGGAAAAGACTCATCTTCATCAGAATGCTGGTCTGAAGTTTCATCTACATACTCATCAATGAGTGGTGATGAAAATCTGGTAACAAGTTCATCTACTGGTGCATGCGAAATATCTTCGTCAAACTTTACACTCCTTTCAATAAAGAGCTCTTCAGTGTGGATATCAAGCAATTTGTACCCTTTGACTTCATCAAAATATCCAACAAACATGCATGCTTTTCTTTGAGGCTCCAAAGCCTTTCTCTTCTCTGGAGGAATGCGGGCCCATGCTCGAGATCCAAAAATGCGGAAATGACTAACTTCAGGTTGCATGCCAGTCCAAGCCTCAAAAGGTGTTTTTCCAATACCAGATTTATGAGGAGATCTGTTCTGGATGTATGAGGCACAATTAATATCTTTGGCCCACAATTTCGATGGAAGAGATCTTGCATGCAACATGCAATTAGCCATCTCTTTCAAAGATCAATTTTTCCTTTCAACCACGCCATTTTGCTGTGGAGTGTAAGGAACTGTATGCTGCAACTGTATGCCTGCTTCATCACAAAGATTCTTGATATCTTTGTTGACATATTCCGTCCCATTATCTGTATGAAGTATTTTGATGCGTTTTCTAGACTGATTTTCTGCATGCGCTTTGAAAATATTTAGATGTTGAAAAAATTCAGAAAAGGATTCCTTTGAAGAAGCCATATGATGTGAAGCTCCTGAATCGATGATCCATTCTTGTGGTGCAGAATGAAGAGTAACCAATGCATGCCCGTTACCTCTTGGATCTGGTGCTTTTTCTCCAGACTTCTTCTTAGCATTCTCAGGAATGTGGTCTCCAAGATTGTGTTGTTGGAGTGTCTGCACCATAAGATCTATAGTCTTCTTCATGCATGCAGATTCAGGATGAAAACCACGGTGGCAATAATTGCACATTGATTGCCCTTTCGTTCCTTTCCTTTCCTTTGAGCCAGATGATCCATCAGGGGGTTTGGGATGTCCTCCCATTCTTGGATCAGGATCCTTCTTCCCTTTTCCTTTCTGATGGTCTTTGGAATTTGCCTTTCCTTTTGCATGCACAGTAAGTGCATGCACTTTGGAATTTTTAGTGTGCCCATTTTGATGAGCTTATCTTGCTCATGCATCAAAGACTGAATAAAAGAATCCAGTGAGGGCATCTTCCAAGCTGCACCAATTGCAGATCTAACTGTGTGGAATGTAGAGACGAATACTGCATACTCTGGACCAAGTTTTGATAAAATGGAAAGAATCAACTGATTTTCTTGCTTGGATTTGTCGATCCCGCATCCTTTCAGCTGAACCAGCAAGGCTTTATACCTTGTGAAAAAATCTTGAATGTTCTCAAAGTTTCTCGGATCTAATGAGTTTAACTCATTTTCGAGAATGTGACCTTGCATTTCATCCTGTTTTCCAAACAATCCTTCCAAAATTTTCCATACTTCATTTGGAGTTGAACATGATTCAACATGAAATAGCAGTTCCGGAGAAATAGATAAACATAGGATGTCGAAGGCCTCGTCCATGCAATTGAAATATCTTGTTTTCTCCATTACCGATGTTGGTTCAACTTCCGTTTCCATGGTTATTCGAAATAAGCCTCTACTTCTGAGATGAAGTTGAATCTTTGGCTTCCATTCGAAATAATTATTGGAGTGAGAATTGTCGATTGTGGAAACTCCAATTTAGACTTCATTCTTTGTTGTTGCTTCAATCTTCTGAACCTGCAAATAAAATTGCTTGTGCACTGATTACAAATCCTTGTGCTTTGATACCATGTAAGATTTTTGAGATACACAGATCTAGATCTGCAAAACAATAAAAAAGCTTGCAAGAGAAGGAAGGAAGCCAGCAAGAATTGAGAAAAGAATAAAAAATTGATTCTTCAATATTAGTTTTAGAATAAATACATAAAAGCAACTACGTTAAGCTTAGTTGTACATGCAATAACTAAAGCTAACTAAAGCTAAGTGTGCTTTATCTTATGTTAATGTGTACATGTGCCACATGCAAGCAATAAGTTAACTGGAGCTAATCTAGGTGCATGTACACCAACACAGCTAGTCTAAGTGCATGTACACCAACATCCTCATGGGCACACAGCGATTGAGCATATGGTCCCTTATCATCTTTACCCATATACCTGAGATGAAAAGGTTTGGCTCCATAAAATACGGGGAGAATAGGCGCCTCCGAATTTGTCATCTGGACGAGCATATCCATGCACCATTTACAAGTAGCATAGTTTGGAGAAAATATGGCGATTTAGAGAGAAGCTAGTGAAATGGCAGCTTCCATGCGAGGTGTAACCTCCTTTTCAAACCTATCCAAAAAAACGTACAATCCACAGGAAACAAGACGCTTGCAGAGTTCCATGGCAAAGTCTCTGGTTTCGGCGAAGTCTCTGGTTTCATCCTCAGAACGGTTAACAAATATGTCAAAATGGACATAAGGAGTCGACGCAGAGCCAAAGGCAGTGGAGGAGGAAGCAAAGTCATCATGATGATGAGTGGCTGTTATTTCTGCCATAGAAATAGGAAAGAATAGATGGATAGAAGAAAATTTGAAATGATGATGCGCAGGTGTGTAGTTAGATCGCTGGAGGAATGTGTTGTAGGCAACAACAGATATCTCTGGTCAAAATGATTAAGTGCAGGCATGTAGTTAGATCGCTGGAGTAATGTGTTGCAGGCTTGTAGAGATCTCTGGCGAAAATGATGATGCACAGTAGTGTACATAGATCACTGGAAGTGTTCTAAGCGACTGCATTAATCTCTACCAAAGGTGTTAGAAGTATTGGCCAGCTGTCACATTTGTTCTAATGGGTGTGCTTTATGCGTTGCAGGTGTAATGTTGGATTTAAATGATACACATCCCACTATACAGAAGAAGAAAGACTTACTTTGTAGGTGTTTGTGCAATTTTCAAGATGGGATTCCTAAGATGGTGACATATTATTACTATTTTCATGATGAGATTAATGATTGGTGAATATTAAAAATAGAGGTATAATTATTTACTCACGTGCCCAGGATTTAAGCAATTTTACGCAGGGGCCTCAAAGAAGCTTGCAACAGCAACACAGCTAACTGGCGTTATTGAGTATCTTCTCTGTCTTTGCCACTTATTCTTCTTTACACGAACCTACTTAGGTATTTCACACTCTGGCGACCTTCTTCACGGCTTCCCTCACCTTTATATGGTCTGGCGTCCCTTCTACCCTTTGGCGAACCTCTGGCGAACCTCAAGCAAGAATAACTTAGATAGATACTACCTCAACAGCTCAGTTAATACACAAGTACTCAGATGCGGAATGAAACACTCTCTTTTATTATTTCAGAAAATGGATTACAGAGATTTTACAGGATGTTCTTTCCTGAGATTGAATGTGTTTGCATTTATCAGACTTGGCTTCTCAAAGAGATAGCACTACTGAAGGCTTCCTGGCAAATACACAGACTCAGTCTTGGAACATACACACACATATAGATTTCCTATCGATCTAGCCACTTTAGGTTCTTATCTGTGCCGAGCACACAGATATGTAGGCTTCCCAAATCACCTCGAGCACACAAATATGCAGGCTTCTCAAATCACCTAAGACTTAGAGATATTTCGTGATGCAAGCAGATCAGACAAGCGTTCGCAGTTGCAGAGCAGGAAAATTCTCTCGACACCTAGACTCTCTAAAATCACACTCCAACCTCCGACACCTTAAATGAGCCTTACCCCTTTCTTATATAGGAAAAGGAGCAGACAAACATCCGACCATCGGGCAGACAAACTCAGTACTTATTATTTTGTCAGTTAGGGAGATGTGGTTCAAAGTGCACCAAAAGTCGGAGAAGTGCTCCGAGTCTCCTGACTGAAGAATCTGCGTACTTATTTACACTATGGAGGATTATAGCAAATCCCATGGAAAGTATAGACTTTACATAGTGGATGCTTTTTGAACAATAAATCCCACGAGAAAACTGGTCACATTCAGTCTTGTCACTAGACATCATATTACACAGTGGAAACTTTAAGGACAACCCCACGGGAACCATTTATGAAGTGGGGACATCTAAGATTGTAATTCCTGGAAATTGGAATTTATTGTACAAGTGTCCATCCCATGCTTTTGTGTATATTCTCCTGACTATCATGGGTTTATTTAATACTACTTGATGTTTTATTTTAGTCATGACTAGCCATTCATGATGTCTAGTCATATACTGGTGCAGAATTCCATGCTCAGAAAGCTGAAGGAGATCCTGACAGTTTTACATGGAGTATGAAAATAGTCAAAAATATTCTTTTCAAAACAAATGTCGCATTGCATATGATAGTAAGATTCATAGTAAACAAGGTCAATGGCTATTTTGTTGATGCCGTAGTCATTCTACCAATCCTGTAACCACTCACATTGTTGGTTTCTCTGCATGGTTCTTGTTGATCCAAATTTTAATTTTGTAAAGTGAGTTTCATTTCTTCCATCAATATTTAAAATGTCCCACTGTAATTTCTTATATCCTGCAAAATTATAGATAGTGTCAAGAAAGATTAAATTTGGATCGTTTCTGGGCCAAAGTGCAGCATTATTTGTTGTGTTTGGCCAAATATTATTTCAGGTTCTATTTATACAGAAGTATCCGTGATAGATCTTGCTTCTATCTCCTCCTTCTGACCAAATCATGCTAATGTCATGGAAGTCATTTATCAATGATTCTTCTGCTTGGTGTGCTGCTACCATGCTTCTCGAGTAAACCATATCATGGATCCATCGGCTTCCTTTTGGAAAAACTCTTCTTTCAGGGACTAAGTGTAGAATATCCATGTGATCTTGGAGATTAGCATCTAGCACCTTGGTGTTTCGCAACTGCCATGTTGGTCTCCAGTTATCCCGATATTCTGACCAACTTTGATCTTCTTGGATAGATCTTAGAACTTCCTGCTGCTGGTTAGGATGCCATTCAGTAACAATTACCATGACTTGTTCAGGATGTTGTATATATTCTCTACTGAGGAAATCAAGCAGGCAATTTGTTGAAACTTTGATATGTTCAACTTCAAAATCGAAATTGGTGAACAAAGCCTGCCATCTGGCAAATTTTGCCTCTCCTGGTTTCTTAATATCTTTTGTCAGCACTTTCTTCAGTGCAAAAGCATCTGTTCTTAATAAGAAATTTTTATTAACTAAATGGATCTCAAATTTATCAATGGAGTTCCAAGCAGCTTTCACTTCTTTTTCAATGGTGGAATAATTTCTTGCAGCTGGGTTCCATGTCCCAGAAGCAAACTAAACAATCTGTTCCTCACCATCTTTTTTCTCTTTAAGGATACCTCCCCATCCAATGTTGCTAGCATCTGATTCAACTATTTTAGAAGCATTGTCATGAGCAACGTATAATATAGGGAGTAACTTTACCTTGGCTTTTATGTTTCTAACAGCATTTGTATGCTCATCTGTCCAAGGTGAAGGATCTTTCTTTAGCCTTTGGTTAAGTAGGCTCCGGTCCCTAGCATAGTCTTGGTAAAAACTACTGACGTAGTTCAAACAACCAAGAAATCTCTGAAGCTGGGTTTTGTCAGTAATTTTATCTGAAAACTTGTCTGCAAATTCCAAGGCATGCTCCTGTAGAGTTATTTGGCCTTTCTGAATAGTATGACCAAGGAATTTAATAGAAGTTTGAAACAATTCAATCTTCTTCTTGCTTAGGACTAGGCCATTCCTCTTGACAACTTGTATAAAAATCTGTACATGTTTAAAGTGGTCCTGTACATTCTTAGAAAAAATAAGAATATCATTTATGTACACAAGCAACCAGTCAAAATAAGGTTTGAAAATAGAGTCCATGACTTTTTTTAACTTTGATGGAGCATGTTTCAATCCAAAAGGCATAACATTCCATTCATAAAGTCCTACTGGTATGCTGAATGTTGTTTTAAACTTATCCTCTTCTACAATGGCGACTTGCCAGAATCCTGATTTAAGGTCAAATTTAGAAAATATCTTTGCTCCAACAATTCTACTTAGAAGATCTCCTTTATGTGGTATAGGATAAGTGTTATCTTCTAGAACAGAATTAAGAGTTTTGTAGTTTATGACCAGTCTGGGGATACCTCTAATCTGTTTAGATCTTTTATTCACATAGAAACCATAACAATTCCAAGGGTTGTCAAATTCTCTAATTAACTTCTTGTCCAGTAATTGTCTAAATTCTTTTTCACACAATTCTCTATATTCCTTGTTCATAGGAATAGCCCTGCTCTTACAGGGTTTTCTTGCATACTCTGATTTATAAGGCAATTCAACATAATGTTGCTTTCTATTCCAGAAAGAATTTGGCTCCTCAGAACAATAATCCTTTTCAATTTTTCTTCTGAGATCAAAAATCTTTTTCTGATTTACAGGATTTTTCAGTTGTTCTTCTACCTGAATAGTAGACTTCAGATCTTTGAGGTCTATTAATTTTGACTCTGCCCTGTCCAATTCTTTCATTGCTTAGACCATGGTGGATACCCTGGGATTTGACACATATGGCATTTCAATCCTTTTGAAGTTGTCATCTGATGTAGGGACAGTAATAAAGTATCCAGCTCTATTTCCTTTAAATCTGATTGATCTATGGGGCTCTACAGCAGCTAGGAAGACATTTCCTAATATACAGTCAATAGGAATGTCTATTACTGCAAACTTCAGCTTTATGCAGTGTCGATCAAAACATAAGGAAGCCTTAGGGACTTCGTATTTGAGTGTCTTGTTTCCCAACCCTATGACTCTTCGATTTGCTGAAACCCAGTACTTTGCTGGAATGACTTTAGTATTTAGAATATTTACATCTGCTCCTGAATCTATCAAGGCGGTTAAAGAAAACATTTCATTTTGTATACAGATGTCGACAAGAACATGATGTTGTTGTTATTCTATTGCTAGAATTCTCATTTCTTTAAAACCTGATGCAAGATCTCTTTTTCCCTCAAAAATTTCAACTTTTGACTCACTAGAAACTGGTGCATCATGCCAGGTGTATGCAGAAGTATTTTGTGCTAGAGGTTGTTTTCCTTTCTCTAGTATTTTACTTGGGACTTTAGAGTAGAGATTTCTTTTTTTGAGATAGTGAAATTCTCTACTTACCTCCCCCAAAGTGAGTGAACGAACTTTGTCCTGCTACTGATGTCGTTGAAAAGATTTTGTATTTCACTTATAGGAGGCGTCCACGAAAAGCGGCTTCTTTGAGCTACCTTTGGAAGAACTTGAAGAGTGTAATGAGTCAAGAAAGGCTTTAAGAAGTCTATTTTTCATCTCTCCTTCTTCCATAGCACGTATTTGTGCAAGAATTTTAAGTTCATCTTCTTCAGTCTGGGCCATTAGCACTTTTTCTTTGTGCTATTTCTGTTGTATTGCTGGTGATTCATTATCTGTAGGATCACTAGAATAATCAGAATCATAGTCAGTAGAGTAATGACATTGGCAATTATCCGAATCTGAACAGAAACATGGCTGAATATGAGTATTAAGTTCTTCCACTGATGAACTGTAAGAAGAGGAACTGCAAGATTCAGTGGATGAATCTTCAAGCCATTGTTGTTGTGCTTGTTCTTTGATTACAATATTGGGACAATGATCTGTTCTGTGGCTTCTTGAACCACATTTCATGCACAACATGGAAGATTCTATTTTAACATCTTTTCTCTGTACATTTTGAAGCTGAGATTTCTTGCCTTTTTTTCTTAGATTCTTCGCCAATTGGACATTTATTCAAAGTATGGCCAGTTTTTCCACACAACCAGCAAGTTAGCTTATTCCATTTCTCCTGTTTAGAGCTATGGAGATGGATATCCGAAGGCTTATAATAATGGGTCTTAGGGACATATTTATAGTATCCCTTGCGAGGCCTTGATGGGGCCTTCCTTTTTCTTCTGTCTTCTCTAGTAGTCTGTTTCTTTGCTTTCTTTGCCTTTCTTCTGGCTTTTCTTCTTTTGACAAGAGGATCATCAATGTTCAAGCCATATTTGCTACAAATTGACGTACTGTCAGGCAACCTTGAAAGCTTTTCTAAAGATTTATTCACTTTAGAATTAGTACACAGACTGACCAAAGCTTTAGTAATAATGGAATAGATTTCTCCCCAAGTATACGATTCAAATGGTAATTGAAAAACTTCTTGCAGTCTGATAAAATCTACAAATCTGGAAGGAAGGGCTGCAAGGTATACTTGTTTCCAAAGGAGATTCTTAGAATCTTTCACCTCATAGATGCGTTGCATCCAGTCTCTTTGAAAGTCTTCATACTGAGACATCTTATTGCACTTAAGGTTCATTAAAATAACTTCATGCTTGTCTGCAATCTCTGTCTCAAATCCACACCAATGTTCAAGGATCATGGAGGTGAGGGCTCCAATCATATTATTCTGTGGTGTGCCGTCAAAATTGTGGATAATGTCTCCAATTTCATCCTTAAGCAATTCTTTCTCCATTTTATGAAGTAAGGCTGGAGATGATTCGATCTCCCACCATCGTAGGAGTGTTCCAGTGAAACATTGAATGATGGTTTTACAAGCTTCAATTTCATTTTTCCCTCTAAGGCACATGAGCTTGTATTCAGTAAACATCATATCTATTATCTGTCTTATTTGACCGACACTTAGATTATCTATATTCCATTCTCTACGAGAGTCTGGAAAGAAAGTGTGTGTCTCTGGGACTTTTGCCTTGCCACTAAGATCAGGAGCAGCGTATTTATTGAATTGACTTTCTAGTGGCTCATAGATAGGGAGTATCTGGGACTCTGGCTCTTTGAATAAAGAAGCAATAGAAATTTGTTCTGGAAGATCATCCTTTTCTTCTAAAGATTCTGCTAAAGATTGAGAAGCTTCTTTTGGAATTTCCTTAGGAAATAAATGAGGAAATATGTCAATTGGCTTCACAGGATTCTGGATTTGTATACTTCTTTTTCTCAAAAATAGGTATAATTATTTACTCACGCGCCCGGTATTTAAGCTGTCTGTGTCATGTGTTCTTTTTTCAAATGTACTTGGCGTTGGATAAAAATAAATGTCGAGTAAATTTTACATGTAAATGTTTAAGTTTGTTATTATAAATTTTTTATTTTTGAAATATAGGTTTAATTATTATTATTATTATTTAATTTTAAGGTTATTGTGAAGGGATACACTAAATTGGTGGATGAGACTTTTTTGTTTGTGAAACAAGGGACCTATTTTTATATAATGATTTAACTACTAAGTCTATAAAAACATACAGATTCTACCTCTTTTGATTTTGCACCTATGATATTTTAGCAGGAAACACATACTCTTAACCATTAAATCTACTCAAACACTATGAAAAATAATATTTAAATTATTTATCATAATTTTTTTATTTATTAAAATATAAATTTAATATTACCCAAATTTAAAAATTTGTACTTATTTTCCAGATTTTTGTTGAATATCTGTAATTGTTTTATTACTTTTCCAAAAAATCAGTATAAAAATAAGTAGTTATTTATCCCAATTCCATTAATAAATTATTTTATCTAAAACAAGTAGTTATTTATCCCAATTCCATTAATAAATTATTTTATCTGAAACTACTTTTTATTGTTTTTTATTTTGTAGGTAAATTTTGCAAATTTGTTATTTATCTCAATTCCACTAAAAAATTCATCTTTCTACGCTTCTTCTTCATTGTTTTTTTGGTAGGTATATATTAGTGTTGATTGATTCGGGCAGTACCCATAATTTTATTCATTGTAAGATAGCCAAGGAATTGAATTTCTTCCTATATCCAACACCAGAGTTTCAAGTAATGGTTGCAAGTGGAGGAACCATAAATTACTCTGGAAAGTGCCATAATATCAAGCTATCCATGGGAGAATATGTATTGAATAGCCCAATGCTTTCCGTTCCAATGGGTGGCGTTGATGTTGTACTAGGAGTCCAATGGCTACAATCCTTGGGTACAATAGATTTTAATCTTCAAGAACTTTTCATGAAATTTTATTTGGAAGGAAAGGAACTTGAATTGAGGGGTATCACAGGGAAATCAGGAAATATAATCAACTCTAACGGAATGACAAATCTTCTAAAGAAAGAACAACGAGGCGTAATTGCACAATTATGTTTTCTAGAGGTTCCCACATCGAAATCATCTATTTTTCCAGATCTCAAAAAAGTCTTGTACAACTATTCCAAGGTATTTGAGACTCCCAAAGGCCTCCCACCTATTCATGGTCATGGTCATGCTATTGATTTGATTCCATGAAGTGTTCCTCCAAACATCAGGCCTTACATATATCCCTATGCCCAAAAGAGTGAAATTGAATGTATGGTTGCAAAATTGCTAGAGGCTAGTATAATTCAACCTAGTCAAAGTTCTTTCTCTGCTCTAGTAGTATTGGTGCATAAGAAGGATGGTTCATGGCGCATGTGTCTAGATTATGGGAGCTCAACAAGCTCACTATTAAATATAAATTTTCCATTCCCATGATTGATGAATTATTGGATGAATTGCATGGATCAATTTACTTCACCAAGTTGGATCTTCATTCAAGATATCATCAAATCAGAATGAAGACTGAAGACATTCTGAAAACAACATTTAGAACTCATGAGGGTCATTAGGATTTTTTGGTCATGCCTTTTGGCCTTACCAATGCACCTTCTACACTTCAAGGTTTTATGAATTCCATTTTCAAACCCTTAGAAAATTTGTGTTAGTATTTTTTTGATGATATACTAATCTACAACAAGTCTTGGAAGGATCATCTTCAACATGTTGACAGGGTTCTCAAACTATTGGAGGAGAAACAATTATATGCAAAAAGCTCCAAATGTTTCTTTGGAGTACAAGAGGTGGAATATCTCGGTCATATTGTATCCCATGAAGGTGTTAAGGTAGACCCTAGAAAAATTAAAGCCATTAAGGAATGGAAAATCCCCACATCCATAAAGCATCTACGAGGATTTCTCAATTTGATAGGGTATTATGACAAGTTTGTTAAGAATTATGGGAGAATAGCAGCACCTCTAACAACATTATTGAAGAAAGATGCATTTTCATGGACTGGAGAAGCAACGAAAGCCTTTGAACATCTTAAAGAGGCAATGTGCGAAGCACCAGTCTTAGCTACATCGGACTTCACAAAAACCTTTATTGTGGAATGTGATGCCTCAAGAAATGGAATTGGTGTTGTTTTAATGCAAGAAGAAAGACCCATTGCTTTGGAAAGCCATCTAATGAAAGGAAAGTATTTACACAAAGCTATTTATGGGAATGAAATGTTGGCAATACTACATGCACTTAAGAAATGGTGACCCTACCTAATGGGGAGACACTTCAAGGTAAAAATGGATCATGATAATATTAAATACTTTTTAGAACAAAGATTATCTTTATAAGAGTAGCAAAAATGGGTCACAAAGATGTTGGGTTATGACTTTGAAATCATCTACAAAACAAGGAAGAAAAATGTTGTGGTAGATGCACTCTCAAGAAAGGATGAGGATGTGGAAGCATTGCTTTGCGCCATTTCTATTATCCAACCAGATTGGATAAAGGAAAGAAGGGATGAATGGAAGAATGATGAAGAAGTGTGGGCACTTATTCGAAAGATACAACAAGATCCCAGTACATCTGATACATTTAGCTGGAAAAATGATTCGTTATGGTACAAATATCGCTTATACCTATGTAATAATTCCCAACTCAAACAAAATATTCTTATGGAATTTCACACCTCTCCCTTAGGAGGGCATTTAGGATTTTTAAAAACTTACCATATGGTTAAGAAAGATTTTTTTTTGGGATGGCCTTAAATCAGATATTCAAAATTTTGTGGCGGAATGTTTGGTTTTCCAACAAAATAAAGTTGAAACAATTAAAACCCGAGGTCTATTACAACCTTTATCCATTCCAAGCCAACGTTGGGAGGAGGCTTCAATGGATTTTATCACAGGTTTACCCAAGTCCAAAGGAAAGAGTGACATCATGGTGGTAGTTGACAAAGTTACCAAGTATGCACACTTTTGTGCATTATCACATCCATTTAAAGCAAGTACAATTTCTGCTGCCTTTATGGAAACAATTCAAAAGCTACATGGAAACCCAAAGATTATTGTAAGTGACAAAGATCCCATTTTCACTGGAAATTTTTGGACAGAATTATTTTCTTGTCTTGGTACTCAGTTAGCTCATAGCTCATCTTATCATCCTCAAACTGATGGGAAAACTGATATAGTAAAAAAATGTTTGGAAGGATATCTTCGTTGTTTTGTATCTGATAAACAGACACAACAGGTCAAATGGTTACCTCTAGCTGGATGGTGGTATAACACTTCCTTCCATACTGTAGCAAAAATTACCCCATTTATGGCATATATATATATTGGTTGAAGCTTTTATATGTGCAACGTTGAGTGATGTGATTTGAAATGGAACACTGCCTTTAGCTCTCCTACCATTGTTCATATGCACAGTTGGAAGGGAATACAAAAAAAAAATCGCTAGTTATAAACTATGGATTGAATTTTGGAATAGTGAATTCATATGCATGTTACCTTGCTTTTAACGTTGAGTTAATTTTGTTGACTGTGTTGTATTGTATGTTGGATATTGTGAGTGGATTGTGAATGCATTACAATCATTGTTGCTTGTTGGTTGGAGGATTAAGTCTATGTGTTGAATTCCTAGTATGTACATTGAATATAGACATTGCACATTGGTTGTTTGGTTGTTTGGTGCACATTTACAAAACATATTGCAGTGACATTGAATTGTGAGTGAGTGTTTCTTCTTCTTTTTGGTTCATAGTTGTGATCAGAAAATGGCAAATGTTTATGAAGTATTAGAGTTTTTGAAAACTATAATACAATCTACAATTAATGACACAGTAAAAATAAACAAATCATCTCTTGCTGACATTAGAATTTGTCTACAAAATGCATAAGAGAAGATTTAATTTTCACAACTTGAATCTCAACTTCAACAAGAAGAATTATAGCAGTGGAGTCATCATTCTGAACTTGTTTTTGTTCCGAACATTGAGACAAAATCCGATAAGCAACAAGAATATAAAGTTGAGGTTGATTCACTTTCAGTGCCTAGTTGAAGAGTATATTTTCATGCAGATGCAATAGTTCAGTCTACGCTTACCAAGCCCATCATTAGACCTTAGGAAGAGCTTGTCCATAACAAGCACAAAGCTGGTCTTGGACATGATAAGGATGTTTCCTTTCATATTCTAGATTACTCAAATCCCATCAATTTTTAGAGTGTTGGATTCCTTCATGA